>CM076583.1:781611419-782811419 GCA_034641835.2 Pinus albicaulis
ATTTGATCCCTCTCGGAGCTTGATAGATCCAAAGTTAAGATGGATCTAGGCTGGTTTCATTCGTGTGTGGCCAAGGAAAATCTATCGAAAATATGATTAATTTTATCAATAATATGTAAATACAAAATAATATAAATATAATAATTTTATATATGTTAAATATGTCTGATATTTATCTGGTCATTTTAATTTTAAAATTTTCTTAGTTACCTCAATTTTTTGAGATGATAAATATTGTTAATAAATTTAATGACGAAACAATTTTTTAATGCAAAGTGACAATGTACTAGTGTTGAATGATAGAAAATGAAAATAATAAGAATGTAGTCAATTACAAATAGTATTCATTGTGATCAATCTCAAATTATTTTCTTTTTCTATTCTTATTGTCACCCTTGTTAGTTTTGTCATCTTTTCATATAGATTATATGAAAAGGACAATTGAAATAATAAACCATTTAAATATTTAGCTTGAACTATTGTACTAAACATCATACATTGTCTCTCTTGCTCTTCAATATTAATAGGTTGATTTACTATAACATAAATATTAATGTACATTGTTAATAATTTTGTGTGCTTACACTGAAATCAATGCACAATCTTAATCCAATCACTTTAAAATTAATGTACCATCAATGTACATCAAATCAGAAATCAACGTCTACACTGAAATCAATGCACCTAATGCAAACAATTAAATAAGATTACAAAACAACATCTACATTGAGATCAATGCATCTAATGCAGGTAATCAAATAAGATTAGAAATCAACATCTATATTGAAATCAATGGATCTAGTGCAAGTAATAAATAATATTAGAAACCAACATCTACACTGATATCAATGTATCTCGTGCAAGCAATCAAATAGGATTACAAATCACCATCTAATTCCCTATCTCCCCCCTCTGACTACATCTGTCTTTCCCTCCATCTCTCCACTCTCTCACATCCTCCCTCTTCCTTCCTCTCTCTCCATTTATTTCCCACATATATATCTCCCTCTCTCTTCACCCTCCAACTATGTTACTCTCTCTCTCTCTCTCTCTCTCAACATCTACACTAAAATCAATGCATATAGTGCAAGAAAAATAGGATTATAAATCACCATCCACACTGAAATCAATGCATCGAGTGCAAGAAATCATCTTCCCTATCTCCCCCCTCCAACTACATCTCTCTTTCCCTCCATCTCTCCTCCTATACATTGAAATCAACATCTACACTGAAATCAATGCATCTAGTGCAAGCAATCAAATAGGATTATAAATCACCATATACTTCCCTATCTCCCCCCTTGAACTACATCTCTCTTTCCCTCCATCTCTCCACTCCCTCACATTCTCCCTCTTCCTTCTTCTCTCTCCATTTCTTTCCAGCATATATATCTCCCTCTCTCTTCACCCTCCAACTATGTTACTATATCCCTCCCTCTCTCCTTCTCTCCATATCTCCTTCTTTATCTCTTTATCTCACCCCAAAACATATACACACTCTCTCCATATCTCCCTTGTCACTCCATCTCTCTCTCCACTTCTCACTCTATATGTATTCCTTCTTCCCTACCTCTCTCCCCCTCCAACTCCATCTCTCCATCCTTCCATATCTCCTTCTATCTCCCTCCCTCTCTCCTCCTCTCTCTCCTCCTTCCTCTCTCTCTCTATCTCTCTCTCTATCTCTCTCTCTCTTTCCCCTCCAATTTTCTATCTTCCCCCATAAATCTCTTCCTTTCTCTCATGTCCTCTCTCTTGTCCTTCCTCTCCTACCTTCCTCTATATTTTCCTCTATCTCTCTCTTTTCAATCCAATTATCTCTCTCTCTCTCTCTCTCTCTCTCTCTCTTTGCCTTCCAATCCTCTTTCCTCCCCCAACTCCCTTGTCACTTCATATACACACTCTCTCCATATCTCCCTTGTCACTTCATCTCTCTCTCCACTTCTCACTCTCTATGTATTTCTTCTTCCCTACCTCTCTCCCCCTCCAACTCCATCTCTCCATCCTTCCATCTCTCCTTCTATCTCCCTCCCTCTCTCCTTCTCTCTCTCCTCCTTCCTCTCTCTCTCTCTCTCTCTTTTCCCTCCAATTTTCTCTCTTCCCCCATAAATCTATTCCTTTCTCTCATGTCCTCTCTCTTGACCTTCCTCTCCTACCTTCCTCTATCTTTTCCTCTCTCTCTCTCTTTGCAATCCAATTATCTCTCTCTCTCTCTCTCTCTCTCTCTCTCTCTCTCTCTCTTTTCCTTCCAATCCTCTTTCCTCCCCCAACACACACACACACACACACACACACACTCTCTCTCTCTCAACATCTACACTAAAATCAATGTATATAATGTAAGAAAAATAGGATTATAAATCACCATCCACACTGAAATCAATGCATCGAGTGCAAGAAATCATCTTCCCTCTCTCCCCCCTCCAACTCCATATCTCTTTCCCTCCCTCTCTCCACTCTCTTTCCCTCCCTCTCTCCACTCTCTCACATCCTCTCTCTCTTCCTTCCCCTCTATCCCTTTCTCTCCCACATCTATCTCTCTCTATATCTCCCTCTCTCTCCCTCTCTTCACCCTCCAACTATGTTACTATATCCCTCCCTCTCTCATTCTCCCCCCATTTCCTCCATATCTCCTTATTTTTCTCTTTATCTCACACCCAAACATACACATACTCCTCTATTTCTCCCTTGTCACTCCCTCTCTCTCTCACTTCTCGCTCCCTATGTAAATACATTACTCTAGATCCAGAGTTTGATATTATCTATATTTACACTGAAATCAATGCATCTAGTGCAAGTAAGAAAATAAGATTAGAAACCAACATCTACATTGATATGGATGCATCTAGTGCAAGCAATAAAATAGGATTAGAAATCACCATATAAAAAGTTTACATTACTCTTGATCTATCAAAATTTACATTAGAAATCACTGTCCACACTGAAATAAATGCATCAAGTGCAAGAAATCATCTTCCCTCTCTCCCCCCTCCAACTCCATCTCTCTTTCCCTCCCTCTCCACTCTCTCACATCCTCTCTCTCTTCCTTCCCCTCTATCCCTTTCTCTTCCACATCTATCTCTCTCTCTCCCTCTCTTCACCCTCCAACTATGTTACTATATCCATGCCTATCTCTGTCTCCCCCCATTCCCTCCATCTCTCCTTATTTTTCTCTTTATCTCACCCCCAAACATACACATACTCTCTCTATTTCTCCCTTGTCACTCCCTCTCTCTCTCCACTTCTCGCTCTCTCTATGTATTTCTTCTTCCCTCCCTCTCTCATCCTCCAACTCCATCTATAAATCCCTCCCTCTCTCCTCCTATCTCCCTCCCTCTCTCCTCCTCTCTCTCTTCCTTCCTCTCTTTCCCTTCCTCTCCTACCTCCCTCTCTCTTCCCCCATCTCTCTTCTCTCTCCCTCACACTCTTTTCCCTCCAATATAAAATGGAAGAGAAATAGAAAAATATGGTATTTGGCCCTCTGCGTTAAATTTATATATGTAGGGAGAGAAGTGATTTTTCATTAGGGCAGACATTAGATTAATTAGATTAAATTTTAAATGTTAAATATTAAACATTATTTTTACATTTACGTTTACATGTTTATTGTTACCTGAGATAGGCAATGCATATATTGTACTTTAATTTGGCCCATGGTATTTAGCTGAGGATTCACCTAAATAAAACCACTTTTTGAGTGTTCCTAAATATAAATAGGATTATGGAGTAAATATAAAAAGATGTTTTATTTATTTACCATACCTATGGTTTATTTATATTCTATTTATTTACCATACCTCTTTTATAAACATGGTATTTGGCCCATGGTATTCAGCCCATGGTATTTAAGTGGTACATTTCTATACACTTGGACATATCAAAAGTTTACATTAATTAAATTTAATAATATTAATATTATAATATAATAATGTGAATATTAGAATTAATAATAATGTTTTTTTGGCATGTATTAATAATAATTTGGCCCATGGTATTTAGCTCAAGATTCACCTAAATAAAACCACTTTTTGATGTTCAGAAATATAAATAGGATTATTGAGTAAATATAAAAATCCTTTTTATTTATTTACCATATATATGGCTGATTTATATTTTATTTATTTACCATACCTCTTTAATAAATATGGTATTTGGCCCATGGTATTCAGCCCATGGTATTAAAGTGGTAAATATATCAAAAGTTTACATTACTCACATGACATCTACACATCTATATACACTCCGACATATTAAAAGTTTACATTACACACATTACATCTACACATCTCTATATATTGGGCCCGACATATCAAAAATTTACATTACACACATTACATCTACACATCTCTATATATTGGGCCCGACATATCAAAATTTTACATTACACACATTACATCTACACATCTCTATATATTGGGCCGACATTAAAAGTAACAAGGTAGGAACACTAATACATCATTAAAATCAATTGTTAACATCATCATGGGAGATGAATGGTTCCAAATCCTACAACACTAAGGGATCTATCATCACCAACGTAAATATTTTTAGTGTTACAATCATTTAAAGAAGAAAACATGTCTTTCTTTTTGGCCATGTGGTAAGAGGCTCTAGAATCAATGAGCCACTCATGAGAATGAGAAGAAGAAGAGATATTTAATGCATAACCATATCTTGATGCTTGAAAACCACAAGTAGAATGTGACATTCCTGAAGATGAAGTTGAATAGTTCTCCAAATTGATGTGGTGCTTCTTCCTTGTTGCTTCCAAGGCTTCCATATTCTTAAAAAATTTGGACTCTACATGGCCATCACGATTACAAAAGTTGCAATGTCTATATTTTTTATTCCCATTGTTTTCATTTTCCTTATCGATTTTGTGAGTTTCTTTTTTAGATTGCGTTTGAAATTTATTAAGACGCTTGTTTGGTTTAGGAATATTCTTTTTAGGATACTTCTTCTTGGGGTTATTTTTATATGGTTGTTGTTGGAATGCTAAGGCTTTCTTAGTAGAGTTTCCAGTATTAATAAGGCCAAGGTGTAAGAGTTTTTCTTGTTCTCTTATCAAAGAATGAAAAAAGGCATGAAAAGAGGGGGACTTGTAGGTTGTTGCTTGAGAAATGAGGTATTCTCTAGTGGAATGGAAGGTGTAAAATAAATATAGAGCATGTAGGTCCAAGCTTAGCAAGAATGGAATAGATAAGGCTACCATCTTCGTTTTTGACCTTACAACCCTCTAAAAAAAATCTAACGGTCTTGAATTTGGACAAAAAATATTGAATAAAGAAGAAATTATTGGGGTCCAAAGTAAGAAACTCATTTTCAAGCTGGGGGGGCCTGATTTCATTTCGAATGCCAAAAACAATATTTAGCTTTTTCATAGTTACATCAAGGGTGTTAATTTTTTGGATTTGAAATCGAATACCTTTAGCAATGGATATTTCTATCAACCCTCGTGCTTGAAATTTTTTCTTTTCCCATTTAGCGGCTTTATCTCGATCGATAGGTTTAGCTTCTTGTCTGGAGGCTATTCTATAAAGCCCTTTACTTCTAAGTAAGTCTATCATGTAGGTTAGCCATTGGAAATAATTGGTGTTTTTAAGAATAACCGGGCATGAAATTTCCATTTTTTTTTAACTGAAGCTAAAAAGGATAAAAATAACTTCTCCAATGGAAAGACCTCGAAAAATTAGGCTGGTTTTAAAAAAACGACTCGAAAAACGGCTTCTGGATGGAGAATTTATGCCTTTTTGAAAAAACATGTGTTCTAGATGCCGAATAGTTACGTGAAATGTTGAAAGGTGATGATAAATTTCTACTTGTTTAAACCCCCCCCCCCCCCTTTTCCAAACTTAATATAATTAGCTCACTTTAAAAAAAGACTACTTTATGTGACCCACTTTTATAAATAAGTGAGTCACTTTTACAATGTTACTTTTACATGTGCTTTTGAAATAAAACCCTTTTTTTAAAACCAACAACTTTCCAAAGGCCTTTATAAGAAAAAGTAACTTAACAAATTTTTTTTTTTTTAAAAGAAGCTTGAGAGAGAGACCTGAACCCAAAACCTCTATTCTCATAAACTAACTTTACACCAAGTGAGCTAGTAAAAGGATTCTATAATTGTTTTAAAGGAGGTTGGGTTTTTTTTTTTTCCCTTTTGATGTGCGTGCTTTTTCCTGCAAAAAACAAAAAAATTCGTGCACAAAAAATGAAATGTAAGCCTTACGAAAGAATGTTATATTTTCGGTTAGTCTTACTGGAAACTATCCTTTTTTCTCCTATTTCTAATTTACTGAGATCACACAAAGACGCAGGGAAAGAACATACGTAGCAAAAAAAAAATCTCGTCTTCTTGTTTCGGATTTGTCGAGATCGCACACAGCTCAAAGGAAATAGCATACATAGAGAAGAGGGTATAGATCTGGCAATAAAAAAAATTATAAACCGAAATAAACAGAGGAAACTGAAATAAACAGAAGGATTAATAAATATAACTACAAAAAAAGATACTTTATACCTCCAGGTCTAAAATGACATAACTCGGGCAACCAAAAAACTTTTTGCATGAAACGAAAGGGGTTCCTCACTGTAATGGATGCTCCATAACAACAGAGCAGTTCTCCTAGCACGAAAGTGGTAAAAAATAGTAGATCTGGAAAACGGCAGTAGCATGAAGTCAAACCGACTTCAAATTTGGATCAAGATGGATCTAATACTTAATAGGAATTTATAGGGTAAGTTCCTTTTATCAAACACCAAAGGTCACTGCTCACAAATAGATCAAAGCTCAATACACAAGTATTTGATGTGGTTAAAACCCTCTAAGAGGAAAACAGTCCATGGCCAGAGCCAACGTGACCACTTAAGAAAATTTATTAATATAAAAAAGAAAATTTACATAAGCTTATCTCATAAATGGTTACCAGAAAAATGACCCTCCATGCTCTTTAAATAGAGATCATGGACCAATTGGGTGTTAATCCACGTATCAAGTGTCGATAATACCGAGGAGAGAGTGAACCGTCAAATCACTACATATCGTGACCATCGGATTATAACTTAGAAATGTACAAAGTAAAGAAACACACTTTACCTAACTCTACACTAGACAAAGTTATACTTATCTAACGGTCATGCAAATTACAAAGCGTGAGAGATGGAATTTCCTCTTGATAGATGGTGTGAATATTAATGAACCAGCCAAGAGTATGGGTGATGAGATAATGCATGGAAGAAACTACCCCAAATTGTCTCAGTTCCGTGAGATGGACCCAAGAAGTAGTCTTTATCACTGGAAGAGGTTGGAAATGTTCATGTCCCACCCAAGCATTTCAAGTAGTGGAATGTGTGTTTGTGGATTTTGCACCATAATCTATCACAAGAGATGGATATGGACATGGAAAAATGGTTTTAACACTGAAATATCACCCTGGGGGATCTAGGAAGAGGATATTATTGGCAGGTCTAAGAAACTAAGGTTGTGATATTGGAAACCTATCCATAAAAATACATGATGTTTCATGATCTGCCCAAGAGCTGGAAGAGTTTGCAAGGTTCTTTAGAGCACAAGTTTCAGGTTAATAGAGAGAGATATAGGAATGTTGCACCGACTAATGGATCTATCAAGGTACCAATGATCGAGCCTTTGGGGAATTTAAACAACAACTTAGGTGTTGAGGCAACGCACACTAAATCCATGGTTCTTTCTTACTACATATGATGCTGAGAAAATTGTTAAGGCTTGAACAACATATACAGTTGAGGATTTGATATTGGATTAGTTTAAAAATTAAATAAACAATTTTGTAGGTGGACAATTGATAAGTAAGAGGGAAGGATATTTGATCTCATAATTATAAGTGATGGATAGCTCTACCAACCAGAGCGAAGGATCAAATCTGGTTTCACTATAAAATAGTTTTTCATCTCAAGAGATTTGGTCCCTCTTGGTGCTTGGTAGATCCTAGTTAAGGTGGATCTAGAATCATTTTATTATTAATTATAATTATAATTATTAATTATTAATTTTATATTTTATTTTATTTTTCTATTTAGTTTTATGTAATTTTACCAAGTCAAATTTTTTAATTGGTAATTATCATTATCATTTTTTATTCTAATTTTCTTTTATTTTATTTTGGAGTGAAAATGTTTACAGGCTTCTTTAGGCAATTACATTTAACATTTTATTATTTTATAAATGAAATCACAAGTAAACATCTAAAAACATTTACAACACTATGACATCTCCCCATAGCTTTTTCTTTTATATTTAATTTAACAAATGTTATAAAATAAAACTAAAATAAAATATTTTTATTTTGAAATAAGTTTTGGTTTTAGGTAAGTGGTATTGATAAGCCATAGTAGCCCATGGTATTGTAACAAAGCCTATTTATAAGTAAATAATATCCATTGTAAAATGTAGGTGAATATCCATGGTTAAGAATAATGTTATATTTTATGTTTCATTAAAGGCATTAAGTGTTCATATAAAAATTGTTGTAAAATTAAATTAAAATAAAATATATAATTTTTTTTAATGGGTCATGGATTTTGGGTGTGTGGTATTAACAAAACATGGTATTGGCCTATGTTATCATAAGAAAACTTACTCATAAGTTAATAATATCCATGGTAAAATGAGGGTGAATAATCATGGTTAAAAATCTTGTTATATTGTAAATATTAAATTTTTATATGATTATTATTTAATTTTAATATGGTTACAGAATCATTATTATAATTTATATGGTAAAATTAATTTTAATTCATAATTATTGTTTATATGTTATATTTTAATCTAATAGCTATATTACGGTTTTATTTTATCTAAAAAAATTCATATTTTTATTAATAAAAACAAATTGTCAATATAAAAAAATCGAATTTAAAAAGTATCTAGATATAACCCATAATATCTAACATCTAAGTACATAATATCTGACATCTAACTACACATCTACCTTAGTATGTTGTAGACTACATATCGGCCCAATGGCCAGTTGTATGAAAATATCTTCTCATAATTAGAAGAAATGGAAAATTACGAGCTAGATGAAAATTAAATGATAAAGATTACACTAAATAAATATAATCTTTTAAGAAGAAGGCTGTGTGAGATAAGAGATTGTGGTGATTACGCATTAAAGAGAATATTTGACACTTTGTACTTGTGTAGAGAGCGTCAATATAACATAACCACAAGTATATAAGTTGGATTCATAGAGAAGTACCTTTTCAAGTAGTAAAAAATCTTAGAAGTACATTCTCGAGCCTAGAGAGAATTGAATGAAGATCGAGTTTTCAAGTAGTGTGGAGAGAATTGAATGAAGATCGAGTTTTCAGGTAGTGTGGAATTTAGGTTAAGAACAAAAGGCCATAGTGCTTTGAAGAAAGAGAGAGAGCCAAAGTGAGAGAAGTAGAGCTCAATAGCGAGGAAATTAAAAAATAGTGTTGCAGATTGAAGAAGTGTCTGGCTTCAGAAGATTGGGAATTTTGTCGAGGTAAAATAGCTGCAAAAGAGAGATGACTGCTTGAGAGTAGTGAAACCAAAGCGAATGCATACTAAATAATGTTGTTGATGATCTCAGTTTGTAAATATTATGATTGAGTAGATCAAACTAATAGTCTAAATAAATTTATGTGAGGTTGTTGCTCTAAGCAACTTGGTTTAAATAAATATTGATGTAAATAGAGTTGATGCTTATATTTTACATAATATTACAAAAACAATTTCTGTTGGTTTTTTTCCAGGAAAAGTTTCCACATTAAAATATTTTTTTACAGTGGTGAATGAATATTTGTGGTGTGATTGCTTGTAATTATATCAACAAATTGTTTTTAAAGAAGTGAAATTTTTGTAATTATTAACTCACCCCTCCTCCCCTCCCCCCTTGTAGTTGATGATTCCAAACATTATTTTTAGAGTTGTCTCATCTTGTGCATTTGCTATATTGTAAATTGGGGTTTCCTCTTTAAGAGGCGTACCATTCATTCTTCATCTAATTTTGAAGGTGTGAAAATGCTAATTATCTTTATATTTTTAATTTATTTGGGTATTTATAACCTAATGGTAACTAATTAACTACTAAGTACCCAAAATAAATAGGTTAGGATAGGACCCTATCATGCCATCCCGTTATAAAGGCAATATTTTCCTTAACCCTAGAGGTATGGAGGCTATTTCAAAATTGCTAGATGTTCCAAGTGGCATCTTTTGTTTATTTCTATTGGATTAAAATTTATTAGATAGTATACTGACATATTTAACACTCTGTAGTGGAAAAAAATGATTTACACCTTAGACAAATAAAAATAACACTCTGTAGTGGAAAAAAATGATTTACACCGTAGACAAATAAAAATTATGGATTTGGTTGTATTACCTTCTTCAAGCAAGGAACATAAAAACATTGATGGTTCTTAGAGTGCAGAAGAAGAGGCAATAGATAGTTCTTAGAGTGTAGCAGAAGAGGTAATATAAGAGGCAATAGATAGGTAACTCTTCCAATGTACTGAAGTATTTAATAGAGTTCATATAATTTTAACATGAGATATTGGTAGAATTTATCTATAATAGAAGTATGGTTATAAGGTTGAAGACCAAGAATTTTTTTATCATGTCATACAAAAGGAAAATAAAAAATTCTTGTCAAAATATTCACTCGTATTGTATTTAGTCGCAAGTAAATTGTCCTTAAGTATATAGAGATTGACCTGTCTAGTGTGAAGCATGAAATATGTTGCTTTAACCTTATATGGGCCTAGTAAATATGAAACCACTAGAATGGGGCTTTGGCCATAGACCACTTCATAAAGCATATTTCTCATAGTCCCGTGATAATTTCTATTGTACCATTATTTTATGATAGGTAAACACCTTTTCTTCTAGCACTTCCCATCTAAAGAAAATCATCTTAATAAGTTTCTGAAGAAATTGTTTACCATTTATGTTTGAGTATTAGTTTGAGGATGGTAAGTTCTCTTTTGCACAACTCAGAACTCTATATATTAAACAAATAATACAAATAAAATTTTAGGTTAATTTGAGGTCATGATCCAACAAAATATAATTTGGCATACAATAGAACTTAGAAGTTTGATCCATGAAAGCTTGACAAATAATGAAGGCATAAATTTGGTGCAATATGCAACAAAGGTGGATATATTCACAAAGTAATTCAACTACCACCATGAGAATTGATTTTTTTCTTGTTGTTGAAAACCCCAATATACAATCAATGGAAATATCGAAATATTAGTTAAGATAAATTTTCATATTAGAATTGATTATGATTCCCGCAAATTCATAATTGTTTCATTTTATTTCAATGGGTAAGTGTCACATATGGCTACAAAAATATAGATTTGAATACTGCAAACATGTTGGATTTGAATTAATATGTTATAAATATCACCTTCTCATATATGCCACCACCCTTCATCATGTTTCAATTAGAAATCATATGTGAAAAATTGTCAACTTCATGGACATAACAAAGAGTTTTCTTTATATCTCACTTATTGAACCGAGAGGTGCATTCTATGACCCCCATGTGTAAGTATGTTGGAAGCCAAAATAAAAATACTAAAAAAAATATAAATAATCTCGGCCTAAACAATCACTTACGTAACCAATAAATAAACAATTAAAAATTAACTAAAAATAAATTTAAACAATAAAATTTTTAACTAGCAATTGCACCATCAGCAGATATTGCAAAGGAAATGAAGTAAGATTCTCAAATGGATCTAATATTTGCTAAGAAATATAGTTGTAGTGATTTTGGTCAACTTTAGTAAAGGGAAAAAATTAACACGCATTCATATTCCAACCATATAAATGAGCAAAAAAATTACAGTTGTATAGATCAAAGAATTGGGAAGTACGAGAAAGAATAATTATTACCCATGACCTCAGAACAGATGATGGTAAATAGATGAATATGCATAACAAAGAAGAGTCTCAATAAATGAGAAAAGAAATAAAATTTTATTGAATATCATCTCGTATTTTTTCCAATGCATATTCAACAATTGTTTCATGATAGTATTCTTCGGATATGCATAGTACGAACTTATAAATTTTCCTCCCTTGGAAGTATTCTTCTCCTGGACTTGGCAATGGCCATTTATCTCTTTGAACCCAACCATATGACCCTGAAATTCCCTGCCAAATTTTTTTTCCCCATTCCAATAGGTCCATGGTCTAAATCCTTTAAAACAAACAAACAGACCTTTTAAGTACAAACATAATTTCCTATGAAGTCTGACCGAATTGTTGGGCCTGGGAACAGATTACAACCACAACATATAATAGTTATCCACAACATATAATAGTTCAACATTATAATAGTTACCCAATTATTTACAATTACTTTGTTTGGCCTCTAAATAGTGTTATACACTTGAGTTTGTACAACTTGTTCTTACAATTTCATTGGAATTATGGGTTAAGTGTACAATAATTTAATGTGAAATATAAATCTGCAAAGGTACGAGCCTTATCTAGACCCTTGTTTAAATTTATAATGAAAATGGCACTAGAAATTCATTCCACAAATGCTAAGAAATATGTACTACGTTGATCTTGGAATATCTATTTAAAATGAAGGTGTCGCAACCACAGAGCAAGGTCGTGTGTAACTATGATTCATGTATAGTTACATTTGATTTTCTAGTGACCAGAAGTCTGAATCTTGGCAGGCTGTTGGAGAATTTTATTATTAATAAATGAAAATGAGGGAACCTTGGCAAGCTATTGTAGAGACTTCTAGTTTATAAATGAAAATGATGGTTTAGAAACCAAGGTGAAGGTTACATCTAACCATTTCATTAATTAAATAACACCATGCAACCTGGCACTATGTGTCTTATCTACTTAACTGTAAGTACAATAATAATCCCCAGAATAAAATAAACATTGTACTTGGGCCAAGAAGGATGACAACAACCTAGAGAGGGCGCTAATACCTAGCATTTATCAAACAGCTAAACTGAGTAAATCATAAAATAAGGACTCGGCAGTTGAGATGTCAATTACACCTAAAATAAGTAGCAGCTAGCATTTTCAAAGTAAATTGCACAATATATGTAGTACCCAATGAAAAAAATGCCATGTATCAATATATGTAGAACCAAAGGGAAAATATTAACTTGCATTCATATTCCTACCATATAAATGAGGAAAGAAATTGGAGTTATGTCGATCAAAGAATTGAGAAGTGAGAGAAAGAATAATTATTACCCATGACCTCACAAAAGATGATGGTGAATATAGAACTTTCAAGAAATGATTTTTTATAGCCGTTTTCCTTTTAAAAGTTTGGCAAAGGAATATGAGCTTCAGATGTTGTATTTTGCAGTGTTTTCAATGATTTTCCTTGCCAGAGAAGCCTGAAAACAAGATTTGCATTGGTTTCAAGGGATCTACCTTGTATAAATTTTCAGAAGTGAACTGATATCCAAGAAAATAAGTAGCAACTAGTATTAAAACTAATAATTTAAAACCCTATAAAAAGACAAATAACCACATTAAAAAAACAAAACTAATGATTTAAAATCCTATAAAAAGACAAATAACCACATTAAAAAAACTCTGATGTTGCTTCAAAGATTCAATATCTTAAATAGTACTTAATTGATAACTAAAAGATGAATGGCATCTTAATTGGAAAAATATCATGAATAAGAGTATGTGCCTAAATTCTCGAGGTATATGTAGTTACAAAGAAAAAAAAACATATAATTAAATTCAGAAAGGGTGATAACAATGTTCTATTTTTATCAACACAATAGACAACCGTTCACATATTAAACTAGGAAGGGTGATAGTACCCAGAAAGAGTTCTCCACCACTGTGTCATAATCAATGATTTATTTCACAGTGTGACTGAGAGTAAGCCTGCCTAGATAGATGTGTTTACAGCATTTGGTAGCAACTGAGTTTTCCTGGTAATGGCATGCCACTTTGAATTAGGTTTCCCTCAATAATCTCGGACATGGTTTTCTGAAATATTTAAAAAATACACATTTGAAATAAAAATATCCAGTAATAACTTACCAAGGTATCCTAAATAAGAATACTTTGTAATACAGAGTTCTGAAATATTTAAAAAATCTACAATTGAAATAAAAATACTCTGTAATAACTTACCAAGATATTCTAAATAAAAATACTCTGTAATACCGAGTTCTAAAATATTTTAAAAATCTACAATTGAAATAAAAATACTATGTAATAACTTATCAATATATCCTAAATAAAAACACTCTGTAATACCCTAAATACCCTGCAGATTTTAGAAATATTTTAGAATATGATGAACCTAAATATATTATTTGACCTATTTTCTATTACGGGGTTCAGAAATATTCTAAAACCTACAATTGGAATAAAATTACTCTGTAATAACTTACCAAGATATCAATTTCTGCGTATCAATGGTCTCATACTCAACAAACTCTACATATACCACCCTGAATATTCCTTCTGTGAGTGTTCCAGTTTTATCAAAGGCTATCACCTTAAGCTTCCCCAAGGCTTCTAGATACTTCCCACCTTTGATAAGGAGGCTTGTTTTAGCAGCATGGGCCAACCAACATGCTACAACTACTGGAGTTGAGATAACCAATGCACATGGTCAAGAATTCACCAGAACAACTAAGGCTCTGTAACCCCACTTCGGAAATTTAAGAGAGTGGTCAATAAAAGGTGCTAATGTCATTTCTATTGCTACCAATACAATAATTGCAGTCAACCACATGCTATAAACTGATATGAGATGTTTTCTAACTCTATGATTGGTGAAAGGATTTTCAGAAACATTAACCACATGATATAAACTGATATCATATGTTTTCTAACTCTATTATTGATGAAAGGATTTTAAAAGATTTTACTCCCTATAGACCTGGAGTGTAATATATCCTAAATAAAAATACTCTATAATACCCTAAATACCCTACAGAGTTTAGAAATATTTTTGAATATGATGAACATAAATCAATTATTTGAACACTTTGCTATTATGGGGTTTTGAAATATTCTAAAACCTACAATTGAAATAAAAATACTCTGTAATAAGTTACCAATATATCCATTTCTTCTTATCAATGGTCTCATACTCAACAAACCCTACATCTACCACCCTGAATATTCCTTCTATGAGTGTTCTAGTTTTATCAAAGTATACCACCTTAAGCTTCCCCAAGGCTTCTAGATACTTCCCACCTTTGATAAGGAAGCATGTTTTAGAAACATTGGCAAATGCACATGCTATAGCTGCTAGATTCGAGATAACCAATGTACATGGGCAAGCAGTTACTAGAACAACTAAGGCTTTGTAACCCCACTTTCAGAATTTAAGAGAGCGTTCAATCAAAGGCCCTAATGTCATTGTTATTGCTACCAATACAATAACTGCAGGAAACCACATGATATAAACTGCTAACAGATGTTTTCTAACTCTATGATTGATTAAATGATTTTCAAAAACATTAACCACATGATATAAACTACCATTAGATGTTTTCTAACTCTATGATTGATGAAAGGATTTTCAAAAACATTACTACCTACAGACCTGGAGTGTAATATTTTACAATTTTTTGAAGGAACTTTTCGGTGGGTGAGTGTTGACTCTGTGCTTCTTCTATAAGCTTGGCCATCCTTGCCATGGTAGAGACTTCCACCAAATCCACCCTCTTCATGCTTAAATAACCTACAATTTTTACCATTTAACCATTCAAATAAAATATTTAGCATAGCCATTTACTGGGTAAAATGGAAGGAAAAATTAGGTATTGTTGAATGTTGTAAACACATCTATCCAGGTTGGCCACTGTGAATCGGGCTTCTAAGGGATGCAAGGTTTCATTTTAATTGTTTGCAAATATAACCAATGCATACAAAATTCTGCCCCTGCACAGGTTTTTAGGAAGTGGACCCTCGAAATCGTTGCCTGAAGCATTGATGAGTGAAATATCAGAATGTCTACCCAAATTCTGTGACAACCACCCAGTAAACCTATTAGTCGAAAGATCCAAGTAGTGCAGATGATGAAGCATTTCTAGATCTATAGGGACAGGCCCCATGAATTTTTTCTCCCACAAGGACAACGGTCCAGATGGGTCACATTTTCAATTGTTTCAGGAATGGATCCACTCAGCCAATTAGTTGAAAATTCAAGAGACCGTATGCTCTTAAATTGCTCAATATTGTGTGAACATTTTTCCAGACAATTGGTTTCGCCAGAGATAGAGTTCTGTCATCTTTGAAAATGTCATCAAACTGGTGGGAATGTTTCCTCAGAGACGATTGATAACGAGATCCAAAATCTCCAATTTTGTTAAATTTCTAAGAAAATCGGGAATTGATCCACTTAGAAAATTATTTTTGAGCCACAGTGTCTCGAGGTTGGGTAACATACCGAACCCTAGAGGAATATCTACAGATAAATTTTTAGTCGCCAAATTCATATGGCGCAACTAAGGGAGTTCGTGGATGCTATGCGAAAAATTTCCCACGAAAAAATTCTCTGACAAATCTATATTTTGAAGTGGTTTCAACGATCTGCGTTGCTGAAGAAGCCTGAAAGTAGGATTTGCAATGGTTTCTAAATTTCTAGAGGTAAACTAATATCCAAGAAAATTTCATTATCATTCTAGAACATTTTGTTCCCCTTGGAAATGGGTGTCTGAAAAATCTAAAATGAAATCCAGGCAGAAGCATCTACTATGATCCATCTTAAAAGTGCAAGGAATTATGAATGGCCTAGAATCTCTAAACGGATACGAAGGAGCCCTAGAAACCCTCCAATAACTAATGAGCTATCTAAACTGTATTCTAAACTAAATAATTGCAACTACCTTAGCCTTTTCATCCAACTACTGAATATGTTTTAATCATCTAACATATAATCTAACGGTTACAATTTATGACACGATGCACAGGAAAATTGTTTTCAAATAGTGACACCTTATGGCGTAAATATGAAGAGATTTATGAGCACTCAAAAAAAGATATGGTAAATAAATAAAAATATAAATAAAATAGAAGTATGGTAAATAAATAAAACCTCCTTTTATACTTAGTCCAGAAGAGATATAGGAAATAAATAAAAATATAAATAAACCAGAGGTATGGTAAATAAATAAAACCTCTTTTAGACTAATACTAATCTTTCCATTTTTTCCTTCGCCCATCCCACCCACGGGTTTCGAAATAGTGACCTTGCATATAGAGTGCCTTAATAGTGCACCCCATCACTGACTGCTCTACACCACGTGGGCATGGACCAAATTATTATTAATACCATGCAAAAAAATATTATTAACCCTAACATTAATATTAAAATATTAATATTAACATTATTTTTATTTTTAAATCTAATATTAATATTAATATTATTAATTTTTTTTATTATATTATAATATATATATATATATATATATTAACTATTGATATATATATATATATTAACTATTGATATATATGGGAGGGAAGAAAAAATACATATGATAGAGGTGGAGAAATAGGGGGCTGACAAGGGAGAGATGGAGATACATTGAAGGGGAAGGGAGAAAGAGGGAGTAGATAATAGGAGAGAGAGGAAGGATGAGAGGAGGAGGAGAGAAGGAGGGATATAGAGATGGAGGAAGACATAGGATTGTAGGGGTAAGAGAGAGAGAGAGATAGAAAGATAGTGATGGGGGAAGAGAGAGGGATGTAGAAGAGAAAGGGAGAGAGAGGAAGGAAAAGAGAGGGGACATGAAATGGAGGAGGAGAGAGGGAGGGATAGAGAGAGGGATTTGGAGGGAGAGAGAGGGAGGGATAGAGAGATGGAGCTAGATGGGGAGAGGGGGAGACAAGAAGATATATATAAAGAGTGAGTTGTGGACAGAGAGAGGGAGTGACAAGGGAGAGATGGAGAGAGTGTGTATTTTTAGGGGTGAGATAAAGATACATACAAGGAGAGATGGAGAGAAGGGGGGAGAAAAGGAGAGAGAGAGGCATATAGTAACAATGTTGGAAGGTGAAATTAGAGAGAGAGAGAGAGAGAGAGAGAGAGAGAGAGAGGTGGGAGAGAAATGAAGAGAGAGAATGAAGAGAGGCATGGAGATGGAGGGGGAGAGCGAGGGAGGTAATAATAAATACATAGAGAGTGAAAGGTGGAGAAAGAGAGAGGAGAGAGAGGTAGCGATAAGGAATATGGAGAGAGAGGAAGAGAAGATAACATGAGGGAGTGGGAGAGGAGGATGGCTTGATAGATAGATAGAATGGAGAAAGAGAGTGTATGTTTTCGGGTTTATATAGAGAGACATAGGGAGATAGAGATATAGATGGAAGGTGAAGAGAAAGAAGATATATATTGAGACGAGGAGGGAGGGACAAAGAGATTGATAGATATGGAGTGAGATAGCGTGTGTGTTTGGGGGGGTGAGATAAAGTGACAAAGAAGGAGATATGGACAGATATATAGATATAGATAGAGGGGGGTGGGAGGGAAGACGATTTCTTGCACTAGATGAATTGATTTCAATGTAGATGATGATTTCTATTCCTATTTGATTGCTTCCACTAGATGCATTGATTTTAGTATAGATGCTGATTTCTAATGATATTTGACTCCTTGCACTAGATGCATTGATTTTGATGTACACCTATTTGATTGCTTGCACTAAATGCATTGATTTTAGTGTAGATGACAATTTTTAATCCTATTTGATTTTTTTCTCTAGATGCATTAAAGGTAGATGCTAATTTCTAATTATATTTTATTGTTTGCACTAGATGCATTGATTTCTAATCCTATTTGATTGCTTTCATTAAATGCATTGATTTAAGTGTATATGGTTATTTCCAATCCTATTTAATTATTTCCTCTAGATGTGTTGATTTCAGTGTAGATGTTGGTTTTTAATCCTATTTGCCTACTTGCACTAGATGCATTGATTTGAGTGTAGATGTTGATTTCTAATCCTATTTGATTACTTGCATTAGATGCATTGATTTCAGTGTAGATGTTGGTTTTCTAATATTATTTGATTTTTTACATTAAATGCATTGATTTCAATGTATAGTTCGATTTATGATTTTATGTAATTGAATGTATGATGGTATATTAATTTTATTGTCATTGGATTAATAGTATGCATTGATTTCAGTGTAAGCACAAAAAAATATTGACAATGTACATTGACTTGTGTTATGGTAATTAAAACTATTAATATTGGAGACCAAGAGAGAGAAGGTATGATGTTTACTACAACATCTCAAGCTAAATATTTAAATGGTTTATGATTAAAACTGTATTTTTCATATAATCGATATGAAAATGTGACAAAACTAACAAGGGTGTTAATAAGAATAGTAGAAGAAAATATCTTGAGATTGATCACAATGAAGACTATTCGTAATTGACTACACTCTTATTATTCACATTTTCTATCATTCAATATTATTACATTGTCACTTTGCATTCAAAGTTTTTATTTCATCATTAAAGTTATTTTACAATATTTATCATCTCAACAAACTAAGGTAACTACACAAATTTAAAATTAAAGTGACTCGATAAATTTCAGAAATATTTATCATATTTAAAATTGTTATATTAATATTAGATGTATTTACAAATTATTGATAGGATTAATCATATGTTCCTCATATTTTCGATAGATTTTCCTTGGTTGCACATGACTGAAACCCACCTAGATCCATATTAAATCTAGATATCTCAAGCGCTGAGAGGGATCAAATCTCTCGAGGTGCAAACTTTTTCTCAATTTTTGCACTAAAAAAAAATAGGTTTGCACCTCTAGAGATTTGATCCCTCTCGACGGCTGATAGATCCGGATTTAAGATGAATCTAGATTGGTGAATAAAATTGTGGTTATTATCACTATCAACTTATTTTTCATAACCCCACCACCATAATTCCCTCCACAAAATTAATCACCTCTTCTCCAATTACTAATTATAATGCTAGATTAAAACAATTTTAAAACTAACATTGTCTCATGATATCCTTGACTTTTTCACTCACAAGTGTCCGTATCTATTCAATTTTTATGCTTAATAGATCATGGGTATATGCACTTTCATATATTTCTATAGCTAAAGAGAAATATTAATGTAAAATTAAATCTTATTATATATATATTTCACAAATATTGAGTTAAGATAAATATATGTTGATATATCACTTGTAGATAAAGGATTATATATAACCCACTATTTATCATTTATTAGCTTATATGTATTATAATTAATTAATTAATTATAATAAATATAAGCTAATAAATCATAAGTAACGGGTTATAATATATCTCTCGTAAATGAAGAATTATATATAATTAATTAATTAATAATTATAATAAATATAAGCTAATGAATCATAAATAGTGGATTATAATAAACTTAAGTTTATAAATCACTATTATTTAAAAAATAAAATATAAAAATATGTTAATGTAAAATCTTATCATATCTTTGAAATGTAAATAAACAATATTTTATAATGCTTCATAAATTAAAACAATATACTAAAAACCGCCTGTACCTGACAACACAAAAGCCACCGACCAAGTTAACATTGCAATGAGTAGAAATACTATAATATCAAGACCAAAAATATAAAAGTATGATGTCATCTAATGTGACATAAATACTTTTATAAATTAAACACTAGTAATAAGCCATACCACCAAAACCATTCATTATAACATCACAAAGATCACAATCATAACCTCAAAATCACTCATAAATCATAACACCAAAACCATTCATCATATTCTTATTCTCCTCAATGAGGAAATTTTTAATAACATCCACATAGAATGTACAAAAGCAAGTCTCATTCAACATACCAAAGATAATAACTAAAAACTACCAATCAACCATAACCTCTAAAACCATATCAATTTGAAAATAAAAGTTAAAAAAAAAAAACAAGACACCGGCCCTTGAAATTCACACGTCAACACCGGCCCTCGAAATTCACACGTTACACGCCGTCAGCCTCGACGACCCTGTGTGTCATAGGTGCCGGCCCTTAGGTCGGCGGGGAGACGCGTTGTAGTGTAGCTCATTTTCTTCCCACATGCAGGATTTTAGTCCAACAATCTGCGCAGGACAAGCAACAGTTCCCCAAATAAATTAACCTCATATCAATTATTACGAAGTGGGTCTGCTGAGTCCCGTTTCTCAAGTCAAACGGACAGCGGCGGCCATATTTTTCTATTCGGCCAGTTTCTTGTCGCCAAGGTTCACGGATTTTGACATTATACCTACCTAATCTCTATTATTTTGCCACGGCCCTTTCTTCCTTTTCTATCCTTATCTGATCCTTTGGAAAATAGGCAATCCAATTCAAATCACAACTCGCGGCAGAATTCTCGTTTCATTGCACTGTCTAATTTCAACCACTATTTTCAACGGTCCTTTCTGTGAAGGAGGAATCAACGGCGAACCTCAAATTCAACTGCCCTAATGTCGGTGGAATCTCTTTGGGTGTGCTAAATTATTCTGGTCAATTATCGAGAGTAAGGTTTTGGTGAGATCCTTTCTGTGAAGAAGGAGGAATCAACAGCGAACCTCAAATTCAACTGCCCTAATGTCCGTGGAATCTCTTGCGGTGTGCTAAATTATTCTAGTCAATTAACGAGAGTAATATTTTCGTGAGAATTGTTGAAGTAGAGGAGATTTTATGGTGATATAAGTAATTATACAAGTAATTTTTAAAAACAATATAAGATAGATTGCTGATTTAAAAATTCTGTTTAGAAGCATTCAAAGGCGAATTTTTTTTTTCACCCATTAAATTTTTGTTGGGAATTATTGAACAAGATGAGATTTTATAGTCAAGGAAATACTTTTGGGAAATTATTGAAGAAGTTAAGGACAATATAAGATAGATAGGTGAATATAAAAATTATGTTTTGAAGCATTTAGAGAAGAAAAAGATATTTACACCTATTAAATTTTGGCACAATTATTGAAGAAGCTGAGGTTTTATAGTGAAAGGAATAAGTTTTGGAAATTATTGAAGGAGGAATAAGTTTTGGAAATTATTGAAGAAGGTAAAGACAATATAAGATAGATAGGTGAATTTAAAAATTATGTTTGGAAGTATTTAAAGAAGAAAAAGACATTTTCACCAATATCGCAATTATTGAAGACGCTGAGATTTTATAGTTAAAGGAATAATTTTTGGGAAATACTGAAGAGGTTGAGATTTTATAGTTGGAGACATATTTTTTTGAAAATAATAGGGAAGTTTAGTCATTATGCTCTCCATGAAATTGTATAAAAACTTACAATTAACAATGGTCAATGGTGGTCATTTCAAAATGGAATATTATACTCGTTTTTTTTTTTCCGTAAGGACTAATAAATTGAGATGTGAAATGCATAAATTAATCCGATTGATGCATTCAATCAATGTATTTAAATAACAAACATTTACAATCTTGCTTGATTCCAATGAAAAAGGCTATTTCGTCTATAACTTATACTACCCATAGATTAATTGTTTGCTAAGGACTTGCATAAAATTTTGTGGGTAGTAACCACTAGTGAGTCTATACACCTACATGAAGGCTTAGGAAAACATAAATATGTAGAATTGTTGTGTCGGAGAGGTTATTAGAGGTACTAAATCCGAGGTAAATCCTCTTAATATTTAAGGCAAATATGTTATTTACTTGAGTATGAGTTACTTTAAGATATTTTATTTTGGATCATTTTCATACAAACAAAAAATCACTACAAAAATAGCTAAAAATGAAGCACAGATATTGCAACCATATCCATAAATTAGGACATAAAATATGTGAGGAAGCTATCCACATTGTATTATATTTTTGAAAAGTTGCAATATTTATTTTTGAAAGTTAAACATTATAAATTGCAATGATCAACGCTAAAGTAATAGTGGTCAATAGAAAAATCTATTGCTTGAGTCCTACCATAGGAAAGACTAATAAGATAGATGGTTGAATCATAAAAGTAAGTTGTAAAATATTTAAAGAAAACAACTATAGTTTATAATTTGATGTAATATTACATTCATATAAATTAAATGGATAATAAATTGCTAAAATTAAAAATATCGTATAAATAAAATAAATTATAACTTTATAATGATTATTAATAATAAAAAAGAATATATATATATATATATATATATATATATATATATATATATATATATATATATATATATATTCTTAATCATTCAGATTCATCTTACTTTATCATGGAGTTTTTAAATTTTTAAATAGCTTTTGTTACAATATCATGGGTCAATAAAGCAACTTATCAATACCATATGCCCAAAAAAACTATAACTCATTTCATAGGACACTTATGGAAAAAAATAAAAAGAGAAAAAAAAGGGAATAACTACCTTGAAAATAAATATCAGCCTTCGATTTGTGTATACAATTTTTCTACAATATTTTATGGTGGTTAAATACCACCACTGATCCACATTAATAAAGATTATCTCACTTGCAAAATTAAAGATTAACTAAAAATGAAATTTGACAAAATTATATATGTATTTACAATTATTATGTTATATATATATATATATATATATATATATATATATAAATGTTTGAGAAAAGAAATCATGCCACAATATTATTAATCATGCATTTTGTTATAAAGATTTTTAACTTGTGATTTATACTTAATAATTTATATTTTTATGATATTTTTAAATAATTAATTTGATTAAAATGGGGAAAGAGATTAACTATTTTTAAAATAAATATTAACTTCTGTTTTCTAATATTATTTTTAAATATATACCATTCATTCAATAATTATTCGTTCAAAAATTAATTAAAATTTTGAAAACCATTATAAACCACTTTTTCATAATTATATTTAAGAAATATAAACCATTATAAATAACTCTTTCATAATTATATTTATTAATTTAAAATTAAAACATGATATATTGAAAATGGTAGGTTAAAATCATCATATATCTGAATTTATATGATGAGAAAGTAAGAAAACGTTATCAAATTGGAATGGAAGGAATATTGCACCCCCTTACGAGGTAAACGTTATGGTATGCTGGACTTACATGCTGTGGCAGATCAACCCTATCTAAAAAGTGTTGGACAGAACATCAACCTCAATAATTTCTCACACTTCCATCTCTTAGTCACCATGATACTTAGTTCAGTAGGCTTTTTATACAACTGCTGTATAAAAAGTTAAGAAATAAGAAAACGTTATCAAATTGGAATGGAAGGAATATTGCACCCGCTTACGAGGTAAACGTTATGGTATGCTGGACTTACATGCTGTGGCGGATCAACCCTATCTAAAAAGTGTGGGACAGAACATCAACCTCAATAATTTCTCACACTTCCATCTCTTAGTCACCATGATACTTAGTTCAGTAGGCTTTTTATACAACTGCTATATATTTCTAAGGCTGACAGACAGATGGGATAGGGTGAAAAGAAATCTCGCCATGCCGAGTCATTTTCATTTCTGAAATGTCGAGATCAAAGAAGTAACTATCCTCACGATACAAAAGGCGTGACAACTTTACAATTCCGACTTTGAAATTCAGACATAGAGCAATAGAGAGGATTTGGTGAAATAGCAAAACTGATAGTGTCCTGCTGCATTGATATTGTGATTCCTCAAGCTTTTGGGCCAGGTTTCAAACTTTTCCCTTGGACTAACTGTTGTTTATAGCGATCTTCCTTTGTTTGTGAGAGTGAAAGAAATTCGTCACTGCAGCACGCGGTAAATATGAGACAAGAAACGTGGGTTTTCTCTTTTGACTTCTGTTTGTTAGCTTCATGCGAAATGCAGCCACCCAAAATTATGCGGGGGGAATATTTTCGACTTCTAATTGCTAACTTCATGCAAGATGCGCGCACCCAGGAATATCAGAGGGAATTTGAGTTTTTGACTTCTAATTGTTAACTTCATGCAAGATGCGCACACCCAAGAATATCAGAAGGAATTTGTTTCTGCAGCTAGGAATGCAATATGTTTGAAACTGTACCTTTCCATGGATGAATGATTCGGGAGGAGAATCATTGGACTTTTTCAGAAGATAAAGTTTCTTTGTCCTCGTCCTTGCTCATTTTGGCATGAGCATATATTTGTGAAGCTGGACTTCTATTTTTCATTTTCTCTCACTTTGATTCTTCCTTGCTCATTTTGGCATGAGCATATATTTGTGAAGCTGGACTTCTATTTTTCATTTTCTCTCACTTTGATTCTTTCTTGCTCATTTTGGCATGAGCATATATTTTTGCAGGTGGACTTCTATTTTTCACTCTCTCTCACTTTGATTCTTACTTATCTTGTTTGTGTTTTGGAATCTGTCATTTATGGTTGTGTTTTGGAATGTGTTATTTATCGTTGGGTGTCTTTTAGTTTGGTACTTGTTTGTGTTTTGAAATATGTTATTCGTCGTTAGCTGTGTTTTAGTTTGGTACTCATTTATTTTAGCCAATTTTCATGTGATATTTTGTGAGCAGTGTTTTAAGTTATTGGAATATGTTGTTTTTTTATTTTGAAATTATTTTTATTCTTGTAAATTTCCAATTGAATATTAATATATTTTTAATAGTCTTTATGTGATATTTACTATTAATATATTTGGCCAAATTTCATGTACTATTTTGTGGATACTTTTTTTTTTATCTATGAAAATATGCTGTTTTTCATTTAGAAATGTTTACTTATTTTTTTATTTATTTTTTATATATATAGAAATGTTCACTATTTTTATATATTTCTCAAGTGAGCATTAATATATATATTTTTGGTTAATTTCTATGTCATGTTTTCAGTATTAACATGTTATGAGTATTTTGCATGTAATGATTTTGTTGGTAATTTTTTAATTTATTGAAATATATAATTTTTAATTTATAAATATTTTTTATCAAGTAATATTTCACATGGATATACATATATATATATATATGGTTGGGTTGTATGTGATATTTTTATATTAATGTATTTTGGCCCATTTTCATATGATACTTTGTGAATAGTCTTTAAGATATGCTATTTTTATTTTTTTGTTATTTTTGATGTGGACACTAATAATCTTTTGGACGTGGTCAATTTCTACTTAACAATTTGTAAGCTACTTTTAAGTTGTTGTTATCATATATTTGAAATGTAATTTATTTGATTTCCATGTGATATTTTATAAGCCCATTTTGAAGTCTTTGTTATCATATATTTTAAATATTCTTTATTTAATTTCCATGTGATATTTTCTAAAGAATTTTAAAATCGTTTTTATTTTTTAAAGCTTGATATTTTTCTATATATATTCTTTATTCATGATATTTTGATATATGTATTTTTAAACAATGACTTTTAATTTTATTTTCCATCAATCTTTCACTTTAGTATTATCATTTTTATTCCATTTCTTATATGTCATCCTTTACAATTTATTTTTCAGTCATCCTTTAAACATTATTTCTTATAATCATTAGCTTTAGTATTGGCCTTGTTGGTACTCTTTCTATTTATGGAGATATGGTGTTTTTCATTTAGAAATGTTTAGTATTTTTTTTCTAAATGTTCACTATTTTTATATATCTTTCAAATGAGCATTAATATATATTTTTTTGGTTAGTATTTATGTCATATTTTTGGTATTAATGTATTATGAGTATTTTTTATGTAGTGTTTTTGTTGGTAGTTTTATAATTCATTGAAATATATAATTTTTCATTTACACATATTCTTTATTTTTAACTTATATTTCACATCGACATATATTTATGGTTGGGCTGTATGTGATATTTTTATACTAATATATCTTGGCCCATTTTCATATTATAGTTTGTGAATAGTCTTTAGGATATGCTACTTTTATTTTAATTTTAATTTTTGTTATTTTTGATGTGCACACTAATAATATTTTGGTCTGTTTCTACCTAATATTTTGTAAGTTACTTTTAAGTTGTTATCACATATCTTAAATCTACTTTATTCGATTTCCATGAAATATTTTATAAGCTTACTTTGAAGTATTTATTATCATATATTTCAAATATTCTTTATTTAATTTCCCTGTGATATTTTCTAAAGAATTTTAAAATTATTTTTATTTTTTATAGCTTCATATTTTTTTATATATATTCTTTATTCTTGATATTTTGATATATGTATTTTTAAACAATGACTTTTAACTTTATTTTCCATGAATATTTTACTTTAGTATTATAATTTTTATTCCATTTCTTGTGAGTCATCCTTTACACTTTATTTTTCATAATCATTGGCTTTAGTATTATAGTTTTGATTTTATACTTTAGAGATTTGTTTTTATTGTCATGTTTTTATATGTATCATAATTATATTCCTTAGTGAATATATTGAGATTTTATTTAATATTAATATTTTATTTAAGATATAAGAAATATTTATTAAAGATTGTGAAATAATTTATATTAAAGTTATTGTTATTTAATATTTCTTATAACAAAAAAGGTAAGTGTGAATTTATTGGAAAAAACAAAATTTGCTAAAGGGAGAGAGACATTATTGAAGTTAAAAGAGTTGGTAAAACTATAAAAAGAAGTTAAGGAGCCAACCATGAGGGAAATTTTGTTTAGAACTATATACAAGTCAAAGGATAAGTATTGAAAAATTATGATTGATAGTGGAAATATATATAATTTGGTTTCTCCTAAAATGATAGAGAAATGCACCTTATTCCTCATAAAGTATCATGGTTGAAAAAAGGAAATCAATGTTTTGTGAATGAACAATGTAATTGGAGTTTCATATTAGCTGCAATAAAGATGAGGTATTATGTGACATAATTCCCATGGATGTTCATCGCATTTTTTTGGAAAACCATGAATGTATGATAGAAATTATATTGATTATGCTAAGAAAGACACCTATATTCCTTAGAAGAATGGTAAAAAATGTGTTTCTTGCTTTTTTTAAGATGAAGGGGGAAAGGAAAAAATTGGTTCTAAAGTGTTGTTAATGACTAGAAATGACCGGAAATTTGTTTGCGTCATATAAAAATAACTAGTCATCATATAGAAATAATCCAAGGATTAAATCTTCCAAATAAAGTAGCGTATAGAGTGACTCCAAAATAGAATGAGGAAGCTAAGGGAAAAGTGTGAGATATGTTGGATAAGGGTATCATTAAGTAGATGTCGGGTCCATGGGATGTTCCAATAGTGCTCCTCCCAATAAAGGTAGAATATGGATAATGTGTATTGATTCTAGTTCCATAAATAACATTTAAATTGATTATATATTCCCACTTCCAGACATTTTGACTTTTAAAGTGGTTCTAATTATTATTCTGATATTGATATAAAGAGAGGATACCATTAGGTTAGATTAGAAAATGGGATGAATGGAAGATACTCTTAAAAATGAATCATGGATTGTATGAATGGTTAGTATTGCCTTTTGGTATGACTAATGCCTCTAGCACTTTCATGAGGTTCACAAATGATGTTTTGAAAGTTTTTACCTGTAAATTTGTTTTTTCTTGTTTAGATAATATTTTTTATACAATTAAATAAAGGAAGAGCATTTGAAGTATATAAAATTAATTTTGGTTACTATTGTAGCAAGAGAAAATATGGATTAATTTGAAGAAATGCAGTTCTATTTATCAAGAAGATATTAGTACAATTTTGTTTTGCAAGTTCGAAATATGTTTTTGAAGATGGATCAAGAAAAACTCAAATAAATTATTAGTAGGTATGTTCTAAATAATTTCCTTGAGGTGGGAAGTTTTCATGATATAACTAGATTTTATAGAAATTAATAAAGAATATTAGTAACATTTATGTTCTTATTGTGGAAACCATCAAAATAGGAAAACACAAATTCAAATGGAAAATAATAGATAATATGAATTTGAAATTGTAGAAACAAAAGATAATAGAAAAACCCATCTTGCCCTTAGGATACTTTAATAAAATTTTCAAAGCTGGTGTATATGCAAGTGGATATGTTATTGGAGCTATATTAAGCTAAGAGGAAAGCTCGATTCCCTCTTTTAGTCAATAATTTATTTAAGCAATAAAAAAAATATTCCTCTTATCACAAGGAATTATACACCATAATTGAAGCCTTAAAAAAATCGAGACACCATCTGATGCCCAAGAAGGTTTTATTTTTATTTTTATTTATTTATTTTTATATTAAAAATAATGCCTTGTATTTGATCAACAATCGACCAAAATTGAATCAAGGACATGCTAAGTGGGTCGAATTTCTGCAAAATTTCACTGTTGTAAGTAAGAATAGAATTTTTTCATCAAATAATGTAGACAATGCACTAAGTAGAATTAATTTATTTCTACATCAATTTCAAGCTAAATTTTTGGGATTTGATGAACTAGAGATATGTAGAAATGACGCTGATTTAAAGGATGTGTATAAAACATTTGACAATCCAATAAACATGAGAAAACTTAAATGGTTGAGTTATATGATTCACGAAGGATTATTGTTAATGAAAAAATAGGCTTTGCATACCAAAATTCTTATTGAGGGAAAATGAAGGAAAATCATACTGGGGGATTGCTTGCTAATACACATCAGATAGAATGCTACACCATTTTTCTTTTTGAATGCTTTTATTTTTTTTCTAGGTAGCAAACATGATATGTAGATATTTGTTGAAAGGTATAAATTATGTAAGCATTATAAAGGAAGGAGTCAAAATAAAAGTTTATCTCATCCATTTTTTATTCCAAATAGAATGTGGGACACTATAATTATGGATTTTTTCTATGGTGCAATAAATGTTACTAATATATCTTTTAGATAGGTTGTAATATTATATGGTTTGCTAATTTTATTTTTATTTTTATTTTTAGGCTAGGTAGGACTACATATTCATCATCATGTCCAAATACATCACCCCGATTGAGGCGGGGAATTGAACCAGTTACTTGACATCAAGGAGTGGCTTAACAATGAAATCGATCATCATCTATCCAAGACCCCATGGATGGTTTGATGAAAAGTATTATTTCAAATAGAGAAACAATATTTTTAGGGAAATTTTGAAGAACATTGTGGATGAAACTAGGTAGTAGTTTGAATTTTAGTTCAACAAAACAAGCAAAACAGATGGGAAAATAGCACTGGTAAATGAAATTGTAGGAAATATCTTGACGATTTGGGTAAGTGAACAACCCAAAAATGGGAGTAGGTACATGGTCAATCGAAATTCCATTATAATGATTCACCTAATATAAGGACAAGAATGATTCCATTTTAGACAGTGTATGGAATGCATATGAGAGGAATTTATGAATTGAGAAATTTGGGGAAGTAGGAAATAAGGAGTGCTATGGTGAATACTATACAACAATCATGTAGGAGATACAAGAAAGAGTCAAACAAGGATTGCAAGGAAAAAAAAATAGGTATGAGCAAAGAGACGATATATAACGAAGGTAGTTGGACCTTAAATTTGGTGACTTGGTCATGGATTATAATAGGAAGGAAAGGTTTCTTATAGGGACATACAATAAATAAAAACTTAATAAAATTGGTCCATGCAATAATTTAAGAAAAAAATCTTCTAATGCTTATGAGTTAGAACCCCAATTGATATTTGGATTTCTCCAATTTTTTAGGTTGAATATTTGTATCTCTTAAAGGAGAGAAAAAGAGTTAAATTAGATGAAATTTTAACTAATTAAAATAAAACTATTGAATGCATGAAAAAACTACCAAAATTAGTTCAGAAAGAGATTGAAGCAGTGTTGGATTAAAGGGTAACCAAGAGAACCAAAGTAAAACAATACTTTATATATTTTACAAAATGGAAGAATCAACCAAGATAAGATGACACTTCGATGAAAATAGAAAATATTTCCAAGTATGACACAAGAATTGAAAACCTCATGGTTTTTTTTCATGGAGTCTAATGCAGGAGCATCTACTAGTAAAAACCATTTTGACCTTCTTATGTCAAATCCATTTACCAATGGAAGTTGGGTTCCTTAATTTAATTTATGTTCTAATATTTCTTATTTATAATATAGAATAATATATATTTTTAGAAAAGGTAGGATGGGTGTCATTTCATAGCTATGTTATGGGATCGATTTATCTAATATTGGATTTTTATGGATAATTCAATGAAACAAAATGAGTTTGTTGAATCAAAGTATAAGAGCCTATGTAATAGAATTTCAATGTTATTGAGGGATTTTAGAGAGTGAGAGATTTTATATGTTTTGAGAAAGTGTGAGAATGTGAAGAGAAGAAGACTATGCATAGCTTTGTCGATATTGTAACTTTTTGCTTCATATAAGATTAACATATATGTCAATCGTGTGTTTTTTGTATCATTATGCTGATCATTATTATCTAATTATAGATGGATAAATTTAGCTCTATATATTATAAGAATATTTGAGTGTTGAGGTTAATTTTTTCCCAAACTCAAAATTAAAGGTATAGACTATAGTTGAATTGGGGTGATCATCATCTAAGTCCATAACCTAGCTCGATAGGTTTACAAGAATTGAATAGTCTTCGCAAGCCAACTAGTTAGACATCCAAAGTTAAGATATCACTAGTTCAAATCATAGCCACAATAGTTAGCATATAAGAAGTGTTTGGATTAAAATATATTTGGCTTCACAAAAGTTCTAGTGGTCAAGAAAACCCTCGAGTATCTAGGTAGGAGTTTATAAGTCATATTATAAAATATATAGCATGGATCCAACCATAATTTACAACGAGGGCTTGAATTATTGATACGTATATTGAAATGTGTGCACCTTATCTAGGTTAAAAAATGTTTCTAACATGGAATGTAAATTTTTAGTTAGAGAAAGGGGCTAGATGTTCGAATCCCTCGATCAAATTGTTAACTGATCATCTGTTGATTCTTCCACAACACATAAGTATCAGGTTTATATCTTAAATCATTATAAAAAACAGACTCAAATGCCAAAACATAAGCACTTTACACATAAACAAAATATACGAGTGAATAAATCTTGTGCACAAGAAAATTTTTAACCTAAAACTTCTTATATTATAACTATTATTACAATAAACATAAGGCTCCCATACAAGGAATCATGGCCCTTAGATGCAACCATGATAAAATTAAAACTATGGATTTGAGTCAACAACCTATGACTACCAATATAGTCTTCAAAAAATTACATTTTACTTTATTGTTGATGTAGTGCTTCCAAAACCCTTTCAGTCTACGTATCTTGAACACATCATGCAAGTTTCTTTCCTCCTCTTCTGCTACTCACAAAACTTCTGCCACCTCAAAAATACTTGTATCTTCAATTGCTCAATATGCCACTACCATTTCTCCCTCTACTCCAACAGTTATTGAACATAGGTTGACCAACCATGGAAAATTTTAGGGGCTAATATTCGCAAGTGAGCTAATTTTCCATGATTTTTCGAAAAACAAGTTTCGCCAAATTCCATTTTTTTCTAAAAATGATTCGCCCAAATTTTAAAATATAAAATTATCTTACCTTAAAAATCGCCAACATTATATAGATACTATATAAAACATAACTATAAATTTGAATAATTCTACAAATATATTATAATTTACATATTAGGGACTAGTGAGATTCGCAAATGTTTTAAACTTCAAGATAATTTTCCATCCTTAAAATTCTCCCTGTCACCAACTAGCTTCCTTGTAGCAATGTTTATCCACTTCAAGGAACACTGCTGATAAGGTATTCAAATTCTGCCCACTTCTTGTCTCTCTACTCCTCCATATATGAACATACTTAAGGCTCAACAATATACCCTTGTATAATTTATATTTCCCATTATAAACCACTGAAATAGGGCATAAAATTATTCCCTCACACAATCCAGCAAGTGGATGATATAGGGCTTTTTCCATAGCCCACTTACAAATCCTATAAAACACAACAAATAATTGAACTAGGGATTTTGGTACAACCAACTTATAACTCACTTACAACAAGATAGACAACTCATCTAAGGTACCAAACAACGAGCCTCCTAAAACTTATTTTACATAACCAAAATCTCTTTTCTTGGGCACAAAAACGTTTTCCTAAAAGACATTAATAACCGTCCATACCATCTCCAAACTTCAATGATATTCACTTCAAGCCAATTCCTTCACATCTCCCTCATAATACACGTCTTTCCAACCTTCAAGTTGTATTATGTGGCCACTATTCCCACTATAACATCTACACAAGATACTTAAGGAATGTTCCCATACACACAAAGACAATATGCCATCTTCTTTACGATCTAGTCCCGCATACTTGTGCACAGAAAGTAGGACACTTGGGGATAAAACCTGGGGACTGATATTACACAAAAGAATTCCTGAATTAGGGATTTCTAAATATTACCACTAACCATCATTTTTATGCGAAAACATGAAAAAACATAGGATAAAATAACACATTGTCAATATCCCTTATCGACAACTCTTTAATACACATCAATTTAGAATTTTCCTCCATAACTTTGTCCTATCACACTACTAATTCCTATATCGCCTTTTCCATAGACCTTGTTAACACTTCAAATATATCTAGGCCTTCCCTAAGGTATTCCCACCCTATAAACCTTTATGAAACTTCCATGAGGCTTAAGAGCCATCACACAGTAACATATTTGAGGTTTGTAGGGTCTCATTGTTGGGAAAAATACTGAGAGGAGGGGGTGAGGGGGGATCGTTATTTAAAACTCACAATACTTTGGCATATTAAACTTATTTCTATACCTGACATTAATTAAGAAGACTAGCAAATGCACATGGCTTTCTGTAAGGAAACTTGCGCATGCCCAGAGAACTTATTATTTAAGATAAATCTTCAGAAACTTTACTTAGCCTAGTGGATGATTTATTCACTAGAAATTTAGTAAGCAATAAAAATTTTCAATAAGAAAACAATAAGTCGTCACACATAAGAAGCACACATGAACACTAGGATTTAAGGTGGAAACCCAAGTTGGGAGACAACCACCGTTGTTGTCATCTATGTCTTCAATATTTATTATATAGTAAACTTCTTACATTCTTGTACTAGGGTAGAATCATTCTAGCACGCATGCACCCACTTGTAGAATGATGCAACCTTCTCTCATTCTCTAGCTACTACTGGAAGCGAGCTCCAACCCACTGATCGTTTTTACCATCCACTAGTGGAAGGGAGCTAGAACCCCCTGATCTAGTCGCCGGCTCCTACTAGCAAGAAGCTTCGACTTCCACGCTAAAGGATCCGACCCTCATAACCACTGCAGACCATGTTTCATAAATTTTCACACTGGACCCAACAGGTTTTAATTGAACACAACTTGTATATCAATAGAAACAACTATTAGCCAAAATTCTAAAAGAACAGTGAGATCACTGTAACCACATGAAAGAACTAAACCTAGACTTCTCCATCAAGAGACAAAATCAAATGTAACCTTGATCATTTAGAAAACAAATGTATACATAGATTTACTTATGAAAACATTCTTGTATACGATCTTTTTTGTGGACCAACCTGCATATAGATGTTAATGTACTGAGATTAGAGTTTTGACTAGACATATAATAGATCAGAGATTATTCAAACATATTTTTTTAGATTTATAGAGCCCTCATAGAATCTGTAGCATCCATCATTTTTCAGTAAACCAATCATTGATCTTTATACATAATCAACTAGAAGCATAATGAGTACACAAACAACCCAAATCTATATGATGACATCATTGAAATACATCATAAATAAAACAAAAATTTGTTAGACATTTCCTTCAACATTCTTTAGCAAAACCCTAGCTTGCATATGCAATTTTGCAGAGTCGAACACATGTGTATACGTGCCTTCAACATGAAGAACCTGCGTATATATATGTAAATAATTCAGGACTACGTAACACATCAAAACTACAAACTTACTCATATCATACCCTTCACTTCAACAATCATGTGCCATGCCACAGATCTAAACAACTGATAAAAATATTATGCAAATACATAGTCATTTCAGGTCTAGACAGCCTGATTGATTATTGTATTGATGAGTGCCTCATAATAGTATATATATCTATTGATTATAGCCCATTCCATGTAGATATACTTCACATTGAAGTATTCATTCAATTAACATACTCATGCACCCTTAGCACTATGATCTTCTCCTCCTTATATAGTGTGAGCCTTAGCTGATACCATGAGCCAAAACCATGCAAGTGTTGATGGTATTCTTCGACGGGATCAAATAACCATTACTACGCCCAATACTGTGGGATAATACCATGGTAAGGACCCCTAGTATCATAAACTTAGTGTGCAAGAACATATGTGACTTTTCTTCTTCTTACCCACGTGTATACGCGACTTTGCCTTGACCAACTTGCGTATAGTTCCTTAAATATGTGCTTTATCCATCTTCTGATTCTGATCTGTAAAAATTATGTTGCATCAATTTGACATTTTGTTCCATCTTTGTGCCACGTCTAAGCTTATCGAGTGATCCAGGAGGATCTTTCATAGTCCAAGATCGACATTGAAGTCCAGTATAGCATCTAGTATTTTAGTGTTCTGGATGGATGACAGTCTTCAGTCTATGGTGCAAGTAAATGACAAGTCAAATTTCATGGTGATTATGTCGTGGTAAAGTGATAAAATCTAAGATTAAATACTAAAAATATTAAAAGGTTGATGCATATATTATAGCCTATGGTGAAAATATATGGTGGAATTTTGGCTATAACACAAATGTTATATATCATGATATACATATATGGAGCGGATTATAATTAAACCATTGGAGAAGAATATTTAAACCTTATGATATATGGTATTAAAAATTATATGGTGGAGTATTACTAAACCTAAGGTATAAACCTTAGCATGATATTAATTTTGGAGAGGAAATGTTAAAAACTATTTAATAACCATATAAGTCTTAATCGTGCGGGGGAAGAACGTCGGGGGGAGTTGACCCCAGGCAAATGAACAAGAGGTTGACACCGTGCAGTTTGCAGGCCGATCGCCAGATAGCCTGTAACTATCAGAGCTTGACCACAGATGTGGAATTCAGCCAGTTGACTGCCAGTATTTTACCCATCATACGGAGCGGTTAGATGCACAACCAGAGCTCTCCGCCAGAAAAAAACCATCAAGGCTTATTTTTATACTATGGTTTAAATTTGGTTTTCTGCATTTAAATATGCACAACCACCATGGAACCTATTTCTAGGTGTTCAACTATTCGATAACCAAGATTTCATTCACATTAAATGTAAAAAACGACTTGCCATGAATAGGCCGAAGAGGCCGAAAATGAAACTATAAATTACACCATTGCTCATGATGAGGGGGAGAGTGATTTTTGAGCCTTGCTCAAAATTTTGTGAAGAGAGGAGGCAATTTTCTTTCAGGTGTATCTTGGGCGTCCGGAGGCGGAATTGGGTACCAAGATAGGAATTGGAAAGCTAGGAGAGGGAGATTTTTGTTGACATATACTAGAGGTGTCTGTGAGCACGTTCAGTATGATGAATTTCTATATAAATAATTCCTTAATAAAACAAAATCCCATCTTGAAAGAGGACCTAGAGACATATTCCACCAAGGACGAACTTTGTAATCAATGTTTGATATCTTCTATCTCTTTTCTTTGGTGAAAATTCATGTTTAATTGTGCTTCTTAAGTTCTGGATTAAGTCATAAAATAAATTTCTTTCCTTCAGTATTCCACACTAAGCGATCAAGCTAACAATAAATTCTCTTTGGAAAATATTCAGTCGTATTTCAGATCTATTTCAGATGATATATTTTGGTATCATAACAAGTTGCGTTTTGTAGGATTTTTTCCAGTGAATGGTAACCAGGTCCAGGTTGCGACGTGGAGAAGGAACACTCGAGGAGATAGACTTAGAAGTTGGAAAGCGAAAAGCCGCTCAACGATCGAAAATGGGAGGATTCGATGCAGGTGAAACTTCTGAAGTGAAGGTCATGGGTGATGAACAGATTCAACAATTTTTTTTGAACATGCAGGAGATGTTGACAGAACTATATGAACATAAGAAGGCGAGAGATGCATATTCTTCTTCTAAAGAAAATAATAAGGAAAAGGGAAAAGGAAAATCTGATAAACCTCCTTCTCTTCCATCATCTTCATCATCATCATCTTATTCTTCTTCTTCCTCTAGTTCATATTCTGAAACAAAAAATAAACCTATGAAATCATCTCTTTTGAAAGTTGATGTAAAATTTGAACTAACTTTATATGATGGCGAAATGAATCCTGAAAAGTTAGATAGCTGGATTAAGCAGTTAGAAGTGTATTGTATAATTTAGAACATTTCTGATGGAGAAAAAAAATTCAGTTAGCTACACTTAGAATAGTGGGAACAACTTTAATATGGTGGGAAATTAAAACTCAAGTAGATTTAAAGTGGAAAGGTAAAGTCATGTCTTCATGATCTAAGTTTTTAAAATCTCTCATAAAAAATTTTTATCCTTTGGGATACATGCAGTAAGCTATTATTAATTGGCAGCATTTGAGGCAAGGTAAAGGGAAAAATGTTCAGGATTTTACTTAGGAGATTAGGAAGAAGGATTTTGCGCTTGGTATTCCATTGGATACATGTGAAACTTTATCAAAGAACATTGGAAGTTTACATTCTCATTTACGACATACATTATTGATGTTTAATCCCACTAACTTTGATTAAGTGTGTGTTCAAGCCATACATATTGAATCAAGTGGCAAAATGTTCAATTTTTCACAGAAAGAATCCAAACAGATGGAAATGAAGGATTGCAAATACAGCAATAGGAAGAGCATTTCGAAGGGAAAAAAAAACAATGAAAACTCAGAAGGAAAATGAAATACCTAATTTTTCTCACTACCATAGAATCATACATGATGAAGCTAGATGTTGGAAACTGCATCCTAAACTTAGACCAAAGAAGTTACAGAAAGATAAAGTTAAAAATAATTCTATTACAATAATCCAACAATATTTGGGCTTCGTTTCAGGCGATGAAATGAAAATAACCGCAATGGTTTCGACAGGTAAAAGTTCTGACGCTAATTCACGTTTTAGTACTTATGCATCTTCTTCAAACATAAATCATTTGTATTAGGATAAAAGAGTTGAATTATTTCACATAAGTAAAACTTCTAAGCACAAAAAAATAGATACATTATTTGACATTGGATCACAGGAAAATTTAGTATCTAAAGAATTAGTTAAGAAATTGGTTTTGGAGACATAGAATCATCCAAGACCATACCCATTAGGTTGGCTAAAGAAAAAGACTCAGATTAATATCACAAAGCAGTGTCGTTTAAAATTTTCCATCACAACTAATTACATTGATGAGGTTGATTGATATGTGATTCCATTAGACATATGTGGAGTAGTGCATGGAAGTTCATACCTCTATGATCATGATGTTTTGTTTCATAGAAAAGAGCATAAATATCACCTGAAGAAATATGGGATTGAATACATTATCAGGGCACAAAAAATCAAAACACACTTGGATTTAGTTACTTCTAATCAGATGAAGAGGTTAATAAGTTCAAGTAAAAGATATGTACTCATGGTTGTAAAATAACAACATAAGGATCAACATGATTCTTTTTCAAGTTGTGAATCTTAGTTTAAAGATAATTTGGGTAAAGTGGTAGATTCTTTTCGAAGCATATTTAAAGAACCAAAACATCTGCCTCCTAAACAGTAAATATAACATGACATAAAATTGTTGTATGATGCCCATCTTCCTAATCTCAGAATGTATCGCATGTCAGTCATAGAGAAAGAATAAATAAAGAAACAAATCCAAGAGCTGGTTGAAAAAGGCTTCATTTGACCTAGTTCATCTCCATGTGGTTCACCAATAATTTTGGTTCCTAAGAAAGACAAGACATGGATAATGTGTGTCAAAATTAGGGCCTTAAAAAAATCACAATAAAAAATAGGTATCCTCTTCCCAGGATAGATGATTTACTTGACCTATTGAAAAATGTTGTCTATTTCAAAAAGTTGGATTTGCGTAGTGGGTATCATAAAGTTTGAATTGTAGAAAATGACATCTGGAAAACTACATTTAAAACTATGTAGGGGCTATTTGAATGTTTAGTGATTCCTTTTGGTTTGTGTAATTCTCCAGCAAATTTCATATGGGTTATGAATGATGTATTCTGTCCATATATTGATAAATTTGTCATAATCTACTTAGATGATATCCTGATTTCTAGTTCCAGTATCGAAGATCATGTTACGCATGTTAAACAGGTCTTTGAAGTGTTGAAAAGGGAAAAATTATAGCTTAAACAGTCCAAATGTGAGTTTGGGAAAACTTCATTGGTTTATCTAATTTACATAATTGGAGGTGGTCATTTGAAAATCGATCCAGCTAAAATCGAGGTCATTGTTAAGTGGTCAAGAACATAAAATGTGACTGAGGTTGGGGGTTTCTTAACTGCAGTTCAATATCAGAGAAAATTCATTTCTCAGTTTTCTTTGATTGCATCACCATTACATGCTTTAACATGTTCTAAAGTTTCCTTTGAGTGGGGATGGAAATGACAAAGAGATTTTCATACACTTAAGTGAAAAAATTGTCACAACACCAATCTTAGCTTTAACTAGATCTTCAACAGGCATTCGAAATTGAAACATATGCTAGTGGTTATGTAATGGGTGCATTCTTAATTCAAAAAGGGAAACCTATTTGGTTGCATTCAGAAACTTTTTCTAAGGAAGTGAAAATTATGCGACATATGATAAAGAATTGTTTGCTTTGGTTGAAAGTGTTAAGAAATGAAAACACTACTTAATGTGTAAGGAAACAGTGATAGACACAGATCATCAACTGCTTCAGTATGTTCAGTCTCATACTAAGTTACAACAATCTCGCCATTATAGATGGATGGGTTTTTTTCAATAATTTCACTTAGTAATTAAGTACAAGAAAGGTGTAAAAAAAAAAGTAGATGATATTTTGTCTAGACCATCTTTGAAGGCTTCAGTAATGCTGCAGAATAGTTTTTTAAAACTTGAAAGTTATATAGTACAATATAGTGCAGATTATGATTTCAAAGATATTTATGAATCACTAAATCATGGAATCAGGTGGAAGAAGTCAATTTTCATGGTCATGACAGGTTGTTATATCATCTAGGTAAGTTGTGCATACCACAAACAGAAAGGGCGCATGTTATTCAGGAAGCAAATTCTTCTCCCTTTTCAGGACATTTTGGCGTAAGCAAGACAATGGTGCAAACTAAAAGCTATTTCTACTGGCCTTGTATGTATGAAACAATTGTTAAGTACATTAAAGGTTGTGTTATGTGCTCGATAAGCAAGATAAGTAATCAAAATATTGGTTTGTATATGCCACTTCCAGTTCCTTCGCGACCATGGGAAAACATTTACATGGAATTTATTGGAGGACTTCCTACGCTCAGGAGAGGGCATGATTACATGTATGTTGTTATCACTATAAAAAATTTTTCCAAACATGGATAGTTTTCTTTGTTCCTAGTCATGGTTTTTAGATAGCTGTGAAATCATGTTAAGTTTTTAGGGGTAAAGTGATAGGGTTAGAGTCTCATTTTCATTCACATAATAAAGTCTAACAACCTTATTTCATACCTTGACAGTCTCATACCATGTTTAGAGAGTCAAATTTTTAACCATTTTAAAAAAAAATTGATTAAGCCATGAAACCACGTTTTCATAATGCAGACAATGTTAAAAGCTTCTTTTGCGCTACGAAAACACTGCTCATTTCGTAGCGTAAAACCCTGAAATTACATTAGGTGCACTACGAAATCGGGGATTCGTAGCATGGATTTTCAGTTATAAAATCCACCAAAATTCTGTTAATCCTTCATGATTAGGTGTCAATCACGAGTCTTTTCTCACACATGCAACCATTCATATCTATCATGACATTCGTTAGAGGTCAGTTGTCTTAGTCATTTTCAAATTTGGAAATGGTTGTTTTTGGGTTTTATTCTCTCATGCAAGAAACATATGATGCATACCCTTTTCCGAATGGTAAGCTCATGGTAAGCAAAAACCAAAGCTTCCCATTCATTAAGAGAGGCTGATTATTACTTTCAAGCAAGGCAGTGTCTCTAATCAAGCGAGGCACTTTATCAAGCGAGGCAGTTTAGTTTGAAATCAAGCGAGGCTGTTGGTTATAGGTTTTCAAGAAGCACACAGGAATTTCAAGGAAAGGATGACAGAGGAAAGAAAGAATCACAGGTCAGAAGACTATTTAAGAATAGATCCTGAAAGCATGGAAGCTCTAACCAAAGACAAATCAGTTGAGGAGGCCTTCAAGAAGACAGGATGTTGGAAATTCTGCGAAAAATTGTAGGGAGGTCATAATAAAGTGAAAAAAGAGTTTTCTCTTCATTTCACAGGTTCAAATACAAAATTTGGACTCTTAAACTTGAAAATTTCCCCTGAGATCATATCATTAGTGAAAGAGATTCCAAGGGGAGAAGAAAGATGGCTCAAAAATTTCAGGTTTGAGATGGAACCTTGTAAAATATTTCTAAAGCCACGATTTGAAGAGATATATTTAACTAAAGTAGTGACAAGAAGCTACATCAAGAACACCTATGCCAACCTGCTCTAAAACATTCAAAGGTACTTCACCTGTGAGGGAACATACCATAAAGTGTGTTCTTATCATTTCAAACTCTTGTTTCATTTTACTGGAATGATTTCTTTGGATTTTCCTTTCATCTTGTTTTGAAGTTTAGCTAAGATGGCAGATAAAGTGCAAATGAAAGCTCAATACTGTGAAACTTCACTTTTCCATCATGGTCTAGTTAAATTGATAGTTTTACATGAACTTCAAAGGATAAACAGAGAATGGTCTACATTTTTGTTTTTGTGTGGATTTGGGTTGGAAACACAAGGAACAGGTGTTAGCCCTCAAACTGAAGAAAATTCACCCTCGGAAACCAGTGACCTTGCAGAGAAAAGATCAAAAAGATTTGTCAAGTTGAAACTTAGAAAGCAGGTGAAAGTGCCAGAGATTAAAACATCAATGATTATTCAATAAAACCCTCAACCTGCACAAAAGAGGACAACTAAAGTTAAGGAAACAGTATAGGAACAATCAACCAACAATCAACCCAGAAAATATTAACTAGAAGTCAAATAGCAAAGGAAAAGAGAAAAACAGTGGTTTCAAAAGAAAATACAGGTTTAAAGGGTAGTTTGAATGATATTTTACAGGATATTGATATTGAAGAATCCCCTTTAGTTCAGGAAGACTTTATAAGATTAGATGAAGGGAAATCTAAGAAGATGAAATCTTCCAAAAAGCTAGATTTTGATGATGAAATTTCAGAGTTTGTGTTCAAGCCCAGAAGGCCTTTAACTAGGAAATGAAAAAAGGTTGCAAGAGCTGGATATGGAGTTAGATTAACAAGTGGAAGTTTCAAATGTTTATGAGGAGCCCATAGACATCTCATCACCAATGCCTGAAGGTGACAGAAACTGAGTTTTCAACACTCAAAGAGAAAAGAGCAGTTATGAGGAAATTAAAGAAAGGTTGAGACTAGCTAATCTTGAAATTTCTAAGCTTAAGAAGAAAGCAAGACCACATGCTGTTGAGAAGAAAAACTTCAATAGAATAAGGGCTATGTGCGAGGTTGAAAGAATATCCAAAACTGAAACAGTCAGCAGTGAAGCTCAGTACTTTACCTAGATTATCCTTGCAATCAAAGATGCAAGATTTATGAGAATGATAAATTTAAAATTGAGGGATACCAATAGGAGACTAAAGAGGCAGATTGAAGATCTTGAAATTCAATTGACAAAGTCTGAAGGTCAGCTACAACAGAGATAGAACAAGAGCAGTAAGTGACAGATCCTTAATACAATTTTGTTTTTGGGAAGGACATCACTTTTTGAGGACATTTCAAAGTTGACTTATTTTGATTTTTAAGCTCTATTGATATCAATGAAATCATTAAAAGGTGTAAATACTTTTAAAATCTAAGAGTTGTGAAAAAAATGTGTAAAAATGACATACAAAGAAGTTTTGTAGCGCGCTACGAAACTGCTGTAGGTGCATTTTTGAATATCTTTATAAAGGTTTTGAGAGGTAAAAGCATTTGGTTTCCAAATTTTTTTGCTGATGGTGGATGGAAAGGGCTCACAGATGAAAGTTCAGGTGTCAAGGAAAAAGAAAATGGATGGTTGAGGGATGTTTACAAAGATACAAATTCTACGCTACGAAAACATCTGCTATTTTCATAGCGCAGCAATATCATCTCCCTTTATACTTTTTCAAGGGCTTATTTTTTATACAGGTGGAAAGGCATGGTTCCATGGAAATGATAACACATGTGACTTATCTTAAAAAGTCAACATTGCCAGCAAAAGGGTTCAAAGATCATCAATGAAGGTAAAAGCTAAATTAAAGGAAACATGTTGCCTATTTTGTAGGGAAAATATGACATGAACCAGCATGATTGCATAACAATATTAGAGGCATCATCAAGGTCGAAGATATGGAGGAACAATTGTCAGAGATATTATTTAAGTCTTATATAAGCTTTTTTAGACATAATAAGGTGTTTTACTCCTATTAGTATTAACACTTCTAGAAGAGACAGTTAACTGTCAGATGTAATTAAGAGTCTATTTTAGGAGTAGATAGGTGTCAGTCAAAGAAATTCAAATTCTCTTCAAGATGGATAAGGGAATCCAAGACTGTAATGAAGACTCTATAAGAGACATGGGGTCGAATTTCTAAAGGTTGGCAATTTTCATTAACAAGCAAACTATGTTACTATAGCAGACTGTGTGTTTTCATCTTAATACAGATATTGGCTTTACTACTAAGGATTCATAAAGAGTTTTTGGTGTTTGATCTTCCTATGGCTTTTATCATCTACCTATTTGTAGTGGTATGAACATGTGTTACTTAGAACTCATTGGAAAATGCTCTAACTTCCTTCATATGTTTGTAAACTGTGTTTTGTTCACTTTGTTACTGTTTTGGTGATACATCTAAAACTCTTAAATGCCCTGACTTCCATGTTAAGATAATTTTGATGTTTTTTTGAAACATACCTTGACTCCATAGCCCAATGGATGTTTTTTGATCAATAATTCAACGAGTTATACACTTTTATTCAATTTATTCCTAGAGTTAGCCATCTAATCCTTAATTCAAAATCTTAAACCTATTAAGAGAGCCCTCTCGGGTTGAGGATGCTAAGCCTCAACTAAAAGTCTGGTTTGAAATAGTTACTCAAAGTCTACTTGATCAACAGTCTATCAAGGTCAGATTTTGTTATAACATATGTCATGGTTGATAGTTTCAACAAAATGTGCATTCTTGTTCCATGAAAAAATAAAGTGACTGCTAAAGATACTGTACAAATGTTATTTCAATAGGTATGGGTTTATTTTGGGTTACCTACTTCTATAATTTCCGACTGAGACACTCGCTTTGTAGGATATTTTTGGTCCACATTGTGGAAAATCATGAACACAAATATGAAGAAGAGCACAAATTTTCATCTACAGACCGACAGACATACATAAGCGGTGAACAGGACAGTGATACATATTCTCTGAGTTTACTGCAGTAAACATCCTAAGTTGTGGGATGAATCTTTAGCTTATGTGTAGTATGCTTACAATCAAGCCTTACATTCTTAAACTAAGCGACTGCCATTTGAAACATGTTTTGGGTATCTACCAAAGTCACCAATGGATTTCATGTTTATTGAGGAAGATAAAGTGGATCGACATGGTGATTGAAATAAATAAGTTAATTTCATTCAACGGATACAATAGGTACATGAAGCACTGCAGGATCAGTTAGAGAAGAGCCTGGAAAATTACAAAATGGGACACGACAAGCATCAAATGGATCATCATTTTCAGGTTAGTGATCAGGTATGGTTGTATATCATTAAACAAAGATTTAAAGGGGAAGGTGAGAAACATAAATCCATCATGTATGGTCCTTTAAATATTGTGGAAAACGTTGGAAACAGTGCATTCCAATTAGATTTACCTCCTCACATGCGTATTTATTCAATTCTAAATATAGAAAACATGACGTTGTATGAACCTTCGATGATTTTTTATCCAGAGGAGGATACAAAGATCCCTACATTTGATAATTTTGCATCTGAGTATATGAATTAGTTGTGGGAAGATACCATATTGGACACGAAGTTTCGCTCTTCAATGTGTGGAGATGTTAAATATCTTCAAGTGGGACTGAAAGGCATGAATCCAAGCAAGGTGAGGTGGATGGAGATCGGAAGAGTGAGGGAGTTGTACCCTCACCTCATCTCTGCTTAAATCAAACTTTTGTTAGTCCAAAAGCTTTCAAGTGGAGAGGATTGATCCAAGAGGATCTTGCATAATCCAAGATTGACAGGGAAGTCCAGTATATCTCCCAGTATTTCAATATTCGGGATGGATGAGAGTATTAAGTCTATGGTGCAAAGAAATGGCAAGTTAAATGTCATGGTGATTATGTCATGGTAAAGTGATAAAAGCTAAGATTAAACATGGTGAAAACATTAAAAGGGTGATGCATATATTGTAATATATGGTGAAAACATATGGAGGAATTTGGATACAACGCAAATGTTATATGTCATGATATACATATATGGAGAAAATTGTAATTAAACCATTGGAGTGGAATATATAAACCATATGATATATGGTATTAAAAATTATATGGTCGAATATTATTAGCCTAAGATCTAAACCTTAGCACGATATTAATATTGGAGTGAGAATGTTAAAAACTATGTAATAACCATATCAGTATTAACTGCATGGGAGAATACCATCGAGAAGAGATGACCATAGGAATATGAACAATAGATGTAAACCACAGATTTTGGGAGCCGACTACCAGACAACCCATAACCACTGAAGCTTGATCATCGATGTGGCAGTCAGCCAGTCAACTGCTAGTATTCCACCTATCACATGGAGCAGTTAGCTACACCATCAGAGCTTTTCACCAGAACAAAATCGTCAAGGATTATTTTTTTAATATGGTTAAAATTTGGGTTGCTGCATTTAAATATGTGCAACCACCATGTCACCTATTGCTAGGTTTTCCATTGTTATATGACCAAGATTTCATACAGATTAAATGTAAAAAACAACTTTCCATGAATAGGCCCAAGAGGCAAAGAGTGAAACTATAAAGTACACAATTTCTCACGATAAGGGGGAGAGTTATTTTTCAGCCTTATTGAGAATTTTGTGAACAGAGGAGGGAATTTTCATTCAGGTGTATCATGGTCATTCGAAGGAAGAATTGGGCGCTAAGATAGGCGTTCGAAAGCTAGGAGGGAGAGCTTTATGTAGACAGAGACCAGAGGTGACTGCAAGAAAATTTATTGTGGTGAATTTCTATGAAAATAATTCCTTAGATCATTCCTTAATCAAACTAATGCCCATCTTGAAAGTAGACCTGAAGACATAGTGCACCAGGGAAGAACTCTGTAACCAATGTTTGTTGTCCTATATGCCTTTTCTTTGATGCAATACATGTTTAGTTATGCTTATTAATTTATGGATTAAGTTGTATAATCAATTTCTTTCCTTTATTTTTCCAAACTAAGCAATCAAGTTAACAATCGATTCAGTTTGGAAAATATTCAGTCCTATTTTAGATCTATTTCATATCATCCAAAAACAGTATATTTCATATTTTACAAGTTGTTTTCCATCAAGGACAACACATGCAATCATAATGCCAACAATCCCCCCTTTGGACTTGATGGCAACCGTTTTCGTGATTCATCATCAAAACCTATAGACACACCAACATCAAAATTATTCAGACACAAAATTACTCTACCTGTTTGACATCAAGGGAAAAGGGCAGACCAATGATGAAACATTTTTTCTCTTTCCTTGTAGATACAATAGTTCTGTAGATCTGCGCTACACTATCCAGACCATGCTCCCCTTGAAAACGTGTTGAATATTTAAACATATTTTCAATGATATACATGACTCTATGACCTTTCCTATCACCAAGGACTCATACTTACATCAATCACCCAACCAAGTGGGGTTACATATTTGACTCAATTACCCGACCAAGTGGGTTTTCATTTTTGAATCAATCACCCAACCAAGTGCGTTTACATATTTGAAAAATCCCATACATGACTGAATATGACAATATTTACATCTTAGGTCTCAACATGACCCTTACATCAAATTACAGATATGAAATTTACAATGAAAACCAAAGGACATTAATAGAGAGAGATCATTGAACAAAATTTAGCAACATAATGCCAATAATGAATTATGCCCTGCAAGGCTAATGCTCCCCCTAAACCTATGCAACCCATCAAAATCTGATGAAAGATCAAAACCATATATGTCAGCAACATGACAAAGTCTATTTTGGAGGCCGACCCATTGATTTTATGTCAGAAAGATCCATCTGCCTAAAGAAGGACTCACATATATACGCAACTATGCGTCAAGCAACCTGCGTACCGAGATTATTCTTCTAAATTTTTTTCATCTGAAAATAGATTAGATAAGTTTAACAACATAATGAGGCAGAGAAAACTCCCAGTTTATGTCTAATATATTCAAATTCTTCTCTGGGAAGAGGTTTATTAAATATGTCAGCAACTTGTTATATGGAGGAAACATGTTCCAATTTAACCTTTTTCTCCAACACTTGTTCTTGTAAAAAATGATACTTGATAGGAATATGCTTGGTTTTGGAGTGCATAAGATTCTTTTTTGAGATACTAGTAGTATTTATATTATCACATGGGATTGAGATGGGTGGATAACATTTAATTTGAATGTCTTTTAACATTTTCATCATCCAGAGAAGTTGTGTGCAACATGATGAAACGGCCACATATTCTACTTATGTTGTAGATAAATCAATCGAAATTTGTTTCTTGCTAAACCAGGATACTAATTGGGGGCCCATATAAAATGCAGCTCCAGTAGTGATTTTCTAGTGATCAACATTTCCAGTCCAGTTTGGAACTACGTAAGCATGAAGTTTAAGATCAACATTTTTTTTATACCATAGACCAAAGTCTTGAGTTCCTTGGAGATATTTGAATAATATATTTACTTCCTAAAGATGTGATTGTTTTGGATTGGCTTGGAAACATCCAAAAATCCCAGCTGCATGTAGGATATCTAGTCTAGTACCTATTAGATAAAGCAGACTCCCAATCATAGATCTATACTCTGGTTGGCTTACCATGGGATAATCATCATGAGAACTGAGGTTACATCCATCTATCATTGGAGTGAACAAAGTTTTACACTCTTTCATCCCATACTTCTTCCAAATCTTCCCGAGATATTTATTTTGTGAGAGAAATATGACATCTTTTACTCGTTTCACTTGTAAAACAAGAAAATATGTTAGTTCCCCAAGTAAAGACATTTCAAATTCCTGTTGCATAAAAAAATAATTTTTTTGACTCATGGATTCATAGTTACTCGTAAAAATTATATCATCAACATAAAAAATTAATAATTAACAGTTTGTCATCCTCAATTTTTATGTACAGGTTACTGTCTGCAGATCCTTTTGTGAAGCCCTATTGTTGAAGATATTTTTCAAGATGATAGTACCATGCTTGTGGAGGTTGTTTTATCCCATGAGCCTTTTCTACTTTGCAAACAATTTTTTCATCATTCCTCAGAATGAATCCTTTTGTTCATTCTATATAAACTTCTTCTTCCAGATCTCCATTAAGGAAGGCATATTTTACATCCATTTGATAAAAATTGAAATGTTGAAAACTTGAAAATGAAAGAAACATTTTTATGGCTTCAAGTATGGCTACTGGTCCAAATGTTTCTTCAAAGTCTATACCTTCTTGTTGAGCATAACCTTTACAAAAAAGTCTAGCTTTGTTTATAATTACATCACCATTTTCATTTAACTTATTTTTGAATATCTATTTTGTTCCAATAGCATTTTTATCGTGAGGCCTTCGAACCAATTCCCAAGTATTATTTTTTTCAATTTCATCTAGTTCTTCATTCATGTCTTTAATCCAACATTCATCTTTACTAGCTTGATTTACATTTTGTGGTTCAATGGTGGATAATAGTGCTAGAGAGCAAGGAGATCACACTAGTGTTCTTCTTGTTTTTACCCGTGATTCCTTTTCTCCCAAAATTTGAGATGCTATATGATTCTTTTGAACATACCTGGATGGAGCCTTTTCTCTCTCTGATGTATCTCCTTCTGATGATTCATTAGGTTCTTATTTTATTTCATTATGATTTGATGTGGGAAATAATTCATCATCATCATCCTCGTTTGTTGTTAGTTCCCTTTCAGGAGTTGTGCGGGATTCATCAATCACAACATCAATATATTCAACAATTTTATGAAGTACCTTATTGTATAATTTGTATCCTTTACTTCTAGAAGGGTAACCAAGAACTATTCCTTCATTTCCTCTAGGTTCAAACTTACCAATTTTTTCAGCATTATTTTTTATTAAACATTCTCTTCCAAAAACACTAAAGTTCTTCAGAGTGGGGGTATTACCATACCATATTTCATAAGGATTTTTATCACTATTAACATGACCATGAACCTTGTTGAGAATATTTACTGTGGCATGTACAAATTCACCCAAAAAGGTGTCAAGAATCACAGATTCATCAAGCATAACACACGACATTTTTTGAAATGTTATATTCACTCTTTCTACCACCGGATTTTGTTGCGGAGTTCCAACTACATAAAATTGTATTTTAATGCCATATTGTTCACAGAAATAAAAAAATTCATTCGACATGTATACTCCTCCTTAGCCAAATATTAGACATTTGTTTTTTAAATCTAATTCATTTTCAACTAAAGCTTTGAATACCTTAAAATTTTCAAATGCTTCATATTAGTGTTTCAATAAACCGATCCAACACATTCTAGAAAATTCATAAATGAATAAGATATAGTATTGTTCTCCATGAGGTGAATTTTTCCTTACAGGTCACCACAAATCAGTATGTAAATTTTCAAGAGGCTTACTTGTTGATCCTTCTTTGCAATTAAATTTAACTCTGGTTTTCTTACCAAATTGGCATGGCTTACATATGGTACTTTCTGGTAAAGTAATGTTTGGTAGATCACTAACAACTTTGAGCCTACTTGATTTTCTTATTTGAGAAAAGATCAGATGTCCCAATCTTTTGTGACATAAATAGTTTTCCGCAGATTTTCGCAGATAACATTGTTCTTGGCCACCTTCCAATATATACATATTTCTAGGTGTTCTTGTTCCTTTTATTATGGTTTTTCCCATGTCAAGCTCCAAAACCACAAATTATTTTGATCGGAAGTCAAATTCATTTAATTGGTCACACATTTGGCTAACACTCAAAAAGTTATGCTTTTAATCCATCAACATAGATAACATGACTAGCTTTAACCTTTTCTTTTAGAAAAACAAATCCTTTACCCTTAATGATAACAGGAGATTCATTTCCAAAAGTGACATTATTTTCCTTTTCTAATGCATTCTATGAAATGAGTTTGTATTTATCACCTGTCATGTGTTTTTAACATCCGCTATCAATGTACCATTTATTTTCTTCTTCTTCTGCAAATCAAGCTAAGACACAACTTTCGAATTGTAATTCCTTCCTTCTCCACACCTTAGAATTTGTGGATATTTATTATTTTGGCTTTAGTTTGCTCCTGCATTCAACTTCCTCATGTCCAAATTTATTTCAAAATCAAAATTCAATTTCATCTTGAAGAGGAAATTTTTTTTTATATGTATTCTTATTTGTTCCTCTCTAATTTCTTTGTTTTCTTTCTTCTCTGGTCATGATGGTTTTATATGCAACACATAGTGCAGATTTGTGACCAAAAGAATGACATGAGCAACATTTTCCATTAAAGAAGATTTTTTTTTGATAATAGAACCTTTTAGTGTTGTTTAACTTTTGGCTGATGCCACTGCTATTGTTCATCCTTGAATTAGAATGAACATTCTTTACCTGAGAATTGTCTTTGTTCTTCTGCTAAGTGATGAAACTTTGCTGACTAACTTTTGCTGCATTTAGATAATTGGCGGCTAGAGATTTTTCTATTTTAGAAGATTCACCAATGTAGAAAAGACCTGTATTCATAATATGAGAGTGTTGAACCTTGATAATTTCATCTAAAGTTTTAGATCCTTTAGAAAATCTAATATTTAGAGTTTTTACTTTCTAAATTTCCTTTCCTAGGCTTACTATTTCACATTATAACTTCTCATTATTCTTCTCCTTTTATATTAGTTGATTATTTAGATTATCTATGGCTATTTTTTTTTCTTCCAAGAATATTTTGAGTTCAGTGATTTCTTCAAGGAAATCATTTTCTTCTAAAGAATCCATAAAATTATCTTTAGCCTCATTACTGTATTTTTCAAATTCCATGAGCAATTTAAGATCTTGATCAAATTCTCCTTAACTATTTGACAAGCCATAACTATATTCATGAGTATAATAAATTTTTCTATTGTCAAATTGTCTCCTATTATATTTTGTTATATCCTTTCCCTTATCATGATCACCTTTAGAACTACATTATGAGCATGTTGGAACAGGGTCTCCTAAAGCTGCGAATTTTGTTCATTTTTTTATTTTTTGGTATTATTAGGTCTAATGCAGGGGTTTTGGGGTGGGTCAAAGCCCCAAATGCATTTTAATGGGTCAAGTGTAGACCAAGAGTCCACAAACCACAGTTTGAAGACCATTGGATGCATAGGCTAAATCGATATAAATAGATGAACGTTTTGAGTCTTAAGGTAGGCAAGGATTGGGATCGATGCTAAGCACGAATTGTTAGATATTTTGTCGGGTTGTTGGGTAAGGACTCCTAATAGCTGTGTGCATGAAGATCATCAGTCCTACTGTGTGTGGACCCTGCTGGCTATGTACGCAGGCAGTATTTTGGGATTGTAAGTGGAATTTGGTATTAATATATATGCAAAGTACTGTTGGACATATGATGTTATCTGGATCTATTTTGTTATGATTGATGCAAACTTGGGCTATTTTATTAAGTTGAAAAAGTGTTTGTTTAATAGCTACGAACTGTGAATTATCTATGTTTATGGTGTATGCATCTATTATCTGTTAATTGTTGTGATTATAGTGTTATGTGCTGATAAATTGGTATTACGCATGTGGATGCGAAGGTATTTACTAGATCTGGGCATGATAATAGCTCTGTTATACTTTATAAGCATGTGAATAGATTTGTATAGTGTGAACTCGATAGGCTGGGAAAAAAGACCTACTTGACTTACCTACTCTCTCTCAGGGTGCGGAAACCTGGTTCCAACACCCTGCCATACTACTTCGGGTGATACTTTGGCCTGCGCAAGGAGGTCACTACCGAAAATGCCAGTAGTATAGGGGTTTGTTGGCAAACATTAACCTCCAAACCTGGGTCAGGACCCCTCGAGCCAACAAATGGTGACGTTGCTAGGACTAGAGGCATTTTGAGAGAGGGATCTAGTAATTCCAAGAACACATTGGAGACCTTAGAAGAAAGAGATCGATGAGTGGTTCGAAAAGAAAATTTTGGAATTAGTAGTGAGGGAGAATTGCAGTGCAAAGCTGACCGTAAAGAAGTGGAAGAATAACTACATTTTCACAGAGATCTACAAAATTTTCTTTGTGACATTTGCGACCGAGATGCAGGAGTAGATCACAAGGCTCGTAGATTTCCAGAAGTGTTGGAAGGATGAACGAATCACACAGTGGACCCTAGAGCTCATCCACCAGTTAGAAAAGACTGATAACACCATCACTCGCATGGTAGATCACTGGGTGGATAGTGTGATAGGAGGATTTGTGACATAATTTGCAATTGATCAATTTGTGTCCTAATCTGAGGCAGAACAAAGGTTCTTCAAGGGTTTCCGGGGTGATTTTCTGAAAACTCTGCCATTATTGATTAAGATCTTATTGTCCGAAAAAAACATTTTGTGCAGCCATATAGAGTGAATAAGATCCTATCAAAGCAAGGGTACAACGCGTAGTGGTAAGTACTACAGAACTAACCAAGAAGGAGATAGATCTGTTTATAGTCCAGTAAGGGAGTCGGCTGTGAAAGAACCACCTACTACACCACCATTGAGCTAGCATAGGGGTAAAAAATGACCCATACCTCCACCCCCACCAGAATATGAAATGACCTCACACATGAAGCTACCTACCTTCAAGGGCGTAGGGGATGAAGACATGGATCGGTTCTGGTTTGTCGCAGGATTGTTATGGAGTGCGCAGAATGTAGCCAGTGATGCTTTGAAAAGGGCGCAACTATCCCTTGCCTTTGAAGGAAGAGCCTTGGACTGGTATATGGGATACATAGCTAAGCATGCAAATGTGACCATTGAAGAGATTAAGAATGCCTTGAAAGAATAGTTCAAGAAGCCTAAATCCTACTCTCAGATAGTGAACGATCTGAAAGATTTAAATCAAGGATTGATCGAGTCTGTATGGGAAGCTGACCAACGCTTAAAGAAGGTAATTAGAGAAGGAGGATTTATGTATGATGACATGCAGCACACGAAGTGTTTCATTGCTATGTTTTTGCCCCACCTGCGCGTGCCAATGGGTCATAAAGCCATTGGATCAAAGGAAAAGGCCTTGGAGATTGCTATGAAACTGGAGGCGGCGCCAAGAGATGATACCTAGTAAGGAGTACAACAAATACAAGGAAAGTTAGAGACAATGCACGTGGAGATCCAGAATCTATGGAAGGAACGAGGAACAGATGCTAGCCCTGACAGGTGGTGCATACGATGTAGGGTGAATGGCCACAACAATGATAACTGTCTACTACTAGCAGACTAGATGCAGGCTAGGGTACCCAGCGTGTTGCATCCTAGGGAAGTTGCGGGGCCAAGTTGGCTAGTGCTGTGGTGCGATGATTGTCGCGTGGATGGGCTGCATGATAGCAACCACTGCCCCTTCCTTGCCGCATATGTCACAGAAGTGAAGAAACAATGGTGTAGTTTTTTCAGATCTGTAGGACACGATGATCACAACTGTCAGACCTAGGATATCATGATAAATAGAGGAAACCTATATAGGGTACAATCATACCCCTCTTCACCAAGATCCCCCTCAGGTATGGGTGGCTCCCCAGCTAGGGGTACAGGAGGGGGCTGAGGTGGAAGCGCGGGTAGGGGGAGAGGACAACTGATTTTCTACAACTGTGAAGAAATAGGGAATTTTTTAAGGGACTGCATGAACCCTGTGATACAATCCTGTAGATACTGTAGACAGCTGGACCATGTGATCGAATATTGCCTGATTTTGATAGCCGTTCAAGAGAAGTAGTAGACACCTACACAGAATGTACAAAGGGTCAAGGTAGAACCTCGAGATGAAGGACCAAGTGTTAATGTTATAATACACAACGACATGGCCACCAGAGGAGCTACGGAGAAAGCTGAGGCGGAGCCTCTTGTCCGTAAAGCAGCCATTAAACAAGAGGGGTTGAACTTAGAGAATGAAAAGGAAACCTTTGTCGCAGCTCGCCAAGACTTTGCTAAGGCTGTGGCATCTACTCCTCAAGCCCCCGCAAGCGTCAAAGCAGATAATGAGGTCAAAACATTCTTTCATGCATGTATGAAGCTCCTGCACAACCAAAGGGCCGTAGAAAACCTCCAAGATTTGATAGATAGTTGCGCAGAAAGAACAAACCCAGCCATGGAAGTGAAGGATGTGCACAATTTATATAAGCATAAGAGACACACTAGTAGGGAGATGCAGTTAACCACGCAAATTGGTGATTACATGATGGATCAGGTTATTCTCAACTTAGGCTCAGATGTGAACGTACTACCTAAGAAAACTTGGCAGCGAATGGGATAACCTAAGTTGGAATGGTACACTATCCACCTGTGCATGGCTAATCAGCAAAAGATCATACCATTGGGGATATTCTCAAAGATTGTGGTACATATCATAGGAGTTAAGGTCCAGGATGAATTTGAGTTCATTCATATTGCAGAAGATGTGGACCCCTATCTTGCGCTGCTAGGATTGAACCGGGCCATCGATATTGGAGGTATCATCAATTTGAAGAAAAGAAGCATGGTATTTGAAAACACAGGTACCCGGGTGATAGTACCATTAGACCCTGTAGAAGGAGAATGATATACAGAGCTTGTGCATGAATAAGAGGATGTGGATCATATTTATAAGGTAACTGCATGGCACGAATATTGGATCAACCCCACAACAGATGGTGTAATCTACTGGGAAAAGGATAGAAAGTGTTTATCGGAATCTGACGAAGAAATGGAAAATTGGCAAAATCAGTTACATGATGTATCTGTGTTGCGATGCCTTAGGATCACACAAGAATTCCTATGCATCTCCTATGAGGTAAGAGAACTTCCCTAATTTGATGGTTCTAGTAGTATTAAGGAGTTTCTACGAGCTCTTGAAGTTGAGATTCCAAGAGAGTGAAGGCTATGGGCCCTTGATCTAGCCATGCGCGCAACACCTCCGCGGTGGTGCGACATGCATAAGGGGTTGTTATAGGATTGGGAGGAATGTAGGGATACGATGATCTTGTGATTTGAGCCTCTGGCTGACGTGCGCGTTAAGACGTTCCTTAGACCAGGGGATCCACGTGAACATCTTCTCACTTGGATGGAGAAATGGTTGGACCGAACTAGAAAAGAGTGGGTTCACTTGTTTATTCATGCCCTAGGACCAATTCCCACCGCATGGTACTTAGATGCGGAGATACATCAACGCACCCGCCACTAGGAAACCTTAAAGGATGAATTTATTGGGACATTTGGATTAACAGGAGGAACATAGGTGCTTGACAAAGGTCGATAAGATATAGATACCTTTGTATTTGGTGAATCTAGCCCCTGTACGCAGCATTCGAGATACCAACATGGGAAGCACAGATGCATGATATTGTCAATTACTGCAATATCACCATAGAGGAAGGTGATGAAGATCCACGGAATGTCTCGATCCCAGAGCCAGAAGGGGAGTGCGTAGTTGCAGGACCCCCATTACACACTGTGGATGTTGTGAAACCTCTAAAGTTGCAACCCAAGTTGGCTAAAATTGGCACAGAAGAGCAACCCAATTTGGCTAAAATTGGGGATTACTGGGATGATGAGACAGTAGGCAAGGTTGTGGAATTACTCACAGAATATCAAGACTTATTCCCGACAAAGTTTTCAAAGCTTAAGGGGATCACGGGGGACTTAGGGGTTGTGCGCATCACACTGAAACCAAATGTGCGCCCTGTGAAGAAACACCCTTATTAGCTGAATCCTAAGTATAAGCAGAAGGTTAGGGAATAAATCGATAAAATTCTCACTCTAGGTATCATTGAACTGATCGAACATTCAGACTGAGTAAGCCCCATGGTGGTTCAGGAAAATAATACGAAGGGGGAAATCCGCATCTACGTGGACTTGCACAAGTTGAATGATGCCTGTGTACATGATCCTTTTCCAACATTGTTCTCAGATGAAATCCTGGATAGCATAGGAGGCCAAGAAGCGTACTCATTCACTGATGGATTCTCAGGATACCATCAGATTAGAATCGCACATGAAGATCGTAGAAAAACTATGTTTTCTACTGAATGGGGATCCTTTCGGTATACGGTCATGTCGTTTGGACTCAAAAATGCCCCTGCCATCTTCTCGCGAGTAGTAGTTGCAGTGTTCAAAGAGTTCATCCATAAATTTCTAGAGCTATACTTTGATGATTGGACTATCTTCGGCTTAGTAAAGACACACGTTTCTAACCTACACATGATGTTGGATGCCTGCTAGAAGCACCATATTTTCTTGAATATCAAGAAGTGTATCTTCTGCGTACCCTTCAGAATCTTTCTCGAACATATAGTTTGCCAACAAGGGTTGATGGTTGATCCTGCAAAAGTTGTAGTTATCATCAATCTAGCAGTACCTACGACTGAGAAACAGCTACGTTCGATCCTCTGACATACGGGCTACTACAAAAAGTTCATTAAGGGATACACATTGATCACAGTGCCTCTAGAAAAGCTGCTTAAGAAGGATGTTTCATTTTTTTGGGATGACGATGTCGAAAGAGCTTTGAGCTAGTCAAGGAAAAGATAGTCTCAGCACCTATCCTCATTTTTCTTGATTGGGTGAAGGTATTTCATGTTCACATTTATTATTTCTGAATCGCCCTGGGAGCGGTCCTTACACAGCCTCAAGATGGAGACATTGATCACCCAGTTGCGTTTGCTAGTCGAAAAAGTTTCGATGCAGAGCAAAACTATGCCACCACGGAGCGGGAAGGATTGGCCATGGTCTATGCATTATAGAAGTATCGGCACTATCTGTTAGGGGGACACTTCAAAATTTCTACAGATCATTCGAATTTGAAGTACCTAGTGAATAAGCCTATTTTGGGTGGGGGGAATTTTCCGGTGGCTTCTGCTGTTCCAAGAATATGACTTTGAAATCATTGTCAAACCAGGGAAGTTGAATTCTAGTCCAGATCAATTGTCCCGAATTGAGACTGGTGAGGAACCAACCAACCTGGAAGAAGGATTCCCTAATGCACAGCTATTTTCTATTAAGGTAGTTGATGCGCACTTCGCTGACATCATCCAGTTCCTAACTATGAGCATGGCACCCGCGGAGTATTCGCTGGAATAGAAGAAAGAGTTGGTAACCCGCGCTGCGAATTTTACAATCATCGCAGGTCACCTCTATAACATGAGAGCACATGAATTACTGCGACTGTACGTTTTGAAAGATGAACGACATGCTATCTTGATAGAAGCCCATGATGTGGTAGCAGGAGGTCACTACGCAGGGAATGGAACATCCCGGAAGATCTTAAGAGCTAGATTATGGTGGCCTACCCTGCATAGTGACTCTCATGACTATTGTAAGGCATGCGATACATGCCAATGCACCAGAAGGCCATCTCGCAAGGATTAAATTCCCCTTCAACCAAAAATGGCCTTGCAAGCATTTGAAAAGTGGGCCATCGATTTTGTGGGACCTATTAACCCAACCGAAAATAAGACAAGGGCATGTTACATTATAACTGCAACTGATTATGTAACTAGGTGGGTCGAGGCACATGCAATGAAGGACTGTACTATATATACCATTGCGCACTTCATCTTTGAGTAGATTCTGACAGATTTCGATGTTCGAGAATCCTGATGAGCGATAGAGGTACGCACTTTGTCAATGAATCAATGTAGGCCTCGACAGAAGAATTCGGGATCCATCATGCGAAAAACACTTTGTATCATCCTCAATAAAACAAAGCGGTGAGAGATTTTAATAAGGTCTTGGAGCACGCACTGACCAAGGTCTGTAACGTCGATCGCAGTGATTGGGACATGTGCATTCCGTCTGTTTTATGGGCTTACCGAACCACCTGTAAGAAGTTGATAGGGAAAACACCATTTAGGATGGTCTATGGTAAGGAGGCCATTATGCCCATGGAATATATTGTTCCTAGCCTATGCATTGCAGCCTTCAAAAATATGGCATAATTTGATATCATAGAGGAGTGGTTAGCGCAGCTTGTGGCTTTGGAGGAAGACCGTTTCATTGCTAACTTCCATCAACAGGTTCAGAAGGCACGCGATAAGGCATGGAAAGGTCGACATATTTGTCAAAAGACCTTTGCGGAGGATGACATAGTCCTACTATATGATAGCCAATTTGTGAAGCACCCAGGGAAGTTTCAACAGCACTTGCTTGGGCCCTATACAGTTAAGGAAATCAGGGAAGGCAGATATGTATGATTATCTACCCTCCGCGGCGATATGATACCCAACTATATCAATGGCATTCAACTCAATCCATATTGAATCAAATGACTATATGGATGGAGTAGCTATATGAAGTGCGGTTTACCCACCGAGGAAGGTAAGTCTAGTAGGTGCTAGGATACGTGCAAAAGGAAGCCACAGGATTGGAATCCCGGAGTGGTGCGCCGGAGGCGCATAAATAAACTTAAAACGTTGCAGGTGTGTTGGCTGCATGAGCGTATGCTGAGCATACGTGAGGTATGCTAGGAGAACATAAGGTACCCTAAAATTGCAGGAGTGTGCTGGGAACACAGGTGTGCGCTGAGCGCACCAAGGGTGCGAAAACTAGCCATTGGAACAGTCAAATTAGGTAAAAAGAAAAATTTACCGTTGGAAGGAGTGGGTGGCCGACATTTAATGAGGCAATTTCTGGAGATTTCTTACTGTTTACTTGGTGGTAAATTCCAAGTGAAGTTTACCCTACCGTTGGTCAATCGCAAAGGCTATAAAAAGGGTAGGATAGATCAGACAAGGGTTCCATATCACTTGACTAGCTTGTACTTGGCATGTTTGTCCTTGATGAATTTGTGCTGTAAGAATTTCTATGCCTATAGCATCCCTTTCATGTCTACGCAACTTACTCCTTCTGAAAGTAGCCACCCAGGGTTGGGATTCATTTTTTGTGCCAGAATGACGGCCACTAATCCTATTGAATCCTCAGCACCAGTGACCTCGGCAGAGCCAGAAGCCGAGGATGTGGTGGAGATTGAGTCCGAGGCCAAAGAATTTATCTCCATGCTGAGCCCGGTCACAAATAAGGGAAAGGAAAAAGCACAGGGCTTAGGGGAACCCCTGAAACCCAAGAAATGGGCTAGAGGGAAGCCCCGTACTTCCTCGAGAAATGTAAAATCCCTGCGAGCAACGACCTAGGTGCTTGTTGCTCGGGAAGAGGCTTAGGCCGCAGAAACAATCAATTGGTTACCTCCTTTCGTTCGGCCGCGTAGGCCCTCTATGTGCATGCTGAAGAACCTCGATGGCCTGATCACCTACCTGCAGATGTCGCTGACTTCGGTAGAGGTCTCCCTTATTGGTGAACCTTTTGGAAGGCTCCATGAGATCAAATTTAATGATCATGAATTGGCCAATTAGGACGCCTTCCCTGGGTTGGTGATTGAGTTATATCTTGATCGAATTCGGGAAGATGATGGGATAAAAATTCTCCCCGTAAGCTGGGTACGTAGAGTGGCAGGATCTGGGCTCCTAAACCTGCTTAGGATGCTGCATTTCGGCCACTACAATATCATGGACTGTTTGGTGTGTCAGTTGCTTGCGCTAGTCCATGATGGGTGTTTGTGGATCTGGGATCGAATCCCTATCGACGTTGTGCTCATCCATCGAATGATTGGTCTTCCTATGGAGGGGAAGGACCCACTGCTACACATTGGGAAGAAATATGATGCTGAAACTGATGAATATGTGCGACAAAAATACCATGTTGAGAGGAATACTCACGGCTTCATAATAAAAACCATCAATGATCCCGCTACGCAACTGGGTGCCATGTTATTGGCATGTAAGATGACGCGAAAATTCCAGGTGGCCTCTGTCCCAGCATACATAATTCAGTTAGAAGGCCAGTGCGAGAAAGGGGTCTACTTCAATTATTCACAATATTTGTGCAATCCGTTCTTGGCCAATGTCCATGAATCCCAAGAGCAGGGACAGGAATTTTTCTATTCATGCCTGCTACTTCTCATCGCATTGATAGCCTGGGAAGCACCTGAGGAATCGGTCCTCCCAGAGCTCACACTCGACATGTGCAAGGGGGCCCGATATACAAACTTATTGGATTCTAATGTTATTCAGCGTCTCGAGGACAACCAAGTCTTCTGGGTCCTCTTTCATAGTAGCTTGGTAGCAGCCATTAATTCCCGACCACGGTTGTCTCCAAAAGTATATGACAGATACAAGGGCATTGCGGCATTCTAGGTCACCATGCACAACATCTATATTAGATCTCGCAAGCATAAATCCTGGGTCTCGCTCCCGTATATGGTGGCAGACGAAGAAATTGATAGTGTAATTTTGCTCTAGCCTCCTAACTGGAAGATCGGCTTCAAAACTGACGTGAAGGGCACTGAAGGAACCAGCAGAATGAAAGTAATCCCACCTGTCATCATCAAGGATACCAGAGGAAGAATCAAGAGTACTAAGAAGGACATGGTCACAGCAGCACCAAAGGATGCACAGTAGAAACAGACCATCGAGAAGGACGCCAAAGCAGAGCCTCAGCTAGATTCGCCGCCAGACCTGGGTGCAGAAGGAATGGACGCGGGAGGAAATGCTCCCCCGTGAGGCACGAAGTGAACAAGTGAGCTTGTCAAAGGGTCATGAAATAAGCAACACTCCCAGTGCACGGAACATGATTAGACAGTTACCCTAACCGAAGGGGAGCTCGAGAAAATTTTTGACGCGGTCACTTTGGCCACAGAAGACAGATGGCTAGCCCTAGAAGAACACTAAAAAGCTGTGATCGAAACTCTTCAAGCAGAGCTCCATGCTCTACAGTTGAAAAATGATAGGCTCCAGACCAGTCTGATTTAGGCATGAACGCCCTTGACAACCAGCAGTGCAGCACTAGTTACAAAAGAAATTCGCCTCTGTTCCTTACCTGGTGCAACCCTTGTGATCAGTCCACCCGACTTGGAAATGCAAGTCCAGGCCAGTGCAGAAGTACAACTGAATTTAGCCAGGCTGCCACATGAGGCATTGTAGGGTGTCCACACCTCCTTGTTTCATTAAATTCACCATCGGGACCAACAAGTGCACCAACAACTTGGTGTGGCTGAGCAGACAATCGCAAAAAAGAACATTGAAGTGTCCCTTGCCACCATGTAGCAAATGGAGCTGGAACACTTAATTCATAGACTTTGCGTCGATGTTACAGAAGAAATCCCAACCACAACAACCCCCTAGGCTAATATTGAGGGGTCGGTCATAGCATTAAAGTCCTCCAGGACAAATATTCAGGTGGTTAAAATAGAGATGTAATAGCAAATCACGTATTTGCAGGCTAAGCTGCAACAAGAAACATGGCCGGAGGTACGGGCCCAGTGAGCTGCACTCGTTACCATAGCTACAAATTTGATTATAGGACAGATTGCCGATGAGACCCAATTATTGGAAACAACCATGCAATTATGGACCAAGGTCAAGCGCGACCCGGTCCTACGAGAAATCAACCAGAACCTGCGATAGAAGGAAGAATCATTCGAGAAGTTAGAAGCCACCATGTCCACATTGGTTCTTGCTCAGCGCTTGGCACAACTGAAAACCAGCCACACCCTCCAAAATTATATTGATGAGATCTGCCATAAGAAGAAGTCTCTCAGTGATCGCCTGAATCCTTGGGCTGATGAAGCCCTCAAGCTCTCACAGGATGTTGATATTGTTGTTAAGCAGCTAAACCAGACTGTGGAGAGCATAACCTCTACAACAGAAGGCCCGACTTCATAGAAGTTGGTACACATTGCAGAAAATGTTACTTCTCAGAGTGAAGGTGTAGTGCTCCCATTGGCCGCAGAAATCAGACTATTGTAGGCACAAGTGGAGACCCCACCATCAAAGTGACTCGGGACAAGTCACAAAATTGTGTTGGGGGATTGTTGGAACAAGGTCCCCTAAAGCTGCGAATTTTGTCTATTTTTGTATATTTTTGGTATTATTTAGTCTAATGCAGGGGTTTTGGGGTTTGTCAAAGCCGCAAATGCATTGTAATGGGTTAAGGGGAGACCAAGAGTCCGCAAACCACTGTTTGTGGACCATTGGATGCATAGGCTAAATCGATATAAATAGATGAACTTTTTGAGTCTTAAGGTAGGCAATAATTGAGATCGATGCTAAGCATGAATTTTTAGATCTGTTGTCATGTTGTTGGGTAAGGAATCCTGCTGTCTGTGTGAACAGAGATCCTCAGTCCTTCTATGTGCGGACCTTGCTGGCTATGTGCAGAGGTGATATTTTTGGATTTTGAATGGAATCTCGTATTAATATATATGCGAAGTACTGTTGGACATCTGATGCTATTTGGATCTGTTTTGTTATGATTGATGTGAACCTGGGCTATATGATTAAGTTGCAAAAGTGTTTGTTTAATAGCTGCAAACTGTGAAAGTATATATCTTTCTGGTGTATGTACCTTTGATCTATTAATTGTTGCGATTATAGTGTTATGTGTTGATAAATTGGTATTATGCACGTGGATGCGAAGGTATTTACTAGATCTGGGCATGATAATAGCACTGTTATACTTTAAAAGCCCGTGAATAGATCTGTCTAGTGCGAACTCGATAGGCTGGGAACACAGACCTTCTTGACTTACCTACTTTCTCTTAGGGTGCATAAACCTGGTTCCAGCACCCTCCCATACTACTTCGGGTGAGACTTTGGCCCGCGCAAGGAGGTCACTCCCGAAAGGGCCAGTAGTATAGGGGTTTGTTGGCAAACCTTAACCTCTGAACTTGGGTCAGGACCCCTTGAGCTAACAAAGCATAACGACGCACTCTTCCACAAGCAAAACATTTGGAAGGAAGCTTACCTCTGAACCTTCCAGTGTGAAGCTAAAGCTTGTTTTCCTCATCTTCTTCTTATATATACCCCGATTCTTTTTGTTCTTCATTTTCCTTTCCTTTCACATTACCTTTAAATGCAGCTTCTCTGAAATCAGATGGACCTCCTTTTCTCATTACAAAATAAATCAGGATCCCATGAAGTTGAAAGAAAATAAGAGTCTACAGATCCTGCTTCTCTTCAATAGCATACACTTTTGACTCGAATTTACGAGTTAGAGATATTAATATTTTCTCTACTAAATTTGTGTTTTTTCTGTCTTCACCTAGATTTCTCATACGATTTACAATATCATCTAGACACAGAAATAAACTAGAAATACTTTCATCATTATGCATTCTCAGATTTTCATATTAAATTATGACAGATTGGAGTTTAGCACTTTTTACCTTAGAATCACCTTCATAGCTTAGAATGATTTTGTCCCATATCTCCTTTGTTCTATCTAACTGCATAACCTTAACAAGTTATGATTCGACCAGGCTTCCCAATAATGCATTGACAAATTTCGCATTGGTTTCATAGTTCTTCTTTGCTGCTAGATCTATGGGAACTGTAGCTAGATATCGGTAACCTCCTTCAACAGTTGCCCAAACATAGGACATTGTTCTTGTCTTCCAAAATATTAAATTTTTTTAGTTGATTATGATATTTCCAGGATTCCCAATAATCCATTGAAAACTTTCACATTGGTTTCATAGTTCTTCTTTGCTGCTGGATTTGTGAGAACTGGAGCTGGATATTGATAACCTCCTTCAACAACTGCCAAAAAATATGCTCCAAGAAACTGAAGATAGGATATTTTTCTTGTCTTCCAAAATACTAAAAAATTTTAGTTGAAGAGTGGTGATCTGATAGATGTTTCTCTATCTGGATTTCTCACCTTAGTAGATATTCCTTCTAGCGATCAAGCTTCTTCACAAGGACCTTCTATGATACCAATTATTGGGAAAAATACTGAGAGGGGAGGGGGGTAAATTAGTATTTAAAACTCACAATAATTTTCTTTATTTTTCTGATTTCTATACACGACTTTAATTAAGCCAAATAGTGTATGCACGTTTCTTTCTATAAGGAAACTTGCGTATTCCTAGAGAAATTATTATTAAGATAAATATTCAGAAATTTTACATAGCCTAGTGCATCATTTATTCATCATACATTTAGTAAGCAATAAAAATGTATAGTAAAAACATAATAAATAATCACACATAAGAAACACACATTAACGTTAAGATCTAAGGTGGAAACCCAAGTCAGAAGAAAACCATCACTGTTGTCATACTTGTATTCAATATTTATTAGACAGAAAATTGATTACATTCTTGTACTCACGTAGACTCATACCGGCACGAAGGCGCCTACCTGTAGAAGGCTGCAACCTTCTCTCATTCTCCAGCTACTGCTGGAAGGGAGCTCCAACCCCCTGATATCATTTACCAGCCACTACTAGAAGGAAGCTACAACACCCTAATCTAATCACCAACTCCTAATGGCAGGAAGCTTCAACTTCCATGCCAAAGAATCCGACCCTCAAAACCAACTTTCACACTGGAGCCAACAACTTTTAATTCAACACAACTTGTATATCAATAGAAACAACCATCAACCAAATTCAAATGGAACAATGAGATCAATGTAACAACACAACAATACTAAACCCATACTTTTACATCAACACACACAATCAACTACAACCTTGATCATTCATAAAAAAATGTATACGCAAATTTACTTTCGGAAACTTGTGTGTATACGTGCTTTTCTGTGGAGAAACCTACGTATAGATATAAATATATTGAGATTACAGTTCTGGCCAAACTCATAATAGATCAGAGATATTCAGAGATATTTTGTTAGATTTAGAGAGCCCTGACAGAGTCGGTAGCATGCATCATTTTCCGATCAACCAATCACTAATATTTATACACAATCAACTAGTGGCATAATCAGTACATAAAAAACCCAAATCTATATGAAGACATCATTGAAAGATAACATAAATACAACAAAAATTGATCAGACATTTCCTTCAACATTCTTCAGCAAAACCCTAGCCTGCATACACACCTTTGCAGAGCCGAACCTGCATGTATATGTGCCTTCACCGTGACAAACCCACATATAAATATTTAAATAATTCAGGAATGCACAACACTTAAAAACTACAAACTTGCTCAGATCATACCCTTCACTTCATCAAACATCCTCCAAACCACAGATCTAAACAACTCATAAAGGGATCATGCAAATACATAGTCATTTTAGGTCTAGAGAACCCAATCCATTATTGTATTCGTGAGTGCATCATAATATCAAATATATATATTTATTATAGCACATTCCATGTAGATATACTTTCAATTGAAGTATTCATTCAATTCACATACTCATGCACCCGTAGCACTATTATCTTCATTTCCTTATATAGTGTGAGCCTTAGCCAATACCATGAGCCAAAACCATAGAAGTGATGATGTTATTCTTTGACGGGATCAAATAATCATTATTGCACTCAATACTGTGGGCCATGGAAAATTTTAGGGGCTAATATTTGCAGGTGGGCTAATTTTCCATGGTTTTTCCAAAAAAAGGATTCACCAATTTCTATTTTTTTATAAAAGTGATTCGCCTAAATTTTACAATATAAAATTATTTTACTTTAAAAATCGCTAACATTATATAGAAAATATATATAATATCATTATAAATTTGAATAATTTTACAAATACGTCAATAAAAAATTTATATTTTTCACATTAGGGACTAGTGAGATTCGCCAATTTTTTAAACTTCAAAATAATTTTCCATCCTTAAGGTTTTCCCTGCTGTGGGCTAATACCATGGTAAGGACCCCGATATTATAAAATTAGTGCACAAGAAAATACATGGCTTTTCCTTCACCAAATCACATATAGTTCTTTAAATATGTGCTTTATCCATATTCTGATTCTGATATGTAAAACTTCTGTCCCATCATTCTCACATTTTTTTCCATCATTGTGCCATCTAGAAGCTTATATAGAACAAATATATTTGGTACTTTACAAGTGGTTTTCCATTAGGGACAACACATGTAATCATAATGCCAACACTCATTCCTCCTTCAAATACACAAAACTTGATTGCATTAGTTATGAACCATGAGACAAAGTATTATCTGATGTGAGCTAGGATGAAGCTCTTAACGAGGGAAAAACCTTATACAACATGGTAATTTCCTCATCCTACATAAACACACTTACATGAGGGTGAAAATATATCATACTTCAACTCGTCCACATACCTTAGACACTCGTCCCTCATCGTGGCATAGATTAGGCCATTCAAGCTGTACTTCATCCATCCACAATAATTTGTAACTCACTGAGGCACTCATACCCTTCTTGTATAGAAATTGGTGTAATTCTCCTTCGTGTTCAATAACGAGTTAATATTTATCTCTTATTATAGTCTTCTTTAGTAAATTATTTCTCACCATGGGTTATGACCTTTAACCCAAGATGACATGTGTTTTCTTTCCAAAACCTAGCTAAAACAAGAGATACAATTATTTTCATTGTTTTATTTTCCACTCCATCAAGGCCTTAGATTCCCCTTATCCCTCCAAGGATGCCCCACATGCTCTCAAAGAATAAACTCTCATTTTCTTCACTTGGTTTCATGTGCACTTTGAATGTCAACTTCTACCAAACCTTGTACCCTAGGGTGTGGGAATGCATCCCAAGCTACACAAATTAACAACATCAAGGATAATACTATATCAACTACCAAATCGATAAAATAGAGATATCTAAACTTACAGGGATATTTATATCCCAACATTATATCAGGGTTGGGAAGGAACCTTATCATATTCATTACAGGTTTAATAAAATGGGGATTCTTTCTCATAAATTGGATTTGGGATTTAAGCTCAAATGTATTTCAATCATCTGCAATTTTGAGTTGGTAGTTGACCACCATTATTACACAAAAACTATGGTTATAGAGAGAAGGATAAAATACTTCGCAAGAATATTGTAAAGAGAAAGATATGAGAATAAAAGTGGAAATTTTTTGTTTTGTAATACACCCCATCTAAATTGCCACCAAAGCAGAGGTTAGAAGGAGGTGGTTACTATTTTGACCTGAGATCCAAGGTATTTTTATGGAAATGGGGCCTCAAATTTTTTATCTTCTTCAAATTCATTAAAAATTTAGACTACTGACATCATCATGTTATTCTTATTGAGATGGTTTTGGAAATATCATATTTTTCTTATTAGACCTCTAGATAAGAAGTTACAGTCACAAAAAATTTGGTGCCACATCATAAATTCTCCCACATTGCAACCACATGGTCCCCACATAGTTCCCACATGGTTGTCCACTTAGCCTCCTCACCACCCCATGAAATTCATGTATTAATTTTTTTCTCGTTCACAAAAACCATGTAATAATTTTCCTCACAGGAAATTCCTCAAAAGAAACTCTTCTTGGTAAAAACCTTCTAGGATGAACTCTAATATACTATGCACCAAACAGTCATGCTCAAGAAGAAAAAACTGTGCCCCCTTAAAAGGAACACCATCCTTGGTGTTCCTATTAGCATAAACAAAACAAAACTAGGATTTATATACAACTCTTAAATATATTTATTCAATAAAAAAAAACATGGGTATTGCACCCTTATTATCTCAACCACCTCCTAGGTGGCTTAATCAGGTTCAAAATTCATCCATTACACCTTTACCTGCTCTATTGTTCTATGTTAGAGTGTGGTCTTACTCAGGGTTATAATGCACAGTGGTTCTTGTTGGAACTCTACCTCTAGTTACAACAATATCATAAACAAGCAAATGACATGATTAATGCAATGAACATATTTCTTAAGAAAGGAAACATGAAACACATTATGAGCTTTCATTGTGGGTAGCAGGTTCAATCTGTAGACCACTGGCCCCACTCATTCCAAAATCTCAAATGGTTTGTTGTATTTGTGTGCAACTTGGCACATGACCTCATTTTTAATGAATTTTTCTTTGGCTTGATATGGATATACACAATTTCTCCCACTTGAAACTCTTTGTTAGTGAAAATGTGAAGTTTTGTTACACCTTTTGCCCTTTTCTGAGAAAAAAATATAATTTTTAGAAGTTTTTCAACTTTTGGCAAGCCAAAGCAAATTTTCTATTTAGAATTTCATTTTATAGTAAAAGAAAAACTTGTCAAAAAAATCATTAGCTTTCTATTGCTTAGTTTTTAGAATTTGTTTATTCAGATTCGATATGTCAAATGGGAAATTTTTTCACTGCGTGTTATTTAAAAATCAAGGGTTTCCTAAAAATACATGCTTTTTGGCATTACTGTATTCTCTGTTAACCTTGTGTTTAAAAAAAAGGGTGTTGCCACAATCTAGATATACTCTAATTCGATATGGATATATTTACGAAACCAACTGATTCACATCATAATTACTAGAAAATTTTGAATTGAACCAATATGAAGAAACTCCATATTTTGAAGATGTTTAACATAGTGTCATGTTTCTCAATGTATTAGTTAAAAACTAAAAATCTGAAAACTATTCATTAAAGAAGACGCACCAACATAATGCACCATGAATTTTTCATATTTGTTTCCAGTGTATTTTGGAATATAATTTTTTTTTTTTTTCACTGAATCATAATGACCTTTAGAATTTTTTTGCACACATTTTACAAGAAAATTAGTTATCAAATATATATGAAATTCTATAAAATTTGTATCTAATTGAAGTAGATTCAATTATGAAAATGTTGGCTCTAAAAGTAAATTCACCATACTTGATGGAGTTTAAACATTTGGAAGTTGTAGAAAGGTGATGAGAGAAGAGATGTGGTAGAGTTGTAGGTTTTCGGCTGAAAAAGTAGTTCAGCCGAAAAAAATGGACAAAATTTTTATTTGTCGGACAAAGACATTAAAATAAACAAAATTTGTTTTCGGCTACGAAATTGAAATGGTGTGACCTTATGATATAACCATTTCAATCGAACGATATAAATAAACTCATAAGAAATAGTTTTTTCACACTCACATTACTCATGTGCAGCTTTTCAATTCCAAACTTTTTTGGACAAAAAAAAAATCGCCTAAATTTTTCAAGTGAGTTTTTTGGGCTGAATTTTTAAATAAAGTCCATTTGGTTGAATTTTGAAAGTGAGTTTTTGGGGATGAATTTTGAGGGTAAACCTTTTGGGCTAAATTTCGAAAGTGAATTTTTTAGGCTGAATTTTCAAAGTGCAATTTTTAGGATGAATTTAGAGATGGAGTTTCTTTTGCTCGATTTTCGAAATGATTTTTTTTTGCTGGATTTTGAAATAGAATTTTTTCGTTTTGATTTTAAAAATATACATATATTAAATTATCATGGGAAATAAAATAAATTGCAAAAGAAAATATGATTCAATAACAGACATTGGCGCTTGTAGAGAATAATCAAGAAACTATTACAAAATAAAGACTGAAAAAAACTTAAATATTGAAAGTGAAAATAAATCTCGACAAGAAGCTAAAGCAGGTGTGTAAATGTAAATATTATAAATGATATCTAAAATTTAATAGTTTATTGTGGAATTCAATTTTTATTTTATCAAATAATTTGAATAATATTTTGTAATGTAAACATAAATGTTTTTCTCTTACTATTGATGATGAGATGTAACATGTTGAAAGACAAAGTGAAAAAAATAATGAACCAATGATTGGTGGCGTTGTTGAATATGTTGAAAGAGATTCAAGTGAAGAATTTGAATCACCACTAGGTATGTATATATATGTCATGTATTATTGAAATTATACATATTTATTAGTTTCAATTTCATGAAATCTATTTTTCAATTTAACTATTTAATGTATATTTATACTCATTTACATTAAATTCTCATATGTATATATGAAATCAATATGGATGATGAGGTGTTAGAAAATGTCGACACTGATACATATGGAGATAAAAAATATGACCATGCTATATGATGTCACATTAAGCTCATTGTTGATAATTTCTTCAAAGATGAAAATGTGACATTTCACGTTCAAATTTTTAGAGGTCGCTTAAAATAAAATAAAGTAAAAGAAGCTGAAACACTATTGGGTATTCAAAAACCAAAGAAGGATAAAAATTTGAAAGAAAACATGATTCAAAATATAAATAGTGCTCTAAAATAATTTCGAAGATCTAGAGAGAAAAGTGATCTAGATGCACGTAGAGAAATACAAATGGTCGTGGTTTCATGAAGTTCTAAATAAAATCATCTGGTAAAATGTATGGAAAAAGAATTAGGGACCCCACGGAAAAAAATTCACAAACATAGGAAATTGCTATTGCAAATAGATGTAAATGGTGAGCTTTATTGTTGGACAATTATTTGTAGGAAACCATACAAATATAGACTTGGAGAAGATGTTAAAAAAATAGTATATGAATATTGGATGAGAAATTCAGATGTTTCACCAAAAGTAAGGGATGTGATGTGCCAAAGAATAGCACAAAGTTAGTATGAAGAACATGCAAAACATATATTTGACACCACTAAGATAGAGTTGTTAAATAAGTTCATAGATGAAAATCATGGAATTAATGTCTCAATTAGTACTTTTGTGCAATAAAAACCATGGTAGGCTAAATCTATCGCTTTGCTCGACACTTTTTGTTTTCGTTATCATGTGGAATTTCCATTATATTATCACATCTTCCTTAATTTTTGTATTTATTTTGGAAAAAATCACCTCCTCCTTCAACTATGCCTAATTACATATCACAAATTCTATGTGGAAGAGAAAATCATGAATCGTTTTACCAAAAGAAATGTGTTCGTGGTAAAAAATGTGATCATTGTCGAAATTTAACTTTATTTCATAATAAATATCGTATTGATATAAATGATCAATTATTTTCCAACATAAAATGGAAATGGAAGAGATATGAATATATCCATACATCGATTGGTTCAATCAGTAGTAAAAGTGCTAGAAGGATTGATTTACAAGAAGAACAAATTTATGTGATAGATTTTCTTAAGAAGTTTGAGAAAAAAAATTTCAAATACACCAATCATTCTAATACAACTTGATAGTAGTACCTGAAATTCAAAAAATCCAGTGAAATGTTTCCACCAGGGACCATTTTTTCAATAGTTGATTTTACATAAAATTACACATTTGTTGCACAAAATGAAATACAGAGTGAATATTATTATTCTGGCCAAGTCTCTATGCTTTTCCATGTTCTATATAGACATTGTAAACAAAATGTTGATCATATAGAAATAACTAGTGAGAATCGACATGTTATTAAATAATTTCACTTTTATATCAACAATGATTGTAAACATGATACACATTTTGTGCAACATTGCTTTGATAAGATTTATGACTCATTGAAAGTTCGTGGAATAAAATTCAATGAATATTTCATATGGTAAGATGGATGCGCATTTCAATTAAAATCTTAACGATAATTATCTTGGTTTTGTTGTATTCATATGAAAACCAATATTAAACTTTGTTGTAATTTTTTTGAGACCGATCATGGAAGAGGAGAACATGATGGTGTAGGGGAATGTATTAAAAAACCACTTCAAAGATATCAAATGGACCACTCTGAAAACCGACTTATCTCAGCTAAACAAGTTGTTCAACGATGAATTGTTGCACTAATACATGAGACTAGGTCATCAAGCGAGGTACGCATGTATGTACATATAACATTAACTTTTATATATTTATAATATATGAATTTTTTTATTAATTTTGTCATTTTAAACATTTATTTAACATACATAGTTTAAATAATTGATCAATGATTACCTTATATATATATATATATATATATATATATATATATATATATATATATATTGTTATATAATGTTTTAAATAAGATATTTAAATTCTTGTTTGAAATTACTATATACATTTTTTTTCATATTGAAATGGAACATGTAGATAGATTGATTACATATGAAGCTGAAAGAGTAAAAGGGACTCAAAAATTGCATTCAATTAAAGAAAAAGAGTATTGAAATGTGTTTTCATTTGATAAAAGAAAATAATATTTTTTTTGTCATGTTTGCATAGAGAACACACAATTCAATCATGTTTTTGAAAAAAACATGTACGTAAAAGCTTGGAAACATACATAACTTAATACAAAGGGGAAAAATTTGGTTGAAAGCTTTCAAAAGATGGAATTAGATGAGACTATAGTGTCATCTAAAGGTGATCAAGTTTCTGATCCTGTTAGAGAAGGAAAATTTTCTTCTTCTTTCAAAGGATATATATATGTTTTATAATTTTAAAATCATTATATATATACGTATCTATATAATAGTTGACATATATATCTAGATAGATAATAAAATAAATTACATGTTTATAACTAATTTCTTGTTAATTATGCTCTGAATTTACACTCATTTTATTTTGTAGGAGATGTTTTTGTTGTTGTTGAACCCAAAAACAACATAGAAAAAGTCGATTATTATTTGATGTGGTGCACTGAAAAAGAGATGAATTTATTGGAAGACTTTGATGATAACTATTTTATATATGAAATAGGCTCTATTACACTGAAAGGTTATTTTTTCCAAGAAACTCATCAAATTGAGAATAATGTTTAATCTCAAGACTATCAACTCAATGCCATTAGTTGTCAATATAGTCACTTGGTGTGTACAACGTGCATAAAGTTGATGGAAGTTAAATGAAGAAAAAAATAGAAATTTAAAAAAAGGAGAATGTAAAAATTTGACCATAAATGGATCATTCAGGATTTAATTCCATTAGAAATTTTTTAATTAAAATTCCCAACAATATCTTCTACTTGTATTCATCTTTGAGAACTTATAGTTCAAGTAGATTGTTAGCCTTCGTTTTTGTGCACTCTTAAGTTTTCCATTCTATATATTACTAAGTATTACATAATCACTTTCATTAATATGGCAAAACTTTTTTTATTTTTGGTAAGTTGTGCTAATCTATTCATTTCAAAAACATAAAAATACATATTTTGTAGGCAGGGTTGGTAAGTTGCGCTTAACCAATCCCTGCATTTTTTACACTATTTCTGGGCTGCCGCGGGAGAGGGGGCTGGCCCGGAGAAAACTTGAAAACAAGCATTACATTTTGCACAGTAGCGCTGATACATCTAGGAGATAGGGAGTAGAACATAGCGGTAAAGCCCTTTGGGCACATATGACAAGAAAAAAAGTAAAACTGAACAGCTGCGAATAAATTATTCATCCTCATCATCATTGCAATGGGGATTCTCCTCGTTGATGGGACAGGTAGGGGCCTGCGCAACATCCGCTTCCACAGCAGCTTCCACTTCACTAGCAGTTCACTTAGGGAGATTTACAGGAGCGCAGAGGATGGGGGAGTCTGGGTCTACCCCTTCAGACACCTTCATCCAAATGCTGTCAGAATCCATAATCCACATGTCTGTATCCTCATCACCCTGCACAGGACTCTTTGGGGGTGCCAAAATGCTATGCAGAGAGGGAGCTCTGGGAGAGGAGGTGGACCTCCTCGTGCCTCGAATTCCACTTTACGCAGGTTTCCTGGAGGATTTTTCTCACTGCTGGAGGGGGAATGATGGCTGGAAGGGGTGCTGGACAAGGAGCCTCCAATCCATTCGAGGAGGTTATCCTCACCATGACGGTAAGGACCTAGAATAGCCCTTCTCTGGCCACAACGAATAGCGTGTTGGCGCATGCTGGGGGCCATTGAATACTTCAGAGGGGAGCCAGGGTTGACGCAGGGGTGGGAGAAGCTGCAGAGGCTGGGGAATAGGTGCGCAGGATGCAAAGCGCCAAGCAGAGGGGGACTGCGTAGCTCCACTCCGGGACTCAGACTTCACAATTGATTGGAATCAGTGAGAGTCCATATAAGAAGGAGGAGAGCTAATTGCAGTGGATAACGGATGAGGGAGGAAAGGAGAAGAGGTCAAGAGGATATATAGGATTGAGGATGAAGTTTGTCAGAGAGGCAATGAATGATCTTCACACAGGACTGTGTGTGGAGCTCAACTCGATGAGCAGGCGTAGAGGGGTAGGCGTCACTGCATTGCTGGCTAAAAATCATGGAAATTAATTGTAGTATGGTTGAGGTGATGATAAGGTTCAGGTGACACAAAGCATGTCTGATTTGTGTTATCTCTAGTTCTGCGACGAGAGTGCGAGGAGTTAATGGTAATTGGATCCTTTGCAGGTGGGGATCTGTGTTGGGGATTCCCGTAGTCCGTATGAGTTGGGAATTGATGTTCACTCTTGTCAAGCGTGTCACCCACATATGGGGAATATGGCACAACTTTATTGTTAATTGAGAAAGAAATTAAAATATTTCAAATACTACTATAATTTAAGGACAAATAATCTCACAATTTTCTTTTTTGTTGTTGATTGTAGAACTATCATTTTTGCATTGCCTTTTTTTTTTATTATTATCATTTTGTCTTTTCAAATATTTTTATTTCTATATATTAGTACAATGTTTTATAATGTAATTTTAATTTATGATTTTTTTGGAAATATACACCATTATAAGATTCATTCAAATGGAAAATATGCCATGTTTTGTAATTTGCAATTTTACTATTCACTAAATAACGTGACAAAACAACTTTGAAAAAACCTAAGAATCATCTACTAAAATTATAAGAATCATCATGCAAAATGTACCAACTAAATGAAAATTTAGTTTCATTGCTTTATATTCATGAACTTAAATATGTACAACATTTAGGCATCAAACTATGAATCATGTGAATTGTACCATGTTTTATAATACAATTTTATAGCATGTTTACATGTTAATAATTTTATATTAAAAGTTAACTATCAACGTCCATATCCAATGTACCCCTTCTATACAATATGATGATCTATTCATGAATGAAAAATGTATATCGTATTTTATAATGAAATTTTATGTTATGATTGTTTTAGACATGTACACCATTATAAGATTCATTCAAATACAAAATGTACCATGTGTTGTAATTTTCAAATTTACTATTCATTAAGTAACTTGAGTAAACAACTTTGAACAAAACCTAAGAATCATTTTCTCACGTTATAAGAATCATCATGCAAGATGTACCAACTAAAGGAAAATTTACTTTCATTGATTCATATTCTTGAAATTAAATATGTAATACCTTTAAGCATCAAACCATGCACCATGCAAATTGTACCATGTTTTATAATGCAAAATTATAGTATCTTTGCATGAACAAATTTATACTAAAACTTAACTATCAAGGTCCACATCCATAGTATCCATCCTATATAATATGATTATCTATTCATGATTTGGAAATGTATATGATGGTTTATAATGGAATTTTAAGTTATGATTGTAATAAACGTCTAGAGCATTATAAGATTCCTTAAAATGAAAAATGTACTATGTTTTGTAATTTGAAATGTTAATATTCATTAAATAATTTTGAAAAAAAATTGATCTATTCATGCCATAATTTATAATACAATTTTAATTTATGATCTACACCATTATAAGATTCATTTAGATGCAAAATGTACCATGTTTTGTAATTTTCAATTTTACTATTCATTAAATAACTTGACAAAACAAGTTTGAACAAAACCTAAAATCATCTACTAACATTATAAGAATAATCATGCAAATGTATGAACTAAATGAAAATTTACTTTCATTATTTCACATTCATGAACTAAAAAATGTAAAATATTTAAGCATCAAACCATACATCATGCAAATTGTACCATGTTTTATAATTTACAATTATAAGAATAATCATGAAAAAAGTACATAAAATCCAAAATTAGCATGTATTAAATCATAGTAAAGTGTTCTATTTAAAATATGTCCAAATTTTATATCATTATAAAAGTAAATATATAACAATAATTTTCCAAATAAAAATATGCATCAAAGAGATCAATTCATAGTAAAGAGATTTACTTTAAATATTTCCAAAATTTATATCACGATAAAATTAAATATAATTAAAAGACTATTAAGTAAAAGTTTCATCAAAGAGAATCTCATTGAAATACATGATATATCAACATCCTCATGCTCTCATCTAAATAATCGGTGTCCTGTACAACATTTGTAATTGCATATATGCATAATATTATGTACTTTAAAAATAAATTTTATTTTTTTGAAATTAAATGAGAATACAATCATCAAAACAAAATTATCAAAAAGTTTCAAATTCCATTCAATACCTCATGGTGTTCCCCCTCCATTGCACCCTCATGGTGTTCGCCATGTATTGCACCCTCATGGATAACCTGTACAATACATGTACATGTATATACTAAAAAATTAAAATTTCACATGAAAATGCAGAAACTTAGAATATTAAAAAAATTAAGTATCATCTTCTTGAAATTGTATAGAAGATTGAATCCCTGTAACAAAATCACGTTTCAAATTACATGCAATACCTAGTGGTGTGCCCCTTGAATTTCACCGTCATGGATTCACTTTATAATACATGTACATGTATATATTCAAAATTTAAAATTTCACATGAAAATGCATAAACTTGAAATATTAAAACAATTGTTAAACAACTTTTTCACATTTCTAGATGATCCTATCCCCATTGCTCACTCCATCGCCATAGTTCGTCGAGAACAGAAACCATCTCCACAAACCTAAAATTTTAAAATTTTAAAATGTAAAACAGAGATCTTATTTTTTAATGAAACTCTCTTTAATTTATAACAAAATAAAAGTGAAATATTCTATACTTGTGACAAGCGAATATTTGACACAACTCTTAACAGGGAGGAAGATGGTGGCGCTATGTCGAAAATTTCATATGCAATCACATTCTATTAGAAATTAATTATATATGTAATTATTTATTTTAGAAACATGTCTTCACGATACTGCTATAATAAAATTAGAATAATAGTATCAACATGAAATCTTAAAAAAAACTAACATCTCTCAAAATATTTTGATTTCAACCTAAAATTGGGACCGTGATATTATCAAAAATTTTGTCGAACAAACGAATTAACTGAAAATGGTGAACATATGATACATTTTTGTTAGATTATGTTTTTAAAAATTAACAAAATATATGTGAATAAAAATTAACATATGCATTACATTACATTAAAATATCCACCCTAACCATTAGGAGATATCAATCCCATGACCTCTTCCTCATGAAAAATTATGTATTTCCAACCATCACAACAAAAAATTTCATAGGCTTTAACCGCTTCAATATTCATATTATCTATATCCTCATCAATTTTATATACATGCAACAACTCGTGCTTTTTGTATATTTAGACCGACACCAATTCCAACCAATGTAGTTTGGGTGTTTTCTATAATGGAATACCTTTCTTCTAAACAAATATGAGAAGTGGAATCCATATCTAACCACAAATTTACCAGACAGGGATTTTGAGCTACTAAAGGTTTCATATGGAAAGGAAATTTAGTACCCCTTAATACACCCTTTCATTCATATGTACCCCCTCAACTCGTACCATAAAAATTAGATGGAAGGTTAGTATAATTAGGTCTCATACCCAAAAATAATTTTGCATAAAATAAATTTGAAAAATAATGTGGAACATCATCATTCCATGGCATCTTGCCATATGCTGCAAGGAACCTATGATACAAATGGTGGACTATTTCAGGGTGCTTGAAATATTTCACCTTGAGCATCTATCTTTTTGGAAATTCTTTGAAATTAAACATAGATTTTGCATGTTATTTTATAACCCTTCTACTCACCTCGACCGATTTATCGGGGCCCATCACTACTTCCTTTATTGGCCTCATCATATTTATAAAGAAATTAGTTTTTGGTCAAAGCTTCATGTAAATATCAAGAAATGAGCTTAGAGAGTGCACAATTATTTCTAAGATTTTTTGACTCTCTATATAGAGCTCCAAAGACAAAATATCTTCTTCAATTTTGAATAATGACATATGCACCTCTATAATGTACATTTTTGGATGTGTTTTTCCCAAGGAATCTCATCTGGAATATCATATGGGTAGGTGGTAGTTGGCGTATGGTATTCTTCTTCAATTTCCCTCCTTCAACTACGTTTACTTCGATCAACATTTTCACCCATTTCATCAATATAATTACACAATTATAAAAAAGGTTCAAATGTATTTATACACATGCAAGATAAACATGTACACATATATGTACATACAATTCATTTACATGTACAAATGTGTTTTAACATAAAAAAATAAATTATATATTTTACCAAAATTATGAGGATGATGATGATCCAATTGAGATTGATGACCACCTAGAGATGTTTGAACACTATCATGCCCGAGTACATGATTTGATTGAGATTTTTTACCACCCTCACGTGATGACATAGTGAGAGAATCTTCTAAAAAAAAGAGAAATTAGGATAAATTAATTAAGTTAAATTGACAAAAATATATTCAATATATGTATGTATATATGATTCTATTTATTTATCATTTAATTAAATTTACATAAAAATATATACATATATACCATACAACGATAATGTGAACAGTGTCCCTCCATTGATTGATTTGATAGTCTCCTCAGTCCATGACCAATCTCGTTAGCATGGATAGAAAGTCACCCTCTAGTAGATGCATGAGACTCAAATGATCACTGCGTCAAAGAATCGAGTGGAAAATGATCATGTGATGACCTAGGCCCTCGATCCATGAAATGGATATATATATATATATATATATATATATATATATAAATATAATTTAAAAAAAAATGAAGTTACGTCATGAATTTAAAAATATTTAAAATTTCTATTTAAAAGGATCAAGAATAAATAAAATTAATGTAACTATCTGAGGGTTTCCTGAAAATTATTTGGTGTAAATTCTTCATTTAAAATATACTCAAAACTAAAAAAATACAGAAGCGCATATTTTGCGAATTAAATACAAAATTTTCTAAAACACGCTAGCTTCACCAAGTTGTTCTTACATAGTGAGGGTTAGTATAGTATTGAAAAAAGCAAATGGTCATTGAAAACATCTCATTTATACCAAAAAAAAAAAACACATATCAAAGACATTTCAGAATGTCCAAATAAATTTTGATGGAGATCTTCTTAACAACAATTCATATTTCACAAACAAATCTTGAATTAGAATTACCCGATACAATAGATCACTACACATCCTATTAAAACTCTCACAATGCCTTATGCTAAATGATTGAAATTGATTATTAATATTTTTTTCCTCTCCATGTAGTTGTTTTAACCTCTCATTTTTCAATTGGTACACGCCTTTCATCAGGTTACACACAAGTTCATAATTTATGAAAACTACAATTCCATTGGATCCATACTCCCTAGTTGTTTGCAAGCATTCTAACAATGCAATATAATATGCTTCATTGTTTTTTTTCTTCTCGGTACATTCCTTTTCATTTGGAGGACTTTGTTTGTCGCAATATTTCATAGCACATAAGAAATAATAGTTTCCCTAGATTGGGATAACAAGAAACTTATATTCATAATGTCTATTTTTCAACCATGTTTAATGGGTTTTTTGATCCATGTGAAAAAAAATTCAATAAAATGAATAATATATTTATTTATTGCAAATGCCTTGGTTTTAGGGAGAATGATGAAAAATAAATATCTATTTTGATTGAATGATGGAATATTACAAGAATTATTTAGCCTGGAATTTTATATCTCACACTTGGATATGATGATTAACACAAACAAAGGAATATATAATTAGGTCAAAACATGATGATGAAGAAATCATTATGTGGACCTATGTGGGTGAATCGAGTTTGGTATGCAAAATGAGTTGTTAGGAATTATTTCCCAAGCTTTCTTTATATTAATATCATATCCTAATGTGTATATGTTGAGTCATATTTCATTTTCTAGTTACACTGATAGGTGTCTCTTCTTGTTCATTACACTAACATATGTCTCATCATCTGACAATGACATTTGTCCTCTATTCACATCATAACCACACAATCCCTCTAAAGTGAGTAACTAATGACATTTATTCTTTTAAAATCCTAGACCAAGACAAGGGGAACAATTATGGAAAATCACAAAGGGGAGTACAATTATAGCCAATTGGAGTTGTAGACGACATCGCATTTTTACTTTTTGGTTTGGAGGTGGAAACAAAATTTATAAAATTAGAATTTATATATTCAAATCAATATTGTAACAAGATGTGTGTATGAAGATACATAACTAGTTATTAAAGCTCCATTTTTATTTAATGAATTAATTATTGTTCTTCTAAACAATGAAATGAGTAAAATTAACAAAAAATGTTTCGAACAAATTCAATAGAGGATTTTTCTGTGGTACAACAATAATGGCATCAACAATTTTTTTTCTTTTACCAATGTATTCAAATGATGAATAGTTTGTTACAAAATAATGGCTTTCCATGTATCTCTCCCCATTGGAAAGTCAATTGATGAACATGGTTTAAGGTTTCTTTCACTAACAATGTGTTGAGAATCCATGACTATTTGTGTTGATGAATCCATGAGTTCTAGATGAGTTGATTTCCGTGATATTTTATCCCACTAGTATCTCGGAAAATATGAGAGGAATGATTGGCTATGAAAATAGGATTAGATTATTCCAATGGATGCTTTTCTCGGAAGTTAAGTGAAAAATTTACAATTTTTAATGATAAAATGAGCATCCTTTCGTTAGAAGTTAGGAAAAAAAATTAGAAAATTGTAATGATGAAATAATCCTACTTTTCTCAAAGTAGAAATTTTTTTTTATATATTTTTAATGATGAAATGAGATTTCAAAAGGATAAATGTGTCTTTTGAAAATTATCACGGATTTTTTATTAATTAAAATTCAATATTTTTAATAAGATAGTCTACTTTTCTTTTTTGGAATGACGAATAATTTTTTTTCAGGAAAGTTAAAATGATTTGTAAATTGGTGAGTAGTTCATTATTTAATGGAAATATTTGAATGTTCCATTGTTTTAAATGCTAGTTTAGAATGTGGTATCATTGCCTTCAGTGTAAATTGAGCAATTTGAGGGTAAGAATATGGTGTCAAGCCTCTGCTGATACAAGTTGAAAGGCATATTCATCCAACAAAATTCAAAGGCATATTCATCCAACAAAATTCAACGTATTTTTTTTCCTTGAATTTTTTCTCCATAGTGCACACTGTGGATTTTGTTTAATGTATTTATTAGATGTATTATATGTATTTAATTTGATGTAAAAAAAAAAAAAAAAAACACATTTATATTACTTTGTTGTAAAGAAATTAGTATATCTAGAAGTTATTAATTAACCTCTATTCATTTAATTAATAGACTCTACTCATCTAGAATGTATGATTTTAACTCATCCAAGTCATACTAACTAGGATGAGGCATATTGTGACTTGTCCAAGTTAGTGTCTCTCTCTTGGTATGCATTTATGTGGAGCATGAGAAGCCAAGTTGTGATCTTCGTGTGAAGTTTTATATATAATGTATTAGTATATTTTTATGCAACGTATGTATTATAACACTAAAATTGCATTTTTTCTGTGCTTCCTATTCAAAACATACATGTATTCAAAATTCCAAGAAGGTTCCTAATGTTCCTTTTGGGGATATTCTACAATGAATAAGTTCAAGAAGCAAGCACCGAAGGTCGATTCTACTTTGAGGTTGTTTTTCCTCCAAATCATTTGCATATAATTGTTTGGTATGTTTGAAATTAATTTTAAATTCTATGTCTCTTTTCGGTTTCAAACACTAGAACTAATTTTTTTGTACATTTCTACCTAGTTTCTGAATGTTTATTTGTGGAAGAAGTTGTTGTATCCAAGATATGTTTGACATGACGGAGACAAATAAAAATGGGACTATATCCTTAGCTGAGCTAAGGGAAGGCATGAAAAATCTTTTTGCTAATATGACTGAACCAAAAGTTTTGATGTAATGGAAACAATGAGTACTTCACTTACAATGTTTACATTATCATGTTTAATAGACTCGATCTACAATGTTTTCATATCATGTTTGATATAGTGGATCTACAATATTTTAAATTTACAAATTTGGTAAAGGTCTATTTTTACGTGAGCAAAACTCATATTAAAATAAACAATTGAATATTATTCACAAAGAAATAGAAAAACATTTAGGATTTTATGATTTTTAAATTATAAGTCAAATATATTTTGTTATGTTTAATGATTCCTCCATCAATTCACCCTATTATCCGCAAACAAATTTATATTCTATATGTGGACTTCCTAAATAAACTCTTGTTGGATTATTTTAAGTGGGATACAACTATAAATAGGCACATAAACTTCGCCTATAGTGCAACGATATTAGTTCAATAATTTCATAGACATAAGTTCGTTGAATTATAGTAAAGGATAATTAGCTGTTGCAGAAGGATGAAGTGTTGTTGTAGGATAATTACCGCCACAAGTTTGGGACATCACCACCGTAGGACTAATGCCTGTGCTTCCACCACATGACTGAAATATATATCTATTATACAATTATTAAAGGACTAATTTATATCTATGTTTCACCACAGGACCGAACGACCAAAGTATATCTTCTATATTATTGATGGACCGAATTATGATGCCAGTACAGGACTCACTGAAGTGTAAAAAAATAAAATATGTCGGAAGCACAATAAGGAATGTTACAAGACCGAGTTATGATACCACTACAGAAACAAAGTGTGACACAAATGAAGTATGTCGGAAGCAATATAATTATGCCACCAGACTGAAATATAAGAAAGATGCCTCATATAAAAGAGAAAAGTTCCAGTCTTGTGGCGGCAACCTCAGATCAATGACATGAATGGAGTATTTCGCCTCAATGACAAATTTTACCACCACAAGTCCATGATATCACCACCGCAAGACTAAAGTTTAGGTTATCACCCCCACAAGAACAAAGTTTGGGCTGCCACCACAGGACACAAATATATCTATGCTATAATATTATTAAAGTACCAAGTTATATCCATGTTTCCACCATGTGACTGAAGGTCCGAAGTATATAATCTGTTATATTATTGATGGACCAAATTATGATGCCACTACAGGATTAAATGAAGTTTTAAACAAATAAAATATGACACAAGAAAAACAATGAAAGTTACAAGACCGAGTTATGATGCCACTACAAAAAGAAAACGTGACACAAATAAATTATTTCAAAATAAAGGTAGGACTGCCACTGGATCGAAATATAAAAAAGCTCCATTTTATCGAAGACAAGAATTTCGGTCATGTGGTAGCAGCTTCATATCAATGACATGAACATAGTATCCTTCGATAAGATCAAAGTGTACCACCATAAGTCTCGGCTATGACGACCACAGGACCGAAGTCTGGGCTATGACTACCACATGACCGAAGTATGGGCTGCCACCATAGGACCGAAGGACCGAAGTATATAATCTGTTATATTATTGGTCGACCAGATTATGATGCCACTATAGGACTGACTGAATTGTGATACAAATAAAATATGATAGAAAAAGATTAAGGCATGTTATGGGACCGAGTTATGATGCCAAGTTGTAGAACTAAAGTGTGACACAAATAAAAATGGAAAAAAAATATTTATAAATAGCTATTATAATTTAAAAATAGTGATTCTAATTTAAAGTAGTTATTCACTAAACATTCGGACTTCCAGCATTCATATCATACCAGATGAGTCAATCTTACAAATATGCAAACATAGAATGAGTTTATTTTTCCTTTTTTAAAGGAGGAAATAATGTAAAATTTTCATTAATGAAATATCTTACCTCTTTTCTACATCTTGTTCACTTTTTACTGAAAGACAATAGTGCATATCAGTATCTATTGTGTGACCAGCAACATACTTTGCATATCATTAAAAAAAAAGCATAAAAATAATTTGACTTCTCAAGAAAGAATATGCACATAACCAAAGACATTACAAAAGAAATATTAACAAAAAGAGGGTAGAAGATGATCACCTACTACACAAAGAGAGAAATAAAAAATGAAGCTCTCCAAATCGATCATTGACTGACCCTATTATACACTTGGCTAGACAAAAACAAAATTAGGACTCCAATCACATCATAAAGGAAAATGGTCCAGGTGCACATTCCTCCAATCGAGGGAAATAAAGAGGAAAAATTAAGGGAAAAGAGGAGACATTTTCATCCACTGTGCACACCACTAGAGGGCCCGAATGAAAACCAACAAAGACCAAGAAGAGACTGAGCAAAGAAATTACAGTGCAATGACACCTAATAGAGACTGAGAAAACATAGAAAATTACAAAAGATCCCTGACTTTGAATAGAAACATCCACAACCATTTCAAAGTGCATATATTCGGGGTGAAGAGATATAGAATGATTTTAGAGGGAATCAACTCCAGTTTGATTTTACTTACCTTTCAAATTGAAAATTGATTCCTCTAGCACATGTACCAATAGGCCAACCAAAAAACACCAGAAATGAATGAAATGAACCAACAGAAAACACAATGAACCAAAAAATGCATAAAATTATGGAAAAAACTAAAGACCCTTGTATATATAAAGGTTTTTTCAAACGACAAGTTTTTTTGACCAAATTTGTTTTTCAACTGAAAAAGGGTTTGAGAACTATTTTTTTCAGCTGAATACTTTTCTCGGCTCGAAAATATTATTGCCATTTTTTCCCCTCTAGAAAAATATGTGTTAAACAGTTGGCGTTAATTGAAATGAACAATTTTCGCGCCGAACGTTACAATAAAATTTCGGTCGATTTTTTTTTTAGTTCGGCCGAAAAATTACGGTTATGAATTTTTCATGGGAAATTCTCAAGAAAGTTTAACTCACATTCACATTTTCACCCTAGTGTAATATCTAATGGTTTCCATATATTTTCTAACTATCCTAGGAAACGTTTAAAGTTTTCCTAATCCTTTGCATTTCCTTCTCCATTTATTTTAGTGAATCTTGCACAACAAGTAATATATTCACTAGATTATCAAATATGATAGGGGTGTTGCACTTCCTTTCATAAAGTTCCTCAAAATATCCTATCTCATTGACTCTTGGTAGCCATTATTGTATGAAAACTCTACAAGTGGAATGTAGTCTTCCCAATTTCTTGGTTGATTCATCACATACATCCTCATAATTTCCTGCAATATCTATCTACCTTTTATGTTTGATGATCGTTTTAAAGATGGTAGGTGGCGCTAAAGGATAATTGAGTTCCAAAACCATCAAATAATGTCTTCCAAAAAATTGAATTAAACTTGGAATCTTTGTTTGATATTATCTTTTTGGGTACTGCATGTAATTTGATTATCTCCTCTATGAAGATCTAGGCTTTATTTATTTCTTTATGAGTAGAATTGACATATAGAAAGTGAGCCACCTTGATTAACTTATTTACTAGACCACCATTATGATATCATGTTGTCTACATTTAATGGGAAATACTGTAATGAATTCCATTGTGTTGTGATTGCTACAATGCCATCCAAAACGTCTACTCTCAATTTCAGATCCCTCCTTGGTCTTGTACATTGTCTTCACAAACATTGAAATGCATTCCATGTGTTCTCTTTAAGTGTTCCAATCCCATTTGCAAGATATGAAAAATGTAAGCTTTTCACATGTTAGTTGTCATACAATGTGTATAGTCCTTTTTTTGTTGTTTCAAGGGGTTAAATTTGTGTAAATGAGTTAATATAACCATGTAAAAATCTATCACACTCATTTTTAACACTCATTTCCAAATTTTTAAGAATTTTCGCACAAGTGTCATCAGGTCGTCGCAAAGTGTATCTGAAGTGTCACACTTGTCATAAGTTGTCGTAAATTTGTTGCAATGAGGGAAATAAATTTTTCATGTGTCCTCGATGATCTATGTTTTTGTTTCTTCAAGTATTCTACATGTGTGATCGTAGTCGAAGTCTTATCACTGCTCACATTAGGCTCACTGATCTTGCAATTACCCAATTTTTAAAAATATTCCCCCACCAAGAAACATAGCTTCACCCGACCTCCCTGAACTCTGTATTGTGTAGTCTCAGTCCTCCATCTATGAACTTGCCTCTTGAAACTATGCAATGATTAATTCCTGCCTCCCATGACTACTACATTGCATAGTTCTAGTGCTCAAGCCCTGACCATGTCTCCAATAATTGTGCAATCCATATTCCGAACCTGGCCTTAAATATGCATTGCATGATATATATCCCGATGCTCATACCTTGATCCATTCAGCTACATAATTTCATAATGGCCCATCCTCCTTTGCCTCCTAAAACTCTGCAATGTGTTGGTCCACTGCTCATTCCCTCAACCTATCACACTGACCTCAAGAATTGTGTAGTTTTCTTCCTCATCCCAGCCTAGATTGTACATTGCGCAGTCTCAAGGATCAATATTTACTGTCGACTACTTGAACTGTGCAAATGTGTAGCCACTGAGCCCCTATTCCATATTTTCACCCAATTCCAGCTTAGTTAATGGATCAATATGCACTATCTTAGAATAGGTGGTTTTCAGACTAATGACATCTCATCATGAGTGAATTGAAAATGTAGGTACCATATCATACCATGGGAGTATGACGAAGAAAGAGATGAAGAAGGAAGACATGCAAAAGACACTTTTTTAGTTGAATATGAAAGTTGAAAAACCAAGGAAAATCAAAGGGACAACAATTTGCGACCACAACTCAATACTTGATATTATTGAAGATTCATTATTACGAAGACATGAAAAGGTGGAAAGAAGGTCATTCTAAAGCATACACATAACAAGAAACAAAAAGAGTGGCTTGACATTTCCACATCATCAAGCAATCAATTTCAGCATTTTCATCTCATGTCATGTCATGAGTTGTGACATGTCACAAGCCACAACTCTGTGGATTATGTAATGGATGTTTCGAAAATGTATTGTAAAGTGAAATTCTAAAGGACATGTGCAAAATATGATGAGTCGTGTAAAGTTGAAAAGTCGTAGGAAGTCTAACGGTCATGAGGGTAGGTGAAGTGTCACAAGGAAGGTGAATAATCGCCTCCTCAGTGTTATATATACATCCTCATTGTATGAGTAGGGGACTTTTTCACCTTGGTTCCTATCATAAGGCATTGGAGAGACAAGCTAGTTCTTTTGATGAGTGAGGAGTGGCTCCAAGGCTCCAGTATTGGACATAGTGGTGTCCATTGTATGTATGTGTCTTGGGACTTTTACTTAATAAACAAGACTTCAATACCAGTATGTTTTTCATACATGGATTATAAATATTTGTAAGAATATTTTGCAGATGTTTTCATTTCATGTTTATGTTCATATATGCTAAAGTTGTTGAAACATTTTTGTTATTTTATTACTTATCTTATTGATAATGTATTGTAATGGTTGTTACCTTTGTCCCATCCTTGTGGACTATTTCTTAGGATACTAGACATATCTTTCTCATTGCTTGGTTGTAATTACTGTTGCACCTTTTTTGGAATATTATGTTGGCTGTCAGAAAAATCCCTCTTGGTTGTGTGTGTCTCTACTATGGTGGTACTATTACATCTTTCTTGAAGGCTTAATTTACTCTTTCCCTCTCTAGTAGAAGGTATTCGACACACGTACAACCAAACACTCATTAGGAAGACCTTATTTCTTTTTAAAGGGACAATTTCACTCCTCTCTCTTTTTAGCAGTTAGAGCCAAGGAAAATATTTAAGAATCAGGAGAATGGGCCATATTCTAGATGGGGATCCTATCAAAAATGATGCGAGGTCTAATTGGGACAACATATCGGGGATACCCCCTAATGTTTTGCAGATCTAGCACCATTAAAATTTCTGGCGCTAGAAGGAGGGCGGAAATTTTTTTATGGCTGATAACCTCACCAACCTAAACCTTACATATTCTGATGGAAGCAACATTACCAGTGCCTGCCCTGCTCACATTCGTAAAGCTGGCTAATATTTTGAACCAGAGATTATACAAACTTGTGAAATATATTACGATCAGATTCGGGCCATTCATCCTATAACCTTAAAGTTTGAAAATGATATCGGATTAATTCCCAGAGGACACAAAATTCCATATTTGGCATCGTTGCGAGGGAAACAAATTTCAAATCTTCCCTACAATTTTTTCTTACAATTTCATTGAGGTATATTCCTATGGGTTACAAGACCTAGCTTGCAAACAAGGATGATTCAGCTGTTCAGAGCCAAAATGCGGATTCAAAACAAAACTGGCTCCCAAAAAGTTCACAAGGTCCAATCCTGATCCAAATCCTCCATCACCAGTTGAAGACCCTGAAAGAATATTTAGGAAGAAAAATTCTTAGCTTGAGCAAGTCAAAACAAGCACATCCTCATTGGTAAGATCTATATCTCTGCCTACATATTTGAATGCACTTGAAGACTTACCCTTCGATATCAAATTTGAGCTTTCCTTATTTAAGTCTAAATGAGAATATTACCTTTTTGAAATATCGTTTTATCTTGTTAAATTTTAATTAATTTTGTGATCATTAGTGTCTTCATCTCCCAAATTTGATAGGAAATTTTGGTCACAGTTTCATAACCTTCAGAAATTGGTCAATCACTTACAGTTTACCTCTGAAAAAGCTTAAATTCAATATCAACAAGAAATTTTCTTTTCTTGTATATCTACACCTACACCTCCTCATTCAGATGCTCCATCATAATCCACTTCTGATCCATTACTTTCTCCAAAATTATCTCCTTCGTCAATAGCCCTTATTGTTATTCCCGCACAACCTTCTACAGTATTCGTGGAAAGATTTTCTCCTTTAGTGTTTCCTCCTGCACTTACTGATTTGCCTCATGTTTTTTGTAAGATATTTCCCTTTTTTGATGGGGCAACATACGTCACAAATCAACAGCATATAGTTAAAGTGACAAACTTTATTGATATTGAGGATATTGAGAATGATGATTCAAATATGCGTGTAATAGCCCAATTTTTTTATGAGATGTTAAGAAAAGGGTTTGTTACTTTAACAACACATTCAATAACCAATCCACAACAATTGATAGAATTATTCTTAGCCAACTAGGAAGAGAAGAAGAATCATCTTCAAATTCTGGCCAAATACAATGCTTTGAAAAGAAATCCAAATGAATATGTACAAGACTTCGTTGTCAGATTCAACACGAAGTACAACTCCATTCCAAATTATATCAAGCCTCCTCCTGGCTTGGAATTGCTTCATTATCCTAATACCTTTGATCCCAACATGGCCTATCAATTGAGGGAGAGGGGTCCTACAACTCTTGAAGAAATGCAAAGGAATGACACGAGTGATGAAGCAAACTTGCAGATTAAAAAGTCAAACGAAAAAAGAGAAAAGGGGTCACAATCAAGGAGGAGCCATCCACTTCACCGCAGGGTAAGTTTGACACTTTAATAAAGACAATTGAGAAGAGTATGCACAATATGATAATATCAGAGAGAAAATCAAAAAAGAAAATATGGAATCCTAATTTCAAAGCTCAACAACAAAAACAACCTAAATTTAGAATCAAACAAAGAGAGCAAAGAGGTTAAGATTAACAAGCACAACATCATATTCGTACTTGTTAGGTCCCTATATTACCAGTTTAGTCCCTTGTTATTGTTAGTGTAGCCCCCTTATTATTATTTTTGTACACATGTAACCCCAATATTCCAATTATTGTGCCCTTACATTATTATTGTTAGGTCATCTAGGATTATATTGTGGCCCCATGTAATCTTATATATAGAAGGAGGTTTTGGTCATTGGTAGCATCGAAGAATTGATCATTCATGTAATGTATTGGAGTTTTTCCCCTCGAAGTGGCTGATTTATAAGGCGTTGATCTCCCTTTTCTTCTATTTTTGGAGCTGGTTTCATAACATTTGGTATCAGAGGTTTGGATTTTAGGATTTCGCTGCTCCAAACAGTTCATCGTCGAATTTTCGCTATAAAATTTTTCTACGAAGTTTCAGAAGCTAAAACTTTTACAGAGTGAAGCCAAAATCCTGAGGAACATCGTGTAGAAATTTCAGATCTTAGTTCAAAATATTTTCGGAGATATGATCGGTGGAAGTTAGGGCTTTTGGCAGGCTCCACAATTTAACCTAAAATGGTCATCATGGCATTTGTGCTATAAGTTTTATTCTACAAGGGTTCATAAACTGAAATTTTTACAGAGCGAAGCCCAAATCCTGGAGAATTTCATGGAAAAACATTAGAGCTTGATTCACAATATTTCTGGACATATCATCTGTAGAAGTTCGAGTTGTTTCAGGCTCCCCAATTTCATCTCAAAGAGGTGACCGTGGGAAAATATTCATAAGTCTCTCTCTGACCATTGGATTGGAATTCTGTAGAAAGTGGCCGCAAGTACATGGATTGAAGTTTTCTTTTTATCAATTTCAAATATGAAGGAGGAAACAATGACATGTGGCACATCATACAAGTTCGCTCTGCTGAACCAGTACATAATTAGGTCATTGTGGGAGATTGGGTATAACTTTTCCTTGAAGAATCAAAATCAGGTCAGACCTGTGGAATTTAAAAGAAGCTTCAAAGGGATACTATAGGGCCTAATTTTAGATATTGAAGATCTGAAATCACAAATATAATTCAATTTCAATCTCGAGCTCCTCAAAAGTAAGAAAAAAGTGTGTATTATTTTTTGAATTGCATAAGTCTTGTGTGAAAAATCAGTTTGAATTGATTCCAACGGAATAATGTAGCATAGATATCAATATTGTGTTCTAAAATTCCACCTAAAACTAATTCAACACCCATTAATCCTTCATAAGTCTCTACTATGACTCATGAAGATGAAGAAATGCGACATCACATATCAAAATTACAAGAGCAAGTGCACCAAATTTCGCTCTTGCAAAGAGAAACAAAAAATAAGATTGATGGAATGGAAGTTGGCATTGAAGCTAAGATGGATGCCATGGAAGCTAATATGGATGACATGGAAGCTAAGATCGATGAAAAAATGAAAGACAACATGGAAAACATGAAGAATGATCTAAAAGCAGAGATGGATGGTTTGAAAAATTTGATACAAGAAATGTTTCCTAATGGCGAAAAGATAGTAGAGGAAACTCATGATGAGAAAAAAATAAATTTTAATCGTGATTTCATAAAATCTAATGTTGGATGGAAGAACCAACATATTACAAAGATTTATATGAGGAAGTTTGATGGTAAGGATCCCATAAGATGGATACTACAGATGGAGCAATATTTTGATATCAATAATGTGCAAAACACACAAAAGATACGCATTACAACATTACATTTAGAACAAAATACATTGTATGGTATCTATGGCTTTTCTCCCATAAAAAATTGTCACTTGGTGATTTTTTATGGAGGAAAAGATAACACATTATGAGGATACAAAAAGCAACACCTTCTTTAGCCAATTGATAAATCTCAAATAAAAGGGTTCAATGGTTGAGCACATTCAGAACTTCAAAAATATTGAATATAAGGGTAACTGATATTCCAGAGGAACATATGATTGATATCTTCATAGGGACTTTAAAGGATAAAATACAACATGAAGTTCATGTTTTGGAACCTGATTCATTGGAAAAGGCATTTAGGATGTCAAGAAAAATTGAATTTAAAATTATGGCCACAAGGAAGCCTACCACTCACATATATAAAGATGGAAGTGTTGCTACTCCTAGACTTCCACAACCTACAAGGTTGACACCACAGCAATTGGAAGAAAAAGGAGCAAAAGGGATTTTCTACAGTTGTGATCGAAAATACACTAAAGGTCATAAGTGTGCTGAGAAGAAATTATTTTACATAGATTGTGAAGAGGAAGAAGAAAATGAACAAGAATCTTCAAAAGAAGAGGATATACACAAGGGACTAACCCTAGAAGAGGAATAAATGAGTATGATCATATCGTGTAATGCATTGGCAGGAACTAACACTCCTAAAACTCTCAATATAGGACATATCAAGAAGAAAAAGGTAATAGTGTTGATTGATTTAGGTAGCACCCATAATTTTATTCATTGTAAGGTAGCCAAGGAATTGAATTATTTCCTATACCCAGCACCAGAATGTCAAGTGATGGTTGCAAATGGAGGAACTATAAATTGCTCTAGAAAATGCCATAATATCAAGCTAACCATGGGGAAATATGTATTGAATAGTCCAGTGCTTTCCATTCCAATGGGAGGTGCTGATGTTGTACTAAGAGTATAATGGTTACAATCTTTGGGGGCGATAGATTTTAATTTTGAAGAACTTTTCTTGATTTTTTTTTCAGAAGGAAAGGAAGTCAAATTACTGGGTATGGCAGGGAAGTCGGGAAATATAATAAGCTCTAATGTCATGACAAAGCCTCTGAATAAAGCACAACGAGGTGTAATTTCACAATTATGCTCACTAGAAGTTCCAACATCAAAATCATCTATTTTTGCAGATCTCCAAAATGTCTTGGACAATCATTCCAAGGTGTTTGAAACTCCCAAAGGACTCCCACCTATTCGTGCTCATGATCATGCTATTCATTTGATTCAAGGAAGTGTTCCTCCAAACATCAGGCCTTATAAATATCCTTATGTCCAAAAGAGAGAATATGAACGTATGATTATAGAAATGTTAGAGGTTGGTATAATTCAACCTAGTCAAAGTTTTTTCTCTGCTCCAATAGTATTGGTGCACAAGAAGGATGGATCGTGGCACATGTGTCTAGATTATAGGGAGCTCAATAATCTCACTATTAAAGATAAATTTCCCATTCCTGTGATTGATGAATTATTGGATGAATTACACAGAGAAATTTATTTTACCACGTTGGATCTTTGTTCAGGATATCATCAAATTAGAATGAAGACTGAAGATATTCTAAAAACAACATTTCGAACTGATGAGGGTCATTATGAATTTTTTGTCATCCCCTTTGGCCTTACCAATGCACCTTCTACATTTAAAGGGTTGATGAATTCCATCTCAAACCCTTCCTTAGAAAATTTTTGCAATTATTTTTTGATGATACACTAATCTACAACAACTCTTGGAAGGATCACGTTCAACATGTTGATAGGGCGCTCAAAATATTGCAAGAGAAACAATTATATGCAAAAGCATCCAAATGTTTCTTTCGAGTACAAGAGGTGGAATATCTGGGTCATATTGCATCTCACGAGGGTGCTAAGGTAGACCCTAAAAAAATTAAAGCCATTAAGGAATGGAAAGTCCCCACAACCATAAAGCAGTTGCGAGGACTTCTCAGGTTAACAGGGTATTATCACAAGTTTGTTAAGAATTATGGGAGAATAGAAGCACCACTAACAACATTAATGAAGAAAGATGCATTTTCATGGAATGTTGAAGCAACTAAGGCCTTTGAAAATCTTAAAGAGGCAATATGCCTAGCACCGGTCTTAGGTACGCCAGATTTCACAAAAACCTTTATTGTGGAATGTGATGCCTTGGGGAATGGAATTGGTGTTTTTTCAATGCAAGAAGGAAGACACATTTCTTTCGAAAGTCATCCAATCAAAGGAAAGTATTTTCATAAAGTTATTTATGAGAAGGAAACATTAGAAATACTACAGGAACTAAATTAATGACGACCTTACCTATTGGGAAGACACTTCAAGGTAAAAACTGATCATGATAGTCTTAAACACTTTTTGGAACAAAGACTATATTCAGAAGAGTAGCAAAAATGGGTCACAAACATGTTGGGTTATGACTTTGAAATAATCTATAAAAAAGGGAAGCTAAATATTGTTGCAGATGCACTCTCAAGAAAGAATGAAGAGGTGGAAGCATTGCTTTGCGCCATTTCTATTATACAACCAGATTGGATAACCAAAGCAAGGGATGAATGGAAGAGGATGAAGAAGTGTGGACGCTCATTCAAAAGATGCAGCAAGATCCTAGTACATCTGATACATTTAGTTGGAAAAAGGATTCCTTATGGTACAAAGATCTCTTATATCTTTGTAAGAGTTCCCAACTAAAACACAATATTCTTTTGGAATTGCACACTTCTCCTTTAGGAGGTCACTCAAGATTTTTAAAAACTTACCACAAGGTGAAGAAAGAATTTTTTTGGGATGGTCTTAAATTTGACATTCAAAACTTTTTAGCGGAATTTTTGTTTTTCCAGCAAAATAAAGTTGAGACAATTGATGCCACAGGTCTTCTACAACCTTTATCCATTCCAAGTCAACGTTGGGAGAATATTTCAATGGATTTTATCATAATTTTACCTAAGTCCAAAGGAAAGAGTGTCATTATGGTGGTAGTTTATAGACTTACCAAGTACACACACTTTTGTGCATTATCTAATCCATTTAAAGCAATTACCGTTGCTACTACATATATGGGTAGAATTCAAAAGCTACATGGAAACCCAAAGATTATTGTGAGTGAAAAAGATCCCATTTTTACTGTAAATTTTTATACGGAGTTGTTTTCTTGTTTTGGTACTCAACTAGCTCATAGTTCACCTTATCATCCTCAATCCTATGATCAAGTTGAGATAGTGAATAAATGTTTAGAAGGATATCTTCATTGTTTTGTATTTGATAAACAAAAAAAATGGGTCAAGTGGTTACCTCTCGCTAAATGGTGGTATAACACTTCCTTCCATACTGCAACAAAAATGACCCCATTTATGCCACTTTATGGATATCATCCACCATCCATCACATCGTATTTAAGAGAAAATTATAAGGTTCAAGTGGTGGAAGATCACATCGAGCATCAACAAGAAGTTCTTCAACTCTTAAAGGATAACCTAAATTTGGCACAAAATCGAATGAAACAATAGGCATATCAACATTGCCGCGAGAGAAGTTTTGACGTAGGAGACTGGGTATTTTTATGGCTACAACCATATAAACAAATGTCCCTCAAGAAAAGCTAATAAGGATAATAAATTATCTCCAAAGTACTATGGCCCTTACAAGGTGTTGCAAAATATTGTTACTATGGCATACAAATTGGAGCTTCTTGCTTCTTCGTGAGTGCATCTTTTTTTCCATGTTTCATGCTTAAAGAAGGTTATATGCAAAAATATTCTAGTTCAAACAATATTGCTAGAACTTAATGAGGAAGGAAAAATCATATTGGAACTTGAAGCGGTCACGGAAACAAGAACTCAACAACTATGAAATCAATCAATTTTAGTGTATCTTATCAAGTGGAAGAACTTACCCACTGAAGATTCTACATGGGAGGATGAGAATTTTATACAGAAGCACCCATAGCTACTCAAGCATTGAGGACAACAATGTTTTGAAGGAGAGGGGCATGTTAGGTCCCTATATTACTATTTTAGTCCCTTATTGTTATTAGTATAGCCCCCTTATTGTTATTCCTTTACCACTGTAACTCCAATATTTTTATTATTGTGCCCTTACATTATTATTGTTACGTCATCTATGACTATATTGTGGCCCCATGGACTCCTATATATAGAAGGAGGTTTTGGTCATTTGTAGCATCCAAGAATTGTTCATTTATGTAATGTATTGGAGGTTTCCCCATCAAAGTGGTTGATTTCTAAGGCGTTGATCTCTATTTTCTTCTATTTTTGGAGTTGGTTTCATAACAGTACTCCACTTCATTAGAATTATGCACAGGGACTTAAAGAATAAGAATATATCTTAGAAGAAAATCACCTTTTTGATAAATATCAACAACCAATTTTCTTCATTGAAGATGGTCAATATTCTCAAGAACCTTATCAAAATGATGATCAAAAATTTATTATTTTAAATGATGATATGTTGGTGTTTGCTTGAGGGGTCCTCACCCAGGTTCAAAGTTTATGGATAAACCAAAAAACCCTGCAACTATTGGCCCTTTCAGGAGTGATTTGCTTACGCAGACCAAAGTCTCACCCAAAGTAGTATGGGGGTGTGCTGGAACCAGTTTTCCGCACCCTGAGGGACAATTTAATTAGTGTTCCTCAACAAAAATATGAAGAAAACTTATACAGATGTACGGACATAGAATGCACAAAAATTAACAGAATACCACATAATCACTATCACTTTGGAGTAAACAAACATAACAGAAGGTCATCCAAGTCACAACGTAACAAAGAATTAAACAGATCTACTATTTATCAACATTTAATCATAAGCTATCAAGATATCTTGCGCAATAGATAATAAACAAGTTAGAATAGTGTGGTCTCAACAAAGCATGACAATAACCAACGTAGATGCATAACACAAGAGGCTCGAAAAAACAGTTTCTTATATTATCTCCAGATATATCATTTAGTACATCAAACTTATTTACACAACAAACCTTGCCAAACCCTTACAAAACCCTTTCGCACACACAACCAGCAGGATCCTTTTACCCAACCCTAACCTGACAAGACTCTTACATAATATTTGCGAGAAATTACATAAAATACCTTTCAAATTCACAAAATACTTATCTTAGACATCTTTATATGCACCTACCGCGTAGATACTATGGTCTCAAACCATGGCTTGAGGGCCAAAATTTATATTTAAGTCCATTTACACAAAAACAGGGAACTTTGACCACCCAAAATCCCCTTGAATTCCTTTGCACAATGTGCACATACAACATTATCCAAAATGGGAGATTTGAAACTTGTGCCACATGGGACCCTGCTCTAATAGTTGGCAGTGCAAAGAAAATATTATAAAAAAGGTTACCAAAATTCCCTTACCTCAGTGAAAAGGATATATAGTTTGAGGAACAAAAATGGGCCTATTAATTCAAATCACAAGAGGCTGACTTCTCAAAAGGATACTCCTACCCAACAACTGACCTCTGTAAATAAGCATAAAAATCATTACACAGAAAAGGAGCCTGCTTCCACTAATCAAGGAAAGAACAATGAAGCATCCACCAGTACTCTAAAGAACTAAAAAGAGACTCAAGATAAAGGATAGAGAAAGGATATTCGCACCAGTTTACGGCCTAAAAAGAAGGATATGACATATAAAGAGGTAGAAAAACATCCTAATATATTTCGTCTTGAAAATGAGATTTCCAAATTGAAAATGAGATTTACAAATTGAAAATGAGAATTACAAATTGAAAATTTCAATTCTGTTGTCTGAATTAATTAAGAATGATCAGTATAAGTTTCATGTAGCCAAAATTCTTAAGGTTGATCAAATGTATGGTATTGTGAATGTTTGTGATGACCACTTTGAGCTTTTTTTTGGCCCTGCCATAGATGGAAACTTACTAGACAACTAAGTGCCACCTTTTTACCTCATTCTTAGGATTTATGACTTTATCCTTCATAATGCTATGCTAGACTCTGGAGCCTCTCACAATCTCATGCAGAAAGCCATCATGGAAAACTTACGATTGGATATTACCCGCCCATATCATGCCCTTTACTCCTTTGACTCAGGAATGGTTAGGTGCCTTGGCCTCATCAAAGATTTGGTAGTATCTCTAGATCAAATTCTAGCAAAGAATGTTCCAATGGATGTGTTTGTAGCTAAAATTCCTCCGAGGTATAGAATGCTACTCTCACGATCATGGGGAGAAAAAATAAAAGGTAGTTTATAGCTTGATTTTTCCTATGCCACTATACCAGTGTTTGGCCAACTCTGAAAATTATACCGTGAAACCAAGATGAAATATATGATTAGTAGCAAGGAGAAGCCAAATAACCACCCAATACATGTTGTACATGCAGATTTAGAATCTTTCATTTTGTACAATGATGATAGTTCATTTGAGTAATAAAGTTAGATAGAAGAAAATGTAGAAATTGCAAAAGTTTTAGATAGTGTTCGAGAAGTTTCAAATGCAAAAAAATATGAACATGGTCTAAGTGGCTTTTATACAAGTACATTAGTTGAAGGGATAGTGGAATCATTGAATGGGACAAATCATATGAAGACAACGAATCATTCTAAAAAATATAATAAAGATCATTCATCCGAACTTGAGCTGCCAGACAAAGAAAATGGTCTATGGATCATGGATTTTGATGGGGTGTTAGGTAAGGATGGAGTTGGAATTATAATTTTGATTCATGCTCCTATGAATGAGACATGTAATATTTCTCCTAATGTCAGGTATTTTCATACAAACTATCCTTCGATTATTTTAATAATGAATCGGAATATGAAGCTGAGATAACCGGTCTTAAGATTCTTAACAAGATTGGCGCTAAAAGGATTTAAGTTTATGGAGAATAAAAATTAATAATAAAATAGGTTAAAGGGGAATACCAGGTGAAAAATTAAAGGATGCAATCATGTCACAATTTTGTGTTAGATATTCTTAAGACTTTTTCTGAGTATACTTATCATTCGTTCCAAGAAATCAGAATTGCATAGCTGATTCTCTTGCCACTGCAGCAACTATGTTTAACATTGTGATACATTACAACAATAAGTGTGAAATAAATGTCAAAAATCGCCCTACCTTTCTGGATAATCTATGGTATCGGAAAGTTTCTCAGGATGACAAGAAAATCAATAATTTTCTGCAGATGGAGAAAGTATTTTTCGCTTCTCAAATTGATGATATATTTCATGAAGATGATTAGGAAATTTGTGCTACAAAAGTGGAGGTATTATAGCTGAAGGATAACTCGATTCCAAGAGGTATTTTTCCCTTGGAAGAGCTCTTTGATGATGATGATGTTACACAGAATCGAACAATGGTGTCCCCTATAGCAGGAGTAGAAGACATCAATACTGGCACACCTAAGAAGCCAAACATGGTGAAATTGTCAAAGTCCTTGACCCCAGAAATGAAAGGTAAATATGAAACACTGATGACTCAGTTTGATGATTTTTTTGAATGGGAGTATACAAATTTGAAAGTGTATGAAAAAAGCATAATTCAACACATTATTCCCATCAAGCCCAATCATAAGCCTTTCCATCAAAATCTCATGAGGATCAATCTGAAGTTACTACCATCAATTGAAAAATAGGTAAACATATTATATACTGCTGATATCATGGTCCCTCTTTGTTTTTCCAATTCGATGTTGAATCTAGTTCCAGTCATAAAAATGAGAGGTTAGATCTTCCTATGCATTGATTTCCTTAATTTGAATAAATTGCCCTTGAAGGACAATTATCCTCTTCCAAATATGATTCACATCCTTCAGAGGGTGGTTGGTTCTTCTATAATGTCATTTACTAATTTTTATCCAGGCTATAATCAGATCTTGGTCCATTCGGATGACCAAAGGAAGACAACCTTCATGACACCTTAGGATACATTTATGTATTCCATGATGCCTTTTGTTCTAAAAAATGCAGGAGAAACATTTCAGCGAGCGGTGGATATCACTTTTTCTAATACGAAAGATATGCTTTTGGTTATTTACCTTGATGATATAAAAAAAAATTCTTAGTTAGATGAATATCATTTGCATCATCTAAGGGGATTTTTCCAAAAGTGAAGGAAATATGGTATGTCATCTGAGAAAGAGTTTGTTTTCCATGGAAGAGGGAAAATTACTTGTTAATATCATATCTAAGGAAGGAATCCACATTTATCCCTCAAGGATTTAGGAAATATAGCAATTGGATTTCCCTAGAAACAAGAAATAAGTTCAGTCTTTTAATGGTAAGATAAAAATTTTGAGAAGGTTCATTCCTAACCTTGTTGAACATTGGTGGCAGATGAATAACACATTGAAGAAGGATAGTGAGGTGAAATGGTCCGATGATGCCCAAATTACATAATGGATTTTATCATTTTATCATTCACCTCTGAGCATACATTGGTTGTCATCCTCATGCAGAAAAAGATAAAAAAAAATAGAGCATCCTATTGCTTTCTTTAGTAGAACCATAAGGGATGTAGAATTAAGGTATAATATCATGGAGAAATGCGATTTGGCACTAGTGAAGGGTTTGAAATATTTCCATGTGTATATGCTTCATTCCCATATTTTTTCCTATGTTCCAAATGTTGATTTGAAGGATATGTTGATGCAAAATAATCCTGAAGGTAGGTGCGGTAAGTGGATAACTGCAATGTTCGAGTATGACCTAGAAATTAAACCCATGAAGCTATTCAAAGGACAAGGTTTGTCTAAGCTTATTGCATATTCCAACTTACATGCCATGGACATCAACCACATTTTTTCACTTTCCAAGGAAGAAGTGGTTGATTCAACACCTCAGGTATCTCAAATTTTTACTTCATCTCCTTGGTATTCAGATATAGTTTATGTGCTTTAATATTTGATTCCTCCACTAGATGTGTCGAAGGATAAAGGTAGACCATTGAAGTTTAAATATTTAAAATATTATATCCTAGATAATGCTTTATTTTGAAAGGATCCAAGAGGAGTTTTGCTGAATTATTTAGTTCAATGTGAAACAAAAGAAGTGATGAATGATTTACAGAAAGGTGATTTTGGAACTCATCTTTTTGGAAGACCACGGTAAACAAGATATTCATAGATGAATTTATTTTCCAATTTTTTTTTCTAATGTTTACAAAAATATCATGAGTTTTCATGAGTGGAAAAGTTTTTAGGGAAAGAGAAATTTGTTACCATTGTCGTTGCCGCAAATTTAAGTCCAACAAACCTTTCAGCAGTGGGGTCTTGATTTCATCGGTGAGATTCAGCCTCCATATTTAGCACAAGACAAGTGGATAATTATAACCACCAATTATTTCATGAAGTGGATCGAGACCATCCCCATAAGACAAGCCACAAACACGGTAATAATTCCATTTATTAAGAGTAATATCTTGTCCGATTTGGTTGTCCCCAGAAAATCATCACTAATAATGCAACGGCCTTTAAATCCAAGAAGATTATCTATTTCTGTGACAAATTCCACATATGTCTCGGAAATTCAAAAAAATATTACCCACAAAGTAATGGGCTGGTAGAATCATGGAACAAATCATTGGTAAACATAGTGAAGGAGCTACTGGAACAAAAAAAAAATTGGCACAAAAAATTGATAATTACTCTATGGGAAGATACAGCGAGCACTAAGAAATCCATAGGTATGTCACCTTTTCAGTTGGTATATGGAGTGGACACTATTTTTCCGACATCTCTTGCTTTCCTGGTCATGAAAATTTTGTAGGAAGTTGAAAGTGAGCCAAATTATATTCAAAGAAAAATCAATGAGATGATTCACTTGTAGCAGTCCCAAGAGGAAGTGTTTCAAAATAATTCAAAGCTTCAGGAAAATATAAAGAAGATTTATGACAGAAAAAAAAAGGGCGATGATTTCAATGTGGGAGATTTTGTTCTCCTATGGGATGCCTAGAATGAGGAGAAAGGAAAGCATGTCAAGTTTGAAAATTTGTGGAAAGGACCATACAAGATCCTGGATTTCAGAGGAAAAAATGCATATATGTTAGAACAACTTGATGGACAAGATTTTCCATAAGGACCATTCAATGGTAGAGTCCTCAAGCATTATCTTATTTGATTTTTGCAGAAAATTTTCAATGCCATTGTAAATAACATTTTAATTTTGCTGCCGAAGTGTAAAGGAGTTGTTATGGAGGTTTGATGCTTTGAGAGAAGGCCATAGGGCTTCTATGATAAACTGTTGTTTTCTTTCTGATGTTGTAAAGTCAAATCAATTTTTTCAGTCAAGTCAGTCTGATTTTTTGAGTCAATCATTTCAGTGTCGAGTTTTGTTTTCTATTTTTTGACTCCATTTCACAATGGATGAGGCTACCTAGTATATGATGTTCTTGACACCTCCTAAAGGAGCTGCCATCCCCAGCTGGAGCCAATGTTAGTGTGTATGAGTCACCAGTGATCAATTCTTTTCTTTCAATGTCATTTGATGGGGTACTGTGTCAAATTATTAGAGTTTCAAATAAATTTTCAAATAAAATTTTATCATTGGTTAGTGTCTAGGTATTATTACTATTCCCTCCATTTCGAGGTCATAAAATGCCATCAAGTTCATGTCATCACTCCTTGTGATATGTCATCAAATGAGTGTATTCATCATAATTTTTTATTCCAATTATAATCATGCATACATAAAAGGTTCAAAGTTCCAAATCATGGTTTCACTTATGCATTTGGTGTCATCATTAGGTCAAGTCATTAAAATTCATAAAAGAGCCATGTCATTACCATAGTCACCGTCATGAGAGAGAGAGTAATTAGGGAAAAAGCATTCAAAATATTTCAAAGGTACACTTACCTCTCAATAAAGATTTAACCTTGCCTAATAAAGTGACAAAGTTGTAGTACACTATCTTATCATTTCATTTTTAAAAAAATACATGTGATCTCACTCCATGTCCAAAGAAAAAAAATAAAATTTTGTGATGTAAGAAGACCGTCCAAGAATTTTGATTCTTCATTTCATCTTCATTGAACACCTTTCCATCATCGAGCCTCATCTCATCAACCAAGGCATCATATTTTTTCATTTAAACCCTTTCCTATCTAGCTCATTGGACTTCTGGTGTCTTTGCTATGTTTTTGGAAAAGGAGGAAAATATAAGAATAAAAATTCATTCATTAAACATTCAACATGTTCCAGGGACTCTAAATGAAGTAAGATAGTCTTTACTACCTCTCTCATGTAGTCATTTCTCTAAAAACTCATTGCAAACCCCTCTCTTAGGGCTTCGCTTTGCTCTTGGTTTCTCTATTTTTTTACTTCACCCCAATCATAAAATCGCTAGTTTTCTTTCTATATCCCCCTCATACACACCTTATATACATCCCCAACCATTTAAAATAAAAATTCCCTTCATCCCACACATTTCCCCCACAAACCCTAGCCCATGCTACATTTTTGCAAAGTTCTGGGTTACGACTCTTTTTTGACTTTTTACCATCTTCCCCTCACCCATGTGAACACATTCGACTCCCCTAGCCTCCCTAATAGATACCCCTACCCAATAGAAATTTCCCACAAATTTCCATAATAACTATCACCTCCATTCCCTTCCCTAAACTATCTATCCCTTTTTGCCTATTTTCCTGATTCTACCCTACCCTTTACTCCTACCAAATCTAGGGTTTTTTCAAGAAAAATGAAACCATGGAGAGTGAGAAGAATAAGCACAATAAAGGAGGTAAAATCTCCATATATGAACCAAATCATATCCAGGATATCATTGCCTCATAATTCATCAATAAGTATATTGAAGATGTGGGTTGCATGGGGTTTTATGAAAATATTCAAGACGTACACTGCGATGTGAATTTAATATTTTCCACTAATTTCAGAAGGGATAAGACCAATATAGAATGGATTGACTTCACCATATCAGAAGATGCCATAGCTTCAGCCAAAGGTATCCCTAACCAAGGTGAAATTTTTTTTAACGGTAAGGATTTGGACATGAAAAATACAAAGTCTACGTAAAACCACACTACAAATATTCTCCCATACAAATTTTTCATTTCAGATAGTTGTTGGATAGATATGTTCCATTGATGAAGATGATCATGAAGTAATTTACATGTGAAGGAAAGTTTTCAAGGTTGTATCAGTATCACATAAGGTTGTTGATTCATTTCGGTGCCATCAAACCTTTAAACCTACCCCATTACTTATTTATGATCCTAGTTGAGATGACTGAAAAGGTACAAAGAAAAGGGAAATATCATCATGCAAACTTATTTCATCATAGTTTGGTCAAGACCATATTTTTGCATCAATTTTCAGAAATAAATTTACCATGGGACACATTCGTGTAATCAGCTACTCTTGTGCCTACCACTATTCAACCTATCAATCAAAGAACTTGATTGGCACCATCAAGGCCACAATAGGTTGGATCATATAGTAAAACTTTAGTTGCAAAAACACCTAGGGAAGAAGTGACATAGACTCCTACGACATAGGCTACTAAAACTTATAGTAGAGGTAAAAGATGAGTGTTTTCCCCTGAGAGTGTGGAAAGAACTTAGCTCGGCACGAGGATAGAAGAAACATCATGAGGAAAATATGATGCACCCTTGCATGAGGAAGAACAATTGCCTTTAGAAGTTGACATGGATGACCTGGTAGAGCACAAGGAAGACAAATCACTTGAGAAAATAGTCAAAGAAAAAGAGGAATAGATCAGAGAGATTATGTTAGGTCCCTATATTACTAGTATAGTCCCTTATTATTTTTAGTGTAACCCCGTTATTGTTATTATTCTACCCCTATAACCCCCATATTGTTATTATTGTGCCCTTAAATTATTATTTTTAGGTCGGCTAGGATTACATTGTGGCCCCATGGAATCCTATATATAGAAAGGAGGTTTTGAAATTTGTATCATACAATAAATTTTCATTCATGTAATGTATTGGAGGTTCCCTCCTCGAAGTGGCTTATTTCTAAGGCATTTATATCTCTTTTCTTCTATTTTTGGAGCTGGTTTCACAACGTTTGGCATCAAAGCTTTGGACTCTAGGGTTTCGCTGCTCCAAACAGACCATCCTGGCATTTCTGCTATAAATTTTTTTCTACGAAGGTTCAGAAGCTGAAATTTTTAGTTTGCGAAGAAAAAATCTTAAGGAATATCGTCGCAAAATTTCAGAGCTTGGTTCACAATATTTTCAGAGATATAACTTGTGGAATTTAGGTAATTTTTCAGGCTCTTGAATTTAACCTAAACAATTCATCGTGGAATTTTCACTATAACATGTTTTCTACGAAGGTTCACAAGCTGAAATATTTAGAGTGAAAATCTGAAATCCTGACAAACATTGTCCCAAAATTTTAGATCTTGGTTCATAATAGTTTCAGAGATATGATCTATGGAAGTTAGGGCTTTTTTAGGCTTCTGAATTTCATCTCAAAGAGGTGACCATGGAAAAATCTTCATAGCTCCCTCTCTGCGCATCGGATTGGAATTTTGTAAAAATTGGCCACAATTACATAGACCTTAGTTTTCTTTCTATCAATTTCAGAGCCAAAGGAGGAAACAGTGACACGTGGCAAGTCGTATAAGTTTGCTCTATTGAACCAATCCATAATTGGGTCAATATGGGAGATTAGACATAACTTTGCCTTGAAGAATCCAAATCAGATCAGACCTATGGAATTTGAAAGAAGCTTCAGAGGGATACTACAGGGCATAATTTCAAATATTGAGGATCCACAATTATAGAGATAACTCAATTTCAATATTGAGCTCCTCAAAAGCAAGTAAAATGTGTGTATTTTTTTCTGAATTGCATAAGTCTTGTTTGAAGAATCAAATTGAATTGATTCCAAGGGCATATTGTAGAATAGATATTAGCATTGGATTCTAAAATGGCCCCTAAAAATAATTCAGCACCCATTAATCCTTTATAAGGCTCTAATATGGCTCATGAAGACGAAGAATGGAAACATGACATATCAAAGTTACAAGAGAAAGTGCAACAAATTTTTCTCTCGCAACGAGCAACAAAAAATGAAATGGAAGTTTTGAAGAAAGGCATGGAAACTAACATGGATGGTTTGAAGAAAAGTGAGGAAGCTAAGATGAATGGTTTGGAAGCTAATATGGATGTTATAGAAGTGGGCATGGAAGCTAAGATGGATGACATGGAAGCTAAGATTGATGAAAAAATGAAAGACACATGGAAAATATGAAGAATGATATAAATGTAGACATAGAAGGTTTGGCAAAGTTGATACAAGAAATTTTTCCTAATGGTGAAAAGATAGTAGAGTAAACTCATGATGAGAACAAAATAAATGTTAATTGTGATTTTTATAAACTCTAATGTTGGAGGGAAGAACCACCATATTCCAAAAATGGATATGACAAAGTTTGATGGAAAGGATCCTGTAACATGGATACTATAGATGGAGCAATATTTTGATCTCAATAATGTGCAAAACACACAAAAGGTACGCATTGTAACTTTATATTTGGAACAAAAGACATTTACATGGTATCGATGGCTTTTCTCCCATAAAAAATTTTTCACTTGGTAAATTTTTATGGAGGAAATGATAGCACATTATGAGGATACAAAGAACAACACATTCTTTATCCAATTGATAAATCTCAAACAAAAGGGTTCAGTGGGGGAGCACATTGAGGACTTAAAAAAGATTGAATATAAGGGTAACTGATATTTCAGAGGAACATGAGATTGATCTCTTCATAGGTACTTTAAAGGATAACATCCAACATGAAGTTCGTGTTTTGGAACCTGATTCATTGGAGAAGGCATTCAGGTTGGCCAAAAAGATTGAATGTAAAATTATGGTGACAAGGAAGCCTACCACTCACTTATATAAAGAGGGAAGTGTTTATACTCTTAGATTTGCATAACCTACAAGGTTGAAACCACAACAATTGGAAGAAAAAAGTGCAAAAGGGCTTCGATACATTTGTGATAGAAAATATACTAAAGGTCATAAGTGTGCTAAGAAGAAATTATTTTACGTAGGTTGTGAAGAGGAAGAAGAAAATGAACAATAATCTTCAAAATAAGAGGGTATACACCACAAACCAACCCTATAAGAGGAAGAAATGAGTCCGACCATATCGTGTAATGCATTGGCCAGAATTACCACTCCTCAAACTCTCAATATAGAAGGACATATCAAGAAGAAAAAGGTAATAGTGTTGATTGAGTTAGGTAGTACCCATAATTTTATTCAGTGTAAGGTAGCCAAGGAATTGAATTGTTTCCTATACCCAGCACCATAATGTCAAGTGATGGTTGCGAATGGAGGAACTATAAATTGCTCTGGAAAATTCCATAATATCAAGCTAACCATGGGGGAATATTTATTAAATATTCCAATGCTTTCCATTCCTATGGGAGGTGCTGATGTTGTACTAGGACTACAATGGTTACAATATTTGGGGACGGTAGCTTTTAATTTTCAAGAACTTTTCTTGAAATTTGTTTTAGAAGGAAACGAAGTCGAAATACAGGGTATTGCAAGGAATTTGGGAAAGATAATAAGCTCTAATGTCATGACAAATCTTCTAAAGAAAGAACAATGAGGTGTAATTGCACAATTATGCTCACTAGAAGTTCCAACATCAAAATCATCTATTTCTTCAGATCTCCACAAAGTCTTGGGCAATAATTCGAAGGTGTTTGAATCTCCCAAAGGACTCATGCCTATTCATGATAATGATCATGCTATTCATTTTATTCCAGGATGTGTTCCTCCAAACATCAGGCCTTATAGATATCCTTATGTCCAAAAGAGCGAAATTGAACGTATGATTGCAGAAACGTGAGAGGCTGGTATAATTCAACCTAGTCAAAGTTCTTTCTCTGCTTCTGTAATATTGGTACACAGGAAGGATGGATCATGGTGCATGTGTCTGGATTATAGGGAGCTCAATAAGCTCACCATTAAAGATAAAATTCCCATTCCTGTGATTGATGAATTATTGGATGAATTACATGGAGTAATTTATTTTCCCAAGTTGGATCTTCATTCAGGATATCATCAAATTAGACTGAATACTGAAGATATTCTGAAAACAGCATTTCAAACTCATGAGGGTCATTATGAATTTTTGGTTGTGCCTTTTGGCCTTATCAATGCACCTTCTACATTTCAAGGGTTGATCAATTCCATTTAAAAGCCCTTCCTTAGAAAATTTTTGCAAGTATTTTTTGATGATATACTAATCTACGCCAGGTCTTGGAAGGATCATGTTCAACATGTTGACAGGGTGCTCAAACTATTACAGGAGAAACAATTATATGCAAAAACATCCAAATTTTTCTTTCGAGTACAAGAGGTGGAATATCTGGGTCATATTGTATCTCATGAGGGTGTTAAGGTAGACCCTAACAAAATTAAAGCCATCAAGGAATGGAAAGTCCCCACAACCATAAATTAGTTGGGAGGATTGCTCTGTTAAGGATTATGGGAGAATAGCAGCACCTCTAACAACATTATTGAAGAAAGTTTTATTTTCATGGACTCTTGAAGCAACTAAGGCCTTTGAACATCTTAAAGAAGTAATGTGCATAGCACCGGTCTTAGCTACGCCAGATTCACAAAAACCTTTATTGTGGAATGTGACGCCTCAGGAAATGGAATTGGTGTTGTTTTAGTGCAAGAAGGAAGACCCATTTCTTTTGAAAGTCGTCTAGTCAAAGGAAAGTATTTCTAGAAAGTTATTTACGAGAAGGAAATGCTAGCAATACTGCATGCACTAAATAAATGGCAAGCTTACCTAATGGGAAGACACTTCAAGGTAAAAAATGATCATGATAGTCTTAAACACTTTTTCGAACAAAGATTATCTTCAGAAGAGCAAAAAAAATGGGTCACAAAGATGTTGGGTTATGACTTTGAAATTATATACAAAAAACAGAAGTTAAATGTTGTTGGAGATGCACCCTCAAGAAATAATGAAGATGTGGAAGCATTGCTTTGTGCCATATCTATTATCCAACTAGATTGGATAAGTCAAGCAAGGGATAAATGGAAGAAGGATGAAGAAGTGTGGACACTCATTCAAAAGTTGTAGCAAGATCCTAATACATCTGATACATTTAGTTGAAAAAATGATTCCTTTTGGTACAAAGATCGCTTATATCTTTGTAAGAATTCCCAACTAAAACAAAATATTTTTTTTGGAACTGCACACTTCTCATTAAGGAGGACACTCTGGATTTTTTAAAACTTACCACAGGGTGAAGAATTTTTTTTTTTGGGATGACCTTAAATATGATATTCAAAATTTTGTGGCGGAATTTTTGGTTTGCTAGCAGAATAAAGTTAAGACAATTAAGACCCCGAGTCTTCTACAACCTTTATCCATTCCAAGTCAATGTTGGGTTGAGTTTTCAATAGATTTTATCATAGGTTTACCTAAGTTCAAAGGAAAGAGTGTCATCATGGTGGTAGTTGATAGACTTACCAAGTATGCACACTTTTTTGCATTATCTCATCCATTTAAGGCAAGTACAATTGATACTACATTTATGGACACAATTTAAAAGCTACATGAAAACCCAAGGGTTATTGTGAGTGACAGAGATCCCATTTTTACTGGAAATTTTTGGATGGAGTTATTTTCTTGTTTGGGTACTCAATTAGCTCATAGCTCATCTTCTCATCCTCAATAAGATGGTCAAGCTGAGATAGTAAATAAATTTTTGGAAGGATATCTTCCTTTTTTTGTATCTGATAAAAAAACACCACGGGTCAAGTGGTTACCTCTCACTGAATGGTGTTATAACACTTCCTTCCATACTTCAGCAAAAATGACTCCATTTATGGCACTTTGTGGATATCATCCACCATACATCACATCATCCTTAATATAATTCACAATAGCTTAAGGATAATCTCTCAAAAGCAAATAAGAGAATAGATCATATCATTTTGCAGCAAGATAATAGACAACTCAAGGTAAATGAACTGCTTTCAAGCATAAATAAGGCCAATTTGGTGGTATAAAGGGATAAGTTAAAGGCAACGAAATATGTGGAGTAGATAGAGGGAAAGGATGTTCAGATCAAGGCAAGGAGGCCAAAGACAAGATCAACAACAATACAGGAAAAATAGGAAAATCAACCCTCTCCTCCTTAAGTATGCCAAAACCTAGATGACACTATAACAATGGAGATTAAGTAGGATAGAGAGTTTTGGCTTGGATAAGCAATTAACACCCCGAGAAGCTCTTGAATAAGGAAAAAAAATCTAAAAACCTTCAGACACACATGGTTAGACATTATTACACCAAGAACCAGATTTGCAAGATTAGGGTTAGGAATATGAAAAAGAAGCTTAAGAAAACCCTAATCAAGCTTAAAAATATATATAACCTTCATTTTCTTGTTGATGCATCATTATTTTTCCAAGCCATCACTCAGAAGGACAAAAGAAATAAATTTGAAGAATTTATGGGATTTTTTTGTAAATTTTTAAGTTTTTGGCAATTTTGAAAATTTATGATGCATAGAAGTGCAACAAGCTCATGTTGTGCTTCTTCTCAAAGCATCCAAATGAAGTAAAATTCACATGTGTGGATAATTCTTGCCTAGTAAATCATCGATATGTGCTTGGTTTTGCAAGACAACTAACAAATTTCAAGAAAAAGCCAAAAAAATTGCAAAATTTCATGTTTATGCCACCTTTCTAGACCCCACGCTGCGCTTCTAGATTAGTCTTGGGGGAATGTACATCCTTAGCTATCTTCACAAATTGTCAGGTCAAATTCAAGATCAGGTGAAGCCACCCAAAAAGTGCTTCAAAAACCACGTTGTGCATCTTATAGACCACGCTGTGCTTTTGAGATTTTTGCTGCAATTCTATCAGAAAGTTAAATTTTTGAGTTTTCTCAGTGATACTCAATCTCTCATGATGTAATATGTATTTTTAGGATTTTACATAATGTAATGAAATGTAGTCCTGGTAAAGCTTAACTTTATGTAAATCCATGGTCATCAGTGTTTTTAATGTCAGTTAAGGTTAAATAGGGAATTGGTTTCTAACCTCCCTAGGTTTTTGCATGGTTAGAGAGAATCTTGTAAACAATTCTTATGATGATGGATTCGATCCTTGAGAGGGGAATATATTTTTTCATCTATATGTATCTTGATTGAAGTTTGATTCAAGGTTGGATACTTGTAGCTCATACTTGGACTTGTGTACTTACCAATTTTGCAGAAATACAACACACAGTTGTAGCTATTTTCTGTGCTATGGTTTGTGGCTATGTTTTTCCAGTATTTTCTTTATATTTAACAATTATATCTATCTATATACCATCTAAATTATTCTTATACTTTATATTCTAAGGTTTTAAAACAAAATTCATCACATGTATGCTCTATTTTTGTTCAGACAAGCATTTAAGTGTTTTACCACCATAAGTGGATTTATACTTTTGCTCATTTAATCTCTGCTACATCTTCCTCACCATCACTACAACGAAAAACCTTTTTTGAGCCATTGATTTCATCTACTTTGCCTGATTTTATTTTTGCAACTGATCTATAGATATATTTGATCTAGTTCCTAGTTTTTGAGCTCGTATCCAACAAAACCCTAAAATCAAAATAGTAGTGAGCTAAATATCTACCCTAAGATCTATTTTTCTCTCCAGTCACTTAATTGGTTGTGAGATTGTAGAGAGACCCCTCTCTGATTTGGTAGGTCTAACTACCAAATTCAAATTTCGTTTGAGGTTAACTCCTTCGGTCTCCTTTATCAGCCTTCAGACACTAAGGAGTGATAACAAGGATCCTATCCAAAATGGTGTAAGGTGTAATTGGGACAACATATTGGGGAGGTGCCCTAAAATTTGGCAGGTGTAGCACCATTAACATTTTTAGTGGTAGAAGGAGGGCAGTGAATTTCTTATGGTTGATAACCTCACCAACCTCAACCTTACATATTATGGTTAAGGAATAAACATTTCCAGCACCTGCCCTGCTCACATTCCTGAAGTTGGCGAGGCTTCTCAAACTCAAATTATACAAACTTGTGAAATATATTACGATAAGATCTGGGCCATTCATCCTATAAATCGTAAGTTTGAAAAGGATATCAGACTAATTTCCAGAGTACACAACCTTCCATATTTTTCAAATAATAACCGAACCACCTCTACTAGGATAATGGTTTCTAGGCTTGAAGATTTTGTTTTCACCACCCTTGAAGAGTTACTTGATTCTGTGGAAAATCTTAAGAAGTCAAAACAACTTCCACTATATAATGGTGGTGAGGGAGATAAAGTTGTACTCTAGGGGGGTATTTTTCAGAGGTTGGGTGGTAAATAAGAAGAAGAAGAGGAGCCATCAGATTCTGAAAAAGAGGAGGAGGACAACGAAAATTATATGGCAGAACAAGATGTTGATTAGAGGTTAGAGGGCCCACTTGCACTACCAGGTGTTCTACACCATATGCCAATACATCCAGAGAAGCTTTTAACAAAGTACGACCCTAAAAATTAAACGAAAGTAGAGGGTCATCTCGACAAATTCTACTTACATCTGCAAATTCTAGAGGTACGTTATGATTATGTTGCATGCATAAATTTTTCATGAACCTTAGATGGAAGAGTATTTATATGGTTTCATTGTATTCCTCGGAGTTCCATCCATAATTGGAAGGGGTTTAAGAATATTTTTCTTAAATTTTTTTATGACGACAAAACCTCTGCCGTGTTGTTTAAAGAGTTGGGAAATCTTGAGATATAGCACAATTAAAACTTGAAATATTTTAATCAAAGGTTTAAACATATTTTTAATAAATTCCAAACAAGTAAAACATATCATGACTCGATCACCATCAATTATTGCATATCTTCCGTGGCAACAAGCATTGTGCAGTTTGTGAAGAGAACTATGAAAGAAACACTTGCAGAAACATATAAAGATGAAATTTTAGTAGAAAAGGACTTGTGTGAAATTAGGGTCATTGTAGATGATGAAACAGATAAATACTCCAAAGAAATAGGTAAAAGGTATCAGGATTCCTTAAGCTAGGCCGCAGAAAAAGAAGTTGTCGATATTGAGAGCTTAACCTACACCTTCAAAATTATGTCAAATGAGTCGCAAAATTTGAAACAAAGGTGAAGCATGAACACCATGAGAAGAAAGCCTCCCAAGTTCTAATTTCTAAGAAGGATTTCCAACTCAGGTTGCAGCGGTAACGCGTCAGCCAAGTTTTCACAAAGCTGAAACATTGTGTTGAATTTTGAGATTATGGGCATGGACCATTATTGTTCATTTCATCAAGAATATCATTCATAAAATACATGCCCACAATGGAACCTCAACATGAATTCTCGTGCTACGCATTTTATTGAAGCATTACTTTCGAATGAGCAGACCAACCCTACGAAAGAATAGGAAGAAACTGCTGCAACCAAAGAAAATCTAAGCATAGGGCATGTATTGAACACATTTAATTTTGTAATGGAGGCTAAAAAGAGCATCACCAAAAGGGAGCCAATGAGTAATGGCCCAAGCGAAAAGTAGAAAAATTGGTATAATTTGACAAGCCAAGGGCTGAACACCAAATAAGTGTTGACGAAGCATAAATTGAAAGAAAATTTGTTCAGGGATATCAGTCCACCCGTACACTCAACCCAAAACTCTCAGAGGAAGTATGGAAATGTAGTTACAAAAAAAAGTAATTCCGCAAGAAGTAAAAGCAATTCCATCACTTCACGGGTCGTGGACCGATTTTCCCCTCGAGACAATTTGACAATCTCTCCCACGCTAAATTATAGAATAATTGAAGAGTGAAGAGAGATTGCATGAATATTTCACTTTTCAAACTCACGAAGATTGGGAGCTAGCGAGACATGCTCCTACGTGCATTCAGATAATCTACCTCAGTTAAAAATGCTTATTCACAGAAGAGATCTAGTAATTCCTGTACTCCCCTCAAATATGTACTTAATTCTTTAAAAATGGATGCAAACACACTCTGCCCTATGTTTCTATTAAAATTTGATATTTTCAATTAAAATGTACACGATTTCTTAGCTTATTATGGTGCATGGTGAACTTAATGCCATTATATTTCATAAATAAAATAAATCCAAAATGGGATAAAACAGATGCAAAAATCATTCATCTAGAAAATAACCTTGTCCATGTTAATGGTGAACTCATAAATGTGCTTCTTTGCCTATCATTCGGTCATCGAGTTCACTAATGTATAAATATAGTAATTGTAAACATCCCAGAAGCATACCGTGTATTGTTGTAGGAACTGGCCTAGCAATCTACATGGGTATTTTGCTATGGATCAGTCACATTTATGGCTTCCGTACAAAGGAATAAATAATCATATTTGAATGAACTCAGAGGATTACATGAAGCATATTGTTACTCCTTTTGATGGTAAGAACGAACCAATGGCTTTCGCCTATCTCATATTTTTAAATTACTTCTTGAAAACTAATCTCGGGTGTTATGTTTCTTAACCAACCCCAACTTCTCCAGACACATAGTTGGAATACCCTCCTAGTCCAACTGATGCAAATGACATTTGTACAGTTAGTTGTAGTAGTAATAGTAGTACTGATCTAGTACATAGTCCTTGTACATATGATGTTTGTACATTGTATTTTGATGCTTCCAAAATATAGGAGGGCTCTAGAGGTGGTTGTGTTTTAGTAGACCTACGACAAAGCAAACATCTGATCTCCAACCGCTTGGAATTTGAGTGCATGAACAACACTACGGAATACGAAGCACTCATTTTGGGTCTAAAAATATCCATTGACCTCAATGTTAGAGTCCTCAAAGAAGTAGGTGACTCAGAAATTGTGATATAGCAGGTACATGATACTATACAATGTGTTTAAAATCATCTCAAAAGTTACCAACAAGAGATACTACACTTTATGGTGAATGCTTATTTATTCAAGGATGTAGCCATCAATGAGGACGAGCATGGGAAAGCATTCCAGGATGTAGCTTTAATGAACAAAGTTAACCCCATGTCTAAGGGAATGGTAACATTCAAGGAGTTGTATGACTTGCAGAAACACTTCTAAGGGCCAGTAAATGCGGAAAACCACAACTCAATGTTGTCGCATGAGAAAATAAATATTGGAATAGAAGATAATCGTAAGTTTATTAATATTGGTACTTGTTGCACACCATAGGAGTGGCAGGATTTTATACACTCATTCAAGAAGTACCAAGAATTATTCACATGGAAATATGATGAGGTAAGAATATATGACACACAAATAATCAAACAAGTGATCCCAATCTAATAAGGGGAAAATTTTTTGTAACGAAAGTTGCAGAAGATAAATCTAATGCTTGCGCCTCTAATTAAAATAAATTTAAGGAAACTGTTGGATGCTCAGATTATATACAAAGTGTGACATTCTACATGGGTATAGAACCTCGGCCTACTGAGAAATAAGCTCGTAGAAATGTCTTTTTTCTGTTGATTTTCGCAACTTGAACAACACATCACGCAAATAAAGTTACCCCATGTCATCTATGGAATAGATACTGCAAAGCATATCTCGGTCAAAGATGTTTTTTTTTGGATAGATATTCTGGCTATAATCAGGCTCTAGTCTTAGATCTTGACTGAATGAAAACAAAATGTCGCATGAAGTTGGGTACGTTTTCTTTTAATGGAATGCCATTTGGGTTGATGAATGTTGGTGAAAAATTTCAATGCGCCATGGACATCGCATTTCACGAACTAATTGGAGAGAGTGTATCGGCCTATATTGACAATTTCATGGTGTTTTCAAATAATAGATCCAATCACATAAAACACCTAAAGAAAATCTTTGATCTATGTCGTAAATAAGGGATATCCTTTAATTACAAAACTATTATTTTAGAAGTGTGTGAGATTAACCTCTTGGGAAATATCATTACCAAAAGTGGGATTAAATTACATCCAAAGAGGGTAAAAAAAATTACACAAATTCCCTCTCCCATGAACAAGAAAGCTATGCAGTCCTTGTTGGGGAAAATAAAATTTCTCTGCAAGCTCATCTCTAATTATGCTCAAATCATGAAGCCAATAAAGGAGATGGTAAAGAAGGATCTGATTTACATATGGGAGAAAAGGGAAAAGGACATGTTTTCCTGTATTGAGCAAGAAATTGTACAATATCCTGCTTTGTACAACCCATATTTTAGAAAATATTTTCTCCTCTCCACTTTTTCTTTTCATACTTCTCTAGCCGATCTACTTATGAAAAACAACGATAAAAAAACCAGAGGCCAATAAATTTCATGAGAACTAGCCTTCGAGGACTTGAACTTAACTACCTCGCCATTTAAAAAGAAGCTTATTTAGTATACAAGGTGGTGAGGGACTTCTGACCCTATGTCTTAAAAAATCATAAGATCATCTTTATTCCACAGCCAATAGTCCATTCGATTTTTGTTTAGTAAGATCTGGGTGAGAGAAGATAAAATTGGATAACTGGCTTATAATATTAGGATTTATAACTCAAGTCAGTGCATACAATCAAGGGCCATGATATATGTCGGCTAGAAGCAAAAGTAGTAGAGACACAAGAAGAATATCCTTCCCAATGGGAGCATGAAATCGAAATGTACAATGTTGAGCGAGCTTCCCCAGCTACCATCATGAAATATTTGTACGCATATGTGTGCCAATACCTTAATCATGACACTCTTCCCTCCCACTTATCCATATAGAAGAAGAGGGCACTTAGAATTAAAGCATTATCTTATTAATTAGTGCATGGGGTGCATTTTATAAAGCTCCATAACAAATTATTGCTCATGTGACTAGAAGCGCATGATTCAGAGAAGGTATTGCGTTACCTCCACGATGCACCAGCCGAGGGATACTTCGTGGTAACTCAATCGCTCACAAATTTATGCAGGCTAGTTTCTATTGGCCCACATTATTTAAATATCCTCACGCTTATAATCAGAAGTGTCTAGTCTATCAAAGGTATCCTGACCAAAAGAATAAGACAACCCTCCCTATTGTAGCCTATCGCAGTGGAAGAACCATTTCAAAAGTGGTGCTTAGATGTCATTGGAGAAACATTTCTGCATTCATCAAAGCGACACTACTACATTATTACTGCTATAGACTAATTTACAAGCTGGACACAAGCAGTTCAACTTAAATAGGTAATGATCAAGAAGTCATCAATTTCCTTAAGTATAATATTATTTCTAGGTTTGGAATTCCGACTTCACTTGTTTTCGATAATGAAACATACTCTTCATCATAAAAAATATATGATTTTGAAATGGAAAATGGAATCATATTGAAAAAAATCAACTAACAACTCTCCATGGGGAAATTGTCTTGTTGAGTCCACAAATAATGTCATATGTGTCATCAAGACTACCATCTTCTCTAAACAAAGGAACTGGCACTCCTCTTTGGTAAATTCCTTATGGGTTGACCGAGTCATGCCAAATCCCTCTAAGAACACCTCCCCTCCATTTCTGGTTTATGGAAAAGAAGTCATCCTCCCTCCTAAAATCTAATTTCCTTCCCTCCAACTTTCACAAGAATCACAGGGCAAGCTATGTTTATTAGTTCAATGTATGATGGACACTCTTTAGAAGCTACAAGAAGAAAGTTTGAAAGCAAAAGAAAAATTTTCCCTTCACCAGAGTCGTATCAAGAGTTTGTTCGACAATAATTTTGTAAGGAAGAATAACGTTTGTCTGAGTGACTTAGTCTTGAAGTGGGACAAATCCCATGAGGAAAAAGGAAAACACATTGAGCTTCAATCCTTGTGGGTTGGACCATTTACTATTCACAAATATCTTGGCCAACACAGACATAGTCTACAATCACTAAATGGGAAGATTGACTCTTTTTCTGTCAATGGGAAAGACCTAAAACATTATTTTAAATGATGATTTGGGGCTATTCCTTAGGCTATGTACATAATATTTTCTTTTTCATTTGGTTTCTAGTTCTATTTTCGTCATGAAAATAAGTGTTGAATTGAAAAGAGTCTTGTGACACTTCAACATTTGGCTAACCTCCAATTTGTCTTCCTTCTATTTGTTTCATATTATGTTCAATGAAGTTATGATGGAATATATGGTTTTTTTGTATGAAAATTTTTAGTTAAACCATGAACTTCTATCTATCGAGGAAACCTCATAGCCATGCTCAGTTTTTATGTTTCGTTGTCTTCATGCTTATCCAATTAGTAGAAGAGGATAAGGGGAAAAAATATAAACGAGAAGACCTAAATCAAAGGCCTCTATAGGATTCTCTGAAGGAACAACCTCTCCTTCTCTAACTAAGCCGGCATCCCTCTTCATCCCATAAAATGAATAACTGCCAATGCACAGTCCTGCGAAAATAAATAAATAAAGGAGAAAGAAGAGAAAGGCTTCCTGAAATGAGGGGTGAAGAAAGCATATTCATTGGGGTGATGAATAGAATTTCTCACAGTAGAGAAATGTTTTTTCTCCTGTAGTGACTCCATCAAGGTACTCTCGAGGCTTGCTAGAAATGGAACAACATTAAAGATGAACAATATGACTTTGAAAATCTAAAGCTCGTGAACTTCACTACCCTTCTCAATTCTAAACATTGGGATATTGTTGAATCTTATGTTTTGTTCAACCGAGAAGGAATAAATGGGACCATTTTTATTCACAGGGTATGTGGGGAGACCAAAGTGATCTACATTATGAATCAATACTCCTCGAAGAACCAAGAACCTACAAAAAAGAGTTAACTAAACAAGAGAAGTTGGAATTCTACTAGTGTGTTCCCAAGTGTTTTCGTTGCTACAAAGTCCTCCAAAATTTTGGCCTATCCTTAATTTCAGATCCTTCCTTAGTATTGTACATTGTCTTCAAAAACATTGAAACTCATTCCATGTGTTTTATTGAAGTGTTTCAATCCTGTTTGCAAGATATGAAAAATCTCATATTTTCGCATGTTAGTTGTCCTACAATGTACATAAGCATGTTTTGGTTGTTTCAAGGGGATACCTTTTTGTAAATTAGTTAATCTAACCATGTAAACATTTGTCCCACTCATTTCCAAATATTTAAGAATTTCTGCACATGTGTCGTTACAGTCGTCGCAAAGTGTATCTTAAGTGTTGCACTTGTCATAATTTGTCGTAAAGTATTCACACTGAGGGAAATAAATTTCTCATGTGTCCTAGGTGATATATGTTGTTGTATCATAAAATATTCTATGTCTATGACCACAATCAAAGTATTATTATTATTATTCACATCACTCATGCCCATCCCACACTTAGCCAATTTCTGAAAATCTTCTCTTCCAAGAGACATAGCTTCACCTGGCCTCCCTAAACTACAAATTTCGTAGTGTCGTTCTTCTAGATGTGACCTTACCTCTTGACACTTTACAATGTGAAGTTCCTTCCTCCTAGGATTGTTGCACTGCATAATTCTAGTGCTTATTCCTTGACCTTGGCTCACAGAATTGTGCAATCCATCTTCCTAGCATGGCCTCAACTACGCATTATGCAATATCTAGCCTCAAACTCATATTTTTAGCCACTTATATGCATAATTACACGGTGGCCCAAGCTCCTATAGATCCTAGAAATGCACAATGTGTTGATCCAGTGTTCGTCCCCTTATCCTATCACATTAACCTCTAAAATTGCATATTTTTATTCCTTAAACCATCCCGGAGTGTGCATTGCATAGTATTAAGGCTCAAGGTTCAGCAATGAATGCTTAAACTAAAAAATTCTACAGTGTCTCAGCCCATCTCCTAGCTTGTCACTTGATTTTGGCTAAGTGAATGGGTCAATATGAACTCTCTAAGACTAGGGGTTTTTCGAACTGATGTCCTCTCATCGTGAGTGAATTTGATACGCAGGTAATTTATCATACCATGGAAAGATGATGTAAAAAAAGATGAAAAAAGGATACATGCTGAAAGACATATTTTTAGCTGAATATGCAAGATTATCAACCAAGGAAAAGAAAAGGGACACCATTTTGTGACAACTTAAGACTTGATAATTTTCAAGACTCCTTATCACCAAGCCATGCGAAGGTGGAAATAAGACAATTATTAAACAGACACATAATAAGCAACAACAAGAGTGGATTGAGATTGTCGCATCATCAACTAGTTCATGTCAGCAGTGTTATGTCAGGTCATGATTTGTCACATGCCACACCATTATGGTGGATAATTTAATTGACCTTTTGAAAATGTATTGTAAAGTGAATGTCCAAAGGACATGTGCAAAATATAAAGATACATGTATTGTCAAAAATACATAGGAATTCAAACAATCATGAGGGTATATGAAGAGTGAAATGGAAGGTGAAGCATCATATCCTCATTTTTATATATACACTCTCACTATATGAGCAATGGAATTTTTAACCTTGACTTCTCTAGCAAGGCATTAGAGAGGCAAGATAGTTCTTTTGAGGAGCCAAGACTAGCTCCAATGCTCTATTATTGGAGCTAGTGGTGTTTATTGTGTACATGTGCCTTGGGACTTTTAATTAATAACATAAGGCTTCAAGGTCAATACATTCTTCATGCATGGATTATTAATATGTGTAAAAATATTATGAAAATGTTTATACTTGTGTTTTCGTTCATCTGTGTTAATGTGGTTGAATTATTTCGATTATTTTTGTACTTATCTTATGGAGAATGTGTTTTAATGCTTATTACCGTTGTCCCATCCTTGTGGACTATTATTTAGGATACTAAAAATACCATTCTCATTGATTGGTTGTAATGCCCGTCGCATTTTTTGAAGACTATTCTTCTGGGTAATAGATGAATCCCTCTTGGTTGTGTGTGTCTCTACTAGGGTTGTACTATTACCTCTCTCCTAGAGGCTCAAATTTCTCTTTTCCTTTGCAGTTGAAGGACTTCGACACACTTACAACTGAACACTTACCAAACACACCTTATTTCTTTTTGAATGGATAATTTCATTCCTCTCTCCTGCTAACTTTTAGAGTTAATGAAAATATTTAAGAATTGTGCAACTCGTTCATATTTGAGATGTGGTTGCTATCCAAAATGTTGTAAGGTCCAATTGGGACCGCATATTGGGGAGACCCCTTGAATGTTGGCTGGTCCACCACGATCAACACATTGATATTACCTCTGATTTCCACTCCAGAATTATAATTTTTTGTAGATATCTGGTTGGGTTCCTACACTCTACCTTCACTTGTTGGCATTCCAAGCATTTGGAAAGGTATTCTATAATATATTTCTTCAATCCTATCTAGAACCATATGATATCGAGTGTGACTTAAGGGATTTTGTAGAATTAATCAATAATGGGCTTCCTTAATTACTTAGCATTCGACACATATCTCCTATTCTTGAACATTAATATCCCTTCATCATTAAGCTAGTAATTTATACTAAATGATCCATCTGGTTTGTCTTGCCAAAATTTCTTTCGATAGTGATAATTCTCATCATCTACTATCCCTTCATTAATTATCTCTTTGAGGTCAAATGAGAAGCTGATTATGGCTACTAGGTGAGCTTATTTTAAACTTCTACTAAGTGCATCTTCCACCTTATTCTCTTTTCCATTATTGTACTTCATTTCAAAATTGAATTCACTCATTAAACCCAACCACCTAGCTTGTATGGAATTTATTTTGGGCTAGTAAACCCTCTCCCTAATAGGTAATTCCTCCACATTTTGAAGGCATGCCTACTGACTGCTAGGTCCAAAATAAAGGTGGCATGATTCCTTTCATACTCATTCATCTTCCTCCATTCATAACATATCACATTCCCTTCCTGTATTAGGACTCCACCAACTCCTTCTTTATAAGCATCAGTGAAAACATATAGGGGAACATGAGAGTAAATTATTTATTTTCTCAAAAGTAGTTGCAAATTTAGATGCCCACTAAAATTTTACTCCTTTTCTCAACAACATGGTGATGGGATACCCAATTTTTGAGAATTCTTGCATTAATCTTCGATAGTAACCAACCAACCCCATAAATCGTCTAACCTTTGTCACATTCTTAGGTGTGGACCTTTCCATTATTACTTTTATCTTCTCTATATCTACAAAATTTCATTCCTTTTAGATTACATGACATAATTAATGAACCTGGGTATGGAAAATATTGCACTTTATAAGATTCACATATATTTTATGTTGTCTAAGAAATTGTAGCATATCCCTCAAGTGTTCCTCATGTTCCTTTTCATTATTTAAGTATAATAAAATATCATCCACAAATACCAACATATTATTTTCCAATTAACGCATGAAGACATTGTTGATAGGGCACATAAAGGTCTCTAGAGTATTTTTAAGTCTAAATGGAAATGCCATGAATCCATAGTGGGAATACCTCACTGTGAATGCAGTCTTCTGAATGTCCTCCTCCTCATCTATTATGACATGGTGGTGACTCAAACTTTAATCAATCTTGGAAAACACCACAACTTCTCTAAATTGATCAAAAATATCATCAATATTGGGAAGTGTGTACCTATTCTTCACAATGGCTTTATTTATCTTGCTGTAGTCGATAGACATATGTAACATTCCATCTTTTTTCCTAAAACAAAGTGTGGGTGTTCCCCATGGTGATACATTGGGATGAATATACTCTTTTCCCATAAATTATGTCAACTGTAATATTAGTAAAATGAGTTTAGGTGTTCTTATACGATATGGATATTTTTTTGTTCGTTTTTTCCCAGAAATCAATTCGATTCTCCATTAAATGTCTCAAATGGACGAAAATCCTATAAAATATTCTAGAAATACATTACTGTATTCTCTCGTATTTGGATAATTTTAAAAGGGAGTTATGTTTGTCCCTTTTTCCTTTATGATATTAATGGCATAAAGGGAATAACCCTTCTTTCTACAATGCTTCACTTGCACCCCTGAGATCATTCTAACTTTTATCTACATTATTATACCCTACAACATGATTGTGTTACCCTCATCATTGACAAATTCCAACACCCTCTCATAACAATCCACATTTTTCTTGTGGGATTCCAACCAATCTATACCTGTCAATACATCATAGAATCCTAAAGGAAGAAAATTGATATTAACTATTGTAGTGATGCTCCTGCATTGTATAAGGAAGGACTCATCCATATTTATTATTTTTCTTATTGTTGTAGTGGCCAGCTGAACAAGCGATGGTTCCTCATTGATTTTATTTGAAAATTAATATTTTTCCTCAATCATAGGAATAATATAGCTAAAATTAGATCCTGGGCCAATTAAAAATAATACTGGAGTGCTTTTAATCATCCCTTCCATTTGAATGATCACTGCTTGCTAGTATTCCTATCTATTATCAAATGAATCGTATATTCTATAGATGTTTTGGGCTACATTATTCACAATCAATGCCTCATGTATTTTGTGCATATTTTCATCATAATTTTGCAACTTGGGTTAATCTCTCCTCGGGTGGTTTTCTCAGCATTCCCAACACTTATAGTCTTTTTTCATCTTCTCATTCCCTGATTTTTAGGGTTGATTTCTACTAACAATGGAGTTTTGTTGATGCTCACTTTTGGTGAAGTTATTAAACCTTCCATCCTTTCCTCCAGTAATATTGGAATTCAATTTTATGCTTATGTTGTTTATAGCATTGCTTAGTCTTCAGGATGACCTCCTAGAGAGTCTTAGGATCATCGAATCCTATTTTTTCTCGTTATGCTTGTGGTAATCCACTTACATACATACATATCTTGGTATTATCCTCCTTGATGTAAGGTACATACCATAGTATTTTTAATAAGTTACTCGTATATTCTTTAGGTGTCTTTTGCCCTAGTTTTTGCTCCAATAACTACTTAGCTTTGCTATCGTAATATTTCTCAAATATGTACTTTTCTCAGAAGTACTTTTCAAAATTTCTCTATGGAACCTCCTTCTCTCTAATGCGTTTAATTTTATTCATATCCTCCCACCATATATCTGCATTTCCCTTTGGCTTAAATAGAAATATTCTTGTCTTCATGTTCTCTGTATGGTTATGCAACCTAAAATACTTCTTTATTCCCAAAATCCAAGCCTTTCCATCCTTTGCTTTCTTTACATCTCCATAAAAGGTTAGGGATTTTTCTTTCGTGAATTATTATTTCGTAAAACTATTTATATATGTGCAGTAGTTATTGATTACAAATATTTTTTTTAAAAGAAACTTGCTTACTTGCAATATTTTTGTGGTAGTAAGAAGTAATCAATAGGGATGTAAGAGGTGGTATGAGAGTCGGGTTACATTGGTGCCTTTTAATAATATGTAATAAGTAGAGGTATGATGCTGCATGTCAACTCAAGTGTGATTCTAACTAAATTACATGGTAATATATACAATATATTGCATTTAATATGAAATTCTTGATAGTGTTAAAAGACACATTAATAGATGATAGAGAAAAATAATGACTCTGATGGAATTTGAGTCCTTAGGTTGATAAAATATATGTGGAAATCTTGTTGCAATGACTATAACTAAATTGTGGACACAATTTTGAACACTCACACTATAAATGGTGTGGATTAACTGATTGTAATTGTGGGCATTCTTTTTATGACAATTTTTGATGGTGCAATAAAAGAATGAATGCCTCGACTGCCTTATGAATATTGAGAACACAACATGATAGAGGAAAAATACAATAAAGGAAAGGGTTGTCCTTAAATTCATTAATAAAATGTTTTAAGGTTATAATAAAAGAAACTTCATTGAATGTTCCAACTAAACAATGACACAAGTGGTGGGTCTTGTCTGTAATAGATAATAACTAATTGTGTCTTGTTGTGATATTACCATGAATTTTGATTTAGTTTATGATGGTATTCCTAACTCATTCTCATATTATTAGTTAATGGTACAAATAATTTAATTAAATTTGAGGTTAATATTGGTTTCTAAGTTTCTATGAGTAAGTTTTATGGACACTCTGATACTATTATTAAATTAGTATATTTGAATGGCTGAAATTTTGTTCTATGATTTTATGCATATTAAGACAATATGCAAGAAACTATGATGACTACAGAGGTGGTCATTTGCTTCATTATGCACAAGAATGACTATAATTTTTTAATATTATAAGGAAATTAGATCATGATAATGGAAGTGCTTGATAGAAATGCATTCTTATGTCAATAATAAAAATAGAAGAAGAAGAGGTTGTGGCCATTTGTACGAACATGCAGAAATGGAAACTAGTGTGATAAAGGACGCGAGATTAACTAATAATTTAAAATTTACTTAAATGGAATAAGTTATGTTTGTTCTAAAAACTTAATGATAAATTTTGTAGGAGCCTAATGCTGTTGAATTATGTTGATTGCTCAAACTTATGACTTGACGGTGTAATTTTTGATATTTCAATCAAGGAGTTACTATGAATGAGCACATATACATTATGTATTTATCAAATGTGGCATAATCATCCTTTAAAAATTCATTCGGTTTATGTGAGTATTGTGAAGGAAATCACACATTAGACTTAAGTAGTTAATTTTATTATGTTGCGAAATTGTGGTACTGCCATTATCATTACTAAACATAATTTGGATTACATTTTGAATCAGGTGGAATTACTAGGTTCTTTGACCAAGATAAGTCTATGTTTTTAGCTTCAAATTAGTAGTTCTGCATAATGACTCATGACTAGAGACCTATGCATGTAAGTGAAATGTCATTTTGCATGATTTACAACTATAGTGGATAAAAATATTTGGATCAATATAGCCATATCTATCAGCACATCATACTCCATTTATTATTTTTATGGGAAATAAATCCACCTTTTCATTTTTATTTCCTTATATGGTGTGGAAGATGCATTCTTATATTTTTTTTTCATAGTTACTCTTAATGGATGGAATTGTAGTTCGAATTATACTTCTAGGGAGACATGTATTGTATTTCTAGGAATTCATGATATCATTCTTGTGGATGTATTTTCTAAAGGCTAAGACACTATGCACTTGGTGCAGTTATGACTTCTTTGATCATTTTGGTGATTAGAGAACTATGTGCTCTCTAATTACTTGTAGAGGTAATATGATAAAGGATTGATAGTTAAAAATATCATGATTAACATCTAGAATGACACAGATGATTAGCAACGCAAAATATTATGATTAAAAATAATATGACTATGAATAAGAAATATGAATTATGATTGTTAATAATATTCCACGAGTGTTTTCCATAGATTTTGATAAACCACCCAAGGTACTTGTTGTTGGGGTGAGAAACTACTCCTACACTTCTTGACACATTTTACAAAGTACATGTTATTAAAAATATTTTTTTGGAGTGGCTGTCATTCCCATGAGTATTGGACAATGATAACCAACTTTAGTAAGATTTTGTTTTTTAAATATAACGATGATAAAAAAAGGCTGAAAGTAAAATTTAATATTTTAACAATTGTAAATATTCAAGATTGTGAAATGACTTCCATATTTGTTGAACAAAAGGAAGCACATATAACTTTGAGACATATGAATTAATGATATGTAGTATAAAAAGGAATGTAAGCATTACGAAGTGAGTTGTCAATAAAATCATAAGTGAGCTATGTTGGGGAAATATGGTTGCGTGGGAGTTGGTGATGCATTTTTCTTGTATTTTTTATTTATTTTTGAACATGGTCATGATGCTTCCTTATTTTCCTTTGAATATTTATGATGGTTTTGTTATTATTTTTACATTTCGTATGCTTTATGTTGATGGTTTTTTGGATGTGATATACTAGAAGGAAATAACTCTAAGATGGAACAGACTAATAAAACCAAACCAAGGTATAAAAATTTGATCAAGACATGCATTAAAAAAATTGAATAACAATTAAAATTGTTATCATTGGTCCACTTGAACATAGGAAAATGAAAATATTTTCCATGAAAGTACTAAATTTAGGTAGTTGTCCTAAAATATTTGATAATTTTTTGTTGTGGGATAATTGAAATTGTGAAAACATGATGTTGTGTAGTGTGATAGATCATGGCATTGAGCCGTCATGGGTAACATGATAAGGAAATACTCCATAAAAAATAGAGAGAACACACACACACACACACACACACACACACACACATGGATATATATATATATATATATATATATATATATATATATATATATATATATATATATATATATATAGATATATATATATATATACACGATTATTGTGTGAATATAATAACAAGGGAATTGGTTATTCTCATGCTTGGGATTGTGCAGTAAGGACAATTTTCCATTACATAAATGTGCAAGATAATCGAATTATTCTCTATCACTATTAATAATTTTCTTATATTTATATTTTTAACCCTTGTTGGGTGGATGAATGAAAGTTCACAACATTTACTTAACATTTGTAATGAAATTCTAGATTTTAATTTGAATTTAGAATAAGGGTAAATTTTTACTTCAAAACTAAACTATTACTAGGTCTAAGTGTAATGAAAGCACATTGGGCCTAAGAAGAACCACGTGGAGAAACAAAAGAAGAAATACTGATTATTTTTCCTGAGTTAAGCCAAAGAAGAAGGGATTGGGAACAGCAAGAATGGTGTCTATTTAAGGGGAGGAGAGATGGAACACCCTTGTATAATCATTCATGAATTTTATTACTTAAATATGGATAGAAGAACTAAAAGAAAAGAGACAAATTGATGATGTAAATATTTACTTTTGTTAATGAAAAAAAATTATAATTTTGGTTATTAACATTCTTAGTAATGTGTTAAGGGCTATGAGGTGGAACTTGACTCCTAAGTGTCATGGAAATACTTGGAATTATTTATTTCCAAGAAGAGGATGAGAATAAAAGAATGAAAATGTCTCGTTTTGGGGGAGGATCAAAAACACAAAAAGGAAGGAAGACAGACTTTCACAAGAGAATATGACTTGGGATAAATGACGTCAAAGTTGTTCTACGTAGGAATATTGTCAGAGAGAAATAAATTGACTCCTTAGAGCAATCGGTGGGACATAAAGAATCATTGAACCATGGATAAATAAAGAAGGAAGCTATTTACAAGGGTTCATGGGGAAGTACTTTGTAAATATTCATAGAATTTTTTCTATGATAAAAAGGAGTAAAAATTAGGGTTAACAAGCTATGGAATCCAACTTACACTTGGGAGGACCTTGAAAGTTCTGATCACATTTCCAAGAAGAGATTATGTAAGTGTCTATGCATTTAGAGTATTGTTCAGTAATTCATGGCTAAGATGCTCTAATGGATAATGAATTGGTATCTAGTAATTTCTTATAAAAAATACAACTATGAAGTTCATAGTCTTATGTATGGGTATACTTGTGCACTATTATGTTAGAATAGGTCAAAATGTAAGTGCAATCTTGGAGAGTAATGTGGAGGATAAGGTAATGATTACACCGAAGATTCTGGAAGCAGGTATGGGATTTTAACAAAAGAAAAATGTTGAAGTTTAAACTAACCCTAATAATGTGGTTTTTGTTTAAATTGTGTGAATAGTGGGAGTAGTCTAAGTTAGATAAAAATGTCTAAGGAAATATGGTGTATGCAATAAATAGTAGATAACTAAATGATGCATGACATAAATTGAGTTAGGTAAGTTACCTAGGAAGAGGTTATGCAAGTTGGAATTCTACCTACTTGGTTGGGTAATACTAGTGTAGTCTAATAAATAGGTCTCAGAAAGAAAATGCATAACCATTACATGTACATCGATATTTCTCGAATAAAGTGTTACAACATAGTGTAACCTGTATTTATATAAACTATTCATTGTATAATGTTACAAATAAAATATACTGTTAATAAATAGAGACATAAGAGAACAAAATAATAGTTATTTCAATTTCTAATATTTTATTATTTTATTTTATGTTAGAGGACTTGGAGAGATATTTTGTACATTTAAATTGACGATAAAAAAGAAATAGTGTTTTGTTTTCTTATATTTTTAATTTTAACCCAAACATATAAGATAAATATGGATAATTTTTGTAGAGAATATATTTATTAATAATACAAAGAATATAAATATCAATAGATGAGTCTTAATGAAAATAACCAGATAACACTATTAAATAAAATCCAAGGTCTTTGTATAAACAAGAATATTTTCCAAAAGAAAAATATTTGGGCCAGAATTAAGGCCATATAGTATATCATATATATACAAAAAACTTAAATAAACATTTTTTCTATAGAAAAATGGAAAAACATAACCAATAAGTCGAAGGAAATTTTGGATACAAGGTTATTGGAAAGTAAACTTATCAAGATCTACAGGCTATATGTCTAAAAGATACACACCTCAAAAACCCTATGAGAATATATATATATATATATATATATATATATATACTATTTAGGAGTTTAGTGAAGAGGATTCCATGGAAAAATCTTTTCTTTCCAAGTAATAACGTAAAACACTAAATTGTGTAACTCTAGAAGAAAGGGTTTTGGCCACTCTCAAGCACCCTAGAGAAACCAAAAAAAAAGAAAAAAAACTAGAAAATAACATAAGAATTATTCCCATCATATACTGAGTCCACAAGTGAAAGGGTATCCCTTGTCGAGTTTAGCATCCCCATTAAAAGAGAGGGTAAAACCTTCAAGGGTCCAAAATTTTGTTAGAACAAGGTTTGAAAGAGGAAACATTTAGAATTTGAACCAAAAGTTCAGATAGAAATATTTCAAACACTACAGAGGAAAATTGGGTTCCATAAGCGAGACAAAATAAAAAATATCAATTTAATGTTTTCAAGACATATACACAAGAGGGAAATAATCATATTAAACCCTAGGCTATAAGGTTCTCAAAATATAAGAAAGAAAAAACAATAAGAAGGATAAATATCCCTTCAATGTGATCCCACCCTTAGAGTTACGAGAAAAATTAAGCATGATGAAAAATAGAGGAATTCAAAAAATTAATGAATACATCTATGGAAATCAAGTAATTAAAATTGAATATTCCCCATAGGATTTGAGTGCAGAGGATGGACATATGATTTTGAATAGTTTGGTAAACAAAATGATATCCACCCTAAATAGTTCAACAAGTATTCACACATTCATAATAGAAAACACTAGGGAAAATAGATCATCATAAATGAAATACTTTATTTATATGGAATCAGAGGGGAGAGTTTATAGGTCAAGATCTTAATAGACATGTGATAGTTGAAAATCCTCCTAAGGATGAAAACTTTTTTCTAATTAAATGAGGTATAGAAAATCAATAAATTCAAACAAGAAAAGGAAGAGATCGAGGAAATAAAATTTCAAGATAGCTACATCAAGTTTGAAAATTGAAATACTTAGAACTAATGTTGAAAAATGTGAAAGGAAAAGAGTAATTGAAAGAAGAAATGAAACTACTTGCTAAACAAGTTAAGAAATGGTATCGAAAAATTAAAGAACCAAAAAAGAGAAATGCGAGGCTTAAAATTAAGCTAAATATACATAGAAAGAAGATGAAATTTGAGACCTTTGGCTTGGAAATTCTACTTGATTCCTCAAATCATGTTTAAAGCTCAATCCAACATACATTTGAAATTTTTCAAAATGAAAGAGAGTATTTTGTAGGTAGTATGAGAAGCTTTGTTGCATGAGAACATGCAACATCTTCAATGTGGTTGAGATGTTGCATCCTCTTTTTTAACACCTTAATAGCTCTTTCTAATACCAAATTCCTTTCACAATTCATAACATACAACATTTCACATCTCATCTTCGTTCCATTTTTCTAAAATATCCTAGCATCTATAACATAATATATAAATAAATACCTTAAAGGTAAATTTATTCTCTTTTATTACATAGTTTACATTATAAATCATTTAAAAAAAAATCTATAGGAATATTAGACTCTATAGAAACTATGTATCATGTAGTAGAATTTGTGGCAGGTTTGTCATTTTTCATAGTTGGGTATCATAAGGAGGGACCATGAGTTGGAGGAGATTAAAAATATTGTAGAGATTGGTATATGTTTACCGACCAGGATTTAGAAATAGACAAACACTCAGTGAAATTTTAGTTCAACAGAAATTTTGTGATAGCATAACTATTGGAGAATCTAATTCCAATCACCTGCTAGGTGTCGAAGTCGTCTATCCAAGTGTTTGAGGTCAGTTTCACTTAGTGTAGTGTTTTTGCAATATCAATACAATCATTTAATGTTCATGTCTCAAATGGAGTCTTATTTAACTCATTACTAATGCTGAAAAGATAAATCCTCTGGCCCACTTCTTTTTGGTTTTCAATTCCTGACGTGGTATCAGAGCTAGCTTGAATGAGAGTCCCAGAGAGAGCAATAACGTGAGCAAATTTGGAGCAGTAGAGAGAAGAGGCGAACCTGTATAAGACTCTTTGAGAGAGCAGCAGAAGTTTTAAGAAGCTTGAAGGCACCTATAGCCTAAAAGGAGAAGAGAGGAAGCGAGTTAGAGAAAGAGGCCGAGTTTTTTTAAAATACATTGAAGCAATATAAACAAACTCCAGGAAATCCAACCAAAGCGTTATATGTTAGGTCCGTATATTAAAAGTATAGTACCTTATTGTTGTTAGTGTAAGCCCGTTATTGTTATTATTGTACCCCTATAACCCCCATATTGTTATTATTTTTCCCTTACATTATTATTGTTAGGTCGGCTAGGATTACAATGTGGCCCCACTAGGATTACATTGTGGCCCCATGGACTCCTATATGTAGAAAGGAGGTTTTGTCAATTGTATCATCCAAGAATTGTTCATTCATGTAATGTATTGGAGGTTTCCCCCTTGAAATGGCTTATTTCTAAGGTGTTGATATCTCTTTCCTTCTATTTTTGGAGCTTGTTTCACAATATTTGGTATCAGAGCTTTGGATTCTAGGGTTTCACTGCACAAAATAGATCATCATAGAATTCTCGCTATAAATTCTTTTCTATGAAGGTTCATAAGCTAAAATTTATAGAATAATAAGCCGATATCCTACGAACAATCATCAGAAAATTTCAAAGCTTGGTTTGAAATATTTTTGGAGATATCATGTGTGGAAGTTAGGTTTTTTTAGGCTCCCAAATTTCATCTCAAAGAGGTGATCGTGGGAAAATATTCATAACTCTCTCTCTCTCTAAGCATCAGATTGGAATTTTGTAAAAAGTGGCTGGAAGAACACAGAATTTAGTTTCTTTTCTATCAATTTCAGAGCCGCAGGAGAAAACAGTCACACGTGGCAAGTCAGAAAATTTTGCTTTACTGAACAAATCCAAAATTAGGTCATTGTGGGAGATAAGAAATAACTTTGTCTTGAAGAATCCAAATCAGGTCAGACCTATGGCATTCGAAAGTGGACTTAGAGGGCTACCTCAGGGCTGAATTTCAGATATTTAAGATCCGTAATCACAGAGATAATCCAATTGTAATATCGATGTCCTCAAAAGCAAGAAAACGGTGTGTATTTTTATCCGAATTGCATAAGTTTTGTTTGAAGAATCAATTTCAATTGATTCCAAGGGCATATTGTAGAATAGATATATTATTGGGTTCTAAAATGCCACCTAAAAATAATTCAACATCCATTAAGCGTTCAGAAGGCTCTACTATGGCCCATGAATATGAAGAAATGAAACATGACATAACAAAATTACAAGAGCAAATGCACCAAATTTCACTCTTGCAAAGAGCAAGAAAAAATGAAATGGATGTTTTAAAGAAAAGCGTGGAAGCTAAGATGGATGGTTTGAAGAAAGGTATGGAAACTACGATGGAAGGTTTGAAGGATGGTATGGAAGAAAAAATCAAAGGTTTTAAGGAATACATGGAAGGTTTGAAGCACGGTTTGAGAAATTTGATACAAGAAATGATTCCTAATGGGGAAAAGATAGTAGAAGAAACTCATGATGAGAAAAAAAGAAATGTTAATTGTGATTTCATAAACTCTAATCATGTTGAATTGAAGAACCACTGTATTCCAAAGTTGGATATGAGGAAATTTGATGCCAAGGATCTCATAACATGCATACTACAGATGGAGCAGTATTTTGATCTCAATAATGTGAAAAACACCCAAATTGTACGCATTGCAAATTTACATTTAGGACAAAATACATTTGTATGGCATCGATGGATTTTCTCCCATAAAAGGATTGTCACTTGGTAATTTTTTATGGAGGAAATGATATCACATTATAAATATATAAAGAGCAACACCTTCTTTAGCCAATTGATAAATCTCAAACAAAAGGGTTTAGTGGTGGAGCACATTGAGGACTTCCAGAAATTGAATATAAGGGTAACTGATATTCCAAAGGAACACATGATTGATTTCTTCATAGGAACTTTAAAGGATAACATCCAACATGAAGTTCGCGTTTGGGAACCTGATTCATTGGAGAAGGCATTCAGGTTGGCAAGAAAAATTGAATGTAAAATTATGGCGACAAGGAAGCCTACCACTCACATCTATAAATATGGAAGTGTTGCTAATCCTAGACTTTCAAAACCTACAAGGGTGACACCACAATAATTGGAATAAAAAAGAGCAAAAGGGTTTTGCTACAGTTGTGATAGAAAATACACTAAAGTTCATAAGTGCGCTGAGAAGAATTTATTTTACATATATTGTGAAGAGGAAGATAAAAATAAAGAAGAAACTTCAAAAGTAGAGGATATACACTGGGAAGAAACCCTAGAAGAAGAAGAAATGAGTCTGACCATATCATGTAATGCATTGGGAGGAATTACCACTCCTCAAACTCTCAAGATAGAAGGACATATCAAGAAGAAAAAGGTAATAGAGTTGATTGATTCGGGTAGTACCCATAATTTTATTCATTGTAAGGTAGCCAAGGAATTGAATTGTTTCCTATACCTAGCACCTGAATGTCAAGTGATGGTTGCAAATGGATGAAATATAAATTTCTTTGGAAAATGCCATAATATCAAGCTAGCCATGGGGGAAGATGTATTTAATATTCCAATGCTTTCCATACCAATGGGAGGTGTTGATGTTGTACTAGGAGTACAATGGTTACAATCTATGGGGACGATAGCTTTTAATTTTCAAGAACTTTTCTTGAAATTTATTTCAGAAGGAAAGGAAATAAGTTTACAGGTATCATAAGGAGGCCAAGAAAGCTAATAAGCTCTAATTTCATGAAAAATATTCTGAAGAAATAACAGAGGGGCGTAATTGCACAATTATTCTCACTAGAAGTTCCAACATCAAAATCATCTATTTCTCCAGATCTCCAAAAAATCTTTGACAATCATTCCAAGGTGTTTGATACTCCCAAAGGACTCCCACCTATTCGTGATCATGATCATGCTATTCATTTTATTCCAGGAAGTGTTCCTCCAAACATTAGGGCTTACAGATATCCTTATGTCCAAAAGAGCGAAATTGAACGTATGACTGCAGAAATGTTAGAGGCTAGTATAATTCAACCTAGTCAAAGTTATTTCTCTGCTCCAGTAATATTGGTGCATAATAAAGATGGATCATGGCCCATGTGTCTAGATTATAGAGACTTCAATAAGCTCAATAACAAAGACAAATTTCCCATTCCTGTGATTGATGAATTATTGGATGAATTACATGGAGAAATTTATTGTGCCAAGTTGGATCTTCGTTCAGGATATCATCAAATTAGAATGAAGATTGAAGATATTCTGAAAGCAACATTTCGAACTCATGAGAGTCGTTATGAATTTTTGGTCATGCTTTTCGGCCTTACCAATGCACCTTCTACATTTCAAGGGTTGATGAATTCCATTTTCAAACACTTCGTTAGAAAATTTGTGCTAGTATTTTTTGATGATATACTAATCTACAACAGGTCTTGGAAGGATCATGTTCAACAAGTTGACAGGATGCTCAAAATATTGGAGGAGAAACAATTATATCCAAAAACATCTAGATGTTTCTTTGTAGTACAAGAATGGAATATCTGGGTCATATTGTATCTCACTAGGGTGTTATGCTAGACCCTAACAAAATTAAAGCCATTAAGGAATGGAAAGTCCCCACAACCATAAAGAAGTTGCATGGATTTCTCGGGTTAACAAGGTACTATCGCAAGTTTGTTAAGAATTATGGGAGAATAGTAGCACCTCTAACAACATTATTGAAGAAATATGCATTTTCATGGATTCTTCAAGAAATTAAGGCCTTTGAACATCTTAAAGAGGCAATGTGCCTAGCACTAGTCTTAGCTACACCATACTTCACAAAAACCTTTATTGTGGAATGTGATGCCTCAGGAAATGGAATTTGTGTTTTTTTAATGCAAGAAGGAACACCCCTTGATTTGGAAAGTCGTTGAATCAAAGGAAAGTATTTAAAAAAGGATATTTATGAGAAGGAAATGTTGACGATAATACATGCACTAAATAAATGGAGACCTTACCTAATGGGAAGACACTTCAAGGTAAAAATTGATCATGATAGTCTTAAACACTTTTTGGAACAAAGACTATCTTCAGAAGACCAACAAAAATGGGTCACAAAGATGTTAGGTTATGACTTTGAAATCATCTACAAAAAAGGGAAGCTAAATTTTGTTGCAGATGCACTCTCAAGAAAGGATGAAGAGGTGGAAGCATTGCTTTGTGCCATTTCTATTATCCAACCAGATTGGATAACCAAATCAAGGGATGAATGGAAGAAGGATGAAGAAGTGTGGACACTTATTCAAAATTTGCAGCAAGATCCTATTACATCTAATACATTTAGTTGGAAAAATGATTCCTTATGGTATAAAGATTTCTTATATATTTTCAATAATTCCCAACTAAAACAAAATATTATTTTGGAATTGCACACTTCTCCTATAGGAGGACACTCAGGATTTTTAAAACTTACCATAGGGTGAAGAAATAATTTTTTTGGGATGGCCTTAAATCTGATATTCAAAATTTTGTGATGGAATGTTTGGTTTTCCATAAAAATAAATTTTAGAAAATTAATACCCTGGGTCTTCTACAACCTTTATCCATTCCAAGTTAACGTTGGGAGGAGATTCCAATGGATTTTATCATAGGTTTACCTAAGTTCGAAGGAAGGAGTGTCATAATGGTGGTAATTGATAGACTTACCAAGTATGCACACTTTTGTGCATTATCTCATCCATATAAAGAAAGTACAGTTTCTACGGCATTTATGGAAACAATTCAAAAGATACATGGAAACACAAAGATTATTCTAAGTGACAGAGATCCCATTTTTATAGGAAATTTTTTGATGGAATTATTTTCTTGTTTGGGTACTCAACTAGCTCATATCTCATCGTATCATCCTCAATCGGATGGTCAAACATACATAGTGAATAAATTTTTGGAAGGATATCTTCGTTGTTTTGTATATGATAAGAAAGCACAATGGGTCAAGTTGTTACCTCTCGTTGAATGGTGGTATAACACTTTCTTCCATACTGCAACAAAAATGACCCCATTTATGGCACTTTATGGATATCATCCACTATCCATCACATCTTCTTTAAGGGAAAATTATGGGTTTCAATTATTGGAGGATCACATCGAGAATCAAAAATAAGTTCTCCAACTCTTAAAGGATAACCTAAATTTGGCACAAAATTGAATGGAACAACAGGCAAATCAACGTCGCAGTGAGAGAAGTTTTGATGTGGGAGACTGGTTATTTTTACGGCTACAACCATAAAAACAAATGTCCCTCAAGCAAGCTAAGAAGGATAATAAATTATCACCAAAGTACTATGGTCTTGACAGGGTGTTGTAAAATATTGGTACTATGGCATAGATATTGGAGCTTCCTACTTCTTCACGAGTGCATCCATTTTTCCATGTTTCATGCTTAAAAAAGGTTATAGGGAACAAACTTCCAATTCAAACAATATTTCCAGAACTTGAAGAGGAAGGAAAAACCATATTGGAACCTGAAGCAGTCACGGAAACAAGAACTCGACAGCTACGAAATCGATCAATTTCAAAGTATCTCATCAAATGGAAGAACTTACCCACTGAAGATTCTACATGCGAAGATCAGAATTTTATACAAAAGCATCTGGACCTACACAAGCATTGAGGACAACACATTTTTGAAAGAGAGGAGCATGTTAGGACCCTATATTAATAGCATAGTCCCTTATTGTTGTTAGTGTAACCCCATTATTGTTATTGTTGTACCCCTGTAACCTCCATATTGTTATTATTGTGCCCTTACATTATTATTGTTAGGTTGGCTAGGATTATATTGTGGCCACATGGACTCCTATATATAGAAAGGAGGTTTTGTTAATTGTATCATCCAAGAATTTTTCATTCATGTAATGTATTGGAGGTTTCCCCCTCGAAGTGGCTTATTTCTAAGGCCATAATATCTCTTTTCTTCTATTTCTGGAGTTGTTTTCACAACATTATATACGGGCCCTAGAGGTATGCATACGCGTTATTCCAAAGCGTTTATAATGCTCCACTCTAATGCAAAATATTGCATTATCCTACATTACTTGCACGATTTTCTTCCGCACGCGTAATCCCAATGACACACACTGTGTTATAGTGATATACGATAAAGGAAAGACATTATAAAGATGGGAAAATCCAAGACGATAAAGCGAAAAAAGGATATATTAGAGATATTTTTAGATATACAAGAGAAGAGGCAAAAGTATGCCTTTGCATTAAAATGCATAAAATAATATGTGCATGAAAACATTCTTCCTCTCATTTCAAATGCCAAGATAGCCAAGGAGGCTTAGAATACCCTTGGGAGGTGTTTTGGTGTAACACGGAGCATTGAAGTTGAAGATGAAAGTGAATCTATAGTAGTATATCTATAACAAGATGAAAATACTGAAACATAATTGGATGATGTCTGTTAAGAAATTGTGGAAGCAGCAGAGATGGAACACAAATATGCTTGTGAACCCCATTATGCACAATGACAAGTGGATGAAAACTTGGTGAATTTGGAAACACATCTTGTTGATGACAATTTTATGAATCTAGCAACAAATCTTGCTGATAAAGACTTGGTGATACCAGCAACAGAGCTTGATGATGATGATTTGGTGATTCCAGCAATAGAGATTTCTTATCATGACTTGGTGAATCCAACAACTCATCTTATTGATGAGATTAAAAATACTATGTTAAATCGAACAATTAATATTGTTGATATAAAATGTGATCAATATTTTTTGTCTAACAATGAATGGTTGCACATGATGCAAAAAAAACATGATATCTACATAATTCAATTTGGTGAGACAATCCCACTTGAGTCAATGCATGAAAACTTGTTTGCAACAACACAAGCTACTGAAGAAGAGAGAAAGACAAAGACAGAGATAAAGAGAAAGACAAGATAGAGATAGAGGAAGATGTAAATAAAGAAGCCCAAAAAGAGAAACAGAGACAAAGATAGAGGAAGATGCAGAGAAGGAAGTGCAACAGGAGAAAGCTCCCATTGCAGAGCAGAAGGAAAACAACCATTGCGGTTTTGGAGAAGTTTCTACAACTACCATTGATTTCCAATGTGCAGGTAAAAAAAATGATTATGGAGAAGAGTTAAATTTCCTTGAAACATGGCTTGCAACACCATGTCTATATGAGGTCTAGAAAAAAATTGTAGATATGAATGTTGAAGATAGCATGCATGATGAACACATGAATGAAATTTTCAACTACTGGTGTTTTGAGGAGATAAATTTTATTCTCATGTTATGTTGCAACAGATTGATGATGAGAAGCACACTACATAAGATAATATGTGGAAGCAGCCCACATACAAGTAATGTTTTGAAGAAGTCCAGGACATGCTTAAACAACCTGGAACAATAGAATACCTGCAACGAAAAATGAAGAAACAAAGTTTTCAAGTCTACAACAAAGAGAAAAAACTAAAACAATTTAGAGGTTATAGGATCTCAGAGAAGAGAAGAAGAAAACTAAATCTAGTTGAACTCAATTTTTTAAATTTTAATTCTTGCTGAGACATAGATACGTAGGTATCTAAATTAAATTTTTACGTGGTTTTAATTAAGGGGGAGCATTGAAGAATCTAATTCCAACCACGTGTTAGGTGTCAAAACTGTCCATCCAAGTGTCCATTTCATTTAGTCTAGTTTTGGTTTAGTACCACTACAGTCATTTAATATTGATGTCTCCAATGTAATATTATTTAACTCATTCGTAATACTGAGAAGAGAAACCCTATGCTCCACTTCTTTTTTGTTTTCAATTCTTACCAATAGCATAATAGATTGGATCGCGACAAAAAGAATCAGTCAAACCTCGATACATGGGTTTTGTTTAGTTATGAATATTGTAAATGATTATCCTAAATCATTTTTCATTACCAATTATATATTATATAGTAAAAATATGTTTATAAACTTGTATCATTAACATTTTTGTTGTATAAATCGAATAATAAAGCATCGAAGCTATTGATTCCTATCTTAGAAATAATTTCAACACTGTGTACTCTCTTTTTTTCAAGTTAGTATAAATACTTTGATTTACAATTTTCATGTGTTTTAATACCAAGGAATCTGTGTTGAACCAATATTCCCACTATGTAATGGTTTTCATTGATATTTTAGCTTCAATTTAGTATTTTTACTTATGTTATATATTTCATTCTAAGACCTAGTTTGTTTTTTCGAAAAAAATTCATTAAAAATTCATTTTTAGCTATATTTCTAATTTACTAATTTCATATGGTTTTATGGTTTTAATAAAGTTAAAAATAGGTTGACATATGAATTGTAATTAAAATTATTACTTTTCTTCTATTACAGATATTATCATTTATAGAATATGGTTAAAAGATGTGATGGAAAATTAAACCAGCAAATCCATTAATAATAAACTAAATTTATCGTGAGAAAATTGTATTTAGAAAAATAAATCATGCACATATAGTAAAAACACATCAAAAGATTAAAATTAGAGATTAATAATCAAACTAAAAGAATTCAGGGTAAATTAAGTTTCTCCACAAGTCGATCATCATGAATGAGAAATTAAATCTGAGTAGCATGTCGATGAAGTAATAGGTAAAACATTTGAGTAGCATGTCGATGAAGGAATAGGAAAAACTTGAAGGAAAATAAACAATTTTGATTTGAGCTTGCTTTTCAAATTCAGTGTAGCTCAAGATATTAAGGGAAGCCACAACAAAAAAAATAGTGATAAGTTGGGAAAATTACACAAGTCAAAATAGCTAGTCAAATATGTGTTTCAATGGAAGAAATTCTACATGTTATACAGATGGGAGATGGTGATTCGCCATTAAAAAAATTAAAATTCGAGATTAATAATCAAACTAAAAGAATTCAAGATAAATTAAGTTTCTCCACAAGCTGATCATCGTGAATGAGAAATTAACTCTGAGTAGCATGTCGATGAAGGAATAGGAAAAACATCTCAGTAGCATGTCGATGAAGAAATAGGAAAAACTTGAAGGAAAATAAACAATTTTGATTTGAACTTGTCTTGCAAATTCAGTGTAGCTCAACATATTAAGGGAAGGCACAACCAAATAAATTAGTGATAAGTTGGGAAACTTACATAAGTTAAAATAGCTAGTCAAATATGTGTTTCAATGGAATAAATTCTACCTGTTATACAGATGGGATATGGTGATTTCGCCATAAGACACTTGCATGCATTCAATAATATGATCAATTATTTATTGAGTGTGGATATCTCTTTTATATAAGAATAGAAGTATATCAACTTATTGTGTTTTTTTCGAAACTCATGGGATATGCTAATTATGGATATTGGGTCCAACATGATCATATTGAATCTTGATCATTTGGTAGAATATATATTATTAGAGGGTATGCGGTGAAGTAACATAAAAGTATTGACTAAATAAGATTTTTTTGGTGAAATTTATGCCAATAGATGAAGGAAGTGAGAAATTCTCCAAATAATGATCTATATCAAAAATAAGATAAGTTTTCATATAAGCTATCAATATAATGTTTTCCATGTAGTAATGGAGAGAATCAGAGAAGAAACTATAAGTCTAATATTGTTGAACAAAGAAATGGATATAATTAACAATGGATTAAATTGAGATATTTTTGAGATGATGGAGGAATATCATATTTAGTTGAGATAAGTATATATTTACGTCATGAAGCATGGTTGATTGAATAATGAGCATCATATTCTATGACACCTCACATTGATGGGTTCTAGGAGTATGAAGAATATGATGGAATGGATGTCTACCTATAGGACATATTAAAAACTAGGATAATTGTTCAAAGTCATGTGTGAGTGGTGTTGAAGGATTGTTAGAGTAGAACATTTCCATGAGTAATACATATTATAGTTTTGGATAAAAATCTAATATTTGTGAGCATTGAATTTATTAAAGGATTCAAATATTATTCATATTTATAATATTTTAGGTGACTATTTGGGTTTGAAAATCGTATATATAGAATGTAGGAAAATATTCAATAGAAAACATTAATTTAAAATTTGAATACTTAATGTTTTGGTTAATATTATTAGTTTATTAATATTTATGTAATAAATTTTCAACCAAATGGGAAAATACTGTTTTCGAAAATGTCTAAAAAAATAGCCAATTGTTGACATTTTACACATAAAATATTACCTATTTGTCAACTGAATCAGTGATGAAAGTTTTTATAACATATTCAAGAAGGATTCACACAAGATGGCTCATGTAGGAATGGTATTGATGAGAGGTGTAAAAAGTGGGACATCTTACAACCTACAAAGGAATAATGACAAGTGAAAGGAGTAGTGCATTTATTCGTGAAATGGAACCACTAAAATTTTGTCTAGCCAATGAAATCCTCATGTGCCATCAAAGAATGGAACAAATTGGAGACACAATACTTAAATCTATACAAAGAAGAGGTATGGTCAAAGGTTTTACAAGTAAATCTCTTGGAGTTCATTTTATTGAATATTGTGTGTAAGGGGAATATAATCATCTTAGGTTCCCATTTGGTGCTACATGCGTACAAGGAATTCTATAGATAATTCATACTAATGTATTTGGGTTAGTACGAGTCTAGTCACTAGTTGAATCCATATATTATGTATCATACATTGATGATTTATGGAAGATATCATGGTTGTATTTCTTGGAGAAGGTAAATATTTTTGAGAAATTTAAGAAGTTCAAATCTCTCATGAAAAACTAGACTCATATGGAGGTATCTTGAAACAATTTTGAAGTTCTTCAAAACGTAGGATTGTAACTCGATTAAGATTTCAATTCATATTGGGGAAATACTAAGTGTTTAATAGTGTCGAATTACATAATAAGAAATATAATATATCACATGAATTCTATGTGCAATTTTTTTTAGGTAGTTTGATGTATGGAATGGTCTACACTTGATCACAAATTTCTCATTTAATGGGAGTATTAAATAGAGACATGAAAACACCTAGAAAAGGGAACTAGTTTACAAATGAAAGAGTAATAATTTAATTTCATTAAGCAATATATCATGTGATATACCACCATGTAGGACCTAAGTATCAAAAATACAATTAGTTTTCAATTCTAACTAGGCTAGGGATCTCCACCTAGGAAAATAAAATGGAAGTTATGTGTTTGAGTTTTTAGCCATATGAGTAATTCATAACCAATGATGTAACTACTAATGATATAGACTAAATACATGACAACCACTCATTTAAACATGGAATCCCTCTACTTGTGGTAGTTTTGTTTAGGAAATGGGTTTGATTATTAAAAAATAAGGACATGTTGTGATAATAAACATACCAATCATGGATATGTATATATATATATATATATATATATATATATATATATATATATATCTTAGAGACACGACAAAAAAAAACAAGATGTTTCTAAAAACTGTTGTAGACATTCTATCCAATTTTTCGAGTGCTAGTAAATTCTTTTAGTGCAGGGCAGATTTGGGCCTAGAATCCATAGTTCCCTAAGAAAAAGGTGAGAATAGTTCATGCTTCCAAATATCCATTTAATTTTTGAAAAAATAAAGAGGAGTCCATGTAAATTTTGAAAATATGACCTTTGTTTGCATTTTATTTCTTTATTTTTGAGGGTGATTCTTTTTGTTCCATAAATTTATCATCTTTTAGGTTTCCATCATATTTTACACTTTGATGTATTTCTAGTGACATAAAAGTTTCTTCATTTCAATTTCTGGATGAAAATTCATGTCCCTTTAAATTTTTTCATTGTTATGGTGTTTTGATGGCATCGCATACTGACATGGAAGGTGATGTGGTAAATCATGTGGGCCTAATACATGTAGTGACATGACTGCTAATATGGTACATGATGAAATGTATTTTCATTAGGGGATATGGGCATACAAAGGTGCATTAGAATGGTACAAAATTTTACACATGATCTTTTGGATATACTTATATTATCAATTTTTATGTTTTTTTGTTTTTTTATGTTATGTGTTTTATTTTGTTTTAACCAATACATTTTTTTTTTTAATTTTTATCTAGTCATCCAAGTGTCACTGGTCTAGTTGAAGTTTATTAAGTTTGCACCTCCTAGATGTATTTATGAACTTCTTTGTTTCATTTTAAAATATTTTTCATTTTTATATTATTTTGGTTACTTCTCTCTCCTACCTCAGAATTTGGGGATAATCCAATTAGTAATATTGGATTTACATATATGTTTTAGAATAAGTTTTTTTATTTTATTTATTATAATTTCCACTTCCCTATTCTAGAATCTAGGCCTCTTTTCCTTCCTTAAAACACATCAATGGTATTCTTTCATTTCTAGTCACAAGCTCCACATTCTATACTCTCGACAAATTTTATACAAACTATCTTAAGAACTAAAAATATATATAAATCCTTCATGTTTCCACCTACTTAGTGCACGCATTATATCTATTTAAGCTTTTAAATCAACTGCTAAGCTCTACCATTGAATTTAATCAAAGGTTACTAAGAGCTAACTTATTTAGGATATATTAAAATTTCTACAGCACAAAACTAGCATATAAAATCTCACTGAAAAAAATATATTTTGATAAACAAATTAAGAAGAATATTTTTTCAAAAGATATTTTTTTGAAATTAATAAAAAGAATTCCCGAACAAATTGAAGTAAGTGAGTGAACATTTTGGATTTTTTTTATTTTCCTTTTTAATTTTATTTTCTAAGAGTTTTTTGGCTTGATTAACGTGAATTTGAGAGAGAGGTTGAGAGAATTTCTCAACCGTCACAAACCAACTTCTTAAATATGTATTGTAAGCATTAACTCCAACATCCCCCCTTAATGATTACATTACATGAAAATAACAAAATAGTCAAGCTTATCAGCAGATGCTCCATCAAGTTGCCTCATAACCCTCGGAAAGGTGTAGTTGGCAAGTTGGATTCCCGAGTTCGCTTCCTCAACTTCTGAATCAAGGACCTCCCGAAGTCAATTACTGAAAAACATCCCAATATGTTGCATAACCTCATTAGGAAACCACTTCCATGTCTACCACTAATGAGGGATCCTTCCCTAGATCCGCAACTTCCATACTATCTAGACAACCATCCATATTGAGCGTTACTGCCACTTGATCTCTTCAAACGCTGCATATAAAAGCTGCATACAACTATAATGCTACATATAAACACTGGTGATGTTTTCCATAATATATATCAACGGGCTCTTGTTATTGTGCCACTAATATTTTAAGGATCAAATAATGAATGATCCTTTTAATCATAACTTTGGAAAATGGCATACATGTATATATTCCTCATTTGATGATATCTACATTTTTTACCTATTCTGTATGAAGGGGAAAGGAGTAATATTCGATGAACCTTTGAATGTTGATAATAATGAGACTTCACGCTAGGATGGTAATTTTGTATGGTTGTCCGGTTTCTAAATCCAAAGAGGAATCTCAAGAACAAGGTGATATGTATCTCGATAAAAATGTTAATGCTCATCTTGGTTCTTTAAAAAAGTCGAAACTAGTCCAATATGAAAGAACGACTACCCTTTCCTAAAACACAATTTTGATCTTTCCAATAGAAAACCTAATCTTAATGAAACATGTGATGATAGTGAATATTAGATTCTTCATAAGTATGCATATTCAATTTGATCCGAACACTTCAAATAACACTTATTTAAAATATTTTTTTGGAAGACTTCTCACGGTTGTTCCATAGCAAGACTTCACATAGTTGTGCCATAGCAACGTACAAGTACATTTTGCATATAAAGCTTTATATATATATATATATATATATATATATATATATATATATATATATATGTTTATATTTATACGGTATTTAATGTATATAGGATTATAATTTTTATTTTATAATAATTTAAATATGTTAATGTTGATGGTTTGGTGGAAAAAGATACCATAGTTGATTAGAACTATTTGTTTCAAGTTGATGAAATACATTATAATTCCAAATCATAATTATGTTTCATTTTTTTGTTGTACTTTCGAAAATAAATAAAATCACAAATTTAAATAATCTCCAACATGCTCTAGTACTTCACATAATTCTTATCAACTGTCACGTCCACCAACAAAATTATTTACTCAATTAAAAAAAATTTACTTCTCATGACCTAACCTAACTTATAAAACAACTTCCGTTGAAACCCAGCTAATAATGATTCAAAACACTTTACAACTGAAAAGAAAATATCTGCACCAAACTCGAAATTCTGAGTTGGCATCGTTGCATCTCTTTTCCAAATGTTTAAATTTCCGGGTACGACTTATGTAATTTCTTTAAATTTGTAATATTAATCTCGTCCTCTAGACTTGGTAATTAACACTACAAGACAGGTCGATTATCGCGACTCATATATGTTTTTATTAACGTGATCTTAGCCATTAACTGGGGTATTTATGAGGTTTTCCTTGGTTAATGGAAAGTCTCGCCAAATGGCATGAGATTCCTCTCCGCCAAGGCAAAGGTGTCAAATCCATTTACTTTCGAGATAGTTGTGCCGCCAACCTCGAACTCCCCGGAAAAAGTGAGGGAAAGATCTGGAGTTTACTGTCTGTGTGGAAACTATTACAGTCTCAGCACCTCTTCATGGCGCGCTAGATGGTTTCAGTTACTCATATTTTTCTCCATCGTGAACAAGATTTAAGGTGAGGTCTGCCCATCGACATACTCCCCACTATACCCTGTTTTGTTTTCAAACGCTAAGAAATAATTCTAGCTATGATTTATTTCCGTTAAATCTTTGTTAGTATTCTTACTGGGTTTTTGTCTTTGCAGAGAAACTGAGCATTACGTCTTGCTCGACGTACTTACCCTTCTGGCTAGCCTAGAGACGGATTGACGGTAAGGTACCAGGTTTCCCATCTAACCCTGCTCGGGGTTCCATGTATCTCCACTAAATTTTATTACCAGGTTATGTTTTTTTTTCTCATTAACAAACCCTAGGACCAACTCTGCTAACCCCAATGTGCTCATTCCAGGTTTCGCAGAGTTTGTTTTTCGATTCTCTAACTGGTGAGTTCCTCCAAATTCGTTCATACCCTGTTCATATTGGTTCAACTCTCTTTCCCTTTTATGGGTAATGATTCCGTTACCAACTCAAACTATCAGATGGTGTACAATCTCTAACAGTGCCTGTGTTTTGGTAGGTTAACAACTCTCGCCAAACCCTTCCTCCAGTTTTCATGACTCGCTCACCTGCCACAGCTTATGATGCTCCTTCTGTTCACAGGTACTCTGTGTTGAATTAACCATCGATAGACATGCGTTCTTGGCATGTTTGGAAATATATTTTAGGTTATTCCCTTCTCAGCTCAGGGTTTATGAACTCGCAGCAGAAAATTTTTCATTTTATGTTTAGACTCTAGGTTTTGATACAGATGTAATACATTTATCGATAATGTCGATCAAGTTACCTGGACTATAATTATATTTCTAGATATACGATTTGGGCCAAGGCCTTGGAACTGGTTTAGTTTATGCATATATCTGTGAACATGGTGCCTACTTGTTTCTTTTCATTAATATAAGAAAGGATCTTCATCGAAGCTTATTCTGGCAGTTTCTTACGGGTGAGAGATCTATACGTTGCTGTATATTAGTTTTTCCATATTTTTCATTGTTACAAGTGTTGTATGCTTATTTCTTTGTTACATGCTACTGTTCTAGCAATTTTTAAACATATTTTCAATTGCGGATTAGTCCTTAATGATTATTTCTTACTGTACACGCTTTACGCCTTGATCATTTAAGTTTTGCAAGCGCTATCACTCGGATTTTTCTGTCTCCACCAAATTTTACTATTTCGATGGTTCTCCTGTGATTTTGTTTCCTCTGTTTACACAAAGGTTGTCAGTCTATCTCACGGCTTGTCACAGGGTGGAGGGTTTTCTACATTAGTCTTTAAAGATTGCTCCATTCATCTTTGAACAGATTTTTGGTGTTATAAAATTCGTCTTTTACCTACAGGAATGCGTTCCCCCCCCCCCCCCTTAGGTTTTCTTTGGTGCCAGGTCCACCGTTACAAAGACTGTATAGAATTGTTTGTTAAAAAGGCAAGGAAAGGGGAAGGGTTTCTTCCCAAAACCTTGACCCCATAACCTAAGCCTTCTGCACTATCATTCCTGACTGTTATAGTTTTCCAAAGTTTGAAAGATTTTGTGTAACCACCGTATGCATGCTATATCAACAAGTGTTTCTCATTCTCAGCTTTTGCCTCTTTACAATATTTCAGTGATTTATTTAAATAATGTGCTCGATTTCAGTTAGTAACTAATACTATAAGTTCCGATAGGACTGAGGAATCACCTTAATCATTCTTTTATAAACATGTAACCCTAATAGAGTCTTGATTTTTTTTTTAAGAAAAACGTAGACCAATTAAATACAATTATAGTGCAGAAATTTCCTTTTTAGACACCATTATTAGTCTGCTATTATACATAGTCAGAACCACATTTAAATATGAGAAAATATGCCCAGTTTCTTCACATACCTACGATATTAAATCTTAACAAAACTAAAACATTTCATAAAATAAAACCTGTACAGTCTATAATTTTTCTTTCAAACTCTGTAATTCGTTACACACAAATTCTGCATACTTATCTAGAAAAATAATCTCTTAAACTGTGGTCCTCCTAACCATCAAGGGAGGCTATGAAGTCCTCCTCTTGCCCCTTAGCTCCAGAATTTCCGGACGGTGCCACGGGAAAACAGTGGAATTTTCTGCTACGACCTCTGGAGGGCCAATCCAATCACAAACAGAAAACCTAGTTCACAAGGGCTGCAGAATTTATTTTCAACTGGTCCTCTGCCAGCTCTATAAAATACTTCACCCTCCTTACCAAAATTCATAGAACCCATGCCCCTCTCCTGGGATTTCCTTTTATCCCTAGAGGGTATGTAACTGTTTTTCCAACTGTCCCCAACCACCTCCTATTCTTAGAAACTTTTACCAACAGCTTAAAAGATTTTCTTTCCATTCATTTGTTCCTCCCATTAACTCAGTAGCCGAAGTAAAATAATAATTTTGTTTCATAACAATACAATTGAGTCTTTCCTGCCATAATTAATTAAAAAGAAAATAATAAATAAGAAAATTGTCTTTTAACTTGTTACTGTTAGTTAACTCTTAATGAGGCTGTCACACCAACTAAGCTATCTAACATGAAGTCTTTCTTAATATTCAACATTTTTTGTAGCAAAATTTTATAATCCAAGTGAATTTTAGTTGAAAGAATTATTTATGAAGGATTTCATAATGATTTTTGGGATAACATAGAAGCTTGGTTATAGGAATATTTTAGTACAAAGTTTTTTTTGTGAGCAATAATATTTTTATTTTATTAATATTAAGTATAATTCTAAAAAAAATATTTTATTTTTATAGTTTATAATTTATTAAATATATTATTCTAATTTATATAATATACATGTTTTCAAATTTAATTAGATATAATAGTTTTATTGGAAGTTTGATTTTACTTAGTTTTAATTGCTAGTGTAAATTAAGTTAGACTAGATTAGAAGTGGATTAGATTAATTTTTTTTGTTTGTTTTTAAATTACATTTCTTTTCCTCACTCAAATAATGCATTTATGTCAAGATGAAGATAAATTATAATCAAAATAAAGTGTACTTTACATAGCTTTCACATATCTGGTTTATATATATGATTTTTCTCAACATTTATTTCCATGTTTGATCTTTAATTTTTTGTCATCAATTTCACAGCTATAAGAACTTATTTTTGTAATGTCTAAAGCATCATTGATTTCTAAAGAAGAATTCTTAAGGAGAGTAATAAAAAAGAATTATATTTTAGAGTCACACATAATTTTTCACGATTTTCCCTATTTTCATAATACTACATCTAGTTTAAAAGGTTTGATTCAAAAATATCTCATATATTGATAAAATGAATTTTTGTCATAATATTAATTTGAAAGAAATGACATGTTAAAAAATTTCAAATAATCTAATTAAATAATAATAAAATTCCAAATTCACATTTCAAATTATCAATGAAGATCTAGTCTCACTTTTCTATAATTCACATTTTGAAGTTGTTGGACATGTTTTGTTTTTAAGCTACTTTTGATTAAATAAGTCTTTGTACACTCAAATTTATTTGATTTTCTAAAAAAAAATTTCTTCCAAATTTATTTAAATTATTTTATTTTTTTTCTTTTCATTTCAATTTTTTATTGACAAGTTCTTGTATTTATTTAGTTTTCTTAGAATTTTGGAAAAAGATTGTAACCTATAACAAATAAATGATAACATGTAGGTTATGATTAAATTCTTATCTATAATTGAAACTGTAGCATTTATTAAAATCAGGTAACTTACACACAAAAAATATTTACATGTGGTGGAATTCCTATATTAATATAAATTCATATCTATAAAACTAGCACATTAATACTCTATGTATTTTACATATTAAAATTAGTTATATCTAAAACAATTGATGAAATGAAAACCTTAAACTCAACTTTGGGGATAAATAAAATTCTTGGAAAATCAAAATAATTCTAGTATCACTCCTCTTCCTTTCACCTAGATTGCATACAAATGTAATTTCTAATATTTTGATGAATCTAAAAGGAAAACTTCAAAACCTTATAAATGTTAGATGAAAGCATGATAAGGTCTGAGAAGTAAAACTCAACTTTTAGGGCTATGGATGCTCACTTGCAGTGGGTCCATAATTGTAATATATTGGGGCATACTTGTTGGGGATATAGATTCTCATAGGATGATAAGTAATGTCAAGTTAAAAAGATATAAAGGGCACAAATAATAAAATGTTTACTTACCTAGAGTGAAATCTCTAACTCACCATAATTTATAAATTTTACATAGATGGAAAGCTAATAAAAATGAAGACATAAATGGGCTTAAATAAGTGATCTATTATTTACCTAATGTTTGTGCTTAGTGATAATATCTATAAAAATTCATCAGACATAAGATGGTACCCATAAATAGAGGTACAATTATTATCAATATTATATGTAATTAAATATTTTTGTTAATGTGATATAGAGAAAAATATTTTTCCTTACTTTGTCACCATTTGTTAAGGCTTCAAAAACATTTTTTGATTTTTGAAAAAAAAAGGTGAAACATAAATTTTCAAAATTTTGTCTTTATTTCAATTTAAGTTTGTTTTTCTTTTATGATTTATTATTTACATTTCATAAATTTCTATTTTTTGAGGTTTCCACCATTAAAGAGCTTTTTCTGTGATACATAATTTTCCTCGATAGGATTTTTGATATGAAAAGGTATGGCTCTTTGAATTTTTGCATTATTATTATGTTTTGATAATGTGACATGTTAACATGACAGCTCATGTGGTGGATCATATAGGTTAATGATGTGCATTTTAATGTATCTCATAGACACTTCTTTTCATCCAAATCCAAGAATCTAAAGGTGCATTAGGTTAGTGTGCAATTTTTTACTCAAACTCCCTAATATGCTTTTTTAATCAAACATTTTTTTTTAATTAAATTATTTTTAATTATTATTTGAAATTCTTTTAGCTTTATCCAACCATTTCAGGTTACGGTGTCTTAATGAATCTTAGTTCTCAATGAATTTTATTAATATTTTAGTTGGATTCATGATGTATTTATGGACTTGTTTGTTTTATTTTTATATTTTTTATTTATTTCTCTTTATATTCATGATATATTTATGGATTTTTCTTGTTATTTTATAATTTTTATTCATTTCTTCTCTTTATTATTATTATTTTCTCTATCTTAATTTTAGGATATTTAGTTCCAACTTTTTCTTCCATAATTTTTTCTTTTTAATTATTATTTTCTCTATCCTCTTCAGATGTATTAGAATTCAATCTTATACAGATCAACAAATTTGTCCTTCCTGGATCTCAAACACACACTAATTACACCAAACTGTTTCTCATACACATTAATTGTGTTTTTATGAATTATTCTAGTTTTGCAATACTATATCATAGGCTCCACATTCTATGCTCTCCATAACTTTTATACAATCTATGCTCAGAGCTAAAATAAATATAATCCCTTCATGTATTTAGGTCAGCATTGCATCTAGGATATATATATCAATAATAACATCAATGGCTCAGATCAAACCATGAATTTAATGAACGGATGTTGACAGCTAAATTCCCTAGTTTATATGGCGATTCTTAGATAGATTTTTCTGACTAAGATCAAACCACGAATTTAATAAAGGTTTGTTGACAGCTAAAATCCCATGTTGATAGGCTGAGTCTTAGACCATTGAGTTAAGTATAGGACAGTTTTTTGGAAAGCTCAAATTAGGATAGTTTTTTGGAAAGATCAAATTAGGATTGTTTTTTGGAAAGATCAAATTGGGATTGTTTTTTGGAAAGTTCAAATTATGGAGAATAGTTTGAAAATAATATTTTTGTCAAATTAATAAAAAAAATTTATAAATTAAAATAAACCAGTCATCATTTTAGGTTTTATTTTTCTTTTTGGTTTTATTTAATTTTCAATTTTTTTTACTTTGACTAATATACAGGTGTGGATGTAAAATAATACTAGTAATTTTAATGGGAAAGAAAAATAAGTCAAATACCATCAATTTAGGATGAGGATTAAAAATATAGAATGAGAATTGAAAATATAAAATTGCAATTAAAAGAAAATATTTAAGATGTGTATAGAAATATACATGTGTGGATTTAAAATAATACAGGTAATTTTATTGTTTAATGGGAAAGAAAAAGAAATATAGAAGATTAAAAATATAAAAATATAATTAAAAGAAAAAAATTAGAATAAAAATAAAAATAAAAAAAATGTAATTAATAGAGAAAATTAAAAATTAAAGGTTGAGATTCTATTGAAAAACTAATATTATGCTATGATTAATATTAACATTTTTTAGTTTAGAAATTAATTTAAGTAAACGAAGAGTAATATCTTTTTTATTATTTTCCTATTCTTTATTATTGATACAATCCTTGTTATTGAAACAATCCTTTCAACGAGGTCATTTCTCGATTTACAAGAGGGTTGTGAGTCACAAAATTCTCCTATTAGCTGAATTTTGATGATGTTGAATATTGGAAGGAATTGTTTTTATAATCTCATTATATCTGAATGCATGCCAGTGTATATTTATATACGCGTCATGTTTTCTACGGAATGTGAGAATCAAGGTTAAATGAATTATTTCTTCATGTGAATGTTAGCATAGTTGATTTAGTTTTATAAATGAAATGGATATTCGTGCATGACGATTTACCTCACTTGTGGATTATGTCTCAATGTTTAAATTAATCATATTACTACCTACTATTCAAATTTCAAATTGAAATTTACTATTGTAGCTTCTATAGGTCTGCTGAATTTGAATTCAATATCAACTAGCCATTTTGATCATCCCTTCCGTGGGAGACGTGAAATTTTTTCGTCACGGCTATCTTATGCAATTAAAATATGTTTGTAATATTATGTATATAAATTCATTTCATTATTTGCTGTGGGATACAAGCTCGATGCATGGCTTCTTATCATGAACGTCGGAGTATTTATCTAAATCTATAATCAAGATATGTATTTGTTTTAAGAGTATATTTATTTTTTAATTATTAAGTTAATTATCTATCATCTGATACTCATGTGTTAATATTGTTCACAATCTCAGTGTAAAGTAATTTAAAAGCTTTATGAAAATGTTGAAAAGAGAGGAATTAGATGGAAGGGGAAAGGTATACTATTATAAGAATATAGAAATTATGAATTCATGTAAATAATACTAAAGTGAGTTTAAATAGTTTGATGTTGGAAGCAAATGAGAATGAAGCTTATTTTTTGAAAATCATGAGCGTTATAGCGAAAATAATATATTGATGTATTTTTAATTTTTAGTATAAAAATAAATGATATAATTTTTTTTTTATTCTATTAAATTTAAGAATCATATTACATTAACTTATCTGAAACATTTCTAAAGCAATAAGTAATGAGGTCCATGAGATTTTCAATAAAAAAAAATTACTAATATATATATATATCTTCAAAAGTCTACTTCATTAATAAGTGTAAAGAAATATTAATAAAATTTGTGTTTTTTTTATTAGCTTTCATTTACATTTAAGAAAATAAATTTCTGTCTTTAGTTTTTGGAAAATTATGCCAATTCCAAAACACAAATGAGGAAAAAACCCATACATGGTAATAGGGATGTGCAAAAATGTAAACTAGGATATGGTAAAGGAAATAACATAACTACATTTTGGTACAAGTCATCAAAACGTGTGTCATAATAAGCATAACTACATCTTGGTACAAGTCATAAAAACAATGTGCGTCATAGGGATGAAATCGTTATTTTATTTTATTATATGATTTGAATTTAATTATCACAATAAATGCTAATTTGTAAAGTTTTTTTTTTTTTTTTTATTAAGTAAAAAAGACAAAATGAAATCTATTCAATATTTAAGATAAAATGATTAAGATAAAATGATTAGGAAAAAAAGGTGTTGATTATAAAGTTTGCGACATATTCCTTTTTTTTATTTTACTTAAAGTTTCATCTTGGTTGTGATCTTTATATTTAAATAAGTAATCTATTCTTATCAATGGATGTATTCTTTCTTTTAGGTTCTAACATACAATGAAGATCCAATTTCGCAATTGATGAGTATTAATCTATTGTGAGTATGTGTTGAGTTATCAAGCATTAATTTTAATTTTTAATTAGATAATTGCTTAACTTATCTCATTATATAAAGGAACTTTATATTAATTATATTTATACTTTTTCATGAAATATTAATGAAGTAGGAAATAAAGTATGGAGTGGTGCTAGTAGAAGGTATTATGAGATATTTCATGAATAATGGTTTCTAAATAATGCATATTGTTTATTCAACATTCATTATTATGGTATGCATTTTAATTTATCTAGTAATTTATAATCTACTATATAAATGTTGATATAGTTAAAAATAAATATTAAGTTAGGATATAAACTAGAAGTGATGAACAAATGAGGGACTTACTTAGCTAGAAAGTTGACTATAGTTCAAGTAAAAAATTACAATCAATATAACTGAATTTTATTATAAGTTTTGTTATGAAATAGTTGTTTGTTAAAATGAGATATTTTATATAATGTATCACCAATAACTGTAACAATTAAATATTAACATTTTAAAAATGCATTAGACATATTATGTTAATGGTATGTCCATGAACTATCAATATATGTAAAAATTAGATATCCATTACATTTTGATTATTTTGAACATTTATATTGTCTTATTATTTTTTTTATTTAGATGTAATGAAATATTTCATATTTTGTTCAATATTGTTAAATGTTACTATAATAAATAACTAATATATAAATAATTACATAAGTGAAACATTATTGTAATCCTTATAACAAAACACAATAATTAAAAACTAAAATCAATATTTACTAATAAAATTTAATATTATTTGGTTTGAGATATTAATTGAAATTGAAATAATTATTTGATACTACCATCAAAAAACAAAACATTTCATTTGTACCACCAAATTTCAGTTATAGCAAACACCTAGAAAAACATAACCTAAAAATGTTTCCCTTACGTTTTAACATATATATTTATAAATAAACATATGCATATCGGATTCCTCTAACATATATATTTATATATAAACATAAGCATATCCGATTCCTCTAAATGTGTAACCGTTCTACCATTCACACGCTCTCCTTGGTGGTGTAGTTAGGCTCCAACGATACCAATTGGAGTAGACCTATGCCACTCTAGTATATATCGAGACAGTTTTTGATAACATATGCTATAGCGTATCTTAACGCACATAGCAATGTACTTTAGACCATATATTTAGATCATATTATGACTATATCATAGCAAATATATACTAGCAATTGTACTATATGATGCAAAAGAAACGCTTTAACGCAATAGGATAGGAAAGAGTGGCCTAAAAGAAATAAGATGTTGCAGAGAAGGAGCCATCGTGAAGGAGTGAAAGGAAAATTTTTCTTCCATGGAAGCATGTCGTGGAGGTTTCAAAGATATTGATGATAACAATTATCAACCAGAAATATATAGTTCTTAAACTTCGAAGCCTCTTCTTGATTGAAAAGATACTAAACTAATAATATATAGCAAAATTCCTGGCACAATATGTGAGCTTGTAACACGTCCAAATAAAACAACTGAAGCAAATACCATCAAATGGTTTTCAATGCATTTCTCATTGCATACATGGTTAGATTTTTCATGGATTAGGTGGTATGTATCAGCAAGAAGGGATACTTAATTCTTTTATAAGTAATGCAACTGCTACACAAACTATTCATAGTCCTTAATGATATACTCAAATTTCTTTCACGATACTAATCAAGTGTCTAAAGAAGCCATCATCACTTCCAAAATCAAATATTTAAACATACAAGTTGTAAAAATTGAATTTGTTTTATAAATTTTAATAGAATCATGTGCTCAAATCTAAGATATAGTTCTTAAACTCTGAAGCCTCTTCTTGATTGAAAACATACTAAGCTAATAAGATATAGCTGAAGAGAATATATATATATATATATATGTGTGTGTGTGTGTGTGTGTGTGTGTGTGTGTGTATTTTAATTTAATTTAAAAATAAAAGATTAATTTATTTGAATACATTAAATAAATAATTATTAATTTAACTAATAATTATATCAAGAAAAGGCAAGGCCTATGTTGAAGTTAAGTTAAATACCTTGTCTAATCATGCCAACATGAATGCCTCATGAATAAAAAAATAGATCGTGATTTTCTACGTTCAAAATCAAAGGTATTTTTGGTGCAGTTCCTCCATATTTAATCTTGATCACTTCCTATTGAGTCACCTATGTATTATTTTCTTCATGATCTTTGAAAATATTCAAAAGATCACATTGTTATTTACCAGTGATCTCCCTGGTGTCTACCATGTTCTTGTTTTTTCAGTATCATTGATATACGAATTTGGCTTCTTTTTTTCTTTGCGAAGATAGTAAAAAAGGTATGGAGAGGTGGATTTCATCACTTCAAGAGAAGTAAAAATAAGGCTATTGAGAAAATAACTCCAACATCGAGAGAGATTCAATAGAATTTATGGAATTGGTGAACATGCCTTGTTCTCTAGTGTTGGCTACTCAACATAGCTTTCTTGATCTTGTGCAGAAGAAATGAATTTGTATTTAGCTCATATTACATTAGCAATGAAATTTCCAAAATTCATGGTAGGCTTTCCATCACATTTGTAGAGAAAATTATAACATAATATCACATTTTTATTATCATAGCTAAATGCTCCTATATGCATCAACGATGGATTTCATCAATTAAGAGTAGTAAAAACAAGTTTATTGCGAAAAAAAATCCAACACATTTGTAGAGAAAATTATAACACAGTATCACACTTTTCTTATCAGAGCTAAATGATCCTATATGAAACAACTATGGATTTCATCACTTAAGAGCAATAAAAACAAGTTTATTGAGAAAGAGACTCAACACATTTGTAGAGAAAATATAACACATTATCACACTTTTCTTATCAGAGCTAAATGCTCTTATATGCAACAACGATGACTTTCATCAAGAGTAGGAAAAACGAATTTATTTAGAAAACAACTCTAGCACAGAGAGAGATTTGGAAGCAAGTGTTGAATTAGTGAACATGTCTTGCTCTATGGTGTTTAATATTGGGCATAGATTTCTTGATATTGTATACAATAATGTAAATTTTCATGTATCTTATACTACATTAACCATGAAATTGTCAACATTTAGGACACACTTTCCATCACATCTGTAGAGAAAATTACAATAGAGTATCACATTTTTCTTATCATATCTAAATGTTCCTATATGCAACAACTACATTGTGCCTCATAGTTTAAATTTGTGCAAGGAGGAGGAGAGGAGGAGTGTCAAGGTGCAAGCTAGAATAAGAAGAGAAAGAAGATTCTTGTTTGGGACTTGAGATAGATTCATTCTATACACATCTAGAGTAAAGCTTAATAAAACAAAACTCACCATACTTTGAATTTTTGAAATAAATATCTTAAAAAATGGAAAATAAATTTAATACATTTTACTCAATTACACATTTAACAATAGTCGTTTAAAAAAATACAAATACAAATTACTATTTTAAATAAAACTATTATATTTTTTTTTCAAGGAACGGAGGAACAAAGGAACCCAAAGACCTAGGGAATGGATGCTAGGGTTTCATAATGCTAAAACCTATCAGTTAGATTAGCAGAGGGGTACCAAACTTGTGTAGTGATTGGGGGATAGTATGGCTGCAACCTCGGGGAGGGAGGAGGGGGGGGGGGGGGGTGACCCCCTCCTACGGAAATGTCACGACTAGAGAACGAAGAAACAGACAAGCAGGACCACAAACAAGACCTCCTTCGAACACTGGGCCATTATTAGGAGTGGAATGGAAAGCCAAGACAGGAGGGAACTGGTTTCCATGAGCTCAGAAGAAACCCGGATTTATTATTCTTGCTAACAAATTATATGGTTATAGAAGTTACATGAAGGACCATACACTAATTTGTAGTTTCATCGGAATTTTTCCAACCGAAAATGATATTTTGAAATGGACTCAATTAAAATGGGAGCCCAAGGGACACATTGATTTGAATTTTTGACCTAGCCGATTTTTTATAGTCATCTTTACTAATATTCTTGATAAAGAAAGGATATTTGAGGGAGGTCCTTACATTTATTATAATGCGTGTCTTTTTTTATGCCAATGGGAGGAATGCTACAACCCTAAGGAAGAAAATTTCTTGGAAGCATCGGTCTGGGTTCGACTTTTGGCATTATCAATGGACTTTTGGGACCCTGAAATTCTAGAAGCCATAGGTAATTCTTTGGGCAGTTTTGTAAATATTGCAGAAACAACGCGATGAGGCTACTACACCTATTTTTCCCGTATATGTTTGTACATGAATGAATCCATTTAACTTGAATATGAATGAAAATTTTGGCATAAGTTGCTTGACTATGAACACATTCCCTTTCGTTGCCACATATTCCATGAATATGGGAATGTATATAAAAAATTCCCTCTGAAAAGTCTTTCTCCAATGCAAGGAAAAACCCTAGAGGGAGATGAAGCGACACCTGAAAAAGATGACAGATTTACAACAATGAAAAATAAAAAGAGGCATAAAAAACAACAGGTTACCCAAAATAACACTCCTAAGCAGAATAACACACAAAATAGTTATGAAATATTTTAAGAATAAGGGGAAAATTCAAAGGCAGGGGAGGATAGCCTGAGTACAGGGCAAGGACAGATACCATAGAAAAATCATAATGAAAAAAGAAAGGCCCCGCAAGAGTCAGTAGAAGGAGAATAGGAGAATATTGCAGAACAATTGCCAATGGATATAGAATAGAATAAAGAGGAGTTAATCTCAGAGGAGGTGGTTCTAAAATGTCTCTTACATGAATGGCGTAACTTAGATGATCATTTCATTCCAAATGACTAAAATAAATTGTACAAACAAACTTTTGAGCAATATCTGACAGTCCAATCTCAAGAACAAGTAAGTAACCCTGAAATCCCTCAATCCAAAGAACTAAGTACTCAATCCAAAGGAGGGAGAAGGAAAGGAATACGAACCCCGCGTGATTCAATTCAAATGGTAGGAGAGATGTTAGTTAATTCAGGAAAGATAATATCATTAACAATGGTATTCCAACAAATCCTTAAATTTAAACAATGAAAGTAATCTCCTAGAATATTAGAGGTCTAAAAAGTAAATGTAAGCAGATATATTAAAAAGAAAATATAAATTTAAAAAAGCCTCAACTATTGTTGCTACAAGAAATTAAAGTCTTTGGCCAAAAATTAGAATACATTCTAAAATCACACAAGCCTCATTATGAAACAATGGCGATAGACTCAAGGGGAAGTGCTAGAGGAATAGCCATACTTTGGAAGCCTGCTGAAGTACTAGTAGAAGAATGGATTGGACTTCGTTGTCTTCTCGCTGGCTTGTTTAGGAAAATAGGAACATAAGAGAAGCTGCTCATTATCGTAGTGTATGGGCCTCATATTCCAAGAGAAAGACAAGAATTTTTAAATAGTATAAGGACTGTATGCATCATGCATACATTGAACTACTAGTTATTGGGAGGACATTTCAACATCATTAACTACCTAACAGAAAAGAAAGGAGGCACAAGGATAGAGGACCTAGAAATGGAACTCTTTTGAGACTTAATCACCAACCTTAGATTGGTATACACACCTACAGTGAACGGAAAATTCACTTAGATTAACAGAAGAGGGATATTAAACCAATTTTCTTCAAGGTTGTACAGGCTCCTTGCTTCAAAATATTTAGTGAGTGTGGATGTGTTCTATGAAGTAGTCATCCTCCCAATGTTGGGTTCATATCACTGGACAATAATAATGGAAATAGACATGAAAGAAATCAGAAAAAACTGACCATTTAGATTTGAATCATTTTGGCTCAGGGATCCCTCCTTTCTGGATAAAGTGAAAGGATGGTGGGAAACCAACCATATTAAAGGCAGGAATAGAATGCATAGGTTCCAACTCATATTGAAAAATATAAAGTAGGAAATAGAGAAATGGAACAAAACCGAGTTTGGCAATATTCAACAAGATAAAGAAAGATTGTAGGGTGAAATGAAGCAAGTTTAGCAACATATGAACAACCATGGGAGAATTGAGGCTCTAGTAGTAGAAGAAGGAAATATCCTAAGCCAAATAGAAGAGCATAGGAAGAAAGAAGAACTACTTTGGAAACAAAAATTCAGAGTGCAATGGTAGAGAGAAGGGGAAAAAAATACAAACTTCTTCCATAAAGCAATGATCCAGAGGAGACAACACAATCGAATTTTTTCATTGAAAGACTCCACTGGAAATCGTGTTTTGCAACATAATGAAATGGAGAATCTATTAGTAATGCACTTTAGTAACCTCTTAATCAAGGAAGAGTAACATAGATCTACATCTATTGCTAGAATCACAAGACACATCCCTTCAATAGTAAGTAGTGATGAAAATTTAGCCTTATTTAGGGAAATCACTTTTTAAGAGGTGGAGGAGGTGGTTAGGAATCTACCCAAGAACAAAGCACCAAGTTCTGATGGCTTCAAAGCAGAGTTTTATCAAGCCACATGGCCATTCACGGGAAATGCTATATGGGAATTCGTAGAAGAATCCAGGCGGTCTAGACAGGTCTATCTAGCCTTAAATTCTACCTTCATCTCTCTCATCCCCAAAAAAGAGAATTCTGACGCCCCTATTTACCTTTGTAATGTTGTTTACAATATTATCTCTACGATCATGGTTAACAGATTAAAGCCTATCCTTCTGAATCTAATCTCTCCAGAACAAATAGGGTTTGTGAAAGGTAGAAAATTTTTGGATGGAATTATAATGATGCAAGAAGCAATCCATTCTCTTCGTAGCCTTAAAGCAAAATTTATGAATATCAAACTTGATCTTTCTAAATCTTATGATCACTTAAGTTGGCCATACTTAAAAGCAGTCCTATTAGCATTTATATTTGATGGAAGATGGATTCAATGACTAATGTCTTTTATTTACTCTCCCAACTTCTTAATATTATTGAATTGTATTCCTTCCAACCCCTTTAATGTCCCAAGGGGTCTTCTTCAAGGATATCCCTTATCCCCTTTTCTTTTTATCATAGTAGCTGAAGGTTTAGGGCGTCTGATAAAATACAAACTCCAAAAGGGAAAATTAAAGGGATTGAATCTATGGGAGGCCAAACTTAGCTCTTTCCCACCAAAATTTTGTTGATGACATTCTACTTTTATGTCAAGATACACTATGGGAAGCCAAAGTTGTCTTATCTATTCTTAAATACTTCATGGCTGCCTTTGGGATGATTATAAATAATGATAAATCCAATGTTTACTTATTTAACTCCAATGAGGTCTCCCAGAGGTTTCTTGCCCTAACTATGGCTTTCAATCAAGGCTCCTTCCCTATGAAGTACTTAGGAATCCCTCTTACGATCATTTCTCATAGGATATCTGATTGGAAATACTTTCTTAATTTCATCTAGAAAATGATACAGAATTGGGCTTTACATGCCCTCAACACACCTAACAGAGTGGTCCTTCTACGCTATATTCTATAGTCAATTCCTATTTATCATATTTTTGGAAGAGTTGCTCCTAAAACTGTCTACAACAATATGGTAAATCTATCTAAAAAATTTCTATGGCAAGGTACATATGAAAAAAGAAAATGGGCTCTGCTCTCCTGGGACAAGTTGACCAAACTCAAAAACCTAGGTGGTCTAGGTTTACGAGATTCCTTCGTTATTAATCAAGTAATGGGAGCTAAGATATGGTGGTGGTGGCTTCAAGGAGGTACACACCTCTAGAAAATCATCTGGGAAAGAAAATATGACATGCTAGGAACAACTGTGGGAAAATTGAAAGCAGATGCAACCCCTAAAGGGTCCATCGTCTGGAACTTAGCGTCAATAAACATGGATTTGATTCAACAACATAACTTATGGGAAGTCCGAGGAGGTCAAACAACCTTATTCTAGGAAGACTCATGGCAACAACGGGAAAAACTATTCAGCTGCCAATATTTAGGTGAGATTTTGCTATTCACCAATATGCCTCACACAAGATCGCTGGCTCATTACTGGCATGGGGAAAATGATGGAAAGTGGAGGAAATGGAGAGGTAAATATCAGTGGTCGAATGCCCCAAAAACACTGCAATGGAACAATTACAATAAAGAGATGAAAACCATGAAGCTTCCCTATAGTCATGGGAAGACATTATGAGATGGGGATATCATACTAAAGGCATGTTCACCATTCAAGAAAGATATTACATCAAATACAACAATATGAATAGCATTACAATACTACTCTAGTAGCAAATATGGGCAAGCAAACATTGGCCAAAAATATAACACTTCCTCTAGCTCGTAAGTCGCTGGAAAATACTTACCTGGGATCAGCTGCAAAAAAGAGGAATGCATGGGCCTTCCTTGGGCGTAATGTGTAACAAACAAGAGGAAAATATATAACATATTATCCATACCTGTGGCCTTGTAGAAGAACTATGGCACAATATCAGTATGGTTCTTCAAAAAACATATATAGATAATACGAGCATCACGCAAACCATACTCAACTGTATTAAAGGGGGATACACCTGTATTTTCCTTAACAGAGCCTGGAGATTATCAATAGGATTTCTCCTTTGGGTTATCTTGAAAGAACGAAACTGTAGAATCTTCAGGGAAGAAATAAGACAATGAGATCAGACATGGCAGGTCATCCTAGAAAACATCTCAGAGACCATTCTAGTAGAAAAATAGAATGTGGAAGATTGGACAACAAACGGAAATGAACGCCGCATCCTCACAATGTTGAATTTAAAACCTTAAATTTTGGCTCGAAACCTATGGAAAACAACTTAGATTCGGCAAAACCCTTCAGATAGATTCGAGATACCCTAACCAGGGTTCTTGAAGCTAAACTATGATGGGACCTCTAAAGGAAATTGAGGACATGCGGGAGTAGGTGGAATATTCAGGAATTCCCAAGGATCAGTATGCAGAATTTATACAATAGAGCTGGTAGTTGCCACAAACGATGAAGCATAATTAATGGCAGTCAAACAAGGGCTCACTATTGTAGTGCATGAAAACTATCAAAGACTAGTTGTAGAAGGAGACTCGGCTATGGCAATGGGTATACTCCAAAAACTATAGCAAGGAACACCATGGGAGAAGATAAGCCAAACCTGGAGAATAACTAGACTTATCCATGAGATTAGTGTAATTATGCAGGATATAGGATATCTCATCCCACTACATGTGCAAAGAGCTAAGAACAAGGATGCAACCACGAAGGACGCCATCTGTACATGAATGCATCTGACAGGGCCTGGGACATTGAGCTCCACCCATTACAAGTAATCATAAAACAAGACAAGGAAATTTCACAAGACTAAGACCCGTAATCAGGGTGTGACGAGACAAGTGAGAGGGGAGGTTTGGCGGTTTCACACGACGTCGTGCACAGACTGCATGAATGATTCACCACCTTACACAATGTATTGGGAAATGAGCACACGCCCGTTAATAATGCTCTTCATAGGAATAACTCTTAACCATAGCGGAATGTCAAGTAAGTCTTGGAAACGACATCGAGAAATAAGGTTAAGGAAAGCTGCATACTGGAGAGGTAGCATCAATCCCGGAAGGAAGCAGAAAGAAACCGCAGCAGTGAAGGAAGAAGGTTGGCATCGGCAGCATCTCTCCTGGTATGTTCTGTGTCTCCTAACTTTGTTAGAAACCATGAATGTAACTGTAAATTCGGCATCTCTCCTCTGGAATCCCTACGAAATAGGATGTTTTACCGTTCCAATGCCTTGCCCATACTTACAAATTGGACATAGAATGCTTCATTGTATGCATGTGACCATTTTCCATAGTGGAGTGGCCAATTTCGAATTTTTGGATAGTTTACAGTCAATTTTATTTAATTTCAAGGTTCAGGGTTCTGGGATTTTACAACATTTAGTCTTTAGATTTTGTTTGAAGAATGTCATGGTTGTTTTGATTTCCTAGGCCCTATGGTGATACCCTACTTTCAAACCCCCTGCAATGTCTTTCCTTGTTCAGTTTTACTGTTACCATTTGGGAAGGGCTCTTGATTCACAAAGCTGGCAAGGGATTCGTGTAGGGATGTCACCCAAAATGCTTCAGTTTTGTAATTGTATGAGAAGTTTAACGTGGTTAGGAATGAACATCCCAGCAACAATAAGGGAGGTGGCAATAGGTCTTGCTCTCAATATTTATATTGTATGCAATGTTGTGGGGTCTACTAGATACAATCTAGTTATGAGTTTTTCTGGGGGGTGGTGGTAACATCCATCTGGGGTTCCTGTTCATGCATTTTACGCCGTGTTCCAATTGGAATATGTCGCATTTGAGGCTGCATTCGAGTCTGCATTTGTTTGTAATTGAATAAGCCTTTACTCATAAGCTTACGTCGTTGTGGGAATACCTTCTCTGACATTTTCCAAAGGAATAGAAAGAATGTGGGCCCCACCTAAAGTAACAACGATATTGTTATTGAATTCCTTTTTCCTTACACAGGCCCTGCAAAAATTAAAACAGGTTTCCAGCTCTCCGTCGGATAATCCGAGGCAAAATCGATTCCTGATTGTACGAAGACAAACAAAAATGACAAAATGTCATAGTACCAAGAAGGAGGGTAGGGGAAAAGGGAAGCAAAAGAAATTCAAACCTATTGCAATCTCAAGAAAGAAATGCAAGAGGTCCAAGAAAGAGGTTATTGAAAACCTTTTCGAAGCCTACACCACAGGGAATCCTCCCCATGTACGCAACCTCATCCAGGGATGGGAGAGAGAAAGTGGGCATAAAGAAGAAGACATAGAAATGCAGGAAGATGAAATGGACTTCATAGTTTATCTAAGGAATACTGAAGGATGACTATCCCTTTTCCACCAATCTATTGAGACCTACTAGACCTTTAAAAGTGTCCTGGAAAAGGCTGTGACGAGTCTGCAAGAAGTGGGAGGATATCCACATGTGGTCTCTTAGGTGATTTCGGTTCTCGAGGGTATCAAAAAGGAACTGCAAGACATTTGGGTTTCTCAGCATCATGTAATAAGAAGTCTTGGAAGAATTGAGAGGAAAATTTAAATGATGGACCAAGTGGACATGCCGAGGTCCAGTGTCAAAGACCCTGCACCGGTCGAGTCCTCGGATGACTGATAAACTAGTTCTTGTTTAGATGTTTCTCTTTGTTGCTTCATGGTTTTAGCGGATAATATTTATATTTTCAGGTTGTTGTCAGACTTTGGTAGATATACTAGTATGGAGTCTATGGACTATAGGAGGAAAAAAAAATTCAATATTGGATGGCTTTTAACTCTCTTGGATGGGAAACATACCTGGTTTCCTTCGGGCAGGTTGAGGTTATCCTGTTTTTATATGTAAATCTACTTATATTTTTTTGATAAATGGAAAAATGGAAAGGCACTCCTAAACATTAAAAAAAAAAAAAAAAAAAAAAAAAAAAAACACCTACTCTAAATAAAAATAGTACAAACAATAACATTAATTACCATGGCTCTCATGTACATTCCTCTTATTACTTATTTTTGTAACTTATTTTTAATCACATAGTGTCAATTTATTAAAACTATAATCTACAAGTCTCACTTTTTATATCTTTGGCGGAAGGATAGAGTATCTAAATTCCCTTACCCTTTAAGAAGCATCCTCAATTAGTATACCACCCACCTCGACATCCAATCTAGAAATATTAGGTTATTCTAAATTGATCAAGAGTATAGAATTTTAGGGTGGTGTTTTATGTGCACTAAAATTCCCATGAGATCCATCACTATGTATGTGATTCTTTGCAACCTTGGATATAAAGAATAATGGTTATAAACATTTAAAAATAATTTTATTAAATAATTAGTTTAGATCTATACTACTAGTGAAGAATAACATTAATTACCATGGCCCTCGTGCACATTCCTCTTATTACTTATGTTTGTAACTTATTCTTAATCGCATAATGTCAATTTATTAAAACTATAATCTACAATTCTCACTTTTTATAGCTTTGGTGGAAGGATAGAGTATCTAATTAGTTTGTGTGGAGTTTAATTTTATGATATAAATTTTATTTAAATCTTTTTTTTTTTTAATAACATCGTTTTAACTTAAAAGTCACCAAAACCTAAATACTTATCTTAATTTCTCCTTTAAATAAACTACATTCCACATGAATATCATGGGTCAATACCATGAGTTGTTTTTATAGTTTATCATTATTTTGTTTTATTGTTTTTGTTTTTTATTGTATTTTGATCTACTTAAAGTGTTCATTACATTATTTCAATATTTTTATTTAATTTACTGTACTTTTATTTTTGTGTAATTTGACATAGTCAAAATATTAAACTTGACATAACAACATTTCTATCATACTTTGTTGGAGAGCATTGAAACACAAAAATGTAATATTTAAATACATAAATAGTTATTTTCTTTTTTTAAAGTGTTTTTTATTCATTTAATTTAAATTAATTGGTTTGTGTGGAGTTTAATTTTATGATATAAATTTTATTTAAATCTAACAAATTTTTAATAACATCATTTAAATTTAAAAGTCACTATAATCTAAATATTTATCGAAAAGAAAAAAAACTAACATTATAAAAAACATATATAAAAGTATTTATTTGTGGATCTAATGGCGGAAAACCTTTCAATTGTCTAACATTTGATCCAACGACTCAAATATGGACATATTGGCAACTAAGAAAGTTGTTTTGAAATAAAAACCCCTTAAAACATAATTAGATAATATAAATAAATGTGTCATAGTAAAATATATCTATGGTCCTTGTTAGGATGAACTATGTAGAAGTATGTGATACCCGTTGCGGATTGAAAAATCCCATGAATCAATGATTTTTTTAATGTTTTGTACATGAGGCTTCAAGATAGGTCATGTTTATGTTAACATTGATTCCAATATAGTAACACCGATGCTCAACATCATGTGGTTGGCTAAAATATGTTCCATCTTCTCTGCCATGCATTATCTTATGGTTGATTTTTTTTTCTTAGATAGGTTGGGCAAGGTTTATAATGTACAGACGTAGAGAATTGATGGAATATTTTTTTGGGGTTATTGGATTTGGTTCTATCGTACAATTTGAATAGCCATTAAATTTAAGTATATAATTAATGGGAAGAAAAAAATAAATTAAAGTGAAAAAGTTTTACGTGGTAATTAATTTTGAATTAAGTGATAATTAATTTTAAATTATATTTTAGAGAGTTGGATCATTCTAGGATTCAACACTAATCGAGTTATATCTAGGATTCAATAGTAATTGAGTTATAAATTGCATCCAAAGGTTAAACAAATTAATCACTAAATTTCTTTAATTATTTAATAGTTTTAATTGATTATCCATTACCTATTTTTCTTATCACTACTTACCTTTTTTTAATTAGACTATCTAGGTTAGTTTACTCTTGACTCATTGCTAAAATTTTTAGATTAAAAATAATTAATGAAATTTAAACAAAATCCAATATAACGCTCGAGTTTTATTTATAGAGTTAAATTATATAATAAGTTAATTGTATCTATTTGGTTAGTGTTTGTAGAACATTATTAATCATTGAAACTTATATATATATAGATATAGATATATAATATTTACATTTTTTTTTATAAAATTTCATTTATATATTTATAATATGTTATTATTTTGTTATTTGATAAAGGTTACTTAATGTACTTATAGTATGATGTTTTAATTTGATCAATTTAGTAGATAGATATTGCGGTGAATAGTATGTTTTGAATGTACTTAATTCTATGTGTAGTATTAAGTATCTAATACATGTAGTTTATATATGAATAATGTAGCAATAACGTATGAATAAATTATAATTATGCTTGATTTTATCTTATAAACTAACTTAAATTTTGGATGTATTATGAGATAGAAAAACTAAGTATGATATTATGTGCTCAATGGCACTTACATTGAATTAGAAATGATATGATGAAAAACATTATCATGAAATTTTTATATTGATTCAAATGATGTTTTTGCAATTTCATATTTTTTTAAGTGGCATGATTATCAAAATTGAATATTTCATGAAAAATATTAGAATACCACCATATGGTGGTATGGTCTATGGGAGGGTGTTTACAATGGTTCTATTAGGATGGTTGAAGTCATTTCTCACCATTTAATCCTAGAAATATCAAGTCCTAATAGAACTATGTTAAGATAACACCCCTAGATGTGTGATGGTGACTATTAGTTTCCAGATGGGAAACTTAGTTAAGGTAGCTAATGCTTCCATATCTACACTTTTGTTTATATAGTTGATACTCTAGTATAGCCTAGCAACTTAATGACAGGTTTTTTAAGGGTCAGGAAGGATAGGGAAGGAAAATAATTTGGATTAGTTGTGAGTTTTATTCTCAATCATGTAATATTAGTGTCTATTTATGTTATTATGTTGGTGTAAATTATTTATTAATTAAATATGATAATTATTTAATTATTTGCATGCTTGTGAATATAAAACAATTTGCATTAAAGATGAAAGTTGTTGTAATTAGTATACATCTTATCCACTAGCTACACATACATGCATTATAATAACTAGTATGACTATTAAATGGATTTAGTTCAAACCATACTAAATTTATTGAAAAATAAACCACCTCAATACAAATATTTGGTTTTAACCCTTGACCTTTTAGAAAAAAATGCATGCTCCTAACTATTAGGCCATACATACATATTTGTGTGTGTGTTGAATTAATTGATTATGTTTGGTGTGAGTTAAATAGGGTTTAATAGGGGAATGACCTCATTATTTATTTGATATTCTTGCAAAAAAAGGTACTGGAAGGGATTTTGGGGAAATTATGGGCTTTAGAATTGGGGAAAATGGGTTTTTATGTTGAATGTGATGAGAAAAGAAATCAAGGAAAGCTATGTTATGAGGGGTATTTTGAAGTTAAAAACAAATTTGGACATAGTATTTTTATTAGATATGTGAAAATACTAGTTGAATATGGTTCTATTAATTTATAAATAGAGGGTTATGGAATCAAACCCAAAAGGTTTCCTAGAGCTAGGGACTAATTAAAGTTATTCCTAAATGGTTGAGAGGATAAGTATCCAATTTAGGATTTTGGGTAGTTTGAGACACTTGAGAGTGAAATAGACACAAATCAACTAAGCTGAATAGAAAAAAAAGACATAAGAAAACTTTACAAGATATATTTTACGATAGAAATCCCTAAATTATATCTAATTTTTTTATTATTTATATAATTAAATTACAAGGTCACAAATTTAAATTTTAACAATCTTATTCTATACAAATGCTAAGAGTTTTTTTAGCCATTTATAATCACATATAAAAATATTTGACTTATAAAGTTGATAACATTGCTTTTAATAATAATACATTTAATTTTTTTTAAACATATTAATTTTAATATAATAAAATGAAAAATAAACCAATATATGATATAATCCACAGTAATTTCAATGATATATAAATAATATATTATAAATTAGATTGATCCATTAATTATTATGACAATTTTTTAAAACATTTTCAAAATTAGACTGCTTGATTTAAACATAATCAAATGTAAAATAATGAAATATATTAAATATATTAATTTTATCATCTTAATTATAAAACAAAAATAATTTGATTCATCTAATTAAAATAAAAAAACAATCATAATTATAAAAATAAAAAACATGTCTTTTTAATTTACTTTACATTATTATTTAAATTTACTTTACATTATTTGAAAAAAAAACATAATTAAGGATACATACCACCATTTGTTTTAAATTCATAATAACATTGGCTTATATAGCATCATATTAATAAAATATTTTGAATTTCTCATTTATTGAAACTATATTTTTTTTAAGTGTATTAAACTACTCAATTTAATTTATATATTTTAATTTTAATTTTATTATTTTTTTAAATTTAAATTAATTTTAAATTTACAATTAAATTTGTAAATGTTTTGAATTGATAATTTAATTAAATTGATATATTTTTTTCTTCTTTGGTTTATATTTTCAAATCAATTTTATAGAATTTCTTACATCATATTGTATAATTAACCATATAAATATCTTACAAAATTTACAAAATATTAAATAAATATCAATCTTAATCTTATGAAAAATCACAATTCCATGAAACATATCACCAAATTTCAATGAAAAACGAAGGAAAAAAAACATGATGAGGATTGGCCTAAAAGACCAAAACTTAGGTAGACTGGGCGTAATGTGAGTTGGTATGGTCGTGCCTTCTTTTTTTTAATTCCGGTCCTCTGAATTTACTTGATATCTTAGTGCAAACGTAAGTAGACTGGGCCTATAGCCAGTTGATGTCTGTTGGTATAGTAGTGCCTGTCATTTTTAAAATTTTGCTCCTATAAATTTACTTGGTATCTAAGTGTTATAGTCAGAACTTTGCTCCTATAAATTTTCTTGGTATCTTAGTGCTATAGTCAGTTGGTGTCTGTTGGTAGCGTAGTGCCCTTCTTTTTTTTAAAAATTTCTCCTACAAATTTACTTGGTATCTTAGTGCTTCTCCTTTTTGTGAGAATGATGGATCATGGCCCTTTCAAATCCAATGATAGTATGGCATGAATGAGGCTGCCAAATTCTGGCATATTGAGAAAAATCATCGTATTCTACTGTTGATTGAAGCAGATTCTAGGACCATCTAAAGCAATTTTGTGAATGCCCGTGAATTTTTTCTATGGACTCTAAACTTGAGTGGGGAGAAAGTACAGTCCTATCCTTGCATGCGTCCATGTACGCAAACCCTAACTGCCTGTCTTTTACTATGGCACAGCCTTTTGCACCGCCCCACCCTCACCAACCATATCTGATGTATAAAGGAAGCGGCGGGAATCACGAGGCCCCAAACAAACAATCAGCAATTTCAGCTACACCATGCAATTAGTTCCACTACATGTCTCTGTGAAATACAATCATTTCCATAAAAGTTTAAAAAAATATCTTGAACTGACACTGCAAGACATTACATTTCATTTGTGAGATACACGACATCTCCGTGTTTTTAAATTGATCTTTATAGTATGTACTGATATTACAACATTTTTTCAAAATAGACAAACTGATCTAAACACATATTTCTCTCATATTAGATAAACTGTTCCTAAGAAGTGACCAACGAAAATAGGAAGTAACTTCCAAATTGAATTCCTCTTCATATATGTATTAGATAAACTGTTCCTAAGAAGTGACCAATAGAAACAAAAATAGGAAGTAATTTCCAAATTGAATTCCTCTTCATATATATATTTTACTAGAAAATATCTCCATTTTGTTATATATATATATATATATATATATATATATATATATATATATATATATATGTATATATATATATAATATTTCATTTTGCATGTTTTTATTAATAGAGAATAAAAAATAATATACAAATTCACAATACTAACTAATTGTTAGAATTAATGGAGAATGAGTACTATTGGAGAGAATCTATTCATTAGTTTTGGGTGTATCCTAGTTTAAGAATTAATTCCTATTTTTTAGGTGTTAGTTATAAATCTAGTATTATCATGTAGATTTATATATTCTTGATGTTAATGATTAATGTTGAGATAATGCCTCATTTATGATGCATACTACAGTTTAGGGATTGGTTTGGTGTGTTGGAGGATGTTGAGAGATTCTCTCAACTACTCCCTCCAAGAATGGAATTAGTTGGATCTCAGCAGCACTATAAATATTGTAATGTATTAGTGTGATTTAATATAGAATTCAATTATTCTGTGTGTGAATATTGTGTGTTTCTGCTCTCTCATAATTTCTAATATGGTATCAAAGCCAGTTCTGGCTTGATTCCCTCACGGGAAGGCCAGGAAGATGTGAGAGCAATGATTGTCAAACCACTGCTGTAGGAGAGTAGATAGTTTATTTTCTAGGTGAAAGTTTTTGTGAGTTTGTATAGGGGCGCAGTGATTGGTTGAAGAGTTTACGGAAGTACTTATTTCAGCTATCATTCCCTTATCCTTCCGTGGATTGGTGTGTTGATTTTGTCCATTTTGTCCACCTTGTTGCTGTGTGTTGCATGGATCATATTTGAAACAGAACAAAAGGCCGCAGATATTTCTTCAAACTCCAAGCAAGTCTGTTCTTGAGGGGGAGGATTCCAAGTGTCAGCGCATTGAATCTGTGACAAATCAGGGCCCGAATGCACTTGGGGCAGAGACCATTTCCGCCGCAATTTTTCGATTATGTGGTAACGAAACACACACATCTTAATCCTGCACTTATGTCATAGGAGTTGCGGATCGAAATATTCAACGCCTGATAAAACAAGAGCCTGCGTTTATATGAGAATAAAACGAAGGAATATGCACCCATGTATACATTTTTGTCATTACAAACAAAAGGAGAACATCAGCAATGCTTTTGTTAGTTGTACGTTAGTTCTCTCTCTCTCAGTCCTCTCCAGCTACTAGTTATATAAGCCCACTCGTTTTCTCAGTTCTTTGAAAGAGTGGGTCATCTGCTTTTCTGCTTTCAACTCTATGTGTCCATTCATACGTAAAAAAAAAAAATAGAATGATAACATTATTTTGTGACGTGAATGAATTATAGCCGTGTGTGGTTTTGGGTCATGAAGATTGGGATGACGTATTTGCTAGCGGGTTTATTACACATTTGCGGGCAATTCATTCATCAGGAACATGTATTTGGGTATCATCTGAGTTGACCCAATTCCGTTGTTGGTCAACTATATGTAATAAGAGGGTAGATATATGGATATTTCTTGCCTTGTGTTTGATGGAAGCTGCAAATTTATTTGCGAAAGACGGAGGCTGCAATCGCTAGAAATTTTTGGGAGAAAGGTGCTATACTGCTAGAGAAATTAAAGCTACTTGTTAGATATATATTATGTGACATTTGTTGTGAGATTTGTACAGTGCAGAACCAACTATGAACAATTTAGCATTATTTAAATTAGTCGTTCTCTACATTCTACAGGGACGAGAGAACAATTGGCTAATTTGATTGTGTGAATTTGTTATATGTTGATATTGTTGTGCTACGGGCCAAGAGCATCAGTTACAGGTTACAGTATGAGATCCATTTGTGTGAAGCAGGTCAAGTTGTTAGATTATCTCTTGAACACATTCAGTATTCAGACCATTTGCCTAGCCACTGATGGATAGCCGAAAGCGAAATATCCGACAGATGGTGATTGGTCCATAGGATGGTTCATCACTTGTCAGCTCTTATCGCGGAAGCCCCGAAGAGCCGAGCTGTCAATACTATTGATCTTACACAGTTCATTATTGCTGGTCAGAAACAACTGTATTTTAAATGGGTTGAATGGTAGCTCGAAAATGGTGGAGAAAAGAGCATTGTCTATGAGATCTCAGAGTGGGTACAAATGTTAATGAAGACCAAGGCAGACAAATGTTTGTATTAAGTTAGTGTGTTCTCCATTTATGTAATGTAGGCATTAAGGGGGGGTGTTGAGATAGTGCCTCATTTATGATGCATACTACAGTTTAGGGATTGGTTTGGTGTGTTGGAGAATGTTGGGAGATTCTCTCAACTGCTCCCTCCAAGAATGGAATTAGTTGGATCTCAGCGGCACTATAGATATTGTAATGTATTAGTGTGATCTAATATAGAAACTAATTTATTGTGTGTTAGTCCTGTGTTCAATGGCTGCTCTCTCCAATTTTTTATAATTAATGAGTAGAATTTTTTCTGCTTAAGCAGTCTCCATGTGCAACTTGCTGAGCTTTGAGCAACTAGTTTTCTATATATAAGTTTAATCTTATAATTTTTAACACTAATTAAAATAAAAAGTATCTTCCAAATTTAATTCCTTTCTCTCACACATACTTATTACCAGAAAATATTTCTAACTATTTACAAAAAAAATGAAAATAACATACAAATACACAACAAATATAGAAGTTATGCTTTTTAAAAGACTAAAAGTTCTAGATCAACTACATTAACATGCAGTGCTGCAAAATTTACATCAACATCATGATGTAATTGACCATACAAAACTGCTCATAATATTCATCCAAATACACTATTAAAACATAACCTTTAACTATAAACTTATTATCAAAAATTAAGATTCAATAACAATTGCTTAGTAACTCTAAACTAAATAAATCTTACCAAAAAGCAAGATTCAATAACAGATAGTAAAAACTGACTGAGTGACTAAAAGCAATCTCCAAAATAACATAGTAAATATTATGGCATATGGTGAAAGGGTATTCTATTCCTTTTAATCAGAGAGAAATTCTGCCATTCTCCATAAAAACGTTATAACCAATAGGAAGAATTCGAATCCACCTTAATCCTGCTATTCTCTTTCATTCATATATATAACCCGTATCCCGAGTTATAATATAATGCATTTGCATTAATGTTCAATTCCCTGTAAATAAGCTAAAAATAAAATATGGAAACTTTTCCTTGATGAATATGCTCTAAAAAGTAAGATATTGAAACTTTTCCCTAATTGCCAAAATGATGTCCTTCCATGAAAAGAGATTTAGCACCACTTTAAATGGCAGAAGCTCGTCCACTGAAAGATATATAATGTACATAACAAAAAAACCACCTATATATTCTACATGACAAAAGTAAAATTGGATATCTTGTTTCAGAAATTGACTGGTCCATAGCTTCGCATTGAATACAGATGTCTCGTTGTGAGTGAGTTCTGAGGCAGACTTAACTTTCACGTCTTTTTGGGCTTTTCAGTGGGATTTCAGAGATGGAATCAAGGGCCTGAAAGTGAATTTCAGGATCTCTGTACCTCCACTTCATCCTTATTTATTTGATCGTATGCAATAAACGATCTGAAAAGTTAAATTCCCTATCATTGCACTTCCACTTCAGCTCTACTGCTTTGATCGTCGGTGAAGTTGTCAACCCGCCGTGACCATCTCTCTAACTTCTGACTCGATACCCATACCTGCAGTGACAGCTGCAAGCATTTGTTAAATTTGATCGTTAATATCTGTTTTCCTTTTTTTAATCCGTTAAAAACGATTTTTTAAAACTGCATGTCATCCGTCATGCACTATTTTTTTTTAAAGTGCACGTCATCACTGAAGTCCACTAATTTTTTTAAAGCCATCTCAAAGATGAGGGATAGACTTAAATTTTATTTCACCTTACCCATGTATATAATATTTATCTTACATCAGATTTCTTTATTTATGTAAATTTTAATTATTAAAAAATTTGCGCACAGAGTTTGCTAGGTTTATTAATTCATTCTCAATTTTCAAACATTCACTATTTCCAATTTTAGTTGGGTATTATGTTTAAATGTGTTTTTTTTTGTGTTATTCTTGAACATGATTTTGATATAATCTCACCATTATCAACTTAAAAAAAAAAATATTTTCAATATCAATATAATGTAAAATAAAAAATATATAATATATATACTTAATAATTTTTATTTTTTATAAATTTTAATTATACAAGTTATTTCCATCTAATACATAACAATTTTACTTAGAAATGAACATTATTTCACCTCAGGTATATTCACATGATAATTTTGATCAATAAATAAACCCAAAAAAAAAAAAATCGGTTGTCTAGGCTCATCATAATGATACCATAGGAGTGGTGTCCAAATTGAAGGATGGATGAATTGTGTTTGGATATAATTCGAGTTTTTTTCAAGCAATGAGTTTATGTAAGAAAAGAGTAGGCAAGCTATTCGAATTTTCAATGACCCCTCTGATTCAAAATTGGCGGTGTGTGAAAGGTACGAAGTAGGAGACAACATTGTTTGCTTTGTTTAGATAGTGGAAATTTTTATGATTTGTTTAGAAGATCACATTTGTTTGATATGTAATGTAGTTTGAGAAGAGAAAAAAATATTTGTGCTTCAGAAATTGCCGAGGAAAAATGTTATATGCACTTGGAGGTGAGGAGGGAGGAAGGGACAATGGGGAAGATCAAATTAAAAAAAAAAATTATTGGAAAAAGTTAGAGAATATTGATACGAGCGATGAAAAGAGCAGAGAACTAATATTTGAAACATGGCCGGAGTTGGAGTGAGTGTGGTAGTCGGGTCAATGGAGGACGAGAATTTCGAAATGTGGTGAAAGATGGAGTGAGTGCGGTGGTCGAAAAGTGGGATGGAAATTTAGAGGAGTTGGATAAAACCATCAAACCGACCCCCAACGTAGAGGGTGATGTGGTGTTTTGGTGGTTTAAAAAATGTATTTATATAAATGTGGTTGCATTTAGCTTTTTTTTTTTGAAATATTTTAGGAAGGATATATTCTCTTTGCATGTCTAACATAAAATTTTGAACATTTTGATACTTGGGAAGAAGAGAAGTTGATTGGTGGAAGGGAAAGAAATATTTCAGGAACGGTATATTATTTTTGCATGCCTATCATGAAATTTTGAACATTTTGATACTTGGGAAGAAGAGAAGTTCATTGGTGGAAGGGAAATCGGTTAAAACATTTTTCTATTGGTGGTAGGACGTGGACATAGTTGGGTGGACGAAGATCCAGATGGTTAATCGTAAAATTTAGCTAGTGGGGAGGAAGACTCTGACCTGCACAGTTTTGGTCATACTCACTATTGGCAGTGGGGGAAATGTAATATGTAAAATGTTTTTTTTTTTCCTATGAAAAATAGATAATTGATGTTTTTAAAGAAAAATTTAATTGATTTTAAGAGAAGTAAAATATTTTGTATTGTTGGTGGGCCATGGAGACACTCAGGTGGATGAAAGTTGCGATGCTTTATGGTACAAGTTAGTTGGTTCGGAGAGCAAGCCCGATGTAGATTGTTTTCGTCGCACTTTTGTTTTCAGAGTGTAGGGAAAATTTCATTTAAAAAATGGTTTTTTTTACCCACAAGTGTTATTTTGCAGCATTGCTAATTGAGAAGACGTAAAAAAGAAGAAATGATATTTTTTTTTAAGACTGGAAAAATATTTGTAAATGTATTAAAAAATAGTTGTTTTCAAAAATGAAATATTTTCAAAGAAGAACAAATGCTCTTTTTAAATGATGTTGTTTTGAAGAAAATGTGTTTTTTAAACAAATTGTTGCATAGTATACTTTTTAGGTTATTTATTAGGGTGGTTTTGATGTTTAAGATGATGCAAGTACGATAAAATGACTAGTGGCACCGAAATTGCGAAAAAATAATGTGTTTTTTTTATATCATGTTACTTTGAATAAAATTATGTTTCTTTAACAAAACTTTGCATTGCATATATTTTTTTTTTCATTTTTGAATATGGTACTTTCGATGTTTGAGAAGATGGAAGTAGAAGAAGTTGAAAATAATTATATTATTTATGTATTAATGGAGAAAAGGTTACATAAGTTGTAACGTATCTCCTCAGTTTAGGATTTGTTCCTAGAATTTAGGAGTTTGTTTGCAACTTCCTGATTTCTTGTGATGTACTTAATGATGTAATTTCTGATTCATGAATGTAGAGTGATCTCTCTGTTTGAGTGTAGTCTCCTGGTGCAGTACTCACCTGAGAGCTACAAATCCTTATTTTCAATTCTGTGCATATTTTATCTTGGTATCAGAGCTCAGATTGGGTGAGCCTGATCTTTTATCACCTTTGTGGCTGAATCGCCTTTGTGGCCAATTTGTCTTTGTGGCTGGATCGCCTTCGCGGCTAAAAGTGCCTTTGTGGCCGCGTGTACACGAGAGTTGTGTGCTCACAGAGCTTTGTGCTTGATCGAGCAGGTGGACTGCAGTAACACCTGGCTCACGGACTCAGATGATTTTTTAATCTCTGAGTAGAAGGGGGTTGGCGCGCTTTCTGCACTGACAGTCGCACCAAGAAGCGCAATTGGTGCATCTGTTCAGCCCATACCCGCGCCAACATGCCAAATCACGGGATTGGCACAGAAGCGCATGGAAAAACAGCACCAAGACTTTTCCTTGCGATGTTTCTATTCTAGGCGCGGATTTTTCACTCGGGAAAGCGCCTGGGCGCGGATTTTTTATTCGGGAAGACGCCACCCCACCTTCAGTGGAAGATCCGTGGGAAGCCTCACCTTCGCTAGAAGATCTACGAGAGTTGCAGATCGGAGAAGTTGCGGATCTGTCCTAGAGAGGCAGATCAGATCAATTTTGTGGCTGTATTGGGAAACAACGGATTTGCTCATTGGAGCAAGATTATTTTTTGCATATTTTCCAGATATTGCTGGATCTGAATCAAAGATAGAGTGGGTGGATCAAGAGAACTAGCAGAGCAGTGGCAGATTGGTTGTCAAGATCTGAAAGGTATTGATTTTTATTTTTTTGATGAGTTGGGTAGATTCATTTACTTGTAGATCAGTTCAAAATGAGTAATACTATGGAATCATATCTCCACAAGTCTGGCAAACTCGATGGATCTAGCTTCACGAACTAGAATTTTAAGATACAGACCTTGCTCGAGGGTGCGAATGCATGGTCGATAGTTATAGGAGATGAGAAGAGACCGAATTTAGTTACAGGGGTGATTACACAGGAGCAAGAATGGGATAAGAGAGAAAATAAAGCAAAAGTTTTGTTGAAGATGTCTGTCAAAGATAACATTATCCCAGATATCAGAGAGTGTAAAATGTCCTCTGGTATCTGGATGACCATCAAAAGCTTGTATCAAACCCAGAATACAAATCGGATTATGGCACTCAAAGGCAAGCTGTTTTCAATGAAGATGGACGAGAGCGAGACTACTACTGCATTCATCGCGCAAGTTAAAGATCTGAAAGACGGATTGGGAGACATCGGAGAGAGGGTGTCTAATTCCGATCTCGTCACAATCACGCTGAATGGGATGAGGGATGAATATCAAATTTTCATCACTGGATTAGCAGCAAGGGATAAAGTGCCTACATTTGAAGATCTGACAGGGATCCTGCTGCAAGAAGAGGAGTGGCGGTAAAATTTGAAACCCCAGAGTGATGATCTTGCTCTGATGGTGAAACGGCGATCATTCAGAGGGAAGCAGCCACAGCAGCAAACATAGATGCAACAGCATCAGAGAGGAGGAGGTACATTGCAGAAGAGTCCGTATAAAGGTATGTATGTAAATCATCCTGTAAAAATATGTTATTATTGTGGAAAGAAGGGTCATATACAAATGGAATGCCTTAAGAAGCAGGCAGATGATGCAAAGAAAAAGTTTGCAATGGCGAAGCACAGAGGATATTTTGTTGAAGAAGATGAAGATCTTAGTCACGAATTTCGACTGTTCACGGCTGACTGTTCCCTTTCAGCATCTAATGAGGACGACATCTGGTATGTCGATTCTGGTGCATCCTCTCACATGATAGGTAAAAAGGAATGTTTTGAAACTCTTGAAGAAAGTACATATGGATCAAAAAATTATTTAGGAGATGATAGTGGATACGAAATTAAAGGATATGGGGATATTATGGTAAAGTTACCAAATGGTGATATCATTCATCTTAAAAATGTTTTATATGTACCGGGAATTAAGAAAAATTTGATATCTATATCCATGATAACTAATCAAGATATGCAAGTCGAATTCTTCAAGACTTGTTGTGTCATAAAGGATTGCAGGAAAGAAACTGTTGCAATAGGCGTGCGCGTAGGAAGCCTATATAGACTGGATGTAAAAAGTATAACATAGCGAGCCATGGTTATAGGTGGATCGACAGCCGAACAACTCTGGCACCAGAGATTCGGTCATTTGAATTTGTAGGACCTCATGTTATTACAGAGAAAAGGTATGGTTGAGGGACTCCCTGTCTTTCACAGTACTCAGTTAAATTGTGATGGTTGTGCCTTAGGTAAAATGCATAGAGAAGAGTTTCATGTGCATGATAAAAGGAAGGAAAGAGATATCCTAGAACTAGTGCATACTGAGATATGCGGACCTATGCAGACAAGGTCGCTAGGTGGAGCATATTAATTTATGTTATTTAATGATGATTGCAATAGATACTCATGGGTTTATTTTCTGAGTAAAAAGAGTTATACTTTCTAGTATTTTATAGAATTTAAAACCTTGGTGAAAAAACAGTTTAGAAAAAGCATAAAAATTCTCTGCTCTGATCAAGGGGGAGAATAAAGATTAGGGAAATTCATGAAATTCCATAAATCTCATGGGATTGTTTGGCAGTTTACAGTGCCACACACACCATAGAAGAATGGAGTGGCAGAGCGCAAGAACAGAACTTTGGTGGAGTGCGCAAGGAGTATGTTACAAGGTAAGGGTCTATCTAATAGTTTTTCGGCAAAAGATATTAATACTACTATCTATTTAAAGAACATAAGTCCTACCAGATGTCTTGGCTTCAAAACCCCTTTCGAAGCTTTATATGGACTCAAACCAGCAGTAAATCATTTAAGAGTATTTGGGTCAAAAGCATTTTCCCATATACCCAAAGCTGATAGGAAGAAATTAGACCCTAAAGCTATCAAATGCATCTGTGTTGGATATGGTACTGAATTTAAGGCATATAATTTGTTCAATCCTGAGTCTCATAAGATATTTGCAAGCAGGGATGTAGTGTTTCATGAACAGGTTCAAGAAGGGAAAGATGACAGTGATGATGATTAGCACATTCCATTGTTTATGCAGGAAAGCAGCAAGGATGAACGAGAGCATGAGCACAAAGAGGAGTAGAAATAAGAACAGAAAGAAGAACAGGAAGAAGGTGATAATGCAAGCCCAAGTAAATCTGAAGAAAAAAAATTTGAGGTAAGTCCCCTACCAAGGAGATTAGGTAGGAAGACTCAAAAACCATCCAGATTGAAAGACTATGCTTTGACGTCAAATATTTTGAACATTATAGAACCCACTAACTACAAAGAAGCTAGTCAATTTGAGGCATGGAGGGCTGCAATGAATGAAGATATTGAATCTATCATTAGAAATAATACTTGGGATTTAGTTGAACTTCCTAAAGATAAAACATCCATAGGATGTAAATGGTTGTTCAAACCTAAAATGAATGCAAATGGAAGTATAGAAAAACTAAAATCTAGGCTGGTTGCAAAGGGGTACTCACAGCAAGAGGGTATAGATTTTGATGATACCTTTGCACCTGTAGCAAAGTTAAATACTATCAGAATGCTTATTTCTCTAGCAACTAAACACAATTGGGAGCTACACCAACTTGATGTTAAATCTGCATTTTTAAATGGTGAATTAAAAGAAGAAATTTACTTAGTATAGCCTGAAGGGTTTGTAAATAAGGGGCATGAACATCTTGTTTGTAGATTGAAAAAGGCACCCAGGTATTGGTACGAAAAGATTGATTCTTTATTTTTAGAGCATGGTTTTCATAGGAGTTTGAATGACCGAAATTTTCAGGTCTTGGTACAATAAAGAGGAGAAAATTATTTTGATTTCTTTGTATGTAGATGACATGATTATAACATGAAATGAAGATAATTTGATCACATAAATCAAACGATTGATGGCACAAGTTTTTGAAATGAAAGATATCGGAAGTCTCCGTTACTTTTTGGGATTAGAAGTATGGAGAGATACTGGACAGACTTTTCTTACCGAAGGAAAGTATGCCAGAATTCTGCTGGAAAGGGTTGGTATGGATCAGTGTAGGTCAGTAGCAACACCATTGCAGCATAATTTGAAGTTATGCATTGACGATGGCACTAAGGAGGTGGATGCCACTATGTACAGACAACCAGTTGGGAGTTTGATATATCTCACAACAACTAGACCAGACTTGGCATACTCTGTTAGTGTGTTGAGCCAATTCATGTCAACACCACTTGAAAGTCACTGGGTAGCAGCAAAAAGTGTGTTGAGGTATCTTTGTGGTACTGTTAATTATGGTATTTTATACACTGACACGTCTGACGTTACTCTAGCAGGTTTTTTAGATTCAGACTGGGCAGGTAACCTCGATGATCGAAGGTCTATCATAGGTTATGCATTCAGCATAGGATTCGGGGTCATAGCATGGAGCAACAAAAAGAAAAGCATTGTAGCATTATCTTCATGTGAAGCTGAGTACCAAGAATTGTGTGCAGCTACGTGTGAAGCAATCTGGTTGAGAAGGATTCTCAATGATGCGGGAGAAGAACAGAAAAACTAAAATTCCATCAAAAGCGACAACCAGAGCACCATTAAACTAGCATACAATCCATTGTTTCATAAAAACACCAAACATATTGACACTCGGTTCCATTTTGTTAGAGAGAAACTACAGTCAAAAGAAATATGGCTGATAATTTTACTAAGCCTCTTGCACGTGTGAAGTTTGAATTGTTTAGAAGGATGCTAGGAGTTCAGGATAATCCTTTCTCCATTAAGGGGAAGAGTTGAAAATAATTATATTATTTATGTATTAATGGAGAAAAGGTTACATAAGTTGTAACGTATCTCCTCAGTTTAGGATTTGTTCCTAGAATTTAGGAGTTAATTTGCAACTTCCCGATTTCTTGTGATGTACTTAATGATGTAATTTCTGATTCATGAATGTAGAGTGATCTCTCAGTTTGAGTGTAGTCTCCAGGTGCAGTACTCACCTGAGAGCTACAACTCCTTCTTTTCAATTATGTGCATATTTTATCAAGTGGTTGTTGGCACAGATACTGGAAAAAGGAAGAATGATAGTGGTGGTGGATCGCATGAGTCACAGGTCAGAATGGTGTTGGATAGAACTGAGGTAGAGGGGATCCAGACCTTGATCTCAACCTGTAGCGTTTTGGGCATCGTGAAATTTTTTTTTCTCATTTTTTTTTTTTTTCATTTTATGTTGTTTTCGAAGGGTTGTTGGTTGAAATGTTGTTTTAAAAAGAAAAAGTTTTGGTTTCTCAATAGTGTCAGTCATTTTCAAAATTGTTTTGAAATTTTTGCAAACGAGGTTTTGTATCATTTTAAATATGATAATTTTCACGTTTGATAGGATGATTTTTTGGGGGAATTTTATCCTTAGCAATGTGACGAGCAATATTTGGTATGGTTTAAGGAAAATTGTTGATTTTCCGATGGGTCCATGTATTTGGGAGCTTTCTCTATTTGATTTTTTTTGTTCTTTTATTTCGTTGGATTCCTTTATCAGTGCTAAAAAAAATTCGGCTCCTTTGTAAAGAATGGCATCTCTTATTGGAAAAATATATTTTTCCTACATCTTGCAATGGAGGTAGAGGCAAAGAATTTGGATTTATTTATTTTGGAGCTTGTGTGGAAGGTACCTTCTTTCTGGGATCTTACCTTATCAACAAAGGACATATCAATAGGTTGGGTTTTCCTTTTATGGACTTTGGGTATAGAATTCAATGTATAGTTGGATTTATGGTTCTATTCACTAGGCATGGAGGATGTTTTCATTCAAAGAATTACTCCATAGTAAACCCTTTTATAAATACCTATACAAATGTTGGGGGTTTGACTATTGGAGAGTCGGAATTCTTCTCTCTATTAGAGAAATTTAGTTCGTAGAAGTATGATTGGATTTTTATAAAACATGTGTGAAAAAATATGGAATCATACTTTTTTATTTTCACGAGTGTGGACATGGTCTAGATAAGGGCATAACCCATTTTGGTGGTGTAATTTCCCCAAAGGAGGTTTTACTTACAAAGGGAAGTTATTATGGCTATATTTAGACAAATATTTTGAAGAGCACCCTTTTTATGGCTGCACAATCTTTTGGTCAATGGATGTTATAAGAAACCAATGGGATTTTCCATTTTTTCTTATCCCTAACATTCAGTGTATGGCATTGGTATTGCACGAGAATCAACTAGTTTTTCTTGTGAACAATGGTTCAACATATGTTTGGTTGCTTGAAGAGGTTCAAAATTTTGAATTTTGGTCAAATTTCAATTGAACGAAGCTTAGATTATTTTAAAGATGAGTGGGGGTTTAGTTGGATTTTTCTTGATATTATGTCAATGGATATATATAGTAAATGTGCAGGCTATGTACATTTTCTTGTATTTGATTGAAAATTACTTATGTTGGGTTTTCTGGAAGTGTAAATAAAGGTATATGATATGGTGACTGGATTATTTATACCAAAAATTGCAGACGCTCTCTCGCTTTCTAAAATATTTGGGTTTTGTGTGAAGTGAGTTGAAGTTTTTAATGATGTTACTAAAAATGGAAATGTTTTTTGAGTTGACCCCAACTATGGGACCATGCCATGGCACTGGAATGCTACTTTCTACATTGTGTATATGTGGATTGTGAAGATTTATTCCTTATTGACTATATGAGACTGTGAAAGTGGTGTTTTTGTGTGTGTTGTGGTGAGAGAGATTTTCTTTATATATATGGATGTGTGTGTAATATGATAGGATAATTGTAAGTATTTAAAATTTATTTAGTATTCAATTTTATTTCTTCTGCAATGTGTATGTTATTAAATGATTATAGTTGTTGATCATGTGGGATGGGAAGGAAGATTGAAAATAGAAATTAAAATTGAGTTGAAATATGGTGTAGGAATTTCAATCGAAGGAATAAGAAACCATGGTTTCAAAAGAGCTCGGTCATTTGGCTCACATGAGAGAGAAAATTAATATAATTGGCAATAGTATCAGTAGAAAAATGATGCAGTAAATTTCTACAGAAGAGTCGCATACTAGGAAAATAAAAGAGCATTAATAATTCTTTAACATGATGGAGTGGAAAATGCTACATACGGGAATATTGGTAGTATGACGCAAATAATATTGGGTCGAAATTGTTCCTTTCTGCAGATATTGGAAATTTTACCCTTTTTGTTTGCCAATTTTTGAAAATAAAGTGTTAGTGTAGGCGAGAACTATGGTTCCTTTATGGATAATAGAAGAAATGTAATATTGGAATAGGGGCACATTCGTGGGGGTGAGTAGTTTGCAACATCAGGTTTATTACTGGTAACAATTTCATGGGTGACACGGTGAGAAATCCCTGTCAGTATTCTAGAAATGTGGGTTTGGGAACTCGTTCGAACAACTATATAGTGAATATCGTTACTCCATGGGACTATTTTCGTGTTGGGTGTCCTAGAAGAGAACATCTGCATTAAGTAGTCTTTTGCTTCGATAGGATTTCTGCATGTGAAAAGAATATATTAATTGTTCTATGTATTTTTGTTATTTCATTGGTTTGTGCAATGAAATGTTGGAAGTAATATTGGTGGAGAGACCAAGGTGTAAGGAATAAAGATTTTTTGCATTCATAAAGATGGGTTTCATCCATCTGAGGTTGGTTATGATAGTACTATTCTTTCTCGAATGGTTGACAATTTTTGACTACAAGGTGTGAATTTTAGAACAAGCGTGTCGAGAAAAAGGTGTGCAGTGAATATTTCTATTCATAGAGAGTCTACAAAGAGTCCCTCTCGTTAAATAGGACAAGTCGTGAAATTGGATTTATTTTGTTGTGATTTTTGCATTTGAATATGTGTTTCAAAATTGTTAGAATGATATGTTAATAACTTTTTTTTGTAGATCAATATTATAGTGGACAATGGCCAAGCAGTAAATTCAGAAACAAAGAAACCTTTGTCAGCTATTTAGGTTCAGTTGGGTGGGTCCGTCGGGCTAGAAAATGTATGTGATTTCTCTCAAAAAGTTTAGTAAGTCATCATTTTTTATATATGTGTCATTCATGAATTATGATTTTAAGTTTATGCAACCAAAACGAACAGAAATGAAACCAAAATGTAAGAAAGAATTCCAATGAGTTTATGGAAATAATTATTCAATAAAATTCTAAAACTCGTTGGTTGTTTCAGATCATCCTTCATATTTTTTTTTCTTTCATATAGAGAGTAGTACTGGCTGGCATGATTTCACTAGGGAGATGATTGAGGTGCATAAGCAGTTCCTTTGTGGCATTGATAACTTGTCTGTTGTGGAAATGTGAATAGTATGTAAAGAATCATATCCAGGTATACAGGTTGTGATATGGCATGAAGGTCCCATCTATAAAAGGTGTAAGAGCGATATGGGTGCTCACCGTTTCTCTCTCTTTTATAACATGGATCCTGTTGAGCAACCTAAGGTTCTAGGAGTTTTGACGCAAGTTGAAGAAATCATAGTAGTGAGAGTGAACCAAATATTGCAAATGACACATGCTAGAGGTAGCAAATATAAATATAGTGGGCATATGATTAGTATTCCATAACGCATATGTTTGATTGAGATAAATCTTCCATGACGTGTGGAGAAACTCAATTTTATGATTTTAAGGAGACATGGTGTTGAGTCCAATACTGTGAATGATATATGAAGAGGAAACATGTGTTGGATGCATTGGCATAAAAAATTCATATGGATAAATATTATAGGGATGTTGAAATTGAAATTAAAATTGATTTTATTGGAATGACTCACTAGTGTGTCTAACATGTTGTAATATGTGGATATTGATCTGGGTGAAATCGGGAGAGCCGATGTGAACATTGAAATATTGTGGACTACTGGCTTGAACTACCATCCATGATTGTTTATCTCACAGATGCGTAATGAGTGCATATAAGTGGAAAAATGAGAAGTTTTATTTAAACTAAAAATTCTAGATGTGATGACATAGTCGAATGGGCAGATGATGGCACATCCTTTATGGATGAATATAACACTGAGGGGTTATTGTACATGACCTTCCCACTTTGTTTCCCACTGGTGATAGTGATTTTTTGGATCAACATACCTGCAACGTTCAAATGCATGAATATGGTTTTCATCTACTTAGGTATTGTGCTCAGATATTTGGAAGCCATCCTTGGTTTTGTATTTCCTGTTGAATATGGTTATGTGTAATCATAGGTAGGGAACACCTTCTTTCTTCTTGAATAAGAATATCAATGAGAGTGTGTCTGCAACTATTGAAGAGTTGTACCAGCAACTCGTGGATCTTGCGAACAATAAATTTGTAGATAAATTAATTTTTTTTGTTGCTTTCTTAGGGATACAAAGGAATATTGGAAAAAGTGTCACTTTGAGCTCATCGACATGATCACGCAATTGGAATTCCCAACATCGTTTTTTATGTTGAGTGCAACTGGCACTAAGCGTCCTAAATTGCATTATCTTATGCCTTTAACGACACATTCTTATCCATGAAATGGAAATCCAAAAAATATTGATAATGTTATTCATTACCCACATATAGTTACTCTCTACATGCACCAAAAAATCAATATATTTTTTGAAGTGGTTCTTGAGAAGTATCTCGGGGTGAAATATTTCTGGTATATGTTAGTCGCTATTTATATTTACATATTGTTATGGAATCATAATGGTGGATTTTTTTATTTTTTTTGGGGGTTTTTTTTTATATGCTAACTATATGAAAAAAAAAATATTTGGCCGGTATGAGTAGCAACACCAGTCCTGAGCACACATCCACTATTTCTTGTGGTTGTTAGGAGCTTCAAATATGGAAACATTAGATTGGAAAAACCATTTTTATGTTGATGAATCCAAGTATTAATTTGAAAAAATATGTGACACATTGGAATCCACATCACATACACCATCGTAATTTGATGGTTCCTAAAAGTTTTAATGGTGGCCCATGCCTTTTGAAAATATCATAGATTTTTTTGTGAGATACTAATGAAGATTATGATCATTTGGTTAATGGACTGCAAATACACACAAAATGCAGTGTTGGTTCTTGTTTATGGAAGAGGGTCTCTATACTTTCATGTCGTTATGAGGCTCCATGTGAGTTGCGTGTTGACTCTGCAATGTATGTATATTAAAAATGGATCAATAAATATTAAGTGGCATGGAACGGTGACCATTTTAATGTCCACAATGCAGACCTTATCACTATGGTGAAAGCAAATTTTTATTATCAATCAGTTGTTTCTCAACGCACAGTGTTGAAATATTTTATCAAATATGCGTCGAAGGAAGAAATGAAATATGAAAGTTATCATGAGATGTTGACAAAGGTTGCAAGTGTGGGTGGATCTGAAGCTCTTGGGTTGTTTTCATATAGGAGGTTTCTACAAGATATGCTTGTTGAGTGATACATTGGTGCATAGCAAACATGCCATATGTTGCTCAAATTTCCTCTTGTCGTGTACATTCACAATTTTTTTATGTTGAATGTTGGAAAGAAATTTTTGCACAGACTATCGTTGTAGTTTGACGAAGTTTCATGTCAGAACAATTTTTTTGAGTTGTATCAAAATGACCCCCATTTCCTGGAGCATTTGTGTTTGAAATAAAAAGTGATATCATGGAGCTATGATGTAAAGGAGAGGTACAAGGTGTGAAAACTTCTTCATGTGGATGATATTGTTCGTGTCTGGCTATGTTTCTATGGTATTCCAAACGAGGGATAAGAAGAGTCTGAAACATATTTCTTGGAGTGAGATTCTTTTCTACAATCCATTTCACAACATTGGTTAAGATATATGAAACTCAAGTGAAAATATCATTGAGAATTGGAAGAGTCTTAGATATCACACATGGAATTTTGATCAAGGGAATTTTCCAGATGAGTAATTATTAGGATTTTCACGCCCCTTGTTCATGAAGATAATGTTGAAAGTGAGCCTGAAGACTAACAAGTTATTTCTCGTATTTTTCCTCCAAACAAGGTAGCGAGTTTCGACCTTCATAATATTTGGGGAAGGGACTATGATATTAATTATAATTGGCAGGAAAGAATTATTCCAGATGAAATTATGGAACTTGTTATCAATTTTATAAAATATGGTTAGTCAATAGGTGTTGTTAATGAGGACCCAATTGAGGAGACACTAGTTGCACATTCCTCTTTGTCTGAGAAGAATTGAGCTCATTTTTAGATCATTTTGTGAAAATTTGTTAATTTTGGAATGAATATTGTGTTTAGAATGACTATTCAAGTTAAACTAGAACTGGGAAGTCTTATCTTATTCATTGTATTTTTTATTTTGTTTCTGGTGTTGTAATGGATGGTAGGAGCCCATCGTTGTTGCTCACACCTAATGAAATCATTTTTTTCAATATAAATGGAAAGAAAACATAATAGGCTTTAAAAATTACCATAAAATATATGATACCACTGAGTGGGAAATCCATAACAACGTTTCAAGAATAAACTAGGAATATTCATTATGTTTTGATGCATGAGGTGAGCTTTATAGGTCCAAGGATTTTTGCATAGATAGATGCACATTTGTGGCAAGCCATTCCTGAGAAGAAGGAATCTCATTTTGGTGGTAGGTAAATCATTCTTGTTGGTGACCTTCAGAAGCTTCCTCCTTTCAAGGGTAAACCTTTGTATGCATGGAGGAGAATAGATAAGGTATTGTGGGAAAGCTTCAATATTTTTTCCAGTTTGGATGAAATATTTAGGAAAGAGGGAGATAATCCTAGGAAGGAAACTTTTATAAATATTTTAATGAATATTAGAAACATAGTATTCTCTACATGATTGTAATATCTTAATGTCATGTGTTTAACGTTTCCTGCATTGAGAGGAAAAGAGTTTGCTTGATTCTTCAGTTCGCATGTTTGCAACGAATAATTTTTTGAGCTTGCACAATTATAAGATGTTAAAATCATTTAACAGACCAATTTCTAGTTGTATTGAAAAATGGATGAGAATAACAAAAACAACTAACAACGACGATGATGTTTTGGACCGTGTGGTGTTTCTATGTCATGGAAAGCATGTGATGTTGACACGTAATTTGTGGGTTGAAGCTAGGCTAGTAAATGGTGCACTTGGATATGTTTAGGATATATACTATATGTTGGGTTCAAAGCTACCTTAACTTTGAGTGTTTTCTACAATTATTTTTTATAAGTACATAGGCATCCGATTTGATATAAATTGTACAAGCATTGTTCTTATAACACCATATATCCCTCTAAGGATGTAGTGGTCATTTAGTATACACAAATCATATGGGATTAATTTTAAATGAGCCACTATCAATATAGGGGACAGAGAGAGGTAGGGTTTGACATTTACAGCCACATCAAGAGTAATTTCATTAGATGGTCTTCGGGTTTCACCACATTTTTCTTTCCAGCGTTTTTCTAAAGTGAAAAACATTGCATTTGTCACAACTATGAAGAAAGAGGAGGAAAATTTAAAGAGAATATCATTTTAACAAATGTGTTTTGTTAAGTAATGAAATTTTGAAAGAGAAATTTATGCATTTGGTGCCAGGAAAATAATTTCTTTTAAAGAAGTTTTGTTGAGAAGAAAATGAAATAGGAAAATTGTCATTTCAATGTGAGGATTAATAGTGAAGAACATGTGCAGTAGGATAATACATATTTGTTTTGGTTAATTGCAATGTCATAAAAAATAATATTGTTGCATGCATCACAAGAAAATATATACATTATCATTATGCATAGGCAGAGCTAGACATGAATAAGATAAAGAAACTAGTTGGAAATATGTGCACCAAGAAAATAAATTAAAGGTAAGAAATGTGTTTAATAGATAAATAGGAGTTCAAGATACCATTTTGTTTTTCAAAATCCTTTGACTAAAACATTTTTTTGGGAAATGAAACTGAAAATGTTGTTCGAAATATATATTTCCATATGATGAAAGGAAAAAATTTACCTGAAAATAAGCTACGATTAAAATATAAATGATTAAGGGCATGGCAGTTTGAAAAAGAGGGTTTACTATGAAATACATATACAATAAAAAAACATAAAACAAATTTCTTTGACAAAAAGAACCACTCAACAAGGTATGCTGACAAGTGGAGAACAAAGTATTCTTTTATCCAAGTGTAGATATACATTGATAAAGTTAAAGGTTGGCTAGAAAATTTTCCTATGAAGAGATAAAATTCATGAGACCAAATGAGTGTGGTGTGTCAATCAACATTCAAGTGAAATTTTTGTTGTACAAAAAAGGTGTATGTTCGAAAAATACATGTTCAAATACTAACATTCTTCCAAAATATTGTGGCAGACAGAGACATGAATGAAAAAATTTTGTGCGATACATAGACATGAAAATCGTAAAGAATTGAGCATGATATAGATCTATTTAAAAATGAATGATATTGGAGGGAATGAATCCCAAATGTGAATAGGCATATAACTCACAGTTTTATTTTCTGAATAGCAACTCACACTTTAGAAATTGGTTGCAATTTTGTTTCAGGAAGAAAAAAAGGTAATCATAAGTGAAAAAATAAATTTCAACCATATTATGCCAATATTGAGCGAGAGATAAATATAAATAACTTGACAAGTGAAGAATAAGAACATCCATTAAAAAATTAAAATGATCACATGAACAATATGCATTCAAGTCATTGTATTTGTATTCAAAAAACATTTCAGTTTTAAGAATTCTTTTGAAAACAAAATTATTGGACATCATGAGCATACGAACCCCTACTAAAACGTAAGAGATCATGTAAATAACATTTAGTAAAAGGAAGGCTTGTTGAATATTTTGGTATCAGAAAAAATGTAATATTGATATGCAAGAATGCAAAAATCGAACTCTAAAATTTGAATCCTTCCAGAGAGGATTATGTCCAGACAAATCTGGCAGGACATTCAAGGTTCATCCTCCTCGTCTGGTTCTTCTTTTTCGACACTGGCCAAATGCAGTGTGCGTTCCTTGATGTAGTTATCCCAACATGAAAACAAATGAGAATTTCATGATAATTGGATAGGTTCAAAGTGGGTAAAATTAACTTCGCACATAGATATCAAATTCTGCATAATTATTTACTTTTGTTTTTTATTTGATTCTCAATTTGGAAATGACTTTGATATTCTTTAAGGGAAAATGCAAAAATCTTTGAATTTTTTGTTGATTCCAGGTTTTGATGGTTCCTATCACTATCTGGTCATGTGTGCCATTGTATTATTCTTTTGAATTGAGCTGGGTTTTGCATCTTTTAATGGTTTGGATCCTGTGATATCGAATTCCTCTATAAAAATTTTCCCAATCTCCCATATTGACATATAGTGTTCACTAACCCTTTTGATGGATTCTTTTATACCTTTTGCCTCAAACTGTTATTGACTCATAGAAGAAAACAATATTTTGTTATCTATATTCGAGACTTTCAAGATGTGGTTAGGCTTTTTATAGCATCATTTTTCACCCTCATGTGATACATGATTGTCTCTTTGGCCTTGGGCACCCATTCCCACAGACTTGAACAAAATTCATAAAAAACAGTGTTAAAAATTCCATACGCGGGTATGCCCAGAATTTTCTGTGTGTATACGCGAGTCCATACACACTTTTCCGCGTATGCCATTAAAATCATTAAAAAATATATAAAAATTTCCTATTTTCGGGTTGGGTTGATGGTTACTCCAGTAGTTCAGCACCTGACATGTGTGTTCCAGTGATTGAACTTCTTTGAGGTATAAGCCTCATATGCATAGCCTTCAGGAGAAAATTTATAGACATTATACTGCATTGGAATCCAATTCAAGTCTGATTTCCCATGCCTCCTGCACTTTCCCAGATTTTTACAGGAAACCCTTGTTTCCTGGAGATGTTCATCCATTTATATGTCATCTCGTGTGCACAAGTCTTGAAAGTATCTTAGCGAGGCAAGGGCGGGACGGATCCAGACAACGGTCTGTTTGAAGATCGTGGAAGGATTCGGGTGATCTCTCCACTTTTTACTACTGCGCATGTTGTTCGTAATAGAGAAGAACCATCTTGTTCCTGAATTCACGTGTTAATATCTACTTGCATATGTGAAAATATTATTATTTAAGCATTTATTATTGTTTATATGATGTTGCACATGAATTTCACTGACATTTAGGATAAATATATGTTGTACAACTAGATTTCCATGCACGTTTCTTCTTGGTTTTTAGGTTGAGGAGGAAGAAGGGTTGCTGGGGGTTTGGACCCCGCAGGATCTACATCAAACGTAGGATTACGGGTGAGTTCTACTATCGATGTTATCTAGTTTTTAGCATACAAGTGTGGTTGTGTGAGTCCTTCTTGAGTAGCATGCCCTGATCTGTGGAGGTTTTGACCCAACAAACCTCTAGGGAGTTATTTCCTGAAACAGAACTGGCGACTCCGCTGGGGATCGCATTCTTGTGATTCCCCTGTTGGGTGGTTTCAACTGTTTGGAAGGTTTCCAACAGTTTTAACTATTATTTCCAGTCCAGTTAACTTTTTCTTAGTTAGACTGAAGACCTGGTTCTTTATCCAGGCTTAATCTTTTTTATTTTTCATTATTTACCTTTATATACGCGAGTTTTTCTATACACAGTCATGTATACACGCAGTTTTTGTTAAAGGAAGTCGCGTATACATGGGTTTCCTTTGACACAGGCGCGTATGCACGCTTGTTGAAAAGCTGATAAGTAGCGTATTCCTGGGAAATTTTTGAAATTTTTGATTTCTTGACTTTTTAGTCTTGTCTGCCTGTGGAGACCTATTCCTGCAGTGTCTTTATAGTCTCTGGATTGTGTTGATAGTGATTATTGGTCTTTTTTCTCTCTTGATTGGTTGAAGACTGGCTATTAGGAAAATCTTGTTTTTTAGTGCTTGCATTTCTAGTTCGAGTACCAAGATCTCTTTTTGGGGATTCTTGGCTGTTCTGCTTAATCAGAACAAAGAGCTTCTACTCATATACTCTTTCCTAGCTTTGTGTCTTGCTTTGCGCTTCGATTTTTGCCTATTTTTTGGTTGGTTTTCTTGAGTTCATTTGACTAGGTCTTGTTGCAATTTTTGAAGAAGTCTTTCTTGGTTCTTTGAAGTTTGTGATTGATGCAAGGTTGTACTATTCTTTTGGGCTGAGTTACTGAGTTTCTTGTCTTCTTTTGCTCATATAAATCTTGCTACTAAGTGGCACTATAAGATTTGGAGCATTTTGGAAGTTTTGCTTGAAATTCAGAGTTGTTTGGCTTGGTAATTGGATAGTTTTCTTGGTCTCTTAGAGCTCTTCTTTTTTATAAAATTCAAAAGCTCAAAAAACATTTTGTTTTGTCATTTGATTTTGTTTTGCATTTTTGTTTTCGTTTCGTTACATCTTTTGAAGCTTTGTTGAGATTTCTTGCCTTTGGTTTTTGACTTGATTTGGGAAGGGAATTGTCATTGGTTTCTTCCTCTTGTGTCAAGCATATTTTGGTGTCTTTATACTGAGAGTTTCTGATTTTGGGAACTAGTTTAGTGGACAACCGAGAAGTGATAAAACTGAAGGATTCTTGGGAAATTTCTCTTTGCTTTGTTAGATTCTGCATCTTAGAATTTGCATGCTCTTAGTTATTTGCATTAGGTGCACTTAAGCATTTATAGTATTTTTCATAGATTTTGCGAGTGTGAGTTTGATATTTGAAAAGAAAAATTTGTTAGTCTCGTAGAACTCGTGTAGAAATTTCTTTTCATCGAAAGGCAATTACTGCATTTGCATGTAGTTTGGTTTTCATTAATTTCTTTTCTGCATCTTAAAACACCACAAGTTTCATTTCCATATCCCATTGACATAATATAACAACCAATTAAAATAAGCGCTATAATTTAAAAACAACTAGCAAGTTTTTATTAAGTGTCATACACCAACTAGCTAGGTTGTAGGGCCTTGGATTAGGTGAGTGGAGACTTAACTCTCCAAGGCCGTTCAAACTAAAACATAGAAGTTTATTAATTGAGCGAAATCCAACTCCGTTAGGTGGACCGGGAAAGCTCTCCTCCAGAGAGTCAAGCACGAGGGGAAGTGAAGGCCGAGAAGAGAGATACCCCCTCTCTGATTTGTTGGATCTTGCCTCAAGACCGTTCCGCCCGGCTTCTGACACGGATTGGTGCCCATAGTTGCCACTCCTAGGTTCCACATAGATGACTGCGGGGGGGAATACCCGTGGTACCTGAGGCAGACGTCGTAACACTTCCAGCAGTACTTCTGGGGGGTGCCCTTGCGAAGCTTGGGTACTTGTGCCGGAAAAGGCTGTTGTTAGGAGGTCGGCGTAACTGTTTATGTTACCTTCGCTAGTAGTTCTAGGCCGTAATTATCCTAGACTACTTTCGGGAGGTCCTATTTTTCGCTTTCTCGTATTTTGGTGTCCGGTCCTAATCACCCGGAGCGGAAATACCTGAAGGCTGCTTGCTTGGCTATATCTTAGGGATTTTTTGTAGTGAGTGCTCTTTGCTCCTTGCTTGCTTAGCTTTATACTTTTTTGAGTCTAATTAAAATTTGTTAAAGTGGCTGATCAAGCGCCTCGTTGATCGAGGAGAATCCGGGGGTTATCTCCCTAGAGTGCAGAGCCTTCTTCAAGAAGGCGTAGGAGTAACATATCAAGTGGATATCACACAGTGATATCGGACGTAGTGGAGAGTGATCCTCCACAAGGGATTGAAGGTATTGTAGTTGGTTCTGGTGTTGGTTCCGAGAGGATCACTCCGCTCACCTTGAGAGTCTTGTTTCTGGGAGAGTTAGGAATAGAAGTAGAGGAAGTACCTGAGCCTCCTCAGTCACTTCCATCTCCTCTTCCTCCTGATTATCCATTTGTTGCTGAGTACATCGGACCTGAGTCTGCAAGACCAGAAGATCCTCCATTTTATTCATACCTTTCGATGGCCATGACTGGGAACACAACTTCTGCTGTGAGTAATGCAGGCATTCAGACTCCTTCTTCAGTTGAAGGAGGAGGCACTATTGCTATATCTACGATTTCTTCTGTTACTGCTGTGTTTGGTTGTGGTTTCGCCCAAGCACATGCTTCTCAATCTGGTCCCTTCTGTTTTGGAATGCCCCCTAGTGGGATTCCTCCTTTTTCCTTTTCCACTGCTGCAGCTGCATCGACACCCATGTCTTCCATGGCTAGTGGGTCAGCTTCTTTTCAAGGGTTCCCCTTCGGAACTAGGCATGTTCCTAGTTTGAATCCTTCTTTAGGGTCTTTTACTTTTACTTCTCAGACTCAAATTTTTAACCCTTGGTCTGGAGGTCAGATTTCGACTGCTTTTACAGGTTGGAACCCTGTATTTACAACAGCGGGGGCAGGGAATCAGTTTTACGCTAGTCACCAAGGGAATGCTTCTTTCCCTTCGTCGAGTGCTTATCAGACTTTTTACCCTCTTTCTAATGCTTGGAACCCCTATCAGGGGCTTTCTTCTTCATTCAATACTTCGGGAGGGGGAACTGGTCCAGTCTTTGGTAACTCTACGTGAGGAGGGGGTCCTTCTCCAAATGTTGGGTCTTTTTTCCCAACATTTTCTACGAGTCCTTTTTGGAAACCTGGTGCCTCATCAAAAACAGGGTACTCTTTTCAGAATGTTGGGAATTCATCCCATCAAGGATGGAATCCTCAGGCTCCGCCTCGTTTACCTTTTCTGGCAACGTTAAACTTGCCAGATCTGTCGAAATTGACGAATGGTCTAATCCGATATAGTTTGGGGTGGCCTCCGGTTCCCACCAAACTACCTTCAGACATTCCAAAGTTTGAAGGCAAGAATAGAGAGGACCCGGCTGACCATATCACCACCTTCCATTTATGGTGTTCTTCTAACTCCCTGATCGACGATTCGATTAGGTTGAGATTGTTTCAATGCACCTTAACTGGAAACACTGCCAAGTGGTATATTGAGTTAACTGGGGGTAGTTTTTCCACGTTTGGAGATCTGGCTACAAATTTTCTAAATCATTTCCAGTTTCCTATCCGTTATGATGTCGGGACTGAACTCCTAGCTAATTTTAAACAGGATGATGCAACCCACATTTCTGATCATATTCAGGAATGGCGGAGAAGGAAGAGGTTTATTAAAGTTCATATTCCAGGAGAATTCCTTTTGGAATGGTTTCTGAAATCTCTGCAGTCAGATATTTCTAAGGATGTATCCCTGTCCGGGGTATTTTCCGAGGAGCAAGCCATTTTTAAGGCCCAGCAGCTTGAATTGATATATTCTCAGTCTGGGGTCCTTCATAAATATTTGCCTAATGCTCCTCGCTCCAAATTGGACTTATCTAAGACTAAACCTGATCCTCATGGTGATGGACTTATCAGGTCGATCAATAGTGGTGCAACTAACCTGCGTGATCAATTATAGTAGTTGTCTATACAATCTGCTTCTTCTGGTCAGGCTGTGCCTGCTGAATCATCACCTTCTCGATATTTTTCGGTAAATTCCGTTCAAACTTCTAACCCTAAATAAAATCAAAAATCCGAAGGGAAGAAGAAGGGACGTAATAAGAAAAAGGGCAAGAATGGGAAGGGTAATGCAAATAAAACCAATGAGCATGTTGGTGAGGGTCCAAAGGATAAGAAGAAAGTGAAGTTTCCATGCAAGTTATGTGCTGGAGACCATCTTACTCACCTTTTCCCTAAAATTTAGGATGCGCGGCGCTTGTTAGCTCAGCAGGGTTCTTCCAGTTCCCAGGCTGTGTTGACAAACCCTTTTCCCCAAGGGAAACAGCTAGTTGTTGGCGCGAATCAAAATACTGGGGCTTCCTCTGGGGGCACCCAGGAAGGGGAAATTCCATCAAACATATACATGATGAGTGCTCACGTGGATGTCACCACGAGATCCCGTGACTATGGAGAAGATGAGTCTTCGAAAGCCAAGGGTGCTCCCGATGCTACTGAGTCGCTTCACAACACGAAGCCTACTGTTGAGCCTATACCTCGGATGCCCAAAGAATCTACTAAGCGTATGATGATTAATCCAAATGCCAAGGCTACCCAGAACTACTCTATTGTAGAAGATTTGGTGCAGAGTCCTTGTGCCATGTCGGCTCTTGAGGTGCTCCAGTCTTGTCGGCTCAGCACAGTGCTTTGCTCACTGCTATTGGGGCTGTCGATCCAAAGAACTCTCTTATGATTACTTTCGATGTGACTAATTTTAAAAAGAGACTCCCCCATCGTATGGATTTTCATATTAAATCATCGTACCGGAAATGCAATATTTTTCGGACGGTCGTTGATTAGGGTGCTTCCACTTGTGTGATGTCTCTCACATGTTAGAAGGGAATTGGATCTCCCACAGCTGTTCCATCTTCTACTCTTCTGATTGCCTTTGATGGTCATTCTCACAGACTACATGGTATTGTCCCAGCTTTGCCCATCTGTGTTGGGGGCAAAACTGTAAATATAAAGGTGGAGATAGTTGATGCAATCTTGGACTACAACCTTCTGTTGGGGAGAAACTGGATTTATGAGATGGATGCCATTGCATCTTCATAATCTTGGATTGTTTGTTTCCCTCATGAAGGGAGGATTGTTATGGTGGATCAACTGGACTGTCCTCCTGTAGACCCGAATGCATCTACTGACTCAACTATTCCAAAGTTGGATAATACCAAGGCACCTATTGAGAATTTAGCGGTTGGAATGTATTCTTCCTTGATGGGTACTTTTGATATTCCACCTCCTTCGGTTCATATAAATGCAATTTCATCCTCCAAGGCTCCTCTTCGAAGAGAGTTCTTCAGAACTCATTATTTTTCAGACCCTTGGACCTTACCTTCCCCTACAGCCACATTAGCGGAAGGTCAAGTGGGTGGAATGGCATTTCCGATGTCTGCAGCTGAGATTGCTTATCAATCTATTGTTGACACTGCAAAGTCCATTCCATCTCCTCTTTCTCCGGAGGAATTGGATGGCGATGTGGCTCTGGCTTCGACACTTAGTTCTTCTTCTACCCAGGATTGCCTTGATACCACTCTTCCATCTGAAGAAGCCATCCTGGAAGCTATGACTAGTATAGATAGACCGTGGGATGATTTGCATCATCAGTCCTACTTTTTACCTGATTTGAGCGAAGTTGAATCAAGTTTTCCAAGCCCTGTGTCTCCTGGTCCTGTTCGCCCAATCCTGAACCCTTTAGCACCAACATAGGTACATGCTGAAGGGAACATGGTTGTGATTTCTCCAACTATCCCGGTGAACATTTCCATGGATCCCAATGTTATAGAGAATGTATTCATTGGAGCTGAATGTTCCCCTGAAGAGATTCATATTTATACCGATCTCTTTAAAGAGTTTAGGGATGTATTCGCTTGGTCTTATGAGGAAATTCCTAGTATAGATCCATCTATTGTTCAGCATGAGATCAAGACTTACGGAAATGCTAAACCTGTGAGGCAAAAACTTCGTCCGTTCAATCCTAGGAAGGTTGCAGCTATCAAAGCCGAGGTGGAGAAGCGGCTTAAGGCGGGATTTATTTTCCCTGTTCCTTTGACTGAATGGGTTTCGAACCTTGTTCCCATAGATAAAAAGCAAGGAACAATTCGAGTTTGCATTGATTTCAGAGACCTTAATAAAGCATGTCCTAAAGATAATTACCCCACACCATTTATAGATCAGATTATTGATGAGTGTGCCGGTAATGAGATTTTCTCCTTCATGGACGGTTTCTCCGGATATAATCAAATTACTATCCGTCCTAATGATTAGCATAAGACTGCCTTTATTTGTCCCTGGGGTACTTTTTCTTACAAGAAGATGCCTTTTGGTATTAAAAATGGTGGGGCTACGTTTCAGCTGGCCATGTCATATGCCTTCCATGACATCAAACAGATTATCAAGGCATATTTGGATGATTTAGCTGCTCATTCTCGAAAGAGAATGGATCATCCTGCTCACCTCCGGAAAGTATTTGAACGATGTCGTTTCTATAAGATTAGATTGAATCCGAACAAGTGTGTTTTCGCGGTTACATCTGGTCGGTTATTGGGAGTCATTTTGTCTAGGGAAGGGATTAGGGTAGATCCCTTCAAGGTTGAGGCAATACTTCGGTTGCCTCCCCTGTTGTCTATTCGTCAACTTCAAAATCTACAAGGAAAAGCTAATTTTCTTCGGAGATTTATCGTAAATTATGTTGAAGTTACCAAAGGATTTATGAGATTGTTGAAGAAGGGAGTTCCATTCTTTTGGGATGACTTCGCTCAACGTTCATTCGATGCTTTGAAAAAATCATTGACCTCTGCTCCTTTATTGAGTCCACCTGATTATAGCAGGGATTTCCTTTTGCATCTTGCAGCAGCAGAATCTACCATTGGTATGGTTCTGGTTCAGGAGGATGATGCTCTTGCAGAGCATGTTATATGTTATCTTAGTCGAGGCTTGGTATGACCTGAACTCCGGTATACTCCAATAGAAAAGTTGGCTTTAGCAGCTGTTCATGCTGTGCAGCGACTCAGACATTACATTCTTCTACGAAAAACTTATGTTTTGGCAGCAGCTAATCCATTTCAATTTGTTCTTAGTATGTGAGTGATTGGGGGCAAATACAATAGATGGATTGTGATTTTGCAGGAATTTGATCTTGAATTTATGTCTGCCAAGTCCAAGAAATCATTGGTTTTCACAGAATTGATTTCTGAGTTGCCCTGTGGAGAGGAGATAGTTTATGATGAATCCTTCCCAGATGAACATTTGCTTCTTATCTCTCCATAGGATCCTTGGTATGGAGATATCATTGTGTATCTTCAGACTGCGAAGTTTCCCTCTACTTTTTCGAAAGATAAGCGTCGTAAGTTGCGCCACTTGGCTAAAAATTATTTGATCATTGGTGATGCTTTATACCGTCGAGGGGTTGATTCAATTTTGAGACATTGCTTAACTCTCGAAGAAGCTGAGGCTGTGCTGAATGATTGCCACAGTGGAGCTTGTGGTGGTCATTTATCTGGGCTTTCTACAGCCCAAAAGATCTTGCGTGCTGGGTACTTTTGGCCTTCGATTTTCAAAGATTGTGTAGAGTTGGTCAAAAAGTTTCATCCATGTCAAGTTTATACTCGAAAAATGCGTGCTCATCCATCTCCGCTTTTTCCAGTCATTACTTTCGGTCCCTTTACAAAGTGGGGTATTGATTATACTACTTGTAACCCGCCTTCAGCTAAATGTCACAAGTACATTATTGTAGCAGTAGACTACTTTATGAAGTGGGTCGAGGCTATGCCTACTTTTGGGAATGATGGTGAGACATCAGCTCTTTTTCTTTTCAACAAAGTTATTGCTCGTTTTGTTATTCCTAGAGAGATTGTCACTGATCATGGCAGTCATTTTCAAAATAACATGATGGCTGAGTTGGCTCTAAAATTAGGTTTCCGGCAGGAGCATTCGTCTTCGTATTATCCTCAGGCCAATGGGAAAGTGGAAGCTGTGAATAAATCCTTGAAGACAATTCTTCAAAGGACAATCAATAAATATCGATCCAACTGGCATATCATATTATATCCTACACTTTGGGCATACAGGACGTCAGTGAAAACTGCAACTGGCTTTACTCCGTTTCAGCTAGTTTACGGGTTGGAATCTGTATTTCCCATTGAATGTGAGATTCCTTCTCTTAAGTTAGTTGTTGAGCTTCTTCCTGACACTTCTAGTCTTGAATAACGTCTCCTTCATCTGGAACATCTCGATGAGCAGCGTCGGGATGCTGCCACTATGAATGAAGCGCATAAAAACCGTGTTAAAGTTCAGTACGATAAGGCGGTCAAGCCTAGGGTTTTTTCAAAAGGTGACCTTGTTTTGGTCTATGCCCAAGAAAAAGATTCCCTGGGGGTAGGAAAGTTTAAGTCTATGTGGTATGGCCCCTTTATCGTTAAAAAAGTCCTTAAAAAAGGAGCATATACCTTGGTTTATTTTGAAGGGAATGAGTTGTTGGAGCCTAGAAATGGGCTCTATTTGAAAAAGTATTATGCCTAAGCTTTGGCCTGGCATTTTTCTTTTGTATATAGTAGTTTTGCTTTATACATATCTGGTTTTTCGATCTTTGATGGGATGGTGATGTTTTTGATTTGCTTTGGCAGGTTGTGTCAGATGTCATGAGTCATTTTGGTTTCACCGATGGTGCTAGTAGACACACCCGGAACTTGGCTTTCGCGGCTTGGGTGCTTCATCATCCATCTGGTCAGCTGTTAGTATCAAGAGGAGTTTGCATTGGTCCTGCTTCCAAAAATATAGCAGAATACACTGCAGTTATTTATCTACTCTCGGAGGCAATATCTTTGGGTGTTGATTCGTTGGTAGTTTTCTTGAACTCCCAGCTGGTGGTGTCGCAGTTGAACAATACTTATTGGGTTCAAGATCCATTTTTACTCCAGTTGTTCTTGAGGGTACGTTTGTTGCAAAGGTCTTTTCAATTTTTATCTTTCATTCATATTCCTTGAGCTGAAAATTGGATGGCAGACTCATTAGCTAATCAAGCAATTTATTGGCATATTAATCATTCAATACATTAAAATTTAATCATCAAAAACATCATATATTTTTATACATTTGTCACATCACATCAAAAATTGCTGTATATATATATCATCAGAGTGTTCAAAAACTATACAAAAATTTGGATCCATAAGTCATAAAAAATTTGGGCTTATGCTCAATCATGTTCAAATCTCAAAAAATATACAGTCATCCGATAAGTCATATATATATACTCCTGTGGTCCCTGCCTAGAAGTTGTGTTCCGATAGAACACGATCGCAGTCGCGACTCGGCGAAATAACCGCACCCAGTCACGAGGTACTCCTACTACCTGTCTCTGGATGGCCTCGGGTAGATATTCCACTGCAGGCATAGGCACTTGGCGGCTTAACCCCTCCAAGTTCCTCTGTACAACATGGAGGGTTCTGTCTGAGCCTACTGTATCCGCCTTGCCTCTGCGGCACTTGTGTCGTGGGTAACCGTCAGGACGGACTGGTCCAATATCTGTATCATGATCATTACGATATTTCAAGTTACTTTGAATCCAAACAAAAACATGTTTCAATTTTTCATACATATTGAAAAAATCCAAAAAAAATTATATATGTCAAAAAATTGTAATCTTACCGACTGTACCCCATGCCGTGCCAGGTGGAATGACGAGGTTTGGATTGCCACGGAAATCCATCCCAGCATAGGGATAGTCCTCCAGAACGATGATTTTTTCTCCCCACCATTGGAAGAACTCATCATCCCAGGTGGTTCGGGGAACTTCACTTCCCCCCAGTCTCTTCATCAAGTCAGCCCATCAGGCAATTCTTGGGTCCCTTGGACTGTTGATAGAAGAGATCACTTTGGGTCTCAGTCCAGGAATATTCTCGAAGAAGAATGTCATCAAGATTGTACCATATCCGAAATGTTTTTTCTTTGCTTTTCGAATGGAAGTCAATTGTTGCTTCATGTTCATTAGTAGAGCTGTGCACCAATCATATAAATGAGTTAAGCATTCCACAGCTATACTCATTTGAGTCCTGGATGCCTGGTGTAGGGAAGTAGATCCTGCTACCCTACCAATGGTAAAAAGGAGAATTTTCATGTGCAAGTCTCTTAAATCCTTGATAGAAATTTGAGTCCCAACTTTCTTGGAACCCTCTACGCAGTAGACATGGACGTAATCTTCCACGATGAGCCCTCCCAAGGGTTTGCCATGTAAATCTACTGGCTCCCCCCTCCGGGAGAGTCCAGTAATAAAATAGATATCTTCCACTTCGATACGTATGGGCATTTGATCTATTATGAAACAATATTCTTCCGGTTCCCAATAATTCACAAGCATTTCAAGCAACCATACATTACTCTTCATATTTGGCATTTTGAAAAATTTGAGCAATCCACAATTTCAGAGAATATAGAGTCATAATTGGTCCTGCATTACTTCATTGTCAATGGCACTGTGCTCACGCTCTCTCCATGATATAGTCATCCTGCGAAAATTCAATAATTTGTCCGTTAGAATCACATTTTTTCATTTCGGGTTGCGCATACACGACTTTCTCCGTACACAGTCGCGTATATATGCGGCTTGGTCAATATAAACCCGCGTATGCGCAGAACCGTAATTTAAAAAAAATAGTTCTAGGGTGAAATTTAAAAATTTTACACCTATGAACGGAAAAAATTGATAACAAGGATGGATTAAGAGCTTACCTGACAAATTCGGCGAAGTTTGACAGTCGATTGCTCCTGTTTTGACGAAAGAGGCTTTTTCTCCAGAGCTCTTTTTCCCAATTCAGCAAGTCACAATGAACCAAATGTGAGGTAACTTGTCTATTTATGCCCAAAAAGTTGAAAATTTTCGAAAAAAATTGTTATGCTTATTTTTTCAATCTATCTTAAGCTGCATAACCCGGATGCTTGGAAGTGCCCAGATTGGTATATTTTCAGGTACATTTTGATGAACTCGAGATTTTTTTTCCAGTTTTTGATCCATGACTGCTGACCCGTCATGGCAGATATATGATCTTCACTGGCATATAGGTTAGGGAATCCACTTTCCGTTTCATTTTTCATACTAGCCTCCATTCTGATCACTTGCCATAGGGTCGATCCCATCAGGTCATGAGTATTTCACCCTTTTCACTCGCCGATTATTTAATCATGACTTGGTGGTAGAGCCTTCCTTTACATGGGCTTCCTAGTTAGTTCCTCACTAGCACTTGTTGCCCATGCTGCGTTTTATGTAGGCTCGGGAGTCCTCTTTAGTCCCGCCATGACTTATGTGTTGAAGCTTCATTCTTCTTCTTCTTCACTATCATTTTTCTGGCTATTACCCTAGAGGCTCCCTGGTGTTGTTGAGTTGTATTACTGCATTGCATATTGGCTACTTGTTTATCTTGGCCTTTAGCCGGCTTCATTTGGACTCAATGTTTAAGCCAACTTTTGACCTTGTCTATCTGTACAAGTTAACCATTGCATGCACTTAGCTATCGCGACTTGACACCCTTTTACCTATGGATGGAACATTCCTCTGAGTATCGCTTACCAGTTTCCACCACCTTGCATTGAGCATAGGATCGTTCCAATCCCAGGAACTAGTGCATCTGTTTCTTGATACTCGTTCTATCCATTGTACTATAGCATTCTTTTATTCTTTTTCAGGCTTATTATATGAAAAAGACAAAAAAATCAAATATAACAAAAAGAGCGGGAACGGGATGTATCTTCGTTATTTTGATGGCAGTACAGAGTCAGTTTTGTCGCCCTTGAACAAAGCACATATACTTATATATATTTCCTTCATATGGGATGGTTCTAGTTTGACCTAGGTTCAGCCTTTACCATGTTTCACTTGTCAGTTCTCCCTCGGTTGGTTATCTCTTCCAATCATATGGAGAGTTTGTTTTGCCTCCTGCAAGACAGACTTATACAGTGTCACTTTTTACTGCCATGGTCATCACAGAGTCGTGCTTTTGTTCAAGGGAAGTCTAGCCTGAGTCGGCCATTATGCGGTGTCTCTTGACTCATTATTCAGTCGGCCTTCCCGGTCTTGTCAGTATCATGTTCTATCACATCAGATGTTTTGATCTTCTGCTCGTGCTGGTTTGAGAAGGTCCCCATTGACTTCTTGCCGGCGGGTTTGTCTCTTATCGACTACGACACATTACTCTGAGAGCAAGCCTAGAGCCGCACCTTGGGCCTATTTCCATCATTGATAGGTGACCTCGTGCTCAGCATTTGATCATCATCATGGGTCTTTGACTGAGTGGTTTCCCCTGTGTTCGACGTCAGCACACATTATCACACTTGGGATTCGTGCAGTGCCTTGATTTCCATTTGACCCTATCGGTGGATTTCTCGCCTCTGTGTCAGCTTTCATTATTGGTTGGTTCAGAGGGTTTCTTCCGTGCGCTAGCTTCATCTTGTGCACGTCGGAAACGTACTTCGGTTTTGGTTCCATCACTCTACTTCGTTCGATTCCTTCCAAATCTTGGCCTGCGGGTTACACTCGCGCTGGACTGATGTGGGATGCCTTAATGCCTTCCTTCCAGCAGATCTTTTCCCATCGACTCCGACTCATTGCTCTGGGAATAAGGTCTAGAGTCTTTTTGTCAGTACCTTAGGGTTTGCAGTCATCAGTGGAAGACTCTTCGCTATCGACAGTGGGGATTCATCATTGCCTCCTGATTGGTAGATTCTTTCAAGTGTTCGACTTCAACTCATTTATTCGCACTTGTTAGATTGTACTGGGGCACCTTGACACTCATTTTCATTATTGGTGGGTTGTCTCGCGTTGGTTAACAGTTTACATTATTGACCGGTAATCCAATGATTTCTCACATGGTCGACTTCAGCTCATTTATTCCCATTGTGTAGAATTGTGCCATCGAGATCGGTGAAGACCTCGGGTTGCATCAACATTTTTTCGGTTCACTTTTGACAGTCCATTCAGTTTCTACCAGTGATGACGTTCACCCTTATATGTTGCAGTGTCAGTACAGCAGCATCTTATATGTTGGCTCCCAAGTTGCGTGATTGTACCATGTGTTCCACCCCTTATGATTGGGTACTTGGAGATTCAGCTACTTTTATGATCAGACATCCAGTTTCAGCATCATTGATCAGCTTTATATATGTGTTACTTGGACATTGATTCCGACTTGTATTTCCGGGCCATGCTCAGATGATTCATTGTGTACTTTCAGTTCAGCTATACTTGTATACATTTTGGATCCATTATGTACTTCCTATATGATGTATTTTTGACTGAGCATGGGTATGTCCGCCTCAGCATGAGTTGACTCTCTGTTTTCTTTCATTGGTTTTTGGCAGGCTGCAATCTGGTGAAGTCCTCTCTTGTCTTTGCGAAGTTATTTCTATCTGCATAATACATTTCGGCCATCATGTACCCCTTCTGACCTCATGTATTAGGGGGCATCTGTTATAGCATCATTTTTCACCCTCATGTGATTCATGATTGTCTCTTTGGCCTTGGGCACCCACTCCCACAGACTTGAACAAAATTCATAAAAAACAGTGTTAAAAATTCCATACGCGGGTATGCCCAGAATTTTCCGCGTGTATACGCGAGTCCATACACACTTTTCCGCGTATGCCATTAAAATCATTAATATATATATAAAAATTCCCTATTTTCGGGTTGGGTTGATGGTTACTCCAGTAGTTCAACCACCTCAGCACGTGGCCAACTATTTCCAACTGATTGAAACTACTTTGAGGGAGTATAAAAGCCCCTAATGTGCATGGCCTAAGGGAGAGAGAAATTTATAGACATTATACTCTGTTGGAATCCCAATTCAAGTCTGATTTCTCGTGCCTCCTGCACTTTACCAGATTTTTACAGGAAACCCTTGTTTCCTGAAGATGTTCATCCGTTTATATGTCATCTCATGTGCACAAGTCTTGAAAGTATCCTAGAGAGGCAAGGGCGGGATGGATCTGGACGACGGTTTGTTCGAAGATCGTGGAAGGATTCAGGTGATCTCTCCACTTTTTATTACTGTACATGATGTTCGTAATGAAGAAGAACCATCTTGTTCCTAAATTCACGTGTTAATATATGCCTGGATATGTGAAAAGATTATTATTTAAGCATTTATTATTGTTTATATGATGTTTCACATGGATTTCACTAACATTTAGGATAAATATATGCTGTACAGCTAGATTTCCATGCACGTTTCTTCTTGGTTTTCAGGTTGAAGAGGAAGAAGGGTTGCTGGGGATTTGGACCCTGTGGGATCTACATCAAACGTAGGATTATGGGTGAGTTCTACTATCGATGTTATCTAGGTTTTAGCATACAAGTGTGGTTGTGTGAGTCCTTCTTGAATAGCATGCCTTGATCTATGGAGGTTTTGACCCAACAAACCTCTAGGGAGTTATTTCCCGAAACAAGGCTATAAATTTGTTTCACATTCAAGAATTGATGTAAATTTTAGTTTTATGTACTTGCATTCTTCCAACAAAGATTCTATTTTGTCCTCAAGATTGATATTCTGTTGAAAGAATGTGGAAAATTTTTCCATATCTTTATAATTTACTTAGCCTTCTCTTTTCTGAATATTTTTCTTTCCTGTAATACTTGAGCCTTAAAAATTTGTAGGATATTCTCCACTTCATGACCTTAAATTGATTGAAACTTAAGAGCTTCAATTTCTTCTTTCAATGTTGTCATTATGGTCACAATGTTGTTGTCACATTATTCCTTCAAAATTTGGATTTGTTGTGCATGTTCATTTTTTATTGGCTACATGTCTACAGAGTGTTTCACTTTCAATTCGTTCAACTAATTTTTGTGTTCATTCTGCAAGTTCTCTCTTTTGATGGTGAATGCACCTAAAAGTGTTGTGGAATTCTTCTACCAACTTTCTTTACTTAAACATTTTGATTTCTCAATTTCACTTTCTAGGTGTTTTATTTTTTTATGTTGTCCTTGTAGGCGATGAAATGTTTTTCAACATGGTGATGGTTGTAATTGACAAAGGCTCTTAGAGCCTGGGATGGTTCCTCAACTTTTCCCTCAACATTTTATGTTGCTTTCCAGCTAAATTTTGAAATGGTTTTGAAATGGTCATGCTTTCTTTTATTCATTTTTCTAACAACTAACTTGGTTTGAGCATTAAAATAATACTCAGTCAAGAATGGAATGGTTTCATGAACAATATGTACTTTAGTAAAAATTTTAAATAGAAAATTTCAGAGAGGAATTTTTGTAGAAATCAAAATCATCGATGTGTCATGACAGTTCTTTGGAATGGATATCTCAATACTTTGTTTTGGTTGTTGAGGAAACTAATTTTCTCTGCTAGTAAAAGTGGTCAATGTTGACAGAGGGGTGCTCATAATTTTCTCTTCTTTCTTTCTGTCAATGTCCTTATATTGAAGTTTCCAATTAATTATGTTCAATTTTATATATGCCTTGGTGGTGTGATTTTCGATCTCAATATTAATGACTTTGTCGCCATATTAATTTTTTTTTCCTATTGGTTGTTCTTTGTCTCGTCTCTCCTATTTCACACCTGTTATTTTTGTGTTCCTTTTAGCATGTTAGTCTCTCTGGGTGTCTGACCCTTTTTCTTTACTAGTTCCTACTTTTGTTGTACTTGTCTCTGTAGTTGTAAAAGAAATTCTAGGGACATTTTCAGACTGGAACTCTTCTATTTTTGCATGGGAGGAAATGCGCTCTGAAATAATTTCATTGAAATTGTATTTGAGAATGTCAAGAGATTTCAACTCTTCATTTCAAGTGTATGTATGAATTTTCTTCTCGTTAAGGAAGTCCTCATAAAGATATTCTCTAAATGGTTGGAGTTTACTTCTATCCTCGCTGCTCAATAGTTGCCCTCTTTGAAAAGCTTGATCAAAATTATCAATATTAATGAAAATTTCATCAAAGGGGGTTGTTGGTGTGTGTAGGTTTTCATGTAGCTGAAACTACTATTATGGTAATTTTTTATTATGTGAGGGTCATAATGATGAAGGAGAAATGAATAAAACCAATCATGGTTGCGTTATTTGTCGTCCTTAAGCACGAGTCCTTGGTCCTTGAGGAAAACTTTTCCAAAGTAAATTGCGAAGTTAAGTCATATTTTCTTCTCAAATCTGCTAAATTTTTGAGATTTTACATTCAAGGCAATTTGATTGGCTACCTCTCTTAGAGATACCTGCTCTTGAATATATCTAGGAAGAAGATGAGGGCTAGCTTCACTTCCATCGACTTTGATATATGTGAATAATTCTTCGACGAACCAGTCTTCTATTACTTATAAGGGCTCGTTAAGGCCTGCACTAGTCGTGGGAGGATTGTCTCCAAACAAAATCTAATGGAAAGGAATGATCACAGAATTAAAGATGTCATAAAAGTGAAACTAGAAGTTACTTTCCCACAAAATTTGGGTGTAATTATAAATACATAGATGTTTTTGTACTCGTCAATTCTATTTCATTAGAGGAAACAAAACATTATAAATTATTATATTAATAATGTAAGATGAGATACAAAAGAGGTGATCATATCCTAAAGGATACATAATGAAAAACTTAAGGGAATATATTATATTTTGAGAAATAATTCAACCCAATCGAAATACTTTGAATCATTGAGTAGGTTTTGCATTCAATCCATCCATTGCAATTTATGACGCTCAGGGTATTTCTCTCCATAGAGACGGAACAACATTTTGACAAGGAACTTAATGGGTCTTTCGAAAATGACGATCAAATATTCTTTTGATTGGTTAAGTTTGAAGCCTTCTCTATCTCATCGTAAGCATTTTTTTGACAATTTTTTCATATTTTCCCTCACACTTCCTCAAAATTGTGTTGTTGAAGTTATCAAGAAACATCGTGTTGAAGGAGATTTTGAGAGGACTAACCTTTTAAATTTATGAGAGTACTTGTAGATTCCAAGAGGATATAATTTTTTTCTTGTAGTATAGTATATGATGGGTGGGAATATCGATATGTCGCATGGTCGATGAAGCCATGTCATAATAAGGAAATTTTCTTGGTATAACATCAACTTTGTGCCCATATGTACCTATAATTTTTTAAAATTGACTACCTTTTTTCCTTAGTTGAAGTTTCAGAATATAACCAGCTTCTACTCTCAAAGAAAATTATATATTTCTTCCCTCTTCATCACACCTTCCATTTGCGTTTTGAAGGTGGTTTCAGGGATGAGAGTTGTGTTGACATTGTAGAGCATTGGTTCGAGATTTTATACTCGCTTTAGGTGTTCTTTGATTTTTGTATGGTCTGTTTTGACGTGGTGGATTTACATTTATTTCCCATATTATGCCTTCCAGATAAGTAAAAAGTAATAATATTTATCTCAGATATATGAAATTAACTCATGGAATTGTGTATGGAAATATATGTTTATTGGAAATGAGAATGGTTGTGGTGAATTTGAAGTTGATTATTTGGAATGAGGGACAAGTTTCAGAGAGCCGCTATAAATAGGTGCATAGAAGAGAGTAGAAAATATGGAGCGAAAATTAGGAAAATTACTATATTTTCTTGAGGTCTTGAGAATGTGAAATAATAAATTCACATCATATGTGCAAATTAATAATTCAAGTGACGGTATTTTTCAACCACTTACGTCCGAAAATCTAGGCGAGGTTTCGTGGTGGGAATTGGGGGATTGTTTTTTTCTTTAATGGAGCCTTCCTATTTCAGTGTTTGTTTTAAACAAATAAGTAGGGAAATGTGAAAGATAATTATGGTCGACACACATACCAATATATAATTTATTGTTATTCAGAGCGCAAGGAAATTTGCTACTCGAAAGCAATGATGATGACCTTCATCATGGTGGGGGTATGAGGGAGGTCGGAAGTCAGGAGGTCGAGTGTGGATACTAAAAAAGTTCATAGTTTTCGAGTGTTTTCTGGCATGGAGCTGTACTCGTGAGTCAGAAGGTCTGGCTGATGGAAAGTAATATTTTTTAAATGAATAATCTTGATGCCCAGCCTTGGAAAGGGGTGGCAAGTCACGTGGTCTAAGGTCGAGATGGTATTTATATAATTTATAGCTCAGCAGATAGCGCGAGAATGACACGCTACATTATCAAACTTAGAGGGAATTCTCAAGTCAGTAAGACGCGAATACAGGGAAGTGGGGAATCTAGAGGACAAGAATACAAGGAATTCAAGAGTCGACAGGTCAGGTTGGGAATTTTTTTTTTTGTTTCGTTGCATTTTCAAACCTCTGACTAGGTGACATTCCTTCGACCTCCGACCTCCAAAATTATGTCTTGTGGAAAGGTTCGATGCCTGAACATTGAACTCCGAAATAGGTGGTCAGTAAGTGGTCAGAAGTTGAGATACTCTTCATATATTGTATATTTTAACGGATAATGGGAGCCCAATGCATAGCATAGTCGAGTTAAGAGGGAGGTCGGGAGGTCGAGAAAGGTGGTAAGTCGGGAGGTCGGGAAGAGAGGTAAGTCGGGGGTTCGGGCTTCCGATTTTGGTTTTTTTCTCTTCCGATATGTGGCCAGATGCTAGTTAATATGGGAATCGAAAGGTCAGGAATGCCAGAGTTGTTATATGAAATAGAAATGTCTGACCTCTCACCTCCGACGAACATGTAAATATAATTTTTTTTAGTTTGAATTTCATAATAATAATAATAAAATTTACATGTTATTTTATCTTCTAAATTATTATTTTATATGTTGTTTTTTTTTTCTCCTTGTTCATCTTGCAATTTTTTTTTTATTTTTTTTTTGAAGTTCAGAACATTTTTTCTTTCTTTCAAAAATTTGTATATTTTTACTAGTTGAAAGTTTAAAAAATAAGTCCTTATAATAATAATAAAATGTAAATTATAATATAATTATATTTATTATATATTTATTTCTATTTTTACAATTTATATGATAATAATAATATCAGTATTAATTTTATAGACAACTTTATTTCTCTAAATTTATGAACATACTATTTTTAATATTATATTAATCTTAATATAATAATAATAATAATTACAATATTAATTCTATCTTTTATTAATTTTTAATAATAAATATAATTTTTGAGTTAAATAATAATAATAATAATAGGTACTAATGCACGTGGTTGTGGATGTGATTAATTCAATCCATGAATTCCAACCACATTTACCAATGTGGTTGTGGATGTGATTCATTAATATATGTTTATTTGCATATAGCAATCACATTTATTAAAAAAAATGTGGTTGTGCTAATTTCTTAATATAATTATTGTTTAACTTATACAACAAATAATTAAAAAAATTATGCAAAGATCTATAAATTTTATAAATTTTTATTTAACATAATTTTGTTTGGAATGAAAGATTGTATTATTTTTTAACAAGAAATTACATAAAAAACTGAAGGGTTTAGATTGATCACTCATCTAAAAATTTGAGAATACCAAAAAACTTATATCAACAAATTTGACAATCTCCAAAAATATACCCATTTTACAAAGAAGACAAAAAAAACTAGTGATGGAATCAAAATCAAAATACATATATTCATAATCGGGCCTTTTAAGGCCATGAAAGAAAAAAGAAACAAGAAAATAATAAACCAAAGACATAATAAGTGTGTACACTAAAAAGAAGGGTTTGAGTCTATTGCTACAACATGAATCAACTTCTTATCGTTACCTACTTAGCAACTAGTAGGAGGGGGATGCCAAGGCACTTAATGCATTCTACTTATTAAGCAAACAACATGGATCAACTACTTATTGTTACTTACTTAGCGACCAGTAGAAGGGGGATGCCAAGGCACTTCTTACTGCATTCTACTTATTGAGCTCAATAATAGGAGGGGATGTCAAGACACTTCTTAATGCACTACAATCAGTGGTCCAAATTCATAGTCATCGATTCGATTAGTGTAGATTTCCCATGGAGAGTAAGAGGTCCTCTCTGTTTTCATGCAAATCTAGTAAAACTCTACAAAGGAGGAAATTCATATCCTAGTACAAGTCCACCACGTACATGTATTGATTAAAATGCCCAGATGTGTCTCGTATTAGGTAGCCAATCAACCAATTCTTTCATTACCTCCGTGACTCAAAAAATATGTTCGGTTGGCTACTCCTATTTGACACGACTAAATTTTTCCTCCTATATATGGGGCAAGTTGACATCCGAAAAGTGAGCTGCCTTCTTCAAGTCTAAGTTGTAATTATGTGCTTCTTCCATTGGTGCACTCTTGAGTGCACATGACATAGCCCTTCAGGCTACTCTCAACTATTCACTAACTCAACGCCACTACTCTCGTTTACTACTATCCGATCTGGACGTGTTTTCCACAGTTCCCCTAACTACCACCACACTCTAACACGGTCCCTTTCTAGTTTCTCCATGCAACAACTTCATTATTGGCCTCCTCCCTATTTGGACCTGTTTTCCTCAGTTCCCCTAACTACCACCTTCACTCTAACGCGGTTCCTTTATATTTTCTCCATACAACAACTTCATTATTGGCCTCCTCCCTATCTTTGTGTCCAAACTGGTTCACTCAATGGTCTCCAACACTCTATCCCGTCGTCGATTTCCTTATGTCATTTGCAACTCCTTCGGATTTGGTATTAACCCCTACAGGGATCGTTCTCTCTAGACTCTTGGCTAGGAAACATAATCAACGCTTACACCAAAGGCAGACAAACAACACTTAAGAACCCAACCACTAATTTTGATAGACTGCGCCAGGTATCTACTTTTCAAGACTTAGGCTAAGACTTGCGTGTGCAATTATCCAAAGATCCATCTACAGTTTTACCATGGGGCATTCTGACGTTCTCGTTTACGTCCAAGTGACCCCATCGAAGACTCCGTTCCCGCTCAACAGTTCTCAAAACTCGAAATGAATAGCCGAAAACGTAACTTGATTCCATACCATCATGGCCCTCAATCTACAGTTACAATCTTCCAACACAGATTGATGACATACATTGAATTTCCGGGTTTCACAAAGAAATTGAAACTCAGTAGTTCAATTCCAACTCAACGTCGTATGAGTGGGATGTCCGGCTCAATCTCGTGGTTTAGGGACTTTACAAATTCAACTTCCTCCAATTAACCAGATCTTCCTTTCTTGCTAGATTCTTCCACATAATCAATCAATTGGGAGGAAAGGCTACCTTGAATTTTTCTTGTATTCCTTGGTCATGAACTTAGATTCTTGACTTTGAACCCAACACGGGCTGACATATTTTTTAAGGTAATATATTTATCTGTTACCACTACCTTCTCGTTACACCATCATCAATGTTACCTATTTCTTTTAATCTAACTCCGTAGAAAACCACAACACATGCAATACATATTGAACAGGGTACATTCCCATAGCTACAATCACAAATAAAGAAAGGAAAAGAAAATTCCACTGCTCCAAATTAGGGGATATTTATAGAAGGATTTTTAGGGGTTTTCTGCTAAGCTCTCTTGGCATTTATTGTAGCTAGATATGTCTCTCATATGGTACAAGAATCTAATTCTGAAAGAGCTCTCTCCTCTCTATACATGATAACTAGCACAACCACATTATATTTACTAATGTGGTTGATATACGACGATAGGCCTATATAAAATAGATTTACAACCACATTTACCAATGTGGTTGATATACCCCGATAGGCCTATATCCACTACCCATCACATTAATTTATATATCAATAAATAAATATTATATATAATAATTTTATTATATTAAGTTGAACTATATATATTATATATTAATAAGAATATTAATATATTAAATATATTAATTATGATTAAAATCACAAAAATATTTTATATATATCAATAATACTATAATAAGTATTAATAATTTATATTAAAAATAGTAACTATATACATACTATAAATTAACTTGAAATATATATAATATATATTAATATAAAAATAATATTAATAATATATAATAATTTAACATTTATTTATATATTAATATCATACATGGTTATATTATTAATAAACCAAAAGAACTAATAATATATATAATATATATTAATAATATATATTATATCATAGTTGGTTATATTATTAATAATATATATTAATAATAATATTATAATATTACTAATAATCATTATTAATAAATATTTGAATATTTATTTATAATATATATTAATATATTAATAATATTAAACTCGAGAGTAATAAACCATATGAAACAATATTTAAAAACAAAAAACCTAAGAGATTAATAAACCCTAACAATTAATATTTTAAAGTGAAGATATTAATAAACTGTAAGAATTGATATTTTAAACTAAAAAACCTAATAAATTAATAATCCATAAGAATCAGTATTTTAAACATAAGATATTAATAAACCAACGAGATTATTAACATTATAAACCAAAAGAACTAATAGACCCAAGAGTTTAATGTTATAAAGCAAAGGAATCAGCGAACTCAAGGGATAAATATCATAAACCTAACAGATGAATATTATAAACAATAAAGATTAATAAACCCTAAGAATTAATATTTTAAACTGAAAAATCTAAGAAATTAACAAACCGTGAGAATTAGTATTTTAAACTCAAGAGAGTAATAAATCGAATGTGTGATTAACATTATATACCAAAAGAACTAATAAACCCAAGGGTTTAAAATTATAAACCAAAGGAGTCAGTGAACCCAAGGGATAAATATTAAAAACCTAAGGGATCAATAAGGCTAAGGGAAATATTAAAAACAATAGAGATTAATAAAACCCAAGATTTTAATACTATAAACCAAATCAATTGGTGACCCCAAGGGAAAACCATTACCCAAAAAATTATAAACCAAAGGAATTGGTGAACCCAAGGGAATTGATTTAAACATTGAGACAATTTTTGTCACAATGCGACGTTGGACCAACTATGACCAAGGTTGGCCATGGGTGATTTTCATATTGAGAGAATATTTGTCAGAATGTGACATTTGATCATGGATGACGTTGATCGATTATTCATGTTATAAACCAAAATAACTAATAAACTAAAGGGTTTAATATTATAAACCAAAGGAATTGGTGAACCCAAGGGACAACCATCACCCAAAAAATTATAAACCAAAAGAAATTGGTGAACCCAAGGGAATTGATTTAAACATTGAGAGAATTGTTGTCACAATGCGACGTTGGACCAACTATGACCAGGGTTGGCCATGGGTGATTTTCATATTGAGACAATGTTTGTCATAAAGTGTCATTTGATCATGGATGACATCGATCGATTATTCATATAATAAACCAAAAAAACTAATAAAACCAAGGGTTTAATATTATAAACCAAAGGAATTGGTGAACCCAAGGGAAAATCATTACCCAAAAAATTATAAACCAAAGGAATTGGTGAACCCAAGGGAATTGATTTAAACATTGAGACAATTGTTGTCACAATGCGACGTTGGACCAAGTATGACCACGCTTGGCCATGGGTGATTTTCATATTGATACAATTTTTGTCAGAATGTGAAATTTTATCATGGATGACATTGATCAATTATTCATATTATAAACCAAAAAAACTAATAAACCCAAGGGTTTAATATTATAAACCAAAGGAATTTGTGAACCCAAGGGAATTTATTTGAACATTGAGACAATTGTTGTCACAATTCGACGTTGGATCAACTATGACCATGGTAAGGAATTGGTGAACCCAAGGGAATTGATTTAAACATTGAGACAATTGTTGTCAGAATGCGACGTTGGACCAACTATGACCATGGATGGCCATGGATGATTTTCATAATGAGACAAGATTTGTCAGAATGCGACATTTGATCATGGATGACATTGATCGATTGTTCATATTACAAACCAAAAGAACTAATAAACCCAAGGTTTTAATATTATAAACCAAAGGAATTGATGAACCCAAGGGAAAACCATTACCTAACAAATTATAAACCAAAGGAATTGGTGAACCCAAGCGAATTGACTTAAACATTGAGACAATTGTTGTCACAATGCGACGTTGGACCAACTATGACCATGGTTGGCCTTCCTGTATTCCTTGTTCATGAACTTAGATTCTTGACTTTGAACCCAACACGAGCTGACATATTTTTTAAGGTCATATATTTATCTGTTACCACTACCTTCTCGTTACACCATCATCAATGTTACCTATTTCTTTTAATCTAACTCCATATAAAACCACAACACATGCAATACATATTGAACAGGGTACATTCCCATAGCTACAATCACAAATAAAGAAAGGAAAATAAAATTCCACTGCTCCAAATTAGGGTATATTTATAGAAGGATTTTTAGGGGTTTTCTGCTAAGCTCTCTTCGCATTTATTGTAGCTAGATATGTCTCTCATATGGTACAAGAATCTAGTTCTGAAAGAGCTCTCTCCTCTCTATACATGATAATTACAAAGAAAAATACTTCATAATAAAAATGACTCTATTTGGACAACTCTCCTCACAACCTAAAATAATTTACCATTCAGCTTTCACATTGGTTGCTATTACATAAGTCTAATAGGAAAAAATAACATCTTATCTAAAATATCCTAGTAGCCTAATATTCCAATTTCCCTCTAGAAAATTATTTCACTTTTGGAAATTTGAAGAACCCCTCAGGTTGATGCTCCTATATCAAAACCCCTAGGTTGAAATATTTCATGAACTTTTGCTCATGTGCTTTTTATTTTTTCTTCCCCCAAGATCCTAGACTTTACATTGAAGATGTCCATTGGTTCACTTGCTTAGTTTCCTTGCAATTGTCTTCAACTTTCTTGGATTCCATGCTCTAGTTTGATGTTTCTTTCTTGCTTTGCTAATGCAATCCCTTTTAGCCAACCACATTTAACTATTGGTTATCTCCTCTTCTCCATTGTTGTACTACTTCATGAAACACCTCAATTTTTCATTTTGAGTGGCTAACTCTTTCTCTTGCTAGACCAAAATATTGGTGCCACTTACTCTCATGAGTGTCTTAAAAACTTTTGTGGCTTCATGTTCCACCACATCTTATTTTTCATTATAAAAAATTGACATCTTTTCCCATGGCTTCTCTATGGAATAAAGATTCCCATATTTTTCAAACTAATTGGATTTATTCCCGAAATCTTTTCATTCCTTAATTGTTGGTTCTTTTCCACTGTTTCCTTGAACAATATATACAATTTTATTCAGTGAAGGTTGCTAGTTAATTTTCAAATAACGTTTCTGCTCCATACTCCATAATTGAATATGAAATAAAATTTTATTTTCATGATATGGATTTGTCTCGTTCTTATCCTTCTTTCCTCTTATTGATAGCAAGTGATGTCCTTCTTCCATAATTACAGTAGTCATTCGATCACCCAATCAATCTATAGAGTATTTAGGTGCTTTATCATCTTGAAATTCTCTTTCCCCTTCGATACATTCATGATATAGTTGTCTCGAACCTTCATATTGTCTAACCAATCATTATCTCCGCTCCTTTTTATCACAAATTTCAATTGTTTTCCTTTACAAACTCTTGTAAATTGTTTGGAAAACCTATTTTATTACTTTCGAGAGACAACCATATTTCTTCTTGCCTGAGCTTCTTTGAAGTAATTCTTGCACCTACTTCTTCCTCTTGTACATTCCGTCCATGCTCTTGAAATGTGAATTTTACACATAATTTTTTAGTTTGACCCCTTCATTCGTCCTTTGATGTTTCCATAAAAAATTATTCCCTTTGCATAAAAGGATCATTTTGGTGGCCTTTATGATACATTGCTACCTCATCCTCTAGTATGGCTGATTTTCAATTATGTCTTCCTCCAATTCCTTGAAAAATTATTCCTTATTTCTCCTCTATTCTTATAATAGTTATAGATGACTATCCTTTCTTCTCATTCTTGTAACCTACAACCATGCAAAAATCACTAGTATTAAAATTATTAGGCTCTCTTTCCCCATTTGGTGCCTCCACCACCACACCTTTTATTAATAATTCCTTCTACTAGTTTGGAATTTCCATGCAGTCCATGTGACTCTTAGTTCGTCTATATTTACTATATTCCTCATCCCCCTCTCCAAGGAGTGTCCCTTTCTCTAGTTCACAATAGTGAACTTGCTCTTCTTCATTGTACTTGGTAAATTTGAGTTCTTCATTTCTCATTAGAGAACTCAAAAAACATCTCATCTTCCTCCTAAACTTCCTAGCATATAGTTTTCTAATAGCCCACTTGATGTTTTCCATAATATTTCATCAAATACTATGGTATTCACTATCCCTTTCTTGTACTGACATGATCATGTCACTAAGTCTCACTTTCAACTCAACCATCTCTCTGTCAAATTCTTCATCACCCATTTTCCTCTTCCCACTACCATCTTCTTTGGTATCTTTCTCCATTCTGTTGTGGCTTTCATTTGAGCCCTTAACTTAATCATGAATGGTTATCTCTTTCTTTTCCTCTGTATTATTCTCCATGCTCTATATGAGATGCAAACAAGCTTCCTTATGGCACCTCATTGAGCTCTCTCCTCTAGCTCGACCTTTGATATCACAAGTTAACCTCCTTTGGAATCTATGAATAATTCTCTTCTCCTTTGGTTTTTTCACTTTGCTCAACTACGGATAACTCAACTTGTTCTCTTAACCATTTTTAGGAATTGTTTTATCTTCCCCTCCTTTTAAACATCAGAAGAAAATAAATTTTCTCTCTATATAACCTCTATGTCATAAGGTTCTTTGCCACAACCTTAAGAACACTACTAATTATTTTATACAATTATCTTAGCTATGATCAATGTGACCGTATATTACTCTACTCCTACTACCTCTCCACTTGTTATATTTTTACTAGAATTAAAATAAAATTTCAAGGAAAGATATCAAGATAGTTTCTTCACCACTAAGAATTCAATCCTTCCACCTTTTCTTCTTGGCTACAATGTCTTCCATCTCCTCGAAGTCCTTTTCTCTTCTTTGATTCTGTCAGTATATACTTGCTTTCTTTCTCAATATCCTTTGCCACAACTCTGTTGTTGCTCTATCACCTTACTGATTTCTCTCTATGTTTATCTCCTTCACAAGAAATTTGTGTAATCTTCTCAGTCAACTCCAATGTTTCTTACAACCACCTCATTTACTCTCTATTCGCAAGGATCATATTGTCGCTATTATACTACTTCAAGTAGAACTTTATATTTCTCTCAACTATTCACTAAATCAATGCTAGTGTTCTCATTTAGTATTGCATGAATGGGACTTTTTTCCCATAGTTCACCTAACTACTACGTTCACAATGATAAAGTTCATTTCTATATTCTCTATGCAAAAAAATCATCATGGCCCTCCCTGCTAGGTTTGAGGCCTCACTAGTCATTCAATGGTCCCTTGGTCCAACACTATATCACATCATTGTGTCCCTTATGTTAGATGCAACTCCATTGGCTGTAGTATTATCCCTTATAGGGGTTTTTGTATCTCAACTTTTAATTAAGACATAGTCAATGCTTAACCAAAGGCATACAAACAATGCTTTAGAATCTAACCTCCACTTTCCATAGACCATGCCTAGTCTCTCTTTCTCCATACTTAGGTTGATACTTGGCCATGCACTTATCTAAACCTTCATTTATAGGTTTACCTCGAGGCACCTATCCTTTCTCATCCCTACCCAAGTGACCTTCGAAGATACTCCATTCTCTCATCAATAGTCATGGTGCATTCTAGAAACTTAAAATAAAAAACCCAATATGTGACATCATTTCATGCTAGTGTGGCTCAAAATCTATAGTTACATAGTCCCATTAGAGACCGATGGTATAGATGTGATTTCATGGGTCCATAGAGAAATTAAATCTAGACGGTTAAATTACAATTCAACATTATATCATCCAGATGTCTAGCTCAATATGGTGATTTGGCTCATCTAATAATCCAGATGATTATTTTGTCCCATATTATTCTTCATAATTTTTAGATCTGTCGTCTATCCCACCTTCGACACCTTAAAAATGTTAATACCTCGATATTTGTTTATGTTTCAGGAATGTCTTGGTTCTATTTCTCTCATTGAACTCTAGCATCTTAGCCTTTGATCATGTAGCTTCAACGCCACTTAAAAATTAACCTTTCACTAGAGCTAACATTAACTCCCTCGAAAAAAATTACCCCACTAGGATGCCTAGACTTAAACACAACTTAGTGGTTGTAATGATTCCATCTTGAGTCCCTACGATTTCTACCTTCAACCAATTAGGATGCAAGGCTACACTAAAATTTTATTTCTTTCCTCTGTCAAAAACTTAGAGCTTTGAGATTGAACCGAACATGGTTTGACATATTTCTAAGGGCCAAATATCTATGTGTTACCACTACATTCTCATTACATCATCATTAGGTTTACATATTTATATTATATGTCACTATGTAGAGAACCCAAAAACATGCAATCCATATTAAATAGCATAGATATCCACAAGTGTAATTACACATACAGAAAGTAAGAACGTATTATATTTCTCCATATCAAGGGATATTTATAGAAGGATTTTTAGGAGTTTTTTGTTGAGCTCTGTCAATCTCTATTCTACTAAACTCTATCTCTCATCCTATATAATACTCGAATTCCCCAAGACATCTCTCTTTTTTATATGATAATTAAGAAACATAAAAAATATTCTAATTAAACTCAAGTTGTATGTACATCTATCCTAGCAACCTAATATTATATACCACTATTTTTTGATACTTGTTACACATGCACACTTGGGAAAAATACCAGCTCATCTAGAATATCCTAACATCCTAATATTCCATATCCTTTCTAGAATTAGGACACATGTATTTACATCAAATTCATAATTTCTTATATATTACAATAGAGGTAAATTCCTCCCCTTTTAAAATTTAAAGGCCCCTTTGGGGTTTACAAAAATAATATTTTTCTAGGGTTGATGCTCCTACATGAGTATGAAACATCTGTGGTGAACCCAAGTGTTGCAACAAGAATGTTGCAACTCCTAAGCCTATTGACTTGAACTATGAATCTGGGGCCTATACAAACTTAAGAGGTTTCGACACCATATGTGCAATATGAAATTTGTCCTTCTTTCATTTATATGATTGAACAAATTAATGTAGTAAAATAAAATCCTAAACTAATTGTATAAATGTAAAGACTACTCTATTTACCAAAAATGGATATGATGCTTGCTAGAATTTAAGTGCTAACCCTAGTTGCAGGAATGTAAAGGTTATGATAGTTTCTGAAATGAAAAGTACATGTCTATTTACATAATGTAAACGTTGTGCTACTTGTTATAATGTGAATCATTAATCTAATTATAAAATGTGAAAATTTTCCTCGAAAATAAAATAATCCTAAGAAAGAAAAAAAAATTGTAATTGAAATCATAAGACGATGAATTCAAAGAAATAGACCTAATTTACTTTTCACTGAAAAATAACCTTGTTTATCACTATGTTCAAATATAATTCTCTAGAGTAACAAATTTCATATGAATTTCATAAGATAATCATCATTACCATTCAATTTAGAAATCTATCACCTAACCTTTGTTACAAAATTATGTTTGCAGTGAGAAAAAGACAAGTTAAAAATGGTCTTTGGTACTCCTAAATCATGGATTTAGAGCCTATAGGCCATTATTGAAGCTTAAGGGAAAAAAAAAACTTTCGGAGGGAATATGGTCAAGTTTAGGGATTGATACACGATGTTACATGATTGTTACTACTCGATATAACTTGTCAGACGCCCAAGCAAATCAAAAGAAAATGAGATGGGATTTTTTTTTATTAAGTAGGATGTCGTAGGAATCCATGTTAGTTGGAATCATTCCAAAATACCCCTATTAACATGTGCTAAAAAATAGCAGGAAATTACTAGTCTAAATATCATAAATTCAAGAATTACTGAGCTAGTTAACCTATTAAATTCATAACCTAATAAAGTGAAAATGACATGGTGTAATTTATTTTACTAATTTAAATTTTTTTATGACTCAATCCAAGGTGAATGAACTCAAAAGGATCTAATTACCCCATTATCAAAAATAGCATAAAATTTGTACTATTTTGTTACAAGAGACTACTAGAAATTCTAGATCTGTGAAGTAGAAAACCAATCCAAGTAGCTAAATGATGAATATGAGTTTTAAAAGTTGTTATAAGGATGAATCATGCTTTTGAATTTGTAAATAATCTTCATAGAAACTCACTTTAATCATTTAACCAATATTAACTACAACAAAAGAAACATGAATACTAAATGAAGAAATAAGAGATGCAAGTGAAAAAGACATTAAAATGAAATAAATAAATTGTACAAGAGGGATTTGAGGCTCCTCAGATGACCAAGCCCAGGGATAATGGGATTCCTATGATGGAAACCAAGATTCAAAAGCTAAAAATGGCACGACATTATTTGAATCAATCCATGTACATCCCTATTAGAAATGAAAGTGGGGCTCCTAAATAACAAGTATTCTCCACAAGAAGACTATCAAAAACTTGCCCCTAAAGGAAACTTTGAATTGGTACTTCTAAAAATTGATTAAGGATTATCGTCCTTCAAAGGAGGAAACTTTCACCTCCAAATTCCCTCAAAAAGTAGACCTGGTTCCCAACACTAGGAATATTCAATTAATGATAGGGAACACATTCCTATATTTTCTCAATCAATGGAGCTCCATAGTTTGTGAACAATTTCACGATATTTTTTCATTTACTATCAAAAATTGGTACATCCTTTAGTGGGTAGAAAGTGCCTATATTATCTCATTTATAATTTACTCAATATTATTTCAACATTCTACAAAAATAAATAATATTAGGCACATAATAGGCAATTATCTCTAAACCTTCCCAAGAACATATTAAAGCTATGAAAACATTGTTAAGTCTAGAAAAAGAGATTTCATATAACCTTATGTTCCTAAGAAATGTTAGATGGGCCTTAATTTTGTCTAATTTGGAGGCCCATCATACCACTTAATGAAATTTTTCTCATCCCTTAAGTAGGCTACCCATCCTCCTTGCCCTATTGTTCTTTATATATGATGGATTATTTGATGTTTTGTATTTTTTTCCAAGTGTTTCTCTTCGTGTTGCTATATTTTATACTCTTCCATATGAATTTCTTCCCCTATCTCATTTTCCCAAGGGACTCGTAATGTATGTTCAGTCTACTTCTTCATGTCAAGTTATTATTCAACAATAATGTGTTCTATTTTTTAGGGGAACACCTTGCTTTTGGTTCACCTTCTCGGTCTTCCTCTGGAGCTTCTCCTTGTGCAAAGAAGGATTTATTATCATACCTTATCTCATGCATAGATTCCTTTTCCTAATGCACTCCCATAGGTAAAGTAGTGATTCTACTAATTTCATTCTCATTGAAGTCCAAGCCTGTTACTCCTACTACAAATTCTTGGCCACTTGTAAATTCATTGTAAACTCAAGTGAAATCTCATCATCATACCCCCTTATCCTTTCAAGTAATACCATATGGTTACAATTTTGGAATATGGTAAGCACCTCAGGGTGTTGATTGGTTCTCTTTATGCAAGTGGGTATTCTCCTATAATATCCTCCTCCCATATTTGAATAGCACGAGTTTTATGTGTAGAGATAGGGTTCGGTTTATACCACTCAGTTTTTTATTCATAGGATTCTATATTTCTTTGACACCTCCCATGACACAGAGTCATATTTCCCCCCATTGTATTTTCCTTGCTTCATTTGTAAAACTCCTCTTAGAGAAAAAAATAAGCAATCTGGTGGAAAACAAGGGCTTCTACAGGAAACAAAGTTTCTTATAGTGGCTCTGAAAAAGGAAAGATTTTGAAAATGGTGGCCTCTGTTTTCAATTTCGTGAGGGAATTTTGGAGTCTTGGCCGTGACACATTATACTATGTATCAAATTGCCATGAACATCCTTGACTAGAAATCTGAATTATACTTTTTTTCATTAAATTTTGTAATTGAAAACACTTAAGAGAGATTTATTTCTTCTTAGATAGGGATAAATGATGGTGAATAAACTAAAGAAAAATAAAGGAATGATGTGATGACAAACCTAGTGACTTGGATACCTTTCACCCTTGTATAATTGCCCATTCTGCAACCCTAAATATTTGTGGAAACTCCTTTGCAACTTTTTTGTGTTTCTTTGTATCTTGTAGAAATTAATTAACCATTTTCCAACACCCTTGTAGTAAAATGTTTATATAGGATCACCCATGTAACCCTCTGTTAGCTTCCTTTAGAAATATGTTTGTTTTTTCTAGAATTTTGTACAATTGGGTAGCAACATGTTTGTATTATTGTAGCAGCTTATACAATGTTGTAGTAACCTCTCAATATTCTATAGAAGTCAATTTGCATGCTGAGATGTGGTGGGTCCGTCATTTTTTTATCTTTTATTTTTATTTTATTTTCATTTTTTTGTTGTTTTACATTTTATATTTGTTTTTCTTCCCTTTTTTTCTCATTACATGGGAAATAGAATCAAACTTCTTTAAGTTAACTAATTTTTCCATCACCTACCCCTTCACACGCCTTTTCCTCCATCATGATTAAATGATTACATCCCACTTTCTCAAGTCCTCTTCACTTATCTCTTGCTCCTCTATCACATGTGAGGTTGTCTTGGTGGAAAACTAAAGTTCCTTGCTAGATAACGACAAGGCTTATTTTCTACTAAGTTTGGCTCTAAAAAACATTTTCCTTCATACAACTGCAATGATTTTTTGCGATAAAATAAATATGTAGGATAAGTTCTAAGGATCGCATACTTGGGTTGTTGATGACTATTGAAACTAGATTTGGTGGTTCTTAAGCTTCTAGTGGCAATCCTTTGATGGTTTAATGTTGTTTCTGAATAGAGATAATGGTTGATCTTTTGGATTCTTGAGGTATCATATTCTTATGCTCATTGTACCATGCATTTCCTTTGATTTCAATTTTTTTTTCTTGAAATTTGTTTGACTAGTCGAAGCTTGAAAATATAGGTTACTCATCAGATGGATCAAATGCTATTGTTGAAGGTTAATAGTGACACTGTAGCAGTGCAGCAAAAATTTTGTGGCTATCTAAAATCAAGGATATGATCCCTCAATGCTTCATGATTCTAAATTATTCCTTTTCATGTTTCCAATTTCTTTTGACAGTGGTCTTGGAGGGTTTGTGGAAACTGTTATAGGATTGTGATATTTCTTGTTTTAGTCACATAGACCCCCCATGATCATAATAAAATTCAAAAAATGCATACAAAAACTCTGATAATTCACGTTTTTTATGAAACCAACTCCAAAAATAGAAGAAAAGAGAGATCAACGCCTTATAATTCAGCCACTTTGAGGGGGAAACCTCCTTTACATTACATAAATGAACAATTATTTGATGATACAAATGAAAAAACCTCCTTTATATATATAGGTGCCCATGGGGTCACAATATAATCCTAGTCGACCTAAAAATAATAGTGTAAGGGCTCAATAATAACAATATGGGGGTTACAGGGGTACACCAATAAAACTAAGGGGGCTAAACTAACAAAAATAAGGGGATACGCTAGTATTATAGGGAGCTAACATGCCCCTCCCCATAAAACAAGTGTTTCCCTCAATGCTTGATTATTTCTAAATGCTTCTGTATAAAATTCTCATCCTCCCACGTGGAATATTCAATGGGTAAGTTCTTCCACTTGCTAAGATACTCTGAAATTGATCAATTTGGTAGTCATTGAGTTCTTGTTTCTGTGACTACTTCATAACTTCTTTCACTACGATGTTGATCTTCCCGTTGTTTCATCTAATTTTTCACCAAAGCTAGGTTATCCTTTGAGATTTGGAGAACTTGTTGTTGATGCTCGATGCGATATTCCACTACTTCATCATCCATATTAGCTCTCATTTGATCCTTCAAACCATCCAACTTAACCTCCATTTTTTATTTTAAACCATCTATTTCCTCTTTGATTTATCTTTGTAAGATAAAAATTTGTAGCACTAGGTACCATAATTTTGATATCTCATACTGCAATTCTTCTTCTTCATGTGTCATAGTAGAGATATCTGAGGGATTAATGGCTGCGGAATTATTTTTTGGAGGCATTATAGAACCAAATACTTATAAAAATGATTCAATATTCCCTTGCAAACACTTCCAACTACTTTTTCAAACAAACGTCATGCAATTTTAGAAAAAAAATACACACATTTTTCTTTCTTTTTACGAGGTCAATATTAAACCTGAATTATCTCGGTTTTTTTACATCTTCAATATCTAAAATTCAGCCTTGTAGTATTCCTCTTAATCTTCTTACAAATACCCTAGGTCTGATCTAATTTGGATTCTTCAAGGCAGAGTTATGGCCAATCTCCCACAATGACCTAATTATGGATTGGTTCAATATATAAAACTTGTACGATGTTCCACGTGTCATTGTTTCCTCCTTTGGCTCTTAAATTGATATACAAGAAACTAGAGTCTGTGTACTTTCGACCAACTTTTACATAATTCCAATCTAGTGCTCAGAGAGAGATTTATGATGATTTTCCCAAGGTCACCTCTTTTAGATGAAATTTGGGAGCATGCACAAACCCTAAATTCCAGAGATCATATATCCGAAAATATTGTGAAGCAAGATCTAAAATTCTTACACGAAGTTCCTCAGGATTTCGACTTCGCATGTTAAATATTTCACCTTCTAAACCTGCATAGAAAAAATGTTATACTAAAAATTCTAGGATAACCTATTTGTAGCAGTGAAACCCTAGAATCCATAGCTCTCATACCAAATGTTATGAAACCAGCTCCAAAAATAGAAAAAAAGAGAGATCAACACCTTAGAATTCAGCCACTTCGAGGGGGAAACCTCCTTTACATTACATAAATGAATAATTCTTGGATGATACAAATGAAAAAACCTCCTTTATGTATATAGGAATCCATGGGGTTACAATATAATCCTAGCTGACCTGACAATAATAATGTAAGGGAACAATAATTACAATATGGGGTTACAGGGGTACAACAATAAAAATAGGGGGGCTAAACTAAAAAAATAAGGGGATACACTAGTATTATAGGGACCTAACAATGTCAAACTCTTGGATAAAGGTTAGAAGCTTTGGTAGTGGTGAAAATAATGTAAGGAGTGGTAAAAATGTGGTTTTTTTACGAACAAAGATGCCTATTTGGGTGGATAAGTGGGTAAATGGAATGGAGGATGGATGATGGCAGCATGTTGGACCTATATTTTGATTCCCACGTGGAAAATATAGGGTATGAACTTGTTCTCTATGTATATCACAATCTTGTAGCATTTCTAATCAATATTTTAGCATTAGAGGACAATCCTGTAGCAAAATTTCTTAATCCATATCTTGCAAATGGTAGATTAGATTCACCTGAGATTATTCGAGTATGTTTCCGTCATCCTTATAGATCTATGCATGAACATATTTTCCAATGGATACACAAATATCGAGAAAAAATAAAAATGGTTGTAGGTGATGGTGGTCGATTTCTCAAAAAATATGCACTCTAATTTGTTAAACATTTTTCAGCATGTTACTACCATCCCTATGCATTTAAGCACGAAAAAACACAGCCAATGGATGCATGGTTTCCAAGGTATGGTAAAAATAATTTATACCCTATGTAGTTTTTACAATCATGTAGCAAATAAGAACTTTCCTATAACACTTTGCGACATTGAGTAACATGAGTGGAAAAGGATTGGGAATGATGGGAAATTTCATGGAAATTGACATGTGTGATGGATTGACATAACCTTACTCTTGTTGGAGAATTTGGGAAAAGCGGGAGAAAGTTGAAGTTTAACTTCATTTTACTAGGTTTTTTATCAATGTTTTCCTTTTTTTGGTGTTAAATTGTTCTTGTTTCTTGAAGAGGTTGGAGATCACATGCATTCACCAATGAGAGATACAAAGAAAAAATAATGTTTTTCCCTTTCATTTTATATTATTTTTTTTCTTAGGCCTACTAGCTGCTTCAATGAGTTTTTCAACTTCTAGGTCTTCCTACGCACCTCAATGGAGGTTTTCACCTAGGATATTTTCCTTTTTAATTTTTTATTTCCAACCCATTGACCACCTCAAACAGATTTTCAATAAATGAGCCCATCTCATGGGCATAAAAAGAGGTTTTTACCTGATATTTTATTCTTTTACTCTTATTTCTTCTTTTTCCATTTTTTTTCCATTCTACTCTACTTTAAAAAAAAAAAACAAAATATATTTCAAGTATAAGAATACTTTCAATGACACCATGTGCATATCATTATGATATATAAGCTCATGTTCCGACTCAAAATATATGTTTTGACATGTACCTAAATGTCAAAGACCAAATATTTTTATGATCTCAAGAATTGTTGAGGAAGAATGTGTTGTTGCAACTTAGTGATTGTCTGGAACCATATTTCAATATACTTGTTATGCCATTAGTTCACTTCAACGTTTGGATCACTTTATGTGTCCTCTTCTACCATGACATTCAAATATTCTTCTCTTTGTTTATTATTCTCTTGAACACATATAGGATTTGATGGCAAACATGATGGAAATTTCTCAATATTTGATTCTGATTTTTACTCTCTATCAAGTATATCGCATGATCCTTTGGTTTCCTCATTTGAATCTTCTTTTTTTGAATTTTTTCATTCAATGAAATCAAGAGAAGAATTTTTTTCAATACATTTCCTGAGCTAAGATGAATACCATTTATATTAAGAGGATATGTTTTGAAGTGTTATACCCCATCATTGTAAGTGGGTTGAGCTACTTCACTGTTTGGGGTTGGAAATGGTGGTACATGTACTTCCGGACGAGTGGAAATTTAATATGGATGTGGTTGAGGCTATGGTTATGGGGGAGGTGGATGGTACATATAACATGGAGTTGGGTATGGAGTATATTGAGGAAAAAATTGAGGATATTCTGGATCTCTCCCGTAAGGTCCTTTTCAACCTTGTCTTTAAGATTGGCTTTTTGGTTGAGATGGCCAATGTTTCTAAGGAAAGGGTTTGTTCCAATTACTTTGAGATGGATTTGCATATCCTTTAACTTTTTAATTGAGTTCATGCATCATATGAGGCCGAATACATTGCCATGGTATTCTTGGAGCTACATAACATATCTTCTTTGGTGATTGACTTGCTCCATTATCCTCTTGGTAAACTTCCTTCAGCCTCAATAATCATGGGAAATATTTAGTACCGTGTGATTCTGCATGGACAAAAAAATATCAACATCCTATTTTTATTCATTTTTCATTCTTAACATTTCTACCTGTTCACTTAGAGTACTAAGAATTTTTGTATTAAAGTTATTAATCAAATTTCCAATCTTAACTTGACTTACGGGTCTCGATGTTGATTTACTTTCTCTTCCCCTTCCTCTTGCTATGTTCTTTCATATTTCACAAATTTATTCAAATGATAATTGGTATACATGACCTCTACTAATTGGATCAAGGATATCAATCCAATGATCGGTAATTGTTCTAAGTAAGATGGGTTTCAGGTGTCAAATCCTAAATGATGTAATTTTACCCTCTTAAGATTATACACAAATATCTCTATTATATTCTCAATGATCTTATATTATTTTTTATTCATTCTAAATATTTCTTCTTTAAGATCACGATCGTTATATATTTTCATAAATATATTTTTCATATCATTCCATGAGCTTATTGAACTAGGCCTTAAACTCATGAACCATTTAAGAGATCTATCATTCAGTGTTGTTGAAAACAGTCTCAATTTTTTACTGTTTAATAACTAACCCTAATATCTACAAATTATTTTAAATTCAAGGATGAAGGTTTCCATAGGCTCTGAACTCATACCATGGAAGTTGGGATGAAACAATGGAGGGATATCCTTCATATGACCATTTATATCATTATTCTAAATGGTTAATCCAAGAGGATATTCCTCATCATCTCCATCCATTTCTTCCACCTTCTTTTCCACCTATTCTTCTTATACCTACAAAATTGGATGGTCATGTGGCTCTTACTATACCACGTGATCAAGTGAGGGGGTTTGGTATTGGGGAAGTAATTTTTTTTATGTTTTTACATACTTTTTTTTTTAATAAGAATGCTAATGTAATGAAAGTTTATGTTTTTGAAATGAAATATGCGTAATGGAAAATTATGTTTTTGCAGAAAGTAAAATAAATGAATAAATTAGGGAAGAAAACAATGCACACATTAACACCTCCATGGAAACAGTGCCAAAAAAATGATGATCCCTAGTATTGCGACAAGAATGTTGGAATTCCCAAGGTTATTGACTTAAATTATCAACCCAGGGTTCGTAGAAACTTAAGAGGTGTCGAAACTATATTTGCAACATGGAATGTGTCCTTATTTCATTGATCTGATGCAATGAAGTGAATGTCATAAAATAAAAGCCTAAACTAATTTTATAAATGGAAATTGTACGCTATTTGCAAGAAATGGAAATGATTCTTTCTAAAATGTAAGTTCTAACCGTAGTTGTAGGAATGTAAAGGTTATTCTAATTGCAGGAATAAAAAATTATTTGTCTATTTGGATAATATAAATCTTGTGCTACTTGCAACAACATGAATCATTAGTCTACTTAAAGAATGTGAAAATTTTCCTCGAAAAAAAACTGATCCTATGTAAGAACAAAAAATTATAATTGAAATCATAAGAGAGTGCATTCAAATAAATAGGCCTAATCTCATTTTCATTGGAAAATAACCCTCTTATTCAATATGTTCAAAGGTATTGGGCTATATTAACAAATTCCATATGCATTTCATAAGACCATTATCATTACCACTCAATTTAGAAATCTTCCACCAATGCTTAACTACATAATTGTGTTTGCACTGAGAGAAAGACAAGAAAAAAATGGACTTGGTTCCTCTTAAATTGTGGATTTAGAGCCTAGAGGTCATGATTCAAGCCTAAGGAACAAAAACCATGATTTTTGAGTGAATCTGGCCAAGTTTAGGGACTATTGCATGAGTGATACTCCTCAATATAACTTGTCGAATGCCCAAGAAAATCAAATAAAAATGTGATGGGATTTTTTATTTATTAAGTAGGATGTTTTAGATCTCCATTCCATGTGGAATCAATAAAAATACCCATGTGAACATGTGCTCAGAAATAGTATAAAATTACTACAGTATGAAACAAAAGTTCAAGAATTAGTGAGCTAGTTAAATTATCAAAATCATACCCTAATAAAGTGAAAATGTTATGGGGTAAATTTCTGATTAAATTTAATGGTTTTATGACCTAATACAAGTGTAATAAACTAGAAAGGAGATCATTACCATGCTCTAAAATATAGCATAAAATTTCTACTATTTTTCTTCAAGGGACGTCCAAAAATTATAGATTTGTGAACTATCAAGCGAATCCAAGTAACTCAATGATTAATATGAATTTTTAAATTTTTTATAAGGATGAATCATACTTTCAAATGTATAAATAATCTATGAAAAAAATCACTTCAATCATTTAATCAATATGACCTACAACAAAATAAGAATCAATAGTAATTGAAAAATTAATACATGCAAGGGAAAAATACATTCAAAATAAATAAATAAATTGTACAATAGGGATCAGAGGCTCTTAGGATTGAGAAGCCCTAGGAAACTCAGTGTCCTATGAAGGAAACCAAGCTTTAGAAGCTCAAAATGGCACCAATCTTCATTATTTCAATCAATAAAAGTACATATGTGCTAGAAATGAAAGTGGAGCTGCTAAATAACAAGGTCTCTCCACAAGAAGTCTAATAAAAACTTTACCTTAGAGGAAAATTAGAGCTTTTACTTATACAACTAGACGAGGATGCATCCTTCTTGAGCGGAGTGAGATTTCCCCTCCAAAATCCCTCAAAAAATTCATCTGGTTCCCAACACTAGGAATCTGCATTTAATGACATAGAACACAGTCCTAGATTTTCTCAATAAGTGGAACTCCAATAATATTAAATAATTTCATGATATTTTGTTTATATAATATTGGTCCATCATGTAGTAGGGATCTAGTCTCTATATTATCTCATCCATAATTTACTCATTATTCTCTCAATATTGTCAAAAAACAAATAATATTAGGCACATAATATGAAATTATCCCTCAACCTTCCTAAGAACATATTAAAGCTAAGAAAAACAATATTAAGTGTAGAAGAACAAATTTAATATAGTCTTTATGTGCCTAAGAAATTTCATATGGGACTTAATTTGTGTCTAATTCGGAGGCCATGAAGCTCTATGTACATTCCCTCTCTGGAAGGGTATAGAGGTTACATGTGGGGGGTAAAAGGATAAAAGAATAGAGAGAGTGATGTCAAAAATTAGATGGAAGTAGAAAAGAATTCAAGAAATTTTATGAAAGATGAATCAGGATTGTGTCCCAAACAAAGTGTTGGGCATCTAATCTTCTATGGGTAGGTGTATAAGGTGAATGGACAAAAGGAGTCGAAGAGACGACTTGGAATGTGAAACCAGTGGTCATCTAATGTATTATATATATGCATCTTTTTGAATTATAATATCACTCATTCTTATCTTTCCCTATTTTATCCTATTTGTGTGTGTTTACCATGGTTGAGTTCAACATGGCATCAAAGCGGGCGATTGTTGGCCCTGCTCCATTTTGAGCCACTTGTTTAGTGTCCTCTATACATGTTAGTTCTTCATTTATCTTAATTAAAATTGCAACCTTATAGACCGTTTTACTAAGACTGCAAAGAGGAATATCCTCTCACTATCAGAACTATGTTTTACCTGAGCTTTTTACCTTTTCCCTCTGCCATCTACACTCCCATACCTGGTAAACATAGTGTTGAAGATAGTCTGGCTATTCATACAACGTTCTTCCACTCCACAGTTGGTGTGATAATGAGATGGGATATTTTCAGTGCTTAATTTCAGCGCATTATTTTTCGTCATGAAAGGTTGCTCTGGTGTGAATATATCAGTGCATAATTATGTTTTATGTTCTCTCCTACCCAAATGGTATTTGATGTTAGATTTGAATGGTTTCACGGTGTGATTAATCCTCCATTCCTCAGTTAACACAACACAATTTGGGTGATTGTCCCTCTCGGCATCATGTTACTCCTCCCAACTGAGCGATCCACACTCACCTTTCTCCATGTTAGATCCAACCTCAGTGTTTTCTCCGCCAATATCATTGTCATCCTGTGGTAACAGTCGTCCTGAGGCCCCTCGACTCTCTCTCTCTCTCGCAGTCCTGCTCACTCCCCTCTACGCTGATAGCCTTAACCCCCACCAATTCTCCTCCTCCCACTCTCACTTCCTCCTCGCACTCCCACTCACCTTAGCTACCCTCCTCACATCCCCTCTCCCTCTGCTTTCCTCACTCACCTCTCTTATAGCCCCCTCCCGCACCTCTCACTGTCCCTCCCTACGATCCCACCACTTACCGCTCATCCTCCCTCTACTTTCACCACCCACCTCTTAGTGTCCCCCCAACTTTACATCTCAGAATCATTTCCCTTAAATCCACAAAATATTTACTTATATCTTATAGTTTTTCAGTTTTGATTGCTGGATTCTAACAGTTATATCAATAATGCTTCTTTGCTAATGATCATTTCCAAGTGGAAAATTAAAATCTTTAAGATTCTACCATTTTATCATAATATTAACGAGGGTGAAGTTGGTAGCTGGTTGATTTCCCTTTAATTTTCTTATTGAGGGCTCAAAATTATTCTACATGCATAATCCTATGACATTAATACACCTTCAATTTTCGCACAGCTAGCTATGTTGATATGAAATTTTTAATAACTGGTCAAGAGATCGAGGGGGACTAGTGCCAAAATTTTCCAATAAGATAATGCGGTGTCCGGTTCGCAGTTAACCGGTGTTATTCTTGCAATACCTTTAACCTTCGACATCAATGGTATCGAACAGTCTCAGTGTTCGGTGCTATTTTGTATAGGTTACTACATATGTGCGGGGTAGGGGATATAATGAGATTTTTCTACCGTGAATATTCTTCAGTTTATTTGAAATTAAGTTTTTAAAGGCTTTTCATGCCTCATATCTTGTTTTTATGCACAACGCATGCATTCAGCTAATGTTTTAGAATATTTTTTCGAAGCGTTCAGATTTGGAATATTATTTGAATTGTTCGTTAAAAAAAATGGGATTGGTAAAGATTTACTCATAGTGCCTAGTTTGGCTAGTTTTAAATTGGGACATTTCCCTTTTTCTTATATTAAGGTGTTTTTTGGATGAGTGGCACAACATATGTGCTTTGGAGAAACATGGTTGAATTTGGTGAGCAGAGCATGTTATTTGAAATTTCAAGAACAAAAAGTATACTAGAGCACTTCCCTTCTGTATTAATCTTGTTGTGGGAAAATGTTGTTCATAAATAAGCATTATTTGATAGAGAAAATGTCAATAATTATTGAGGTATTAGATTTCCTTCAAAATCTAATACATTCCACTAATTATGATATAGTGAAAATAAGCAAGAATTGTTTATCTAATATCAGAACTTGTTTAAATGATGCACTTGACAAGATTGATTTTTTGCAGTTTGAGTCAGAGCTTCAACAAGATGAGCTTTAGCAAAATACTTGTCATTCTGAACTTGTTTTTTTTCAGAACATGGATACAAACTCTCATCAACAATAAGAAACTATTCAGATCATTGAGTCCAGTACAAGTGAAGATTTGCATGCAGAAGGAAACATTCAGCCTACACTTCCCAAACCCATGATGAAACATTGGGAAGATATTTTCCACAACAAGAAAAGAACACGTCTTAGATATGACAAGGATGTGTCCTTTCATATTCCATAATACTCCAATTCCATCAAATTTCAGAGTGTCATATTTCTTCACGATAGCTCACCTTTGGTTTTTCTAGACTCTTCTCTTCTTCCACAACAACAACAACATATTGTAAAATTCCAACACTGTGATCGAGTTGGCCATATGAAATAGCACTTTTTCGGTCTTCACCCATGCAAGAAATGTGGTTGGCACACTAATTCTTCACAGAGATGCTTCAAAAACAAGCCTCCTGCAAGAAAAATTATTCATCATGGATGGATCGCTTCTTGGCAATGGGCATCAAAAAACAAGAATATGTTTATGTAATATGTCTGAACTAGTTCTATAATATTGAACAATATTGCAATTGAGTTTTCACCATCATCTCACCTTGTATTTGACTGGGGGGAAATGGTGGTCATCTACAAGCTTTGAAGCCATATCAAGTGAGCCTCGGGCACAACTTGTTATTCCAAATTCAAAGTTGTAGCTGGAGACACAACAGTTCAAGCGAGCCTGAGCCATAATCATTCATTCCAGATTTAGAGTTGTAGCCAGAGACACGGATGCCCATGAGCATGCCTTTCATTGGTGGTTAGCCTTAAACCATATATGTGAGGTTGATATTCTTCCTCTTGAAAGAATTCAGGACACTTCCTCTAGTAGAAGACTTCAACCTCTTACCACTTTTGGAAGATTTCCAAGAAATGCATTAAGCATTCTAGAGTTGGTGTTCATCCTTAAACAATCGCAGGTTGTAGACCTCCCTTATTCTAGGTTGAATGTCTCCCTCTTCAAAATATGAGGAGCACTTCCTCTAGCGAAATACCTCATCTTATTACTAGATTTGGAAGAGTTCTCGGAATTGGACTAAGAGTTCCATTCTCGTTCGTCGGCCTTAAATCACCTCTTTATGCCAAAATTTCAGAGAGCTCATTCATCCTGGTTCTGCCATGCATACTTTGCAGATTTTTATTACAACTCTCTTCTTGGACTCACACATTCCCCTTTGGATTAAGGGGGGCAATCTTGGACACATAATCCTCTATGAGTTGGTGTAGAAGGCGAATGGACAAAAGGAATCCAAGAGACCACTTGGAATGTGAAACCAGGGGTCACCTAATGTATTATATATATGCATATTTGTGAATAATAATATAACTCATGCTTATCTTTCCCTATTTCTTCCTACTTGTGTATGTTTACCATGGTTGATTTCAACACAAAGGGAAGAAATCGAATAAGGATAAAATCAATAGGTAATGACTTAGAAAAATATAGGTCCAAAGGGAAGGATTACCACTATTGTTAGGGAGGCAAGAGAGTATGGGACTCATGTAGAAGAAAAAAGGCTCATCATCAAATCATGGGGAGGTAAAATCCTTTTCTCAACTAAGAGATACCATTAAGAAAACAACATCATGAGAAAGGATACCTAGAAATACTCAAAGTGTGAGAAGGAGTGAATTTCCATAAAAACCTTTGCCTTATTGTAAAATTAATGCCACCCAACAATTGGATGCATCATCAAGTTATTGGGAGATGGATATAAGAATTTCCAATGGTAGTTATTTTAAATGAATTAGATTTCTAGTGGGAGTTGAGGTAAAGTGATAATGCCATGGAGAAAGTATAAATAACAAGTTGGAAATAATTCCTTTTAGTTTACCCAAGGAATCCCAAATATTCTTAACACTAAAAACATAGGACCAAGGAGGGGGAAAGGTTTTACTAACTTGGGAAATTTAGCCTCATCTTATTAGGAGATAACTATGTTTCCAAAGCACCAAAATTAGAAATTTGAAGCTCCTTTCCTTTCCTAATATCTTTTAGGACCAAGGCTTCCTATGGGATTAGTGAAATGAATTTCCAAATCCTCTTCATTGAATACCATTCTCATTGGTGGAAAATATCTCTCACTTGAATGAGAAAAGGTGGTCAAGATCTCATGGGTTGAACTTGCATTCTAGAGGAGGAAATTTTGATATAGGTCAGAAGAGGCGAGCTAGTGTGCCATTTTCAAATTTTTAGACAAAAAATGAGTAGAGTTTTACATACTAAAATCGATATACATAGTAAACCATTTATAGGGCTTTCTTCCATATCCCCGCACTATATGACCATTTGAGAAGAATCCACGCTCACCTTCACTTGTTCTAAACACCCCAAGAATGAAATTAACATAAAATTAAATTATACTTCTAAACTGCTTTACGAATATCGTTCAAAAAACATTAAATACTATAATAAATATGTTCTATCTTAAAAAAAACTTCACCTTATTTCCATGATCTTATTTCAAAGGAAAAACAAACTGCTCAATATTATTGGAATGAAAAAAAAATTATGTCCATCCATTTCACATGAGTTGCATTTAGTTTGACATGATTATATTTTTAGTATATTAAGTTCTAAATAATGAAAGGACTTAAATTTTCTTATGACGTTTAGGAAATTTTATTATAACCTAGTTATATTGAAAAATTTCAAATAATTTTATTATAATATGTTTTTTTATACTAAAACAATATTAATTTTATAAAATTAAGTTTTTTTATTAAATTAATTACTTTCCATTTATATAGTCTATTTAATAATATTTAATGTTTTTATTTTTGAATTTATATAATTTTAAATTAATTTGATTTTTTATTATATTTTTTAAGAATGAGCTTTTGATATTATTTGTTGTGATTTTATTTTCTCTAAGGGAATTCCCATAGAAAAAGTCCTAACCACTATTTTTATATGTAAAAATTCAAAATTGGTTAACCATAGATTTATTTATTAAGATTTTAGATATTAAAATTGATATAATGTTGCAAATTTTGAATTCGTTAAATTGAAATATTTGTCATGACATTGACTACTTGCGTTTCAAAAAGTTTTACTAGATGATTACAAGTGATATGACCCATCCTTTCACTCCATAACAAACTTTCATCCGATTCCCATACATCACTCTTTATTAGTTACATGAAGGATATATACATTTCTCGAGGTCCTAATTCCATTTCTCTTGATTAATTTTTATATTTCATAGATTGTATCTTTGATCACACATTTGAATAAGACTCTTAAGATTGTTCTCAAGGCTATTAAAATATAAATCATTTCAAGTTTTAGTCTTTGCATTATCAATACTAATGGCCCCATTTTTCATTATTTTAAATAGTGCTTTAGCTTTATTTCCAAAAGTAACACCTCTTCCTTTTTCTTCTTTTAAAGAGAGAGGTTTCCTCTCATATCCTATGATATGTTTTGAGCACCCACTATAAAAATATCATTGAATCAAATGGTTTTGAGAATATACAGAAAATATACATTCCCTTTATCTTTCATGCTTCCTTTTCCAAACATTTTTCTATTTCCCTTTATGGTTTTTCTTTGGAGACCTTATTGATCCACTTCTACAAACATATGCTTATTGGCTATGTCTTATATTATTTTTATTATTAGTTCTGTCTGGACACCACTCCTAATGGGGGCGAATTCAACCCATGTCGTTGTTGTTACATGGGCGGTCTCAACTCCGGCAACGATAATTATACGGAGCTCCCCCTAGTAGAGGCACTCTGGAGTGCCACTTCTCAAGTAGTTTTTTGGGAAAAAATGCCTTATAGAGTATTGAAAATTCATTATCAATATGGACCATTCATTATTAGGTCATAGATTTTATGGCACAAGTTATTCCAGGGTTTTTCTAAAATTATTTTTTAACACGAAATTATATAGCACCTATATAATCATTTAGAGATATTGAAAAATCTTATTGGTTTTCCAAGTTTTGAGTTTCTAAGATAAAAAAATGTCTATATTAATGTGTCTTTTCCATTACACCTTTTTTATTATATTGTAGAATCTTTGTACCATTCCTCTAAAATCACTTTTATTTAGCACTATAAATATTTATATGGGCTTGTTTTTTATTTGTATTTTAAGAAAACTCTTTGTCTATTTTTCATAAGGTGACAATTTATTTTCTAGCTGCTACCTTACTTTTTCATTGGAAGACAGTTCTCTGCAAATATTTTATATTATGATATCTGACAAGGGAGTGGATTTGAGTAAACTAATATGGTTCACAGTCACGCCTTTAGTATTGGAGTACTTCTATTTGGAAGATTGGTCTGGCCAAGCTTTTTCGAAAGTTGAGAATAAATATATTACTTGTATTACTGAGTACATTTAATATAATCATAATTTAATTTTAATACACAAACAATATAAATTATATCTGTTTTTCAATACACAATAGTGTTTTGACCTTGTGATTTTCGTAACACTATTATAGCATTATAATAGTAATCAACTTATATATATATATATATATATATATATATATATAAATAAAAGTCTCATATATTGCGTATATGTATTATGGAATTGACAAAAGGCTCACGTTAGTTAAATTCCTAAGGTGTTTTTTTCCTTGATATAAAGTGTTCTTGACTTCTCGAAGGTCCTCACGGACACTTATGCTTACATGGATGTTTGATAGGCTACAGCCCATGTGGACACTGTGAAGTATGATCCACCATCCAAACTGCCCATTGACATGTCTCATTTAAATAGTCCAAATGTATCTAGGGTTTTCATCTGCAATGGATTCATTTCTATCCTACTTAGACTAACTACCTCCTATTCCTCTCATCCGCGCTTGGCCTCATTTTCTCTTGCAATTGTTGGAGTGAGCTCCATAACTTATAATTCTTTTTACCTAGTAACCTAGGGCTTTTTCTTAGTATGGAGCGTCTACACCATAATTATTTTCTAGCTCTAGCCTAAACTCCATAAATAATGGTTTTTCTTATGGTTTGAGACAGTGTTTACGGATCCAATCCTGTTTCATCTTAATTCTTTATTATTTCTAGTTCTTCTTGACTAAGTATTATATCTACAACTATTGTTTAGAATTTCAGAGATCTTTCATTGGCTAGGTTGTTACTCCTCTGCTAATTCATATATTTAAGAAAATCATAGGTGGAAACCTGGCTCTCATACTACTACCGGATTATGGTGTCCATTTGTGCCAATGTTATATGCAATGCTGAATTTTAGTTATAGTTATAGTTTATAGATGTTTTACTATTTAACCCTTTCTCTCTGCACGTCAGTTTATAGATGATATGCAATGCTGAATTTTAGTTGTGTACCCATCCTAGTACTTAATGCCTTACAAATATTTGAGGTGAATTTTTTGTCTCTTTCTTATATAAATTTATGTAGCAAACAATGAAGTCTAAAAATTTATTTCATGAAGACTTCTACCACCTGCACATCTCTATAGCCAGTCTAAACAGGTATAAAATCGATAGCCTTAAATAATTTGTCTATCACTACCATAATATAATCATGTTGTGTTTGTGTTTGGGTTAATCCTATTAATTTTTCATAAAGAAAGATTTATCTTTACTTTGATTGTTACATTTCAGCATTAACATGTTACATTCAACCCCCAAATAATTATACCTTTGAAAAAATCTATATTATTAACCATCAAGATATGAAAGTATGCAGAAATAAAAATACCATCATCATCATCATCATCTAAGTAGAAAAAATTAAAAATATAAAATGTAGAGAAGCATGAATACATAAAGACAAGAGAATTGGTTTCAGACCATTGAAAAACCCACTAGGGGGAAAACCCTTGGAAATTCTTCTTCTTAGATCATCGTCAAATGATTTAGCAACACAAGTACAATGATCGATAGGTACATATCTTTACGATGCAAAAAAATAGCATACACGCAATAATGCTATACCCATAATTCTACATGAAGGAAACTAAACCTTAGAAATGAAATGAACTCACACTAGTTGTAGAAAATTGATAAATACGACTAATATTGAATGAGGACTACAGATACATCTTGTAGCAGAAATAAAACATATCCGATCTCCATATTATAAAATATATAATACCAAAACATTGATCTTATATATCACCCAGTGGTCTCAACTCTAAAGTCCTAGGTCTGAATCCAAGAGACTGTCAATGACTGTTCTGATGCAACTGTGACTAAACTACTGATGTCTAGAGGCACTGTCCAATGAACTCAGTATGAACCAAATTAATTATGCCCATTAATTCTATGATTTGTCATCTTAACACCCTCAGAACCTAACTTTGGGGCTCTTAGTCACTACCTGAGCATTCTGTCCTCGTGGCTTAGGGTTTGAACACCATAGAACCCTAGTCGCAGCTTCAAGCTCACCTGCGAGTGACTTTACCAGCTGAGCAGTGACCTCAACAAGGCTAACACATGGCTTTACCTCAGCAGGGCTGCTATCTTATCCTTTCGTGCATGCGAATTTGGCCCAATGAATGTAGATATAAAATTTGGATTTATCTCTAATCCCGATCCACTATGCAAGTCTCTTCTGACATACCCGTGCGAGCTAGAAATCAAAAAATAAAATGAATAACCAAAAGAACATGGATGAGATATGATGAGCGAATGTGTGCAAATGAACTTAGGGTCACTTCTATTTATAAGTTTTTGAGTGACCTCTTGTGGACTTGATCGAATCAACATGTAGTTACGCCGACCCATAAAATAATAAAATAGTTAATAACTTAATTTGTGCTTAACCGATTAGGGCCATATTTTGGTCAATTTTGATCCTCTCGAAAATAGGAATATAATTAAATTATTACCTTAATAATTTGAGCTATTGATAGTGTAACTTGACCCTCGTTGCAAAAATTAACACCCCCTCTCAAATACCAAGAATTCCAGTCTGCAATCTCTGCTTGTAGTTTTCTACATCAAGGTGTTATCATGGCTCAACTCAATTTGTTGATATTTATTCATCGATCAATATGACAATATGTTATTCATGCATCATCACATGTCATCACTCAACATATCTGTCATGTATTTGTCATGTTGTGAACCTTTCTCATTACAAATGATCAATGTACTCTTCATGCTTATTTTAGAATGTCTCTTGATTGTTCCTGCTTGTATGTTGAACATTCTCACATCTAGAAGAACAATTTGTCACCGGAGGGGAGCTTAGGTTGCAACCTTTCATCCATCTGGCTATTATTCTGGAATATTTGCTATCAGGTTACTACATGCAATATCCTTATTAATCAACACCAGAGAGCACATGAATAGTGAAAACGTCTCAACCTGTAACCACATCAGGGAGCCCATCTCAACCCGTAATCTCATGGGGGAGTTATACCTCTATAACCTGATATCTACCAGTATGATATCCATCCATGCAGGGGAGCCTATATCAACCCTGGGATTACATCAAGGAGGCCACTCTCAAACTGGAACTACATAGAGTTAGCTCAACTCATCCTATTGCCTACTAATATTCCAATCGATCACCTGAATAGTCATGTTTGGAACACCTTCATCATAATAATGCTTGCACAAGATACCCAACTTAACAAGAGGTAAGTATCACATGACTCCATGCATTCCCAATCGCTGGCGAAACTGAGAGGTATTCGCGACAAGCCCTCCTTGTGGGTATGATGCCAAATTGTATATACTCTTTTGTTAACACAGTTTTTTTCTAAGTCATGAGTCCATTTAATTTTATTTTTTTAGGATTATACTTTAAATTTTTCAAAAAAAAAAAAAATCGTCACTACTGAAATTTCCGGTAGTGCCTGATTTAACTGAATTTTGACACTTGTGAGCAAAGTTTCTGAGATATTTTAGGAAGGATAAGGACTCATAACCAAATAAATATAACAAGTGATGGTGAAAAGTGGTTATGAGGTTGTTGTAGGTCATACTAAATGAAGGTACATCGTTATTTAAATACCAAATACATAAGGAGACAAATGAGTAGAAAAAAGGGGCAGCATAAGAACACACTCAATAGTTGATCTGAGATTTCTTCTCTTCTTTATTCTACATTTGTCCTTTCAATTAGATTTCGATGGGATATGCTTGTAATGTCTTATCACACCTATTTAATGTTAGGAGTAGTGTTTCCTTCTTTTTAGAAGAGATGGAGTTGGTGCCTCTCTTTCTATATATACCATTTGTAAATACCATTTCCAGGTTAGATGCTGGTCTACCTGAAGACTAAATATAGTAAAGAAATTAATTTTTACTTCATGCTGGAGGATTTTTTGACTCGAGAAGCATATAATGTATGGTGTGTCTTATTTCTTTGTTAATTTCCTCTAATTATGTGTTACAACAGCTAGTAAGGTGTGAGTGACAAACTGTTAAAGGATTTAATATTAAATTATCTTCTTTCATATTTCTACAAATAATATATGTGTTTTAGAACATGTTAGTGAATATTTCATAAAGGATTTGTGAAATAATTGATGTATGCAATCTACTTTTTGAATGTTATTTAATTTTCATAAATAGAGTTTGTGTAAAGAGCCATCATTATAGTTGTGTGATTGATTTAGGATATGAATATTTTCTAGAATAGGTAACGGCTATCCATGTTCTTCATTTTTTACACTCTCCTCTATATACTACCAAATTACCCATACAATTTATACTTCACACAACTTGCCAAATGCATGGAAATCTTTAAGAATATAAAAATAATTTCAAAATATTTGAGAAGCCATCCCACCACTCAAAAAACCCTTTAAAATTTTAAATGAAATATGATGTGTAAGGCTTACTCCTTTTTTAGTGAAGGAGTGACTCATTGCGCTAACATCTGCAATGATCAAAGGTGGGGGAGATAATATACTTGAAAAAATTGAAAAGGATCACACACATCCCATGAGTGATAGATAAGGGAGAAATATCTATGACCCTATTATCTAGATTTCCCTCAGCCCCAGGAACTGTATATCTCAATTCCTTGTTCTAGGAGATCAAACAAAGAGGAAGAGTGGGCTCAGTGTCCTCAATCAATGTTTCTCTCATCTGGTATCTTCTTATTCTTGTTCCTACATGACATCAAATCAAGTGTTTATTTTATAACATACATAATCATGTACAACAAGATACTAATAATAACAGGATACCAATAACATCATCCCTCTCATGGAGTTGTGAAACACACATGGATACTATAATCATCCTCCCTCTGATAGAGGTGTCATTCACAAGCCTAAGATTCTCTTGAAAAGCTGCACTATCTCAAATAACTTGAGAAATCATAGTGCCAACTATACATATTTTTGGATTCTATGTCATCACAGTGTATCCATGTCTTCTCTAGATCGTGTGTGGTCATCTCTCTAAGGATCTTCTACATCATGCCTAACAACTAGCCTCGCTAACAGCATTATATATGACCTCAGCCATGCTATGGACCTCTCGTTCAAGATACCATGGCAGATATCATACTGAGGAAACATCAAAATGTTCTTACTAATCCCAAAAATCATCAGTTAATTCATGAAACTACATATCATGGGAGAAACATCTCAAACTTTAAGAATAGAACAAACAAAAGATGTTTGGTGGAAATTCTAATTGAAGTAGCTCAATCATGAATTGAATCATGTTCTATACATATCATATATGGATGGATGTCCAAAATGGAACATCAATTATTCAAAAAACTAACAAATTTCATGTCATGTTCAATTAACATTTGAACTTTAAATGAGAGTGCCCAAGTTTTTACATTACACAAATACATTTCAAAAGCCTAGTAAATCAGAATATCTTTCCAAAATTCCAGAAATCAATTCATCATGACATGATACATCATTATGATATTCATAATTCAACTCCCTCTTATATTTTTAGAGGGTTATCACTTGTCACTAATTTCCTAGGTTTTTATTCATAGCTAAGAATTATTTTAGGTCTCTACCATCCTTTTCTTTCTTCCATAAAAGTGTCTCCTTGGGTTGATCTGCATGGATTTTCTTCAACCAGCTTTGATAACATGTTGATTTTTCATAAAGTAGCATTTCCCTTTACTTTGATAGTTAGATTTCATCATTAATGTGTTATGTTCACCCTAAATAATTATACATTTGTACATCTATGTATTATTAACCATCAGAATATGAGACTATGAAGAAAGAACAATACCATCATCATCATTATCATCTAAGAAAAGAAAAATAAAAAGATCAAAGGAAGAGAAGCATGACCACATAAAGACACCAGGATTGGTCCGAGACTAGGGAAAAACCCACTACGGGGAAAACACTCAGAAATTTATCTTCTTAGATCATCATAAAATGATTTAGAAATGAGAGTAAAATCATCCATAGGTAAATATATTACGATGCAGAAGAAAAATATCATACACACAATAAAACCATACCCATACTTCTGCATGAAGGAAACTAAATCTGAGAAGTGAAATGCACTGACACTGGTTGTAGCAAACCAATGAATACATATGACATTGAATGAGGATTGTAGATACATCTAGCAGTGGAAAAAAACATATATGATCTACAGATCAGAATCTCTATAATACCAAAACATGAATCTAATATATCTCCAAGTGATATCAACTCTGAAGTCTTAGATATGAATCTAGGAGATCGTCAATGAATGTTTTGATGCAACTGTGACTGACTAATTGTTGTTTGTAGCACATTAAACTAACTATGAGCCAAATTATATTTTTCTAGTAATTATATGAGTCATGACCTTAACATGCTCAACACATGGCTTTGGGGCTCTAAGCCACTACCTCATCATTTTTTCCTACGGCTTAGGTTATGAACACCCTATAACCCTAGCCGCGCCCTGAAATCGACCTCCTAGTGACTTTACTACTGATTCATGGCCTAAACAAGGAGAGTGAATGGATTTACGTCAACAAAGCCACTACCTTAGCATTTCACGCACATATATTTGGCCCAATAGACCCAAATATCAAATGTGCATCTATCTTTGATCTTGATCCATTGCATGAGCCTCTTGAGATGTACCTGTGTGAGTCAAAAACAAAAAAATATGACCAATAACAAAAAAATCATAGATGAGATCTCATGAGAGAATATGTTTGAATGAACTTAAGGTCGCTTCTATTTATAACTTTGCGAGTGACCACTTGGGGCTTTGACCAGATCAACATGCGATTAGGCCAACCCATAAAATAATAAGATAATAGATAAATTAATTTCTGCTTAACCAATTGGGGCGATCTATAGGTCGATTTTTATTCTCTCGAAAAGAGGAATCTAATTCAATGATTATCTTAAACATCTCAGTTTTCAATAGTGGAATTTGACCCTAGTTGCAAAAATTAACAAATCCAATAATAAAGTATAAGGAAATTACTTCCAATTTACTATCTGGTACATACAGATGGTTTAGTAATACGACCGAGTGTTCATGCTACAATTTCACTTGTTAAAATTCTTGGCATATTTCCAAGTATTCAACAACTCCTTTATTCATTCCACACAACAATATTTTCCTAAGACTTGTGATCTTTTTTTGATACCCCGTATGACCTGCAAAGGGTCTCTTGTGGTGTTCATCTAATATCAAACTTTAAAATTTATCTAAATCGGGAACATAAAGTATATCCTTGTATTTAAATATTCCACTTTTTCTAATTTCATAATGAAATAATATTCTTTGATTGGTTTTAATTTTGATATTTCCATAAAGTTGATTATAATTTTTACCTCCTAATGCTATATGTTAATTTTTTTCAAAAAAATTTGTCTCAATTTGAGTTACCATAACTTCATATACCTGTTTCAAAATTCAACTTAGGGAATATTCCACCTTGCTTTCTTTCCACATTATGTGATTGATGTCAAAATCATCCTCACTTAGGAGGTGCATCCATATATCCTTCCTCGCATTCACATTTGATTAGATGAGAAAACGTTTTAAGATGATATGATCAATAGAAGAAGTGAATTTTTTAGCAATTACATAGTGTCTCCAAATTTTTAGTTTGTGGATGATTGTTTCCAATTCAAGATTGTTAATTGCATAATTTCATTCATTTTATTTTAATTTATTGGATTAGTAAGCCACAATGTGTACTTCATGCATTAGTACACATCCAATATCTTCCATTTAAGCATCAGTATACACTACTGGCCCTTATTTAGATATGTTATTTTCATCACTCGGGAAACAATAAGTAAATTATTCAATTTCCAAAAACATTCCTCATAGCTTTGTGTCCATAAAAATTTCACCCCTTTATTTTGCATAGAGGTTATCGAGTATGATAATTTAGAGCATCCCTCCATAAATTTTCAATATTACCTAGTAGTACTTAAGAACAAAAATATGTTTTCCACGCCCTTTGGAAATTTCGAATCAATAATGGCCTTTACCTTTTTTGTATCCATTACTATCCCATATTTCGAGATCACATTCCCACGATAGTTTATCTTACTTTGGTAAAAATTTCACTTGTGAAATTTAGTATATAACTGGTGGTCACAAAGGGTTTCTAACATTCTCTAAAAATGTTTTTTTTTTTTTTTCTCTTTGAGGGTCTTTAAATATTTTAAAACATCTTCTATAAATTCAACACAAACTTGACCAAAAATTTTCTAAACATGTTGTTCATCAAAATCATTAAGGTAACAGATGCATTATTAAGTTTGAAAGTAATCACTATAAATTCGTAATGTCCATATCAAGCTCAAAATGTTATCTTTGGTGTGTACTCATCTTTGATCCTTAGATGGTGATAACTATATCTGAGATTTATCTTAGAAAAAGGAATTTCTCCCCTTACTTGTTCCAATAAATCATTTATTAGAGGCAAAGGATACTTGCTTTTTATAGTTAATTTGTTCAGCTTCCCATAATCAATAGAATTTCTAATTTTTCCATCCATTTCCTTAATGAATAGGACTGGTGCACCCTATGGTGAAAAATTCAGTGTGATGTACCCCTTGTTTAATAATTTCGACAACTACCTCTTCAAATCCATCAGTTTGGGTACAATTTTTCAGTAGGGATCCATTGATATTGATGTTGATCCTAGTATCATATCTACGGAAAGTTATATCTCTCTCTTAGGAAGTAAACCATGAATCTCATCACGAAGCACATCTTCATAATCCTGTATAAGCTCTAACTCATCCAAGGAATTGGTTCACTTATCCTCTGAGTGGTCTTGCACATGGATAGAAAAAATTTAACATCCTTTCCTTGCAACCTTCTTTAATTGTAATGTAAATATGTGACACATATAAATGGCGCTAGGTATATCCCTTGTTATTTGAATTTCTCCATTTTATGTTGTATAAGTAAATATTCTATTAAAGAAATTAATAATTTTTTGGTGCTGCTCGAACTAGTTCATTCCCAATATAACATCATATGAGCCCAAAGGTAATATATTTATATTCAAGGTAGTCATGTTTCCATTCAATATAACTGGACATGCATTTACCTAACTCACACTGTTTCTTTTTATGCAAATGGCTAATTGAAAAAGCTATTATTTTTTGTATCTTTTAGCATTTAATTTATATTTTTCTACAACCTATGGCCTACCACAACTCAAGATAGCACTGATGTATATTAATACAAAAACACATTGATTAAAGATAGTACCTTCTATCTCCACCATGGTGGGTTTTTTCTCTACTTTTCTCTACTTGGAACTCCTCCAATGCCCCAATGATAAATAGAACATTCTTGGCCACATCGTTGATGGTGGAGGCCTATTCAATATCCTTATAATGTTTTAATGATCTCATGTTACAGGGAAAATTTCATCATAGGTGGGTATCACTACAGCCCAAACACCTTAAAGGCTCTTTGTCTTTTCCATTAATTTTTTTATTAAATTTAGCCTATTTAGAACTGATCTGAGTCTACATACGAGTTCTTTGGGTCTAATTATTAATCTTACTAAAGCTATGATTTTGATTCCCCTTACGAGATTGATTAAAATATCGATGTTTCCCTCATTTTACACCCTTGATAAATCTACTCTTCATCTCGTTATGCCATGATTTCAAAATTGTATTTCTCTGCTGGTTCTACTAGTACCATATCATTACTTTTCTAGTCACCTCATCCATGGTTTTGGGGTTACCATATTCATTTTTTCTTAAAAGAGAGTGGGAGGAAATTTATAGTGTGTTGCAGATTCTGTTTGTGTTCCCCTATGTGCGTTACATATCTCAAAATATGAGTGGATTTTTTATTAATTGGTCCATTAATATCTAACCAAGCTTTAAACCATGAAACTATTTGACTTTATTGTTAAAATAACAATTTGTTAAATATTTTTCTCTAAAAAATCGTTGGAATTATTCACAATTAACGTCGTTATTTTCCAAATTTTTCACTACTTTCACTTCTTCCCACGATGGGGAATCTTTTTACTGAATTTGATAGGTATATAACCTCGATTTTAGTTCCGTATTATAGTCGTAAACTTGAAGTATCCACTTATATTAAGCTGAAATGCTTCTTCCACTTCTTCAAATTCACCATTGTATGATGGGGTTTGGTGGTTTTAAATTATTCATGTAACAACATTTTGGGTTTTTTTCCATATTTATAATGAAATTTTGATGAGTTCAGCTCTTCCCTTTCAAATTTCTCTGCCTTAATCTCATATTTTTCTTTAGAGGTCTTCCACTTTAAGGTCTCTCCTCTATTTTCTTCCTTCCGCATTTTCTCTACAGTGTTGAGATTATACTTTTCTATCCTATTTTTAATCAACTACTCTTTTTCTACACTTTCCTTCATTACTTTCTCATGTCCAACACAAAAATTCACTAATTTTGTTTATAAATATTTGATCATATTCATTAATGTTCTGGTAGGTACTTTTGCGCATTACCCCAAATGCATATAGATTTCTTCTATCTTAGTTTGGTTCTTGCATTATGTTTCTCTTTTATTAATTTTCCTAGTATTATGTGTAAAATAAAGCATTCATTTGTTAGTCAAAGTCATGCTTTTAAAATATCATAGTATTGAATCTATTTTTCTCTCATCACCAGATTAGAGATTTGCAGAGAACTCTCTTCGATTTAAAAAATGAGGGTACTGGAAATGAGATTGTGAGCACGTGAAGAATATACAAAGAGTTTTATTAAAATAAAAAGAATTAAAACATGACCATTATGAGTAATATGAGAGGGGAGTCCATCTGAGTAAATTAATATGGTTTAGGGATACCCACATGGTATTAAGGTATGAATATTTGGAAGATTGGTCTGGCCAACCTTTTCCAAAAGTTGAGGATGAATATATTACTTGTATTAAAGAGTACATTTATTATAGTTCTACTTTCACTGTAATACCCAAAAAATATAAATTATGTTTGTTTTGAAATATAAAAAAATGTTCTGAACTTATGATTTTTGTAACACTACTATGATCTTACAACAGTCCTCATTGTTTCATATATGTACTATGGCATTGGAAAAAGGCTTACATTAGTTAAATTCGTTGTTGTCGGGTGATTTTTTCCCTTATGATATTGAGGGTTATAGAATCTTCAGATATCCACATGGCTACTCATGCTTTCATGGATGCTTGACAACCTACAACTGATGGGAACACATTATAGGTGGAAGTATGGTACACCTTCCAACCTTCCCAATGGCGTGTGTCATTTTGATGGTCTAGATGTATCTAGGGTTTTGATATATAGTGGATTCATTTCTAGATTAGTTAGAGTAACTACCTCCTATGCCTCTTGGCCACCCTTGACCTCATTTTCTCTTGCACTTGTTGGAGTGAGTTCTGCAACTGGTAATGTTTAACCTCGTAAAATAGGGGTTGTTCGTTAGTATGGAGAGTTTGCACCATAGTTTTTTTCCGACTCTAGCCCGAATGCCACCAACAAAGGTTTTTATTATGGTCTGAGTTAGTGTTCACATATCCATCTCATATTTTGACCTTAATTTTTTGTTCTTTCAATTTCTTGTCGAGTACATATTATCTTTGCAACTATTTATAGAGTTTTAGATGTCTTTCGACGACTAGGTCGTTATTCCTCTGCTATTTGATATATTTGAAATATACATAAGTGAAACATTTTTTCTCATATCACTACTATATTATGGTGTCCATTTGTGTCAGGGTTTGATATTATGGTCTCCCTAGGCCTTACGATATTTATAAGGTAGAAATTTTTCAAGCGTCTCCCCAGGCCTTGCGATATTTATAAGGTAGAATTTTTTGAAAGGTATTTTTTGAGATTCAAACACTACTCGTCTTCTGATAAATATAATTTTTGAAATAAGGTCTTAATCCCAACTTCACTTCCTTTCACATATTATTTCTCTAGATTAAATATTACCTAAGTTCACCACGTTTTTCCTATGGTAATTTCTTAAGTAAATTTTGTTGTTTTTAACCAAAATTAACTTCATGTCTCCTTGCAGGTTAGTTGCAACTATAGTTGGACTCGTTAAACTTTTCTGGAATGAATTTGTTGCAATTTTTTTCTTTTTCCTTCATGGCCATTACAAGTGCTATCTTATATATATTTCCGCATTTCCATGGTTCTCATACAAATTTTTTTTAGACTGAATGGAATATGGTGAATTAGGGTCTTTAAAAAAATAAGAGGTCTAGTATTTGTTCTATTCATATGAGTTTTTTTAGCTTTCTGAACAATTTTTTATACATTAATCCAAAGGAATGGCCTCATATTGTGAACAATGTTTTTCCTTTCACAATATTAAATTTTATACTATGGATTCTTTCTTGTTTTGGAGATTTCCATTTGTATACGTATTACTAAGGGTAAGGCCAAGACTTGTATAGCCTGAATACGTAAGCCCATATTCTCATAGTCTCTGAACGAAGGGTTTTAATTTTTTATTGTTTTTGAGCACTTACATATATTATTGGTGTATTTACCCTATAGGGGTTGTATTTAAGTTATGGTGTAAAATATAGTTGCAACCTATGTGATATAGATTTAAATTTCATTCTTTTTCTCATAAAATTAGAAATATCTATGATTTTTCTTCCTTAAAAAGAATTCACAAGTGGTATTTGGTGATGAGCTCAGTATTGTAACAATAATGCTATAACTGCTAAGGCTACCAAATTAAATTATCAACCCACGGTTCGTACAAAACTAAGAGGTGTCGCCACTATATGCGCAAAATACAATGTGTCCTTATTTTGTTGATAAGATATAATGGAGTGAATTTCATGAAATAAAAGCCTAAAATAATCATAAAAAGGAAATTTTACTCCATTTTCAAGAAATAGAAATGGTAGTTGCTCAAATATAAACATTAATCCTAATTACAAGGAGGTAAAGGTTATGTTATTCTATTTCTATAATGTAAACCTTCTGCTACTTGAGATAATGCGAATCATTAGTCTAATTCCACAATGTGAAAATTTTCCTTAAAAATAAACTAATCCTATGTAATAACAATATATTGTAATTGAAATCGTAAGAGCATGAATTTAAATAAATATAACTAATTTACTTTGTAAAAAGGAAAGTCCTAACTGGTGTTTATTATTCCCCAATCATCTATCTAGAGCCTAGGAATCTTTATTCAAGTGTAAGAGACAAAAAACAAGATTTTTTAGAGAATATGTTCAATTTTACACATGCTACAAGAGTGCTATAGGGGATGCTACAGAAGGTGCTACAAGAGTGCTATAGGAGGTGCTACATGAGGTGCTACAAGAGGGTTTGTTTTTCTACATGAGTAGATAACCATCCAAATTCCAAATTAAATACAATTAAAATAGGATGATTTTTTTTATATTAATTACGATGTCTTAGGACTCCATTCTAAGTGGAATGCTCCAAAATACCCCTCTTAACACATGCTAAAAAATAGCATAAAAACACTACTCTAAAATCTAGAAACTCAAGAACTAGTGAGCTAGCTAACTTATAAAATGCCTAACCTAATAAAGTTAAAATGCTATGGGGTGAGTTTTTTAATTAAATTTAATTTTTTTCTCACCCAATACAAGTGGATTAAACTCAAATGAAGCTCATTAACAAAATCTAAGAAATATCATAAAATTACTACTATTTTTCTACAAGGGACTTCCATAAATTCTAGATTCGTGAACTAATAACCCATCCAAGTAGCTCAATGATGAATATGAATTTTAAAAGCTCTTACAATGATGCATAATTATTTTTAATTTGTAAATAACCTAAAAAATATCTCACTTCAATCATTTAACTAATGTAACCTATAATAAAAGAACCATATACAGTAAATGCAGAAATAAGAGATGCGAGTGAAAAATACATTCAAAGGAAGTAAATAAATTGTATCAGAGAGATTTGAGACTCTTGGGATGGTGAATACCAAGAAAAATAAGAGTTATATAAAAGAAACCAAGCTTTAGAAGCTAAAAATGGCACCAAACTTCACTATTTGAATCCATCCCTGTACATCCCTGCTAGAAATGAAAGTGGATCTACTAAATAACAAGTTTTACCTAGAAGAAGACTAATAAATACATTCCTCTAGAGGCCAATTCAAATCGGTACTTATACATACTGATGGCAAAGCGTTCTCCCTAAAATGATGACTCTTTACCCTCCAAAATCCCTCAAATAGTTTATCTCGTTCCCAACACTAGGAATGTGCATTAAATAACACATAACTCGTTCCTAGATTTTCTCAACCAATGGAGTTGTAGATTTTGTAAATAATTTCATGATAATTTTTTCATTTATTATCCATTATTGATCCTCCTAGAGTAGGGATCAACTCCCTATATTATCTCCTTGTCCAAATCTTCATAATTTTCCCAATATTCTCACAATATTCTACAAAAATAAATAATATTAGCCATATATATGAAATTATCTCTAAACCTTCTTAATGAACATATTAAAGTTAAAAATATTTCATATCATGGAAAAAAGAGAGGTTTAAAAAGTTGAAGTATGGTCATATGGGCCTTAACTGATGTCTAATTTGGAGGCTCGTCATACCACCTACTTAAAGTGATTCTCATCCTCTATGAAATTTAGTGACCTAATTCTGCCTCATTCATGGCCTTGGTGGCCTCCTTAACATCCCAAGCTACCTAAAAATTAATTTTGGCACATATTCTGTTGCTCCATCCTCTTTCTCTTCTTCTCCACCTCCTTCTTTTGTAGATCCATCCTTTTCTCCAATTTCTAATTAGCCTTGTGCTTGGGTCTTAAGAAAATTCTCCCTATTAATGTTTACAATGTTTTCCCATGATACAAATTTTCAAACATTATCCACAGCATATGTGATAATTAGAATCCTTGATGAATCTGTGGACTCTCTTCAACTGAAACTACACCCCCATGATTTTTCATTGTGATTTTCTAATGTTTGGAAAACCAATACTCCCAATCCTTCTCTTAGATGTCCCTCTACAAATCTAGTGTAAATTTTCTCAAAATAAGGATTTTTGAAGATCTCTAGACTTTCTTGTAGCACAAATTATTCTCATGTAGAAAATCTCTTTCTTTCTATAGCAGTTATTTTCCTCTTGTAATAGCTCTATTTTATTTTGTAGAAAGGTAGTTTGTGTTGTGAGCTACTTAGTTTTGGCTGCTCTAGTGTTTTTTCTTCTCATGGGTGTCAAAATTTTCTTCCCCTTTGGTTGAAATCTCCCCCTATTTCTCATATTGTTCCTTCTCTGGTTTGCTTAGGTGTATTTTTTATTATTTCCTTAGAGCAGTTTTTTTTAGAGACAATGTCAAATTTTCGCTTTTGTCTGAGAGGGAGAAAGATGCTAATAATTTTTATTAGAAAAAAATTCTTCTATCCCTATCTTCCTTGACATATACAAATTTCCAAAGGAAACTACTACACAATTTGTTTCTAGAAGGTTCTTAATTCAAGCAGAAATCTCCATGCACATGTATGGAAATTAAAAGAGGATAAGGCTATTTACTCCTTTCAAGATAAATATTTCATGTGCATTAGGGTTTGAGGAATTTTTTTGTGGTTTTTTCTCTCTTTATCCCTTCAATTCTCTCCTACAGCTTCCTTTCAGGCATCTTGTAGCAGTTTAGATCCTACTGTAGCTTCTCCTGTAGCTCCTGCAAACACCATTCAAAGGAGTTGGGTGGAACCCTAGGAATAATTTGGTCACATCTAGCTCATCCTTTTGTACCTTGATGGGCTTCTCCAACTATTTCTCGGGAATGAGTAATTGTGCAAGTGAATTTGAGTCTCATAGTTTTATTCCTTTTTGTGGTAATGGTTCGAAGAACTTTGGTGACTTTTCCTTTGCACAAATTTTCTCTTTTAACCATTTTCCCCACTCCTGGTTATCATCACCTTTCTTAATTTTGATTTTCCACGTTGCATGAGTGAAGGAGTTAGCCGCACTTAATTGGTAGAGGGTGGGCAATACTGTTGAACCATTGTTAACTTATAAAAATTAATTGCTCATGCATTGATAATGAATTTATAACCATAAGAAGATAAATAGAAGACATTATTAATATTTCATACTCGTACATACCTGATGGTTATTGGAGAGGCGTGCATATTGATGCTCAGTTAAATATCGATCCATGGTTCTATGGAAGCTCTAATTTCCTTTTTTTTCTTGTGCACAAGTCATTACAAGATGTAGTTGACTGATGGAATGTCTATTTCTTGTATATTTGTTGTTGTTGGAGTCAATGGTTTTCCTTACAAATTCTCCTCAGGGATGGTGTGGCTTTCTCAAGCGTCAGGGGTGGCCAACTATTCATTCCAGATTAATAAGTATCATTGGATCATGTTGTATGATGAATATGTGAAGGACGATATATGATTGTTTTCCTCATGTAGTGGTAATTCAATTTTTTCTCGCAATCTCACACTTCATTTAGGGACTTGGAAAAATGATAGTTCGTTTTAAGGACAAGAATAGCATCTTCAGAAGGTGGTGAAATTTGTGGAAACGGTAAAAAATATATGAATTTAAAGTACATTTTCTACGTTTTTTTCCTGTGTGGACAAAGGTGGAACCTTGGCGATGGATTTGGATGAATGGAATGGTGATTGGAGTGAATTTTTCAGTGGACTTATCCCGACATTTCCCAAGGAACATAGGACCTTTGGGGCTCTTTTTCCATGTTTTTCTCCCTGGTGTAGCACTTTCGACTGCTCCCGTAGCATTTCAGGAGAATCTCCTATAAAAAAAGTGTTTCATCCATATATCTCAAATGGTAGACTAGGTTAACCTGGATTTTTTTTTTAGAATGTTTCCATCATCCTTATGCACTACCCCGTAAAAAATATTTTCTAATGGATGCACAAATCGTGAGAAGAATAAAAAATGGTTGTAGGTGATGGATGCGAATTTATCAAAATGTGTGAACTGAAATTTAGTGAAATTTCTTGAGTGTGTTACCATCATCCATATGCATATCTACATGAAATAGCTGGGCTATTTCATGAATGTTTTTCGATATATCGTAAAAATAATTTATGCCCTATATATTTTGGCCTCCTATTGGAATGCATATAATTTTAGGAAAATGAGGAAAATGAATATGAAGGATCTGGAAATTATGGGTGGATATTGGATATGGATGAGGGTGATTGATTGACATGGCCTTAGTTCTGTTGGAGCATCTGGTTAAAGGAGGAGGAATCCCAAGTTTGACTTTCTTTGAATAGGTTTTTGATCAACTTCTTATTTGGGTGCAAAATTATTCTTGTTGCTTGCAAAGCTTAGAGAGAGCTTCTATTTATCATAGAGAGCCACATGGAGAAAAAAAATATTTCCCTTTTCTTTATTCAATTTTTTTTTCCATATGCCTAATAGCTGCTTGAATGAGGTTTTCAACTAGTAGGTCTCCCTAGGCACCTGAAAGGAGGTTTTCAACTAGTATCTTTTCCTTTTTCTCTTTTTTCCAACCCATTGACCTCCTCATCGAGGTTTTCAATAAATGAGGTAATATCAAGTGCCTCAAAAGTGCTTTTGACATGAGATTTTATTCTTTTCCTCATATTTTTTCTTTTTCCATTCTTTATTTTTTAGTTTCTATCCTGCTCTACTTGAAAAAAACAAATTTCTTTCAATTACAAGAACATACTTCCAAAGGAGCCACGTCCATAACAATATTATAGATAAACTCATATTTAGGCTTGAAATATATGACTTGACATATAACTAAATGTGAGAGACCACCTGATTTTACTGAGATGAGATCATGAATTTTTAAAGAAGAGTGTGTTGCTACAACTTAATGATTGTTTGGAACCATGTTTCAGTATAGTTGTGATGTGCCTGGTCCACTTGCCAATTTAGGTCATGTTGTATGCCTTCTTCTTCCATGAAATTCATATCTGTTTATTGCTTATGATTAGTCTTTTCAAAACATAAATAATATGATGATACACATAACAAAAATTATTCATTCCTAAACTCCAAAGGTTGCACTTCATTAAATGTGTTCGATTATTCCTTGGTCCTCTCTGCATATTCTACTTCTAGATGTTGTTCTTTAATTGAATCAAGAGGATATGTTTATTGCAATATACTTCCTAATCTAGGATGAATACCATTGACATCAATAGTTTTTGTTTGGAAGTGTTGTACCCAAACATTGTAAGTGAGTTGAGTTACTTCGTTTTTTGGATTAGGAAATGGTGGTATAGGTAGTTGAGTGGGAGTGGCTAGTTCATATGGATGTTGTTGGGGTTTTTATTTGTGGTGGAGGTGGATTATAGGGATAACATGGAGTAGGGTATGGAGGATATTGAGGAAACTATTGAGGATATTGTGGATTTCTCCCATAACTTCCTTTCCAAACTTGTTTCAAAGATTTTTTTTGGGGTTGAGATGACCAATGTTTCCAAGGAAAGAGTGGGTTAAAATTACTTTGATATGGATGTGAATAACATATAAATTGTGAATTAGTTTCTCCAATCATACTAGACTTAATAGGTTGATATGGTCATATTTGACTTGCTCCAGAGTCTTCTTGGTAAAATTCCTTCAACCTTCATAATGGTAGAGAGTATTTATTAGCGTGTGATTCTCCATGAATAAAACAAATATATACATCTTATTTTTTCTAATTTTTCATTCTTAACATTTCTTCTTCTTCACTTATATGTAATATTCCAAATTAGTCCTAAACTAATGGGAATATTCATTTTTGTTTTGTTTTCCTATTTCATAAATAAAATTGTAAAGGAGTATCATAAAACTCCTAAAAAACAAAATAAATCAATGCCAACTGTGAAAAAGGTTATATCTTGGCTGAATAAGAAGGCGCCCTTAGGTGTGAAAGAGGCTTAAAATTTTTTACTAGGTAAACCATGACCAAATCTACAACGTTGTCTTGGAGGAGTGGCCATCAATGAGGCACAACGCAGTTTTAGATGGAGGTGGCTCATGGGAAAAGAGCTATTTCATTCAAGGTGTTTTAGGGTTTTGCAAGTTGTCATCTTATAAAAAGAAGAGGGTGGCAACATGATAAGGCTGTTGAAGTGATTACATTTTTCAGAGTATATTGTTTTTTTAGACATACCTCATTCTCCTTACTGTTTAGCAGAGAATAGTGTTGTTTAGCACAAGGTCTTTCCTTGAGAGGCCCCTTGGAAGAGCATTTCATTTCTTGTCCACGATCAGGCTGAAGGCCAAGCTTCTTCTTCCAACTACAAAGAAGATCCTGTTGAGGATTTGGTTGTCTTTGTAAGCTGCAACAAGTGGAGGCTAGATCTACTCAGATCTAGACGATTCCAGCACTCTTTTTCAGTGGGAAAGTCTTATATCCCATTGGCAAGTGGAGCATCAGATTCATATCTTGGCATGTTGCCAAACCTATCTTAAACCCTACAATGTAGTTTTACTTCCAGAAATATGTTTTTCTGTAGGTGCTATTACAGGGAATTTTGGCATAACTTTCTGGAGGAATGATTTTCATGTGTTGGGGATCTTCCATTAACCTTTGAGATACATTGGAGTGGATCATCATATTGCATATATCAGATCAAATCTGAATATTCGTGTTTTTCTGAATATTTTTGAAAATCTGTAGCTTTTAGATCTCAGATCTACTCCATGTGCTTCATGTATTGCTGAAAACCCCAAGGGGATTTTGAAGAAGAGTATTTATAGCATATGGATCTATCATAGATCTGAATTTTCATGCATTATTTTTCTCTAGATCTAAGTTTTAATCAACAGTTTTTGCAGCTTAGTAAAAATAACATTGTCAAGGCAGTTTCTGCTCATATGTATGGTTGCAGTACCTCTTTTTGATGATTTTTCTTCATTAGAGACTTCTATTTCCTATTGTACAGCTCATAGGCTTCATTGTACATCTAATTTGCTGTTATACATGCTAAATAAGGGTCTCCATATTGGCCTCCTACTGTAATCCTGATGATCTGCGTTATTTTAAATGCATAACTATTCTATGCTGCTGCATTTCCCATTTGGGAATATTACAGTGGTATCAGAGCATCATCTTGGCACATCCTGTGCATTCTAAGAAGCCAATATTTCTTTTCAAGAAAAGAAAAGACAAAAGAAGAATATTGATTACACAAAATACAAAGAATACAAGGGTAGAACCCCTTTATTTGGAAGAATGAAATGGAAAGAGTTCACAAAATCTCTGTTCCAAATTAAGCATGAGATGAAAAGTGAAATCAAGGGAATGAGGAGGGAAATACATGAAGATCCCTCAAGAATAATTGCACATGAAGAAAGCTCTAGTTCTTCATATTATGTGTGTGAACATTTAGCCACACAATCAGATCTACAATGTTGTATCATGCCTACATTCCTATCAAGAGAAGAAGCAGAAGGAGAGACACCAAAAGAGGAGACTATTGGTGACTATCTCCAAGAATATGAATCTCAGTCTAAAAGATTCAAAGAGAATCTAAGCTTTCCAAATTTTTGTCAACTTAAAGAAGAAATAAGATCAAGTATATGCAAGAGGATAAGAGGGTGTATGCAACACAATTTGGGTAGGATATTTCTACCTACTTTTGATGGATCACCTGAGAGCTCAACCAAGTCTTGGGTAAAGAAGATAGACACATATTTCCAGCTGCATCAAGTTTCAGAAGAAGAAGCCATTAGAGTAGCAGTGCTGCATCTCCAAGGAAAGGCTTATTCCTGTTGGTTATTTGAATCTTCTTCATTGAAAAAAGTGAATATCTCTACTTATGCAAAGTTCACTAGGAGGTTAGATAAAATATTTGATGTTAAGCCATATGAAACTTCTTTGGGAGAGCCAACGAAGCCCAAGAAGTTAGAACCTTTGCATGATATGGGAGAATCCATGAAGATAACTCCATTTCATAACATTTTTTAGGGGGTTAAAGATCTGCTACATGATTTTTCAAGGGAAAGGGCCCACTTCAGAAAGATCATTATGCTCAAGAAGAAGACATGAGTGTTCCTTTTTCAATAGGAGATCAAGAGAAATGATCTCTTAATGATGGGGAATTCTCTATTGATGAAGAGAAGGAATAGGAAGAGTTGGAAATGTCCTTCAGCACTGTGACAACAGTGCGAGATCTACATTTACTGGAACATGGAGGTGAAGCACTTGATTCCACTAGGAGAGTTCTTATATCTTTGAAAAAAGTTTTGAAGGATCTTACACATGAAGAGAATGAGCAACATGTGTCTATGATGATAGACAATGAGAAAAAAAAATAGAGGGAATGTTTTAAAACATTGCATATAATTATGGGGACACACACTATGACAGATCAATCCTTTGTGTTCAAGACTCTTCACACCAAGGAGTTGTTGGGTGTTCATGAGTTAACTACATCTAAAGGAAGCATCTTAGACTGTGAAATCTTGTAGAAGGTAGGAGAAGAAGAATAGAGGAAGCATCACAACACTGAAACGATAGGAGGTGATCCATTATTACATGGAGGGAAATATGGGGAAATTTCTCCAACTAGAAGCACTCTTGCATCCTTAAGAGTGATACCCCATTATCATGGGACTTCCACACAAAAATTAGAGATGTATTTGTGCAATTATGGTCCCATTTGTTATGGACATGGGAATGATCCATGAGACATAGTTATCTTGTGGTAAACCACCTGGGAGACCACTTGATTCAAATTTGGTGAAAGATGTTTCATTCAATGATGCTCCATTCATAGATACAAGAAGGAAGAAAGCATTAGAGGACCATACTACAATGCTGAGAGTATTGGGAAAGCTCAAGGAGAGGGGAAATATTCTTCCCTTATCACCATTATCCATTCTCTCATCTCATATTGTGCTGAGAAAATATGCTGCAAGGATGAATAATGAAACCATCATGGAGCAAGGGAGGAAATCCTTGATTGTGGAGAATCAAAAGACAATCTCATTTGGAGAGCAGTCTTCCATACCTGATAGGAGATGGTGGTCACAGATGCATAATTTGGCAAAACCAAGGAGGTTTTGGGTAGATGATGGCCTTCCATGGGAGACTCAATTCCAAGAACTTCCACTTTATTTTGAGCATGTACATATGCAAGAGGGGAAGCAAGGAAGGAATAACAACCTTCCATCTTATACATTTTGCATGGGAGATGTCGAGGAGGAAAGAAATGGGAGGCATGGCCTTCGAACATACACCTTTGGAATGGGATATGTCAAGGAGAAGAGAAGCAACATGGCAGCCATTTCAGTTGACACATTATCAACACTGTCATTGTTAGGAAAATTAGATCCATATTGGAAATCCCAACTGTTGGTGGAATATTCCAAGGGTCTTCACACATGCATGATTCTTGATGACTTGCTACACGATGAGGGTTATTCAATCCAAGATGGATCCATCTATGATCATGGTAGGATATTATTTTCTAGGGCCTCCAAGCTCAAGGAGAAGTTACTACAAAGGGCCTGTGATGAGTTATATTTCAGCCAAACATATTCCATGAAGCTCAACAAGATCATCTTGAGGAGCTACTATTGGGAGGGATTTGAAAAAGAAATATATCAGCATTGTCAAAGATGCATGTACCATGTGGAGATGGAGCAGCAAAATAACTCTATGGAAGAGTTAAATCAGCCCTCTCTTTCTCTTTTTGAGGAAGGGGATAGATCTATGCACCACTCCATTAATATGAGAAGGATTGTTGGTGAAGAAAATGCTCTTGTAAAACATGTTTTATATTCTCATTGTATGCATTATTTCACCATGTTTATTTAGGCCATGGCTCCAAGGAGGAGTTTTATATCTTGTAAACCTCATGGCCAATATTGGGCCACAAAATTTTTTGAATTTGGCCACTCCCTTGATGATCAAAGGGAGATTTTGCAGCATGATGGGTGCTTCCCTAAAGAACCAAATATATCTCACACTTCCAGCTATGGTGAGATGGTATGGGCAACAATTAAGTTGTGGTAAAACCACTTACCACATCTAGATCTGATGCAGGCAGGAGATGCACTCTACTGGTTCCACATGTGGGACTATGACCCACCTCCATATGCACAAATTTTTGTTTTCATATTCATTGTTTTGATCCCCTACAATGATGATGTACTTGTAATTTTTATGGGCATATATGGAGGTAGGAGTGAAGGTATGTATGTGGCCTATGGGATGTATATTCTCCATGTGCCTTATGTTACATATTTCCGGGAGAACTTTGGGCAAACCATGCTTTTTTCATGTGATCTATTGTCTCCTTATGGGATGGGCTATTTGCATCTCATGAGAACTTTGGAGGAGAAATTCATGGTGGGATGGTTTGGAGGAAGCTTATCACATGTTTGTGTCACCAATGGAGGAAGAGGAGATTTGCAACACTCACCTTATCAGTTGCTTGAGGATAAGAAACATTGTGGAGGGGAGGACTGTAATATTCCAAATGAGTCCTAAACTAATGGGAATATTCATTTTTGTTTTGTTTTCCTATTTGATAAATAAAATTGTAAAGGAGAATCATAAAAGTCCTAAACAACAAAATAACTCAATGCCAAATGTGAAAAAGGTTATATATTTTTTGAATAATAAGGCACCCTTAGGTGTGAAATGGGCTAAACATTTTTTACTGGGTCAACCATGACCAAATCTATACTGCTGTCTTGGAGGAGTGGCCATTAATGAGGCATGACGTAGTTTTAGATGGAGGTGGCTCATGGGAAAAAAGTTATTTCATTCAAGGTGGTTTAGGGTTTTGCAATCTCTCATCTTATAAAAGGAAGAGGATGGAAGCATGAGAAGGTTGTTGATGTGATTACATTTTTCAGAGTATATTGTCTATTTAGACATATCTCATTCTCCTTGCTCTTTAGTAGAGAATAGTGTTGTTTAGCACAAGGTCTTCATGTTTAGGAATTCCATCTCTTTCCTTGAGAGGCCTCTTGGAAGAGCATTGCATTTCTTGTCCACTATTAGGCTGAAGGCCAAGAATTTTCTTCCAACTACAATGTAGATCATGTTGAGGGTTTGGTTTTCTTTGTAAGTTGTAGCAAGTGGAGGCTAGATCTACTCATATCTAGGCCATTCTAGTGCTCTTTTACAGTGGGAAAGTATTCTATCCCATTGGCAAGTGAGTATTGGATCATTGGAGCATCTAATTCAAATATTGGCATGTGGCCAAACCTATCTTAAACCCTACAGTGAAGTTTTAATTCTAGATCTGCTTTTTTTTGTAGGTGTTGTTGTAGGGATTTTCGGCATAACTTTCTGAAGGAATGATTCTCATGTGTTGGGGATCTGCCCTTCACCTTTGAGATCCATTGGAGAGGATCATCATATTGCATATATTATATCATATCTGAATATTCATGTTTTTCTGAACATTTCTGCAGATATGCAACTTTTAGATCTCAGATCTACCCCATGTTCTTCATGTATTGTTGAAAACTCCAAGGGCATTTTGAAGAAGAGTATTTATAGTGTATGGATATGTCATATATATGACTTTTCATGCGTTATTTTTCTCTATATCTAAGTTGTAATCAACAGTTGTTGCAGCGTAATAAAAATAACGTTGTCAAGGCAGTTTCTGCTCATATGTATGGTTGCAGTACCTCTTTTTGAGGATTTTTCTTCATTAGAGACTTATATTTCCCATTGTAGATCTCATAGGCTTCATTGTACATCTGATTTTAGATTATAAATGTTAAATAAGGGTATCCATATTGGCCTCTTGTTGTAATCTTGATCATCTGCGTTATTTTAATTGCACAATTGTTCTATGTAGTTGCATTTCCCATCTGGGAATATTACATTATATTTCTAAGTATTTTTTTTAAAGTCATCGAAAAAATTTCCAGGTTCAACTTGACTTGCTGATATTGATGTTCATTCACCTACACTTTTCCTTCCTCTTGATATCCATTGGAATGTCTCACACATTTCCTCAAATGATAATTGGTGTACATCATGTTTAATCATGATATCAAGGATATTAATCCACTCATCGATAATTTTTGTAAGTAAGAGGGTTTTTAATGTGTTAAATCCTAAATGATGCCATTTTTCCCTATTAACATTATACATAAATATATCTATTAGATTCTCAAGGATCTCATCTGATTTTTTATTCATTCTAAATATTTTCTATTTAAGATCACGATATTTATATTTTTCTACAAATATATTTTTCATATCATTCCATGATCTTATTGAATTAGTCCCTAAACTCATGAACCATTTAAGAGATCTATCCTTCAATGTTGTTAGAAAGAATTTCAAATTTTGAGAGTTTAATAAGAAACCATAAGATATAAGACTAATTTCAAATTAAAAGAGAAAGGTTTCCAGATCCTCTAACCTCATGCCATGGAAGTTGGGAAGTAAAGATCAAGGGATGTTCTTCATATGAGAACTGATATCAGTATCTTGAATGGGAAATCCAAGAGGACCTTCTTCATTCTCATCATCACTATCCAGTTCTTCTGCCTTATCTATCACCTCTTTTTCTTATACCTACAAAACTGGATGCTGATGTGGCCCTTAATGAACCATGTGGTCAAATGGGAAGGGGGGAGGGGGGGTGGGGTCTATTGTTGGACAAGTAATTTTTTGTGTTTTTATAAATAAAATTGAATAATAATGCTAATTCAATATAATTTTCTAAAATGAATTATTCCTAATTTATTTTTATGAAATAAAATATGCCTAATGCATACTTTAACACATCCATGGAAACAATGCCAAGAAGCGGTGAGCCTTAGTATTGCAACAAGAATGCTACAACTCCCAAGGATACCAAATTAAATTATCAACCCAGGGTTTGTACAAACTTAAGAGCTGTTGGAAATATATGTGAAACATATAATGTGTCCTTATTTCACTGATATGATGTAATGAAGTGAATTTCATGAAATCAAATCCTAATCTAATTCTAGAAATTTAAATGTTACTATATTTTCAAGAAATGAAAATGCTACTTGCTCAAATGTAAAGATTAGTCCTCATTGAAAGAAGGTAAGGATTATGCTATTTGCGGGGATGAAAAATTCTTTTTAATTTGTAGAATATAAACCTTGTGCTACTTGCAACAATGTGAATCATTAGTCTAATTATAGAATGTGAAAATTTTCCTTGAAAATAAACTAATCTTATGGAAGAACAACAATGTGTAATTGAAATCGTAAGAGCAAGAATTCAAAGAAATCGGATTGATATACTTCGAAACAATGAAACTCCTAAGTGTTTCTTATTATTATCCAATCATGTACCTAGATCCTAGCGGTCATTATTCAATCCTAAGAGACAAAGCCAAGATTTTTTAACATACATGGTGAAGTTTACAGGTGCTATGGGAGTGCTACATGAGGCCATGTTTTTTGTACAAGAGGAGATAAATTTTTGAATGCCAAAGTAAATAAAATGAAAATAGGATGGGAATTTTTTTTTATTAAGAAGGATTTCTTAGGACTCCATTCCATGTCGAATTACTCCAAAGTACCCATGTTAATACATGGTAAAAAATAGCAAAACATTACTATAAAAACTAGAAATTCAAGAATTAGTGAGTTAGTTAACCTACCAAAGGCATAACCTAATGAAGTGAAAATTATATGGGTTAATTTTTTTTATTAAATCGAATGTTTTTATGACCCAACAGAAGTGGAATAAACTTAAACTAATCTCATTAAAACGTTCTAGAAAATAGCAAAATATTTCTACTATTTTACTGCAAGGGACTTCTAGAAATTCTAGATTCGTGAACTAGTAACCCAATGTAAATAAATAAAGGATTAAGATGAAGTTTAAATTTTTTTATAAGGATGAATCATACTTGTTAATTTGTAAATAAAATTCAAAACAACTCACTTCAATCATTTAACCAATGTAACCTATAAAAAAAGAAGCATGAACAGTAAATGCAGAAATAAGAGATGCAAGTGAAAATTTCATTCAAAGGAAATAAATAAATTGTACAAGAGGGCTCCAAGGCTCCTAGGATGGACAATCTCAAGGAATATCATATTATTGTTAATGAAACCAATATTTATAAGCTAAAAATGACACCAAACTTCATTATTTGAATCCATCCAAGTACATTCCTGCTAGAAATGAAAGTGGAGATACTAAATAACAAGTTTTCTCCACAATATGACTAAAAAATGCATGACTCTAGAGGAAAATTCGAATTTGTACTTATACAAATTGATGGGGAAGCATTCTTCTTGAAACGAGAAATAATTACCATCCAAAATCCCTCAAATAGTGGATATGTTTTTTTTTTTTTCTAAGTAAGCGTAATCTATTTATCAATAAAAAATATGTACATCAGGTCTCATCCAGAACCATGCCCGAGTTTGAGGCATATTTGAACAAAATATTAGAGATGAGCACTACCCTCCCCGAGGGAAACCAGTGCTAAGATTTTTCCAACAAAATCCCACGCAGGGGAGGCTAATAGTTCGGATTATATCAAACATAATTAACAAAACCGAGAACAGAATAACAAACATGAACATTTTCATAATAACATACAGAGCCAGAGAAAAAAAAAAACCAGGAAAGGAGGGAGGCGCTACTCGTCAGGTGCTTCTTCAACGACCCTGCACTAGAGTTCATCTGGTTTGCCGTCAGTCATGTACAGGTCCTCAGTTGAATGAATTACCTTCCCAGTAGCAGGGGGCCTCTTCACCTCGCTCACTTGAATTCCATTGTTCTGCTACTCATTCTCATTCCCATGATCCGGTTTTTCATTGGGCTTCCCGTTCTGATCATGACCAATGTCGATTTTCTTCTCGTGCGTCTCCGAGCTAGGCGGAGCAGCCTTGCCTTGGCTGGCGCCGTCCTGGTCGACATTAATCTCCATGTCCTGCAAGTTCAAACCGCCCGCGCTATGCCTCAGAGCATGAGCGTCTGCATTACTCCCTGCCCTCCAACCAGAATTAGGAATCACCTCCTGAGGAGTTTCCCGAAAGAATATCGTGATGGAGGCAGTGACTCTTGGACATTTTAGATAAATGTTGAAAGAGAAATGCATAGTTTGGGAGTGAGAAAAATACTGCAGGGGAGTAGTGGAGCGAAAGATTCGACCAGAACGAAGAATGCGACCCCTGTTTGCTCTGGAAGTGCTGTCAGAAGTAGGAGAAGCCTCTGCAGAGGTGCTGGAGGAAGTGGGGGAGCGCCTCATCTGTCGCCGAGAGGAGCCTCGTCTACACCTAATTCGGTGTCTGAGACGTGGCATGTTCTCAGTCAATTCTGAAGAGTGGGGGAGCGGGAGCAGGACAGAAGCGGGAGCTGAAGCATTGGACAACTGCGCGGTCCAATTCACCGAGGCTAGCGTGCAATGCCCCACAATAGAGTAGTTTAGATTTTCACTGAGCTCTAAACAACAGTGGATCTTAGTTCATTTACCTGTGAGAGTGTGCTCTGAAGAGAGCCTAATATCCGGGGAGCAACATATCGTAACAGGCCGTGGAAGACTGCTGGAATAATTATCGCTCTCCATCCTGTGAACAAATAAACCTGTGTTACTGAAAACCTTCGGCATTAAACCATCATAAATTTGAGTAATCGCCATGTCCAGGTCGCAGCGTGTGGAATGGTCTCGAGTTCCGGAGGCAGGGTTGTTATGCGCGCCGGGCTATAAATGCATTAAATTTTGCTCTCGCCTGTGGATGCACCGAAGGACACTTGCAAGGCCGGTTGGCATATGGCTTTCCATAATGCCGCCAGACCATATAATAACCTTAATTCCCCTCATAACCACCCACATCTGGGACTTCTGCATCTCTTAGGACCGACATTTAGCATTCCTGTCTTCGATCATCATTTTGAAGTATTTCAAGAGTCCCAGTAAGAAGGTTGTGCTCATTGTCAACTCCCATGTTGGCCAGGAAATCAGCACCTTTGTTTCCCTCCCTTATGATGTGCTTGAAGATGAGAGCTCTGTTATTTATGATCCAATGCTAAATGTTCTTCAGACGAGCCTCAAGTCTATAGCTGTGTGCAATTCTTTGCGCGTGTGCCCCATTGAGGAGCTGCTTGGCAAGGTTGATAAGTATTTGAGAATCCCCTTCAATCTCCATAGGATGAAGCCTTAGTTGTTGAGAAAGAATAAGTCCCTTCCAGAGGCCTTCCAGCTCTGCCGAATTGTTAGTGTCCCAACCAAGGTTCCCCATGTAGATTACTATAGGATTGCCTTTATGATCTCTGATTATGCCTCCGAAACCTGCTTTTCCTGGATTCGCCTTGGAAGCTCCATCAAAATTGAGTTTGAAGGTGTTCTTTGGAGGGGGGATCCAATGACTCTTATTGTTATCGTATCTGGGGGTGTTGCACAGTGGCTTTTGCAAGTGAAGTTGAAGTACCCAATTATCCCAGATCGCTCTTTCATTCGTCAGAGTTGGAAAGTCATTAGTGTCCCAGGAGTGCAGGTCTAAGGTCTGAGCCAGATTGTGACAGAAGTTCCTCCAGATAATGTCCAGAGGAGTTGACTGATCCCTAAAGATGTGTTTGTTTCTTTCCTTCCAGATAGTCCATAGCAATAAACCCGGGATTATGCTCCAGAGTTGGTTAAGGAGCTCGCTTTCGTAGGGGTTTTGTTGCCAGTTTCTGATGGAGTTTACAATATCTTCAGAGGGTCGGCATTTTCGTTGGCATCGAAAGCTAACCTTTTCCCACAATTGGTTGGCTAGAGAGCAGTCTTTCAGTAAGTGCTTCTGCGTTTCCTCATGTTCACGGCAATTGGGGAAAATTGAGGGACCATGAAAGCTTCGCTTCCTTAAGTTGTCCCAAGTGAGGATTTTTTGATGCCCGAAAAGCCATAGGAAAATAGAGACTTTGGGCCAAACACCTGGGCCCCAAATTTTTTTCCATATGGGGTCTTTAGGCCTCGGATAATTATTGAGAATTTTGTAAGCTTTCTGGGAGGAGAAGGAGCCTTTTGGCGTATAACCCCATCTTAGAATGTCCTGGCTGTGTGAAACTCTAGTACACCTTCTTTTGAGTTCAGAGTTTAGTGCATCTCGACTCTGTTCATCTAAGTTCCCTGCGATCCTGTCAGCCGGTTGCCATTGTCGATACCCCTGCAGTGCGTTGACTTCCCAATATTGTTGCACCGTGTCCAGTCGCTGTCTATCCCAAGCCGGTCCCGGAGGCGGACTGTAGGTGTTGGTTATTTTTGGAAATTGATCCCAAGCATCTGTCCAGAATCTGGCTGTTCTTCCATTTCTCAGTTCCTAGAAACTATGTTGTTGGATCAACAAATAGTGTTGTTTAGCTGCATTCCACATTAGTGATCATTTCTCCTTAGGGGTGAGTCTGATTAGCTCTTCCTGAGGTCTTTGGTTGGCATAATTGGCTGTCCATATAGTTGCCCAAGGTTTGTTGGGGGTAGTGAGCCAGCTCCACCAGATTTTAGCCCCCATAACTTTGTTGTTGTGAGAAGGATCCCGCAATCCTAATCCTCCATGATCCTTAGGCGTACATACCAGAGACCATTTGACCAAAGCCCATTTGTGATGTGTTCCCTTGGATCCCCATAAGAAATTCCGTTGCAGGGCCTTAATCCTTTTTAGAACCCATTTGGGCGCTGCCAAGATAGAGAATAGGTAAAGTGGCATGGCCTGTAGCACCGACTTGATTAGTATCACTTTGCTTGCAATATTCAGAGTCCTGTGAGTCCAGGATGAGAGGTGTGGTTCTATTTTATGAAGGAGCTCATGCCATGAGGCATGATTTAAGGCAGAGGCAGTAAGAGGGGCTCCTAACTATTTCGATGGGAGGGTAGCAATAGAGAAGCCAAGGATACGAGAGATATCTCTTTGGGTGATGGGAGGGGTATGAAAGAAAAAGAGCTGGGATTTGGCTATATTGATGCATGCACCCAAAGCTTCCGAAAATTCATTCAACAGGGCTTTAAGTCAGGAGGCTGCATGCACTAAAGGGTATCCAAACACCATATTGTCATCCACAAATTGCTGGTGAGTTAAAGCAGGGGAATGGTGAACTGAGAGACCTCGGATCTGCTGGGAACGAAGGGCATTTTTGAGGTGACGCCCCAATCCTTCCGCCATTAAGACAAAGAGGAAAGGGGACAGGGGGTTCCCTTGTCTGATACCTCTTGAGGGAGAAAAAAGACGCGAGGGGATGCCATTGATGAGGATGGAGAAGAAGGAGGAGGAGATAAGATTATGAACCCAATGAAACCAAGTAGGAGAAAAACCAAAAGCAGATAACACTTTCTGGATGTACGTCCAGCTTAATCTATCAAAAGATTTTGAGAGGTAAATCCTGAGAATCATACCTGCTTGTTTGGTCTCCTTGAGGGAATGAATGACTTCATGAGTGAGGATGATGCCATCCAAGATCTGCCTGCCTTCAACATAACCAGCTTGCTCGGGCGAGATGAGAAGAGGCAGAAGCGGTTTAAGTCTGTTGGCAATGAATTTACAAATAATCTTGTAGATGACATTGCATAAGGCGATAGGTCGGAATTTTTCCAGCGTGCAGGAAGCTTCTTCTTTAGGGATTAAAGCTATGAAGGTCGCGTTCAATGAGGGGAGGAGCCAGTGCATTATGCTTGATTCTTCTACCACCATCCAAATCTCTTCTTTGATCAGGTCCTAGAATTTATGAAAGAATGTGGTCGTGAAGCCATCCGGCCCCAGAGCCTTCCCTTCTTTGAGCTGCTTCATGGCTATGTCCATCTCTAGGCGTGAAACTGGGCATAGAAGGAGTTGGTTGTGCTCTTCAGTGACCAGCTTTGGAATGTTCTGAGTGATTTTGTCAATGGCTGGTGATCTATCCTGGAGAGGTTCTTGATGCATAGATTGGAAGTGGTTAATGAGGACCTGCTCGATCTCTGCATGATATTCCACCTTCTCCCCTTCTTGATTCTTAATGAATGAGATGATGTTATGCATGCATCTCTGAATCGTAGATCTGTGAAAAAAATTTGTATTCCGTTCCCCCTCCTTCAGCCATCGTATACGTGATTTTTGCCTCCATAATATTTCCTCCTGCTTTGCTCTTTCCTCCAGGTGAGATCGAAGCTGCTGTTCTTTTTCCAAGGCTTGATCCGTGCAACCTTCCAAGATGATTTGTTGCTGGAGAGATTCCATTTCTTTGTGTATGTGCTGCTGAGCCTGAAAGATGTTACCAAAAGTGGAGTGATTCCAGCTCTTGATATGGGCTTTTAGGAATTTGAGCTTTTGTTGGAACTGGAACATCTTGGACCCTTCTGGCAGATGGAAGCTTTTCCAAAGAGATTTGATGAGGTCATTGAACGCGTGGTGATTGAACCAGAAGGCTTCAAAGCGAAAAGGGTGTCTCGCTGATTGACCTGGCCGCTGCCATTGAAGTGATATTGGCCAATGATCAGAGCCATGGAGGGGGAGGATGGAGGAAGAGATGTCACCCCCCAAGTGGACAGCGTTGTCTGAGAGTAAAAATCTATCCAAATTGGATGCTATGTGCTGCTGAGCTGTTCTACGATTACTCCATGTGAACGAACCATTGCAGAATTGCATGTCAATCAACTGCTAGTCTTGTATGAAATCTTTGAAAAGGCCGCTTTCTGGCTCCATCCTAGATCTGCCCCCCAATTTTTCCTCCAACTTAGTTATCATGTTAAAATCACCACCAATTATCCAGAGGGGATGGATTCTGTTCTGATTGAGCACTCCTATGGTGTCTAGGAGAATGGATTTTCTCACTGCGTCCTGTGGGAAGTAGACGTTTGTGAGATGACCGTGTATGTTGGTGCCTAAGATGTGGAATGTAGCTTGGATGAAGTGGTGAGAAGCATGGAAGTCTGGGAGAGAAATAGCCTGAGTGTTCCAAGCTATTGCCAGCCCTCCAGAGGCACCCGATGCATCTACCGCTACTGACTGACAGCCAGGCCACGCTTTAGAGAGAATGTTTCCTAGCGAGCTGCTATTGGACTTAGTTTCTTGCATGAAGAAAATCTGAGGCTTCTCCTGCTTAACCATATTCTTTACCATTCGGTGTTTCCCTGGACTGTTAAGTCCTCGAAGGTTCCATGATGTAAGCTTCATGATTCACTATTTGGGAGAGGCTTGTAGTACTTTGTCAATTTAGCATATCTACCAGAATCAACCAGGATTTTGCCAACTGTAATTTTTCTTTCCAGATCTGTTTTCCTACCCCTCTTCTTGGAGTCTTTTGGGGTTATATTGCCATCCCACCTGCTACCTGGTTGGATTCCCAGTTCTTTCTGTTGGAAAGCTCTGGCTATAATGACTTCCAGTGTTTCTATCTGGTGTGCTTGAATCTTTTCAAATTCATTTCTCCGGCATGCTTGTTCGAGCTCAAAGATATCAAGCCCTCTCAGATAAATGCTCTCTGGTTCTTCATCCATGAGTTGAACTTGACTGCTTCCTGCATCTGGAGGGCCTAGGATGCAGTCCACATCCATTCCATTAGGTATCCCATCTGGATCTTTAAAGGGATCTTCCATTTGACCAAACTACAAACCCTTGAGCAGAGGAATTGAAGGGGCATCCGGCTATGGGCTAGGCGGGGTCTTTTTGGCTGCTTGGGTGAGGTTGGATTCGGCTTGAGGTGTGAGTTCCGTGACAGTATTTAGGGCTTCGAAGCTATTACTTGTAGAGGGTTTAGAGATGACAGTGGAAATGGGTTTTTTCCCATTAGATGGTTTTTTATGGGACCTTCTTCGACTTGTAACTTTCGTGAACCCATCAGGAGAAGAAGATTCTGGGTTGGCATTAGTCATGGGTTGGGCATTGAGCAGACAATCCCTGAAGAGGTGTCCATGAAGGTGACACCTACGATAGTGGAAGGGAACGTGTTCAAATTCTAATGGTTGTATCCACTCATAATAATCGTGATAGAGGCTTACCGAGTCAGGGACGGCTTGGTCCAGGCGCATGTAAACACATATGCGAGCATACGAGGTATAGCGGCGCATCTTTGTTTCCTCCGCTATTTTAACGAACTCTCCCAGTCCCTTGCCAATGTCTTGAAGGGACTCCTCATCCCAGTACTCCAGCGGGAGTGAGTACATTCTGATCCAGACCGAAGCCCAGCTGAGGTCTTCGTTGTCTGGATTGAACCTCTCCACCCAGTCTCTCAGATACAGTCCAGCAGAGTTGAGGAAGTAAGGTCCTCCATCTAGTACCCTGTTGCGATCCTCAATACATATGAAGATAACAGTAAAGAAACCCTTGGGTCCAAGCTGAAGGGTGATGTCTCCTTTGGGCTTCTATTTTGCTGTTATCCATCCTTGCAAAGCTTTTTCAGTAGGCCAAATGCCAATAAATTTACCAATGAGCTCATGATCCTTCATGAACTAGATTCGTCCATTTATCCTATGGCTTGGAAGCTCGATTTTAGGTCTTTCTGTCGCTATTGGTTTGCAGGTCACTAACTTCACCGTGGGGGTTTCTTTTTTACCCATGTTTTCTGCTTGTGCTTCTTTATTCTTTGCATTCATATCTTTTGGCGTCTCGTGCGTCCTTTTTTCCTGTGCCTCAGGAATCGTCTGATCCAAAGCTGCGGTCATGGAAGGTTCTTCGAAAGAGTTTTTGTCGGATCCTGAGGGGGAATACTGTGCGCCCCCCCGGGGTGGCCAGTCATGGCCAGAAGCCCACTGCCCGTCCTCGCATAAATAGAGCAGAATGATTAAGTGTTAGCGGAAAGTTTATAGTCACAGTCGGCGCAGAAGCAGGGGAAGTCTGAAAACCTTAGCAGAGCTCCCTCCTCTCCGCGCGTTTTTAATAAATACTGTTGTTGTGGTTCAATAGTGGATATGGTTCCTAACACTAGGAATCTACATTAAATGATAATGAAAACATTCCTATATTTTCTCAATCACTGGAGCTCCAAAAATTTTCAATAATTTCATGATATTTTGTCAATTTATTATCCAATATTTATGCTCCTGTAGCTGGGATAAAATCCCTATATTATCTCCTCCTCCAAATCTTCATAATCTTCCCAATATTATCACAACATTATACAAAAATAAATAATATTTGGAAAAAATATGCAATTATCTATAAACCTTCCTAACGAAAATATTAAATTTAAAAACATGTCATATAATCCAAAAGGAGAAGTTTAATGTGTTTAAGGATGGTCATATGGACCTAAATTGATGTCTAATTTGGAGGCCCATCACTTGGTTTATTATTTTCCGCTAGGCCTTCATTCCCTTATTGTTACTATTTTCACTTTATGCTCTTTATATTTGTAATATCCTTTCTTCTCTACATTGTGAATAGCTATATATATTTCTCTCTTATATATATTTCTCTCTTATGCACGTGTTGTAATTTTTTTGGCATGTTATATGTATTTTATATGAACTATATAATTTGGAATTTGTCAATATATACAACTATATGAAAGACCTAGTTGATTCTTGTCATGGGAAACTACCTTAGGTTCCTCTCTGAGCCCTAATAGTACTCGTATCGGACTATTGTCTTTGGGATCATAAACGGGGCTTCATCCCTATTATTTCCTATGACAAGTAACCTATGCATATCCCCTCCTCATCGAGGCTGAATTATAAATTCATATGTATTGATATTCTTATAGTTATTTTATTTTATTACTTGTCAATATTTATTTCCAATATCAGTGAAGAGATAACAACCAAATATAGATTGTAAATATTACATTATCTATGCCTCCTAGTTCTATTTTATTCATGGGTTACACTCTCTATATTTTGTTCATTTTCACCCTTATAGGTTTTACCAGAGTAAGTTTATAGTTGGAACCTCTTACCATACGCTACAGTAAAAGAAAGAATTGGTTTGCACCTATAGAATTTCCAGCTTCCAATAAAAAATTAGAGACAATTGCACATACAGATAAAACACATTCTACCTATTGCGTTGACAGACCTTATGAGTGTTTTTCCATATTTTTAGTACAATGTTAAAGCATTCAATATTATTTCTAATAATAATTTCCATTTCCTGAATTCAACCAGTCTACACAAAATCAATCAACATTTATATACTTGTATAATTTATTCTCAAAAATATGTTAAAGGCTTCCACATTCCTTCCAACCATGAACTATATTTTCTAGTTGGTTCCCCCAGAGCTCCACTCCTCTCTGTCAGGAAAACAACACAGAAATAAATTTCAAAGTCACCACTTAAACCCTTAGGAGAATCCTTCTAATTCTCTAGGTTCAAACAATTATAAATCTCCCACAGGTTCTCTTTTCAAAAGAAATTGTATTTAACCCCCACAATTATCTTGTACAAATTCCACCTCATATCATCTATTTCCCCATGAAAATGTTTAATGATCTATCTCTGCCAATAATTCTTATGAATAATGGAAAAAAGGAGGATTTTTCTTCTTTTGTTCTTGTGCCCTTCTTGGGCATAAAAGATTCCAATGTTTTTCCTACAATTAGGATTCAAATATCACATTACAACTTTTAAGATATTTTGGAAAATGTTAACACATAAATACAATTTCTTCTTTCATTTTTTTATGAAATATTTACATCAACACATCATGTCAACTACCTTTTTTAACTTCCCTTCCAAAGATAAATATAAAAGTTATAAAGCAAATTTTCCAAGGGTATTACAATATATTTGAAATAATTAATTAGATAAGGTTAAAACATACAATGCTCTATGCCTATACTTATTTCTCCTGTTGTTTGGTAATCTTGACTCAAGAAAAGAGTTAGTAACAACTCCACTTCCACAAAAAAAAAAATCTTTTTCTTTTTAAAGTCTAAAAAGTAACTGAGGTCAATTGCTTCAATGTACTTCGTCGCTCTTTGACGTATTTGTCTAATTTTTTAATGTTTTCCTTACTATTGACGAACTTACTTCCCACAATTTTCATCTGTCTCTTTTCTTGGACGCTAGGCATATACTACATCTCTTTACCACTTTGTTTTAATATAATAGAATATATGCTTCTTATGCAATTTATGGCATAATATAATTCTTATATTATACTCTAATAATTTTAATGCCATTAGTTTTACTAATGCAACCATATGTTCCTTTTATGTTCTATCTAAGTTAATTGTAGCCACTCAATTATGCATTCTCAACTTTCCCTAGTTGACAATATTATATTATATTTTATTAAGGCTATCATTCAGTTCTTATCACTGTATTTATTATATGAAGTTTCATAGGTGTACATTTACTACACTTTGCAACCTTAACTACATCTTTCACTTTATGATAACATTGTTACGCCCATATCATATGGATCATTCGAATATCAATTGTGTATTACTTTCTCTAGTTCTTCACGGGATTCTTGTCATAGTATAACCCCACTAATGTAGGTAACGTGTACATCCATTCGGAGATAACATGAAATTTCATGTCCCTCATGTTGGACATTGGGTTCAACGCTCCTTGTGTGTTTCGCGACATGGACTAATCGCCTCTCGTGGATCCTAACTCTGGCGATTGTAGCAGAGACTAATGCCTGCGGGTTTTGGTCTAACAACAATCGTGATTCCAACAAGTGGTATCAGAGCGACAAGTCTTGAGTTCAAAAGTCACCCAACTCACATTGGGGGAGAGATTGTTGGACATTGGGACCAATGCTCCCCATGTTTTTCGCGACATGGACTAACCGCCTCTCATGGATCCTAACTCTGGAAATTGTAGCGGAGACTAATGCCTGTGGGTTTTGGTTTAACAACAATCGTGATTCCAACACCTCATAGCTTTACCACGTAATTCACCTATGCTAAGAATTAACATGGCACAATTTCGTATAACACTATGCATTTATGTAATTTGGATTTAAATCATTATCCGTAAGGTTTAAAGTTAGATTTTTTTCATTACTATTATCCTTTCAGGATTTTTCTCATTTATTGATAGTAATATGTTCATTAAATCCATCACATTGCTATGGCATGGTGACTTGACCTCTCGTCTAAACTATCTATTTCCCTCACTCGATTCTTTAAACGTGGTCGATTATGAGTGCATCGTCTAGTTGATTTGAGTTAACTCTTCATCTACCCTAATTTTGGTTTGTTCATTATTTTTGGCACTGTCATTTTGGTGTTTCAGCTCTGTTCTTCCACAACCCTTGTCTCAAAGTTTTCTAGGCCTTTCATTTAATCTTACAAGACCCATGACGCAGAAGGTCCATGGCCCTTGTTATGTTTCAAACAGGAATTAACTGCAGGTTCCCGTCAGGTAATATTTTCTTTGAATGAAACATTTATGGATATGAATCTATATTATGCATTTTATTTCCTCTTTTAGTTTTCTCCAACCATTAAGCTCTTCAACTGATATGTATCTCTTTATTGTGGTCACAAACTGTTCATTTTGTTGCAGGGTTTACGTTGTTGAGGGAATATCGTTGCCAGTATCATTCCAAATTATGGAAATTCGAATTGCAACTGCTACTCGAGCATCCTAAGTAAGGAAATCAGCCATTTAACCTATAATTATAGCTAACTGCAACTTGAAGGTTTCATAATTATATTTAGGTTCCTTTGGGTGCGGCTTATGTTACATCGTTTTGGTGTATGATCTCGAAAATCGTTTATCTATGTTTTGAGTTTATGATTTCCTTCCGGATATTCATCTTTTGACTCTGTAATAATATTTTCCTGTTTTGTTTTGGATATAGGTTGGATATTTCTTTCATGAAAATGAAGTCTTCACCTATGACTATGTCGAACTAAGGAGTTCATACTCACTCGTTTGTTATTATCAGCATCAAGATACCTCTTCAGGTATGATTATTCGTATTTGACTGTTGTCGGCTTCTTTTATTCTGTGTTGATGATCTGTGGTTAAATAATTTTATGGGTTTTTGTTAAATTATATTTTCTTTAATTTAAGTGGCTTTCCTCTACTCTGAGTGCCGGCGTAATTTTTTTCATGTGTACCCTTTTGTATTAGACACAGGTTTTGTCCAGTAAATGGGATTTTCATTTTATAATAATTTTCTCAATTCCTTTCTGAAATTTTTGCGTTGTAGTTGTCATTCGTTTGGAATTTAAGAAAATTTCGGAATATATGAATGTAATTCCTCATTAATTTACCTTGATTACAATTTCTGGATCCTTACCATTCTAGAATTTTTGCCATACATTCGTAATTACGATTTAGGAGTTGACTTAGGACTCCTATTGATTCTTTTTCTAATTTCAATTTTTCGATTTCTGAGTATAGTGAAACTCATCGCTTTCTTATGAGGATTTGAGAATATTGTTCATTATAGAATTATTCAATTTTTCTCAGGCGTAGGAACTTCCATGCATTGTTGCTTATTCGAACTGAATTTTCACAATACATTATTAAATCTTGATAGCCTGTAACAATTTTAGATATTTAATGTAATATAATTAATTGTACATAATAGGGTTTGATTCCATTTGCCTCTAATTTGTACAGGAGTAAAAAAAATTTCCTCAGTTCCTTATAGTATGTCCAACCCTCTATTGCAACAAATTCAGGTAATCATTCTTCCCTCTCTGTGTAGTAATTCATTCTTAATATTTTATTCCTCTTCCTTCCCAATTTAATTTGTTTCCAAATTTGTTTACATGTAGAGTTAATTTCCTTCTCTATTCCAACCAGTAAGGTAATAATTATACTTTAAATTACCAATACCACTTCTTTCAATATTTAGTTCTTTACTTCATTTAAGAAAATTTCTTAATTTATCTCAATGTTTTTATGTGTAAGTACCCTTTCTACCTTCCTGGTCCATTATAAAACAATGTTATAATTATGTATGTCATAGAGTGACAATAACATTTGATTTTATTTTCACAGGTTGGTCTACAATTCCTTTAAGGACTTCCTCTATTTGAAATTTGAACAATTTTCAAAGTGATAATGTAATAATATTCACTTTGACATTTATGTACCTATGGTTCAGTATATAACCAAATAATTTATTTCGAAAACTTAAAATATGTTTACTGTTCTGCATGTATTATATTATGTTCAACATTTGTTTCATTTCTTCGATCATACTATGTTTTACATAGATATCTAAGATCTTCTAATTATGTTACAGTAGAACATATGGTTTGAAATTTCCTCATTTCATATTTAATAAGGGAACATCATTTCCTCATTTTGTATCACCTTTTGATTTATGTTAGTATGGCTAGCTTGATAAATACATTAAATTTACTTTTCTTCTCATGTATTTATCTATTTTTTGTATATATGCAATAATAAGATTCCCTACCTGATCAGATTTGGTTCAAGGACCTAAGTGATAGATCAAAATTCAAAATTCCAGGATTGCGTTGAAACCAGGATGGTTGCGTAGATCTTGTCATCTTGATTCCTACACCGTGAAAGGTTCAAAAAAGTGACACAGTATGAAAAAGTTATTAGGTTTTGAAATCGCTCAATGTTCTCCAATATTAAGTATGAATTCATGATTTTTTATGTGGCGAAATATTTTTAATATATTAAAGTTGACTTAATGTTATATATATATATATATATATATATATATATAATTATAATATTTTATATGATTTCACAAATCATATATATATATATATATATATATTAAATATTAATTTAAAAAAATCTTTAATTATATTAATTAAATTCACACATTTCAAATTAAAACTAAAAAATATGCGTTTAAAATATTAACGTGGACGCATAACCCAAATCCTAAGTTTTAAAAACGTTATGGTGGTAATATTAAATGGTTTATGGCATGGTGGAGTATTAAAACTAAGTTGGCATGGTGGCAAACGTATATTAAACCCTTCGAAAATGGTGGAGCGTTAAAAAGTGGCACGTATTAATGTTGGGTCCACGTCAATGAAGCAATCACATATAACTGAAACAAACAATGACATTAAACTTTACCATCCGCAAACTGCAAAACTATCCACAACCATTACATTTGAACCTGGGCACACAGTGAAAAACTGCCAACGGTTACGGTTAGGAAACCGGAGATTCCGGAGATGTGTCCAAAAACCACGACAGAAGTTTAATGCGCGGTTATACTTGGAGGATATTTTGGCAGGCGCGCCAAGTTTGGTCAAAAATGCCAAATTTAACTGAATTTAAGTCCAATTTCTCCACATTTGGTGGAGTATTTTTGGGTGTTACTAGACAAAATTTGTTTTGGCTCTATCTCGAGCTAGATTTGCCGAATTTTGGAGTGTCAATAGTCAATTTCAACTACCTCCAACATTCCAGACTCAATGGAGTAGATTCTAGAGCCATAAGAGAGCTTCTAAGTAGGTTTCTGAATCAGTTAAGTTCAAGGGGCCACTAGGGCCACCAGGGGACAACAATAATTTGAGGCCTATCCAAGGGAGATAGAGGTATTTTTCAACAATCCAATAGTCAATAAGATGTTATGAATCTTATGAGATGATTTTTGGAGCCTGTAGAGAAATTTTGAAGGCCGAAAACATTCACTAATGTTCTAGCGGCCATCAGTGCCAACTTTTTCCAGCATCAATTCACAGCCTAGCAAGAGTAGCTAGAGACCATATGCAGCGAAACAATAGTCATTATTCACTGTAAACAGAATTATGAATCCATTGATGGAGGTTTCTGAAGCTTTTGAGAATTCTAGAGGTCGAGAACCCATTAGAGAATTTTTCAGTGACCCTAGTGCCAGGGGGTGCCGACAGGTGTTGGAGGCGAAACTGGAGCAACCAGAGGCCATTTGTAATGAAACAATAGTCTATCCTAATTAATTTTGGAATTATGAATCCAATGACTGTATTTTCAAAGCCATTTGATGAATTTTAGATTTCAAGAAGCTGAACGGAATTTCTGAGCAACCTTGGGCAAACCATGGAGGAACGCCTAGTTTGGGGATGAAGTGCTCGATTTGAGAAAATGATCAATCGATATTTGGTGTCTAATATGTGTTGGAGATAGTAGGTGTGGTTTTAGGGACATAAACATAATTCTGAAGGAGTTAGTTCCACGGAGAAGCTCAATGTAGCTCAGTGCACCGACATAAGGAATCGTGTCTAAGGGGGCCTAAAGATGTTTGCAGAGTGATGACAACCATAAGAGGGATATAGATGGTATTCTCAACCCTTTGGATCAGTTCATTGTCCGTTGGAGTTAAGTGTGGAACTTGTAAAAGAAACCTTACCATAATTCCAAAAAGGTAAGTCAAGATGACAAAGCTCAAAGGAGACGTAGCCCACGATATTCGAGTGAACTCCTAGATTAATTTTTCTGTTGTGTGTAAATGTTTTTTTGCTGCATTATGTTGTTGTTATACATGTTACATTTCAACAAGAAAAAATGGTATTAAGGCACTTAAAAAGTTAAAAGTGTTACACCTCTTTCAAGTATAAATTTCGTAAATTGTCAAGTATAAGCTAGATCATTTATTTGTTTAACTGAATGGGAGGTTCTTGAAAAATATAACAAGTTATCCAACCCATTTTTAGATCAATACCTAACCTATGATTTAAACTTTTCATTGAGGTTTAAACATTCTGAGAGTTGGTATAATTCTTATAATTGTCCGTGTAACTATACAGGACTACACTATATCTATTATAGGAAGTTTTGTTAAATACATCACACCCTGTAATCTACCACTAACAGAAAATTAAAATATTACTGAGCAACACAGAATATAATTTATCACAAATATTTATATTTAACTCATCACATCTACAAATTTCATTATAATAAAACAACAGTAAAACATAATTTAATAATTTGTGCATACCACTTATGGTAAGACTATTTTCCACCCAACCTTGAGCTTTATCTCCATAGCTCCCCCTGAGCAGAGATTAATTCCTCCTAGGTGTAGAAAACCTCTTGTCTACCAAGGAATGGCTTATTTAATCCTGCTTTCCCATACCCTTGTTTTCATAATTGCGTCCAGTTAATCAGGATGTTGTTTTCCTTTTTACCTAGGCCTTCTTTTTGTTTTTTCCACAAAAATACTTTAAAACTAGCTTTTTCCTCTTTCTAGTTTTATTCCACCTCTTCCCAGTAACTTTCCATTTTAATGAGGTATATTTTATATTTTTATCTCAAATCTAATATTTTAAATTAAAATTATTTTCTCCAAGGATTTTTGGAGAATTTGGGAAAGTCTTTGGAATCTTATCCATCCTCATGGACTTGCATATCTTATCTCTATTTACTCTAGTCTTTGCACAATGATTAATTTTCACATTTATTAAATTCATCTTTAATTTATATCCACATATAAATTTCCTATAGGTTTGTTTTACCTTTAGAACTTTTAACTACTTTAAAATAGAAGAAGAAAAATAGAAACATTACATATTCCCCCTCTAAAATAGAACACCACCATCGGTGTTGCAAAATACTCTGTTGATTTCTCAACCGGGGATGGATGTTCCTCCTTCATCTCATCCTCTTGATCCCAGTAGTTTCCTTAGAGGTAAAGTGCATCCACTACACATTTACCTCGCTTACTGTTATACTCCGGAGCTTGATTTCTTCTTCCTTCCGTGTAAGGAGTGTATCTAGAAGCACTTTTCATTCCTGTTTCCACCTGTTTCATAGATCATATCAATTCACATGAGTAGAGTCACCTATATGAATTTATAATAACGAATGAGGATGATACTCTAAACCTTAATAGGTCTCCTTAGAGTCACTTTGTCTCAACCCTCCTAATGATTCATATTAGTATAGTGTTAACTAGCACAATTACCAGCATAACAATGTTACTTTGGTGAGGCTTAATCCTCAAGTATGCATGGTCACCAATTTTGAATTCTCTGTGAATTCTCTTCCCCTCTACACAACGTCTTTAATGGACTCCAACTAATCAGAGTGTAAAAATTTCATATTACACACAGCTTAAAAAAAAACACATCTTAATTAGAATATTACTAATTTGTATTAAGAAAAACTATGCCATATGCAGTTTTCTCACTTGGGGTTCTGTCTTTTTTTCATTACATGAACAGTATGTATTTAAAATTTGGATTGATTCTTGAATCTATCCAGCTGTTGTAAAGAAGCACTAAAGTTCAACTTCGTACTCTTTTTCCTGCAACACAGTTTTCAAAAACCTAATTTAAATTAACCTTGTCAGCTTGGTCATATTAGTTCACAATTTCTTTCTTGGACACATTAACTACGTGGAACTGTGACCAAAGTAGCTGATACTGGTAAGAATAATGTACTAATTTTGTTAGTGTATTGTTATATGCAAATCAGTTGTAAAATTTATTGAAAAAACTTCCTACTTCCGTTCTGGAATAGGGAGACAATCTAATAATTCAGTTGGAAGCTTATGTTTCATTCTTACTTAATAACATTTTTCACAAGAAAATATACTACTTGTTTTCCCATACTAGGCGAAAACATGTTCTTTTTCAAGGTTGAAATCGGTTTCTGATACCCCTAATGTTCTACATAGGGTCGTTTATGATACTCATCTAAATTTTCACATTTTAATGAGCTCACAAATGGGATGTACAATCTGTTTTCATAACAAATCAACCCTCTATGGTTTTGAGTATATCCCAATATATTAGTGTTATACAATTTTTTCTCGGAGTTTTTCAGGGTTAAATCTTGACTCATTACTTCTTGTACAGATCCTTTAATGTCAAAATTTACACAACTTCCAACACTATTAAAAGTTCGAGGAGCATTCCTACTCAAGGCATCTGCAATATTATTTTATTTTTCTTTAATATATTTGATTTCTATGTCAAACTCATTGAGGAAAGACAACAACCTAGCTTATCTACCATTTAATCAGGATGTGTGAAAATTTATTTGAAACTTATGTGATCGGTCATCAACGCAATTTTTTTCCTAACAGGTATTATCTCCACACCTTCAAATCATGTATTACAATAGCTAACTCTAAGTGATACATAGTGTAATTCTATTCATGTCTCTTTAATTTTCTTGACTCATATGCTATGACTAATTTTTCTTATAATAATACTCCTAATCCTTCTGCACAAGCATCTGTACCTACTACAATTTCTTGGTTTGGATAAGCAATCTTCAAAATAGGAGAAGTTGTTAGTTTAAGTTTTAATTGTTCAAAAATATGTTGAATTTTTTTTGTCCACTCAAATTCACTCTTTTATTATGTAGAGGTGTAATAGGATAAGCTAAATCCGAAATTCATTCTACAAATCTCCTCTAGTATCCCGCAAATCCTATGAATGCTCTGATGGCTAAAACATGAGTACGCATAAGCCACTCCATAATAGCTTGTATTTTTTCTGGGTCTATCGCCAATCCTTTTTTTGACATTACATGACCCAAAAACTGAATTTTATCTTTATAAAACTCCCATTTGCTAAGTTTGGCATATAACTTATGTTCTCTAAGTGTTTGTAAAATAATTCTGAGATGTTCTTTATGTTCTACTTCATTCTTAGAATATACTAGAATGTCATCAATAAACATTAGAAAAAACTTGTCTAGGTACTTACTTAAGGAACTTTTCATTACACACATAAAGGTAGTAGGTACATTAGTCAACCCAGAAGGTATAACTACAAAATTATAATGCCCAGACCTAGTTCTTAATGCAGTCTTATTTATGTCTTAATTATTAATTCTCAGTTGATGATAGCTTGTCCTTGAATCAATTTTTTGAAAAGATAGAGATTCCTCTCACATGACCAAACAAATCATCTATTCTAAGTAGAGGATATTTGTTCTTTATAGTCATTTTATTCATTTTTCTGTAAATTATACACATTCTGAAATTACCATCTTTCTTTTTAACAAACAACACAGGTGCTCCCCATGGAGACACACCTGGTCAAATATAACCGATGTCCAGAAAATCTTGTAGTTGAAATTTTAAATTTATTAACTCTGGGGTACTCATTCTATATGGTGCTATAGAGACAGGTGTAGATATAGTTATTAATTCAATTGTAGAAATCAATTTCCCCTTTAGGGGGTAGTGTATATATTTCATTTGGAAACACATCTTTGAATCATTGTATTATTGTTAACTTGTCTATAGTTTCCTTTTCGGTTTGCTGTCCCAATTCCTTCCCTTGTACAACATGTACTTGACAGCCTTTCTTTGTTGTCCTTTTTAACTATTGTTCTAAATTTTGTCTGATTGATATTGGTCTAGGTTTTTTTTTCACTATCACTGGTTTTCCCTCACAATATATACTCTGAACTATTTTATCTAAGAAATTTACTATGGCTTTCTATTTTTCTAACCAGTTCATTCCTAATAATACATCATAGGAATTTAAAGGTAAAATATTTAAATTTAACTCATTTTTATACCCATTTAAATTTACAACAATCCTTGGTAACTTATGGGCCACTTTTCTTCCTTTTCAAGTAGCTAACTGAACTAACCATGCTTGCTGAATTTTTTTCTGATGTTATTTGTACTTTCCCACCATCTAGGGACTTATATAGCTTAATTTTCTCCTAAATTTATCAACCAAATAGGTTCTTCAGCAATCATACCTTCGATATCAATTTTTTTCCAACTTCTTCTTTCCTACTAACAAATTATATCATTCTATTGATAGAATGTTTTAATTTGAATTATATCTCATATTCCTCTAATTTTTTTATCATGGTTGCAAGATTTTTGCATGTCTCCTTTCCCTATGGTTACTATATCAGCCATGGTTGGCTGCATTTGTTTTTTGAATTTACAATTATTTCTAAACTCACTTAACCAATTTCCATTCCTGAATTTATTAAATTAGCGAAAATTTCTTGAGAATTCATACCTTCAAATTTTTATTATGATTGATTGGTATTGCACTCAGTTTATTTACTAAGCCAGTGTTCTTCCCTGTCATATTTCTAGCCTGGCCATTTTTCTGTCACTCGAATCGCTTAATTGTTCTGACTTGTCCTGTGTGAACCATCTGGTGATATTCCCTAACGCCTCAGCACTTTAATGATTCTTTAGTTTCCTTTTTTTTTCATTATTACCTCTATCATTCAAGTATATAAACTTGAAATTTGATTGAGATCCTTCTCAATTAATGGTTTTTCCATCCGCACTTGTATCATGCTGGTTACTTCCTACCATAGTTAGCTTTACCCTGCAATTGGTAGATTTCAAATTTTTAGTTTTCACATTATTTAGTAAACCCGAAGGTGTTTTTCTAAGTTTAGGAGCTAGGATTCTTCATCCTTCTCCTTTTAATTTTTGGGACTATGTCTAGGTGTTTTACCATCCTCAGACCATTCTGAGTTGTTTCAGCTTCTTCTTTCTTTCTTTAGGTCTTCACTTTCGTGACTAGACCTTTAGGTTAATTATTTAATACACCTCCCTTTTTCTTTGTTGACTTGTAGCAATCGTTCATTACTGGTTCTCAAATCAACCAATTCTTGTTGCATTTCCCAGAACGTATCTAACAACTGAACATTTTGATGTGGTGGATTTCCTGCACCACACAGATATACATACAACTCATCCCCTTTATTCATAGTTTCAGTTGTACTTTTATGTACTAATTCATTGTACAAAAAAATGAAATTAGTGTAAAAAATTTCATTAAAAAAAAACAATTTACAACAGCAAAGTCTAGGGTTTTTAATTTCTGTTGTGAGGAAAAATATAGACCTAGTGTTTCAACATAGTCTCTAATAGCATTTGTAACAACTCCACTTCCACAACAATTCTTTTCTTTTCTTTTTATAGTCTAAATAGTAACTGTATTCAATTGCTTCAATGTACTTCGTTGCTTTTTGACATATTCGTCTAGTTGTTCTATGTTTTCCTTACTATTGACAAGCTTACTTCCCACAATTCGCATCCTTCTCTTTTCTTGGAAGCTGGGCATGTACTACTTCTCTTTACCACTTTGTTTTAATATAATAGAATATATGCTTCCTATGCAGTTTATAGCATAATATAATTCTTATGTTATACTCTAATCATTTTAATTCCATTATTATTACTAATGCAATCATATGTTCCTTTTATGTTATATCTAAGTTACTTGTAGCAACTCAATTGTGCATTCTCAACTTTCCCTAGTTGACAATCTTATCTTATATTTTATTAAGGCTATCATTCGGTTCTTACCACTATATTTATTTAAGAAGTTTCATAGGTATACATTTACTACACTTTACAACCTTAACTACATCCTTCACTTTATGATATATATATATATATATATATATATATATGATAACATTGCTACGTCCATATCATATGGACCATTAGAATATCAACGGTGTATTACTTTCTCTATTTGTTACATAGTTATTTGTCATCGTCCCTGCAATCCCCATCCCGCACATTGGAGGATCATTTCTGTGACTAATAAGAAGTGTCATGCCTTGCAAAGACGATCATTGCATCCATTTGCATGATGGCAACATTCCTTCTGTTGACATTTTCCTGAGTAGACCATCAGAAACACATGTTTCTTCCTTGGCACTAGTAGATCATTATGCCCTCGCGCTAATGAGGAAGATTAACATTGGGCCCCATGCCCAAGGCGCTCTGTCCTAGTGAGATACCCACGCCAACCTATTTATGGAATGTTTTTTAAAAATAGAGCTGAAGTTTCCATCATAACAACTTCATGGGAGAGTGAGTTGGAGTGGTTCGACTAAATAAACATGGCCCTCCTCCTTTGGCCTCTTGTTTACACCTTTTGAAGAAACCTCCCAAGGGATAAGGCCTCCCTTCCACCATTATAGGGATCCCAACCTCCTTGTCTCCCTGTATAAATAAAGCCATCTTCCACTGATGAGCTAGCTGAACATATTATACCTAAAAGGCTGAAGATAATTCCTGAACTTTTCGCTAGAAAGATAGAACGAAAAGAGACCTTTGTCGAGAGAGCTTAGCCTTGTGTCCTCACCCCGTCTGAATTCCCCGACGATCCTTCGAGACACGCTTCAACTGAACCCCGGTGAAGGAGGTTGCGACGTCAAGGCTCTGGTTGTAACTCTTTCTTCTATTTATATATATACGTGACTATTGTTTGGTTCCCATATTGTGTTAATATGTTTTATTTAATGCAATATGCTTAACCCTCCTTGACTAGTTAGTTGATTATGAATGAAGTCATCATCTTGTATGCTGCTTTTGTTTGCCAATCCTCGTATAGGTATCCGAGCATTATTGCAGAAGGATTGTGATCCATCGAGACAGAAATCAAGAGGCCACCACCACTACAGCGACGACAAAATTGGACTCCACATAGGTCAATCTACCTTGTCCTTTTCATTCATTGATTAGGAACCTACACTTTAGCATGCCCCTTTATTGCTAGACCCACTCTAGAGCTAGAGGGATCGTCTCTATCCACAGAGAGGTCTTACCTTCCAAAAAAATCGGTGACTCCAACAGGGATTAGTGTGAGTCTTTTGTTTCATTTCCCCTTAGGAATTTGCCTTGTCAAGTCGACTTCGGTCATTTTCTTGCTTGTCTGTCCTTTTTGGCTTGTTTGAGTGTCTGGAATCCTCCTATTCAGCTCCAGAGTGTCAAGATTGACCTCTGCTCACTGTTTCTTCCCTCCCATATTTATCTGGATAGGCACAACTTTTTCTTGAGCAATCACACCAATTAGCATAGGTTTCTTTTGTTGCAGTAGCACCAACCCTTTTTTTGCGTGGATTACCTCCTCAAAGTCGCGCCGAATCCTATAGGATTTGGTTTGACCCTTTTGCTGATTTTTTGGTCATTTGTGTTTGACTCTGACTTGTTTCCTTGATTTGCAATTGATCTTTTAGAGTTGTTTTGACTATTGTAGGCTTTCTCCTCTCAGTTTTTTGTCTATTGCCTCATCAGTGCAGTTCATAGCCCTAGGGTTTCTAGGTGTCTTTCGCTCACTGATCATTATGATTGAAATTTGAGTGTTTTTGGATTTGGTCAGTTTGATTTCTTGATCAGTTGTAGTAGTCTTTCTTGAACCTTTGAGTTTTTGGTTTGTTGAACGATTACTTTTGTGCTTGTTTGAATCTCCATCCCTTCAGTTCAAGCATAGATCACATTGCTCGTTTCGTTCATTTTGAAAGCTCCTTTTTGGATTGAAAGAGTGCATCATTGGTTTTTTTTTCCTTTTATGTCTATATTGCTTTCAAACCATTCATCTTGAGATCTCTACATTAATAGTACTTAAATCTAGTGTTCACTTTATTTTTTGATGTAATTAGCGCATTGTGTGCTTCATTTATTAAAAAAATTTAAAAAAATTGCATTCTTTCATTTGCATCAGAAATGAAAAGTTCTTTTGCATAACTAGTGCTTGCATTTAGGAAAGAGTTTTTCGTTTCTCATTTTGACTATATTAGATGCATTATGGGACTTGTTCGTATGTTTTCATTGTTTGTTGCTTTTTGAAATATCTCTATCCCTCTCTTAGTTAGCATTCATCGAACAGAAAATGGTGTGCTTTTGCATAGAGCTTGCATTTAGGAAATTTGAGGTCAAACTCGATAGGGCCTTGAAACTGAAACATTAATTCAAGATCAACAGTAAAATTTATTCAATTAACCTAATGAAGCATTAGAACCTAACGTAAACATTTTTAGAGGTCTAGGCTAGTGACGTGTTCTGGCGTCATTAAACCTAGTAGTTTTCGTTCGCCATCTAGCCTTAGACAACACTAATATGGATTTGTGCTCCTCGTATGGTCATGTATATAAAGGGAGACCCTCATAGGTTAAAATCATCTATCCATAGAAATTTGAGCCTGCCACCCTGTAATCGTGATGCACTGAACACAACATTCAGGGAGACTACCTCCATGTATGTTAAGTCCTTGGTCATTTCTCTTTTATTTTATCACCAAGGTGTATATGGTAGTTCATGAAAAGTTGGTACACCCTCTTTCTTAGATTTCCTGAGTAGTCATTTTTATCTTTTCGTGACTCCATAAAAAGAGAAGAGATCATCGAGCACTTGTCCTTTCACGCTCGTTTAAAATTGAAAGTGACTAGAGTCATCTTTTGTCTATTTCTCGACTCTTAAAACAGGAAACAACAAAGTTTTGTTCTAGTTTCGTAAAATTAATTACCCACGATCAAATGCCCATTAAAAGTTGTTTACTTGGCTTGTTTTTGTAATTCCTTAGAGTTTTATATTGTAGCCTTGAATTGGTTATCTCATTTTCCTTCCTATGTTGAAATATTGTTAGAGTGGTGGAACCACCAGTTTCGTCGTCTACCTCACTGCCTCCTAGTGGTAGTTATTTTATTGGCATTTCTTTCGAAACCCCTCAGTCCCTTAGGTCTGCCGAGCTTGCATAGCCTATTCTACTGAGTGTTCAACCTCTCGCTACCCGATCTCCTCCTGAAGAGTCAATCGAGTTCAATTAGACTCCTCATAGTGCTTGGTTTGGTTTTGGGAGCAAGGAAGAATTCCCTCCACTTACTTCGAGATCACCTTTTATAGTCGCTGCTATACCTCCTAGTCCTCGTCATCTTTTTGAAGATCTTACAACTTCATCAGACATGGATTCTTTGAGTCCTGTTGGTAGTGAGGAAATTCCTTTTTCTATAGGGGAATATCAGCTTTTCCCAGAAGATATCCCACGTGTTTCTAATCAATATTCCCATCCATCAGTGTCACTTCCACCCAGTTATCAGACTTTGAGTCAGATTATTTCTAGGGTTACGTCCATAAAACAATCCAGTACCTTGACTCCTCTAAGGCATTTGGTCCTTCCTTTGTTAGGACTATTGCCTTCAACACCTGGTTCATCGGTTAGTGTTACATCTGTCCTAGTCTAGCCTACCATTTGTGTGGCTTTGTCTACACTAACTGTTACACATCATTTGTGGGGATATTTTCACACTCGCATGTACATCATTCTTAATCCCACATGGCCTTACAATCCCGACCTGAGAAAATCAAAACCTCGTGCCTCAGAGGCCACATCGGCTTCTAGTGTGGCTATGACTTCCTCTGCTATTCTTGGTGGCCTCACTTTTGAAGAGTATCTGTTGCCTGTTCAGCAACAGAAAAATTAGGGTTCTCAGTAGCCCCAAGCTCTTGTCAATCCTCCGCATCACTATGTTGTCTACGGTAACCCCGTCTATTTACCTCTTATCGATCCAAATCAGACTATTTATCTACCTCTCGCTAATCCCTATCAAACTATCCCTCATCTAGGACCATTGATATAGGCACAACCCTTTGGCCCACAAGGACAACCCTTATAGGGAAAACCTTTGCTCTAGCAAGGAAAAGCTTTTGGTCCTCAGAGAAAACCTTACGGTCCACAAGGCCAACCCTTATAGGGTTAACCTTTGGTCCAACAAGGACAACCCTAGAGTCCTTACAGCCAACCTCCATACTAATATCAACTAGGAGCATCTTACGTTCCTGGGGGGAAAATGTATCCACCATATGGACAACCTTTTGTGCAATAGCAGCAACCTTACTTTCAGCAAGGCCAAAACTTTGTGGAACAAGGAAAACCCTACGATCCTGTTCTGGGTCAACCTGGTTATTAGGGACAACCTGGTCCATTGCAACCATCAGGCCAACCTCTTCCACAAGGGAAACCTACTGGCCCTTAGTATCCATGCCAACCTACTCAGCAGGGATAGCCTGCTTAGTCTCAGCAGCCCATTCAACCTACACAACAGGCTAAACAACTGGTTCAACCTATTCGACCAGCCCAACAGCCAGTTGAACCTTTTCAACTAGCTCAGCAGCTCGTTCAACCTGCTCAGCAGGGTCCACCTACTCAACCTCAAGGTGCTACTTACCCTCCTCAAAGTCAATATTAGGTGGTATATTGTGCGCCCCAAGGTTTCACTTATTACCCTCAAAATCAATCCTAGATGGTGTATAATGCACCTCCAAGCAATGCTTACATTCGACAACATAATCCATACATTGCTCAACAAGGACCTCCATGGTATGTTTAGACTTAGTATCCTGGTCCTCAACCCCAGTATGGGTAGAACTATCAGGCTTATAACTCCTATGGTCAGAATCCTCTGGGACAAAACATATGGGGGCCGAATTTCTCTTAGACTGGGTGAAATGCTAACAGGGGTCCTTAACAAAGACCCTTGATGCATTTTAATCCTCAATTACCCTTTCTCACTACGTTGGAATAGCAAGATGTGTCAAAGTTAACAAACGATCGGATTCTTCATAACCCGTATTGGCCTCCAGTTCCAGCTAAGATTCCCAGGGATTGTCTTAACTTTGAGAGCAATTCCAGAGAAGACCCCCAAGTGCATGTTATGACCTAACACTTATGTTGTTCCTCTAACTCTTGGGTTGACGATTCCATCTGACTCCGTCTTTTCCAACGGACTCTTACTGGTGCCGCTGCAAAGTGGTACATTGAATTATCTCATGGCATATTTCAATATTTCAACTCTTTAACCATGGCATTTCTTACACATTTTCAGTTACCGGTTTGTTATGAGACCGGGAAGCACATCCTCACATCCTTGAAACTGGACCGAGATACCCATATCTCGAATCATATTCATGAATGGAGGTGTAATCGTCGCTTGATCAAGTTTGATATTCCTGATCAGCTTCTAACTGATTGGTTCACTACCTCGTTTATCAATCAAATTGCTAAAGATATAGCTATGGGGGCATGCGTAACCGAAGAACAGTCCATTTCTCGTGCCAAGTACCTCTATCTCGTGTACTCCTAGTCTGGAACATTGTATGATATATTTCCTGATGCTTCTCAACCTGTAACCTCCAAAGCACCAACAACGCCTTCCGTCGACGGTGTCATCAGTTCTGTGTCTCAGACTTCTCGAAACTCTTCTCCTTCACACCCTAGGAAGAAAAATTCTAATCCTTCCAATGATATTGCTTCTCATTCTACCCTAAACCATGGTAAAACTGCAAAATTCAATGCCATTTAGGAAGATCCAGTGGATGAGACTTTCAAGGGGAAAAAGAAGGGTAAAGGTAAGGCCAAATCTGATACCCCGAAACCAGATTCGTCTAAACCTTGTGCTGATGATGGTTCACAACGTAAGTCAAAGTACCCTTGTTTGATTTGTGACGAAGAGCACTAGACCAAGGATTGTCATCGACGGGCCGAAGTAAGTAGATTGCTCAAAGGCACCCAGGGAACTATGGTTGTTCTCAAAGAACCTTTTCCGTCATATCAGACCCAGATGGTAGAGAAACCTCAACCCTCTACCCCATTTGGCTCCCTAGTTTTCACGATGAACGGTTCTGCATATGTTTCTATCACTACTCGGTCGAAATATTTTACCATATCACATCAGGCGGAGGGGAAAGAGATCGCTAATGATCCTCCCCCCCACCCGCTCGTGGCCATCTTCAGATTGAAAGGCCTGGTACTGAGCCCCTTGTATGACCACCTTCCAAAGCTGTACTCCGTAAGTCTTCTTAAAATCCCAACGGTCGTGATGCTCAACATTATAGTATTGTTGAGGATCTGCTGAGGCGCCATCTGCAATGTATGAATTAGAAGTACTTCAGAGTTGTCTATCTCAACGAAAGGATTTTTTGTCTGCGATCAGTGTGGTTGATCCTGCTGATTCTAGCCTTCTCACTTTTGAATTAGAAAATTTCATTCCATGATTCCCGCACCAAATTGCGCTCATCATACAAGTTGGTATTAATGGTCTGAATATCCATCGGGTGGTTGTGGATGAGGGTACATCTACATGCATCATGTCATCTTCTTGCTGTAAAGCCATTAGTTCTCTGGCTTTGAATTCATCACCAAATCCCCTTGAAGAATTTGATGGAAGACAATCAAAATATCTTGGTGTTATCACTAGTTTACCGATTACATTAGAAGGGAAGATAGTCAATGTCGAGGTTGAAGTAGTTTATGAAAAGCTCAGTAACAATCTTCTCCTCGGTGGCAGTTGGACTCATGCCATGTTGTGCATTCTATCCACTCACTTTCATGTTTTGAAATTCCCAAACGACGAAAATATTGTTACTGTTGATTAGTTGTCATTCTTCACTTATTCTTCCAAGAAAAACGTTCCATATGTGGATCAAATTCCTACTCTTTGCGAGAGCATAGGGCCAGGTCTCTTCAAAGGTCATACCCTCATGGGTATTTTTCCTCTTCCTCCACCCAACACTGTTTAGATTAATATGATCTCTCGGTCAAACAACCCATGGATCATCCCTTCACCTGAACAGATTGATTCTTTTGGTGATTCGATGCCATTAAGTCTGATCAAGATAGACTATTGTGAGCTTATTTTGGCTTCAAAGCCTCTGCCTTCTGATCATGCTCCTTTCACCATGTATCTTGACACTTATTCTCAATCCCCTTGGCTCAGCGATCCAGATTCGCCCGATCCCTTGAAAGAGATATTTCCCTCTGAGGAAGCCACCGTGGAAGCTATGTCTCTCAAGGATCCTCCATGGGATAATAATCATCATAATTCCTCATTCATGCCTGGCCTTTGGGACATGTCTACGTGTCTTGAGAGGTTTGCATCTCAGTTTCCTTCTCCTCTGCTTCAAATGCCTATTCTGAAATGAATTGTTTACAGAGGGTAACTTGAGTAACATCATGCAAATGATGCATGTCGACATTTTCGTGAAAGTAGGAATCGTCGAGAACATCCATTTCGGGCTCACCTGCTCTTCTGATGAAGTTCAGGTTTATACAAGACTTTTACGCAAGTTTCGTGATGTATTTTCATGGTTGTACGAAGAGATGCCCAGCATCGATCCTAGTAGAGTGGTCCATGAGATTCCTACCTACCCTGTTTCGAGTCCTATTCATCAGCGTCTTCATCCTGTGCACCCTAGAAAGGTTGCCGCCATTAAGGGGCAAGTTGAAAAATTTCTCAATGTTGGTTTTATCTATTCGATTCCCTTGACAAAATTGGTGTCCAACATTGTCCCTGTAGATAAGAAATAGGGCACCATTCGGGTTAGTTTTGATTATCGTGACATAAACCAGGTTTGTCCTGAGGATAACTATCCTACTCCCTTTATTGATCAAATCATTGATGACTGCGTTGAGAGTGACATATTTTCGCTCATGGATGGATTTTCTGGCTATAACCAAATTAACATTCTCCTGATCGATCAACACAAGACTTCCTTCATCTGTCCTTGGAGTACTTTTGCATATAAGAAGCTCCCTTTCGGCTTGAAGAATGTCGGGGCCACATTTCAGCAGGCAATGTCATATGATTTTCATGATATTAAGCACATCGTTTAGCCTTATCTGGATGACCTTCTGGCTCATTCATCTAAATGTAAGGACCACCCTTACCATATTCATCAAATATTTATTTGTTGTCGACGCTATAACATACGGCTGAATCAACATAAGTGCATCTTCTGCGTTGATTCTGATAGACTCTTAGGGTTTATCGTTTCCAAAGACGGGATTCACCTGGATCCACTCAAAGTTAAGAATATCATTAATCTCCACTCTCCATCCTCATTACATCAGCTGTAGAGTCTTCAGGGGAAGGCTAATTTTTTGTGTCGTTTTATACCTAACTATGCTGGAGTGGCTAAAAGATTCACGTGATTACTAAAGTAGATTGTCCCATTCCTTTGGGATGATATCACCCAGAAGTCTTTCGACACTCTAAAGATGTTTCTAGTCAACACTCCTCTGTTGCATCCTCTGAACTATCATTACAATTTTTCCCTCTATTTAGCCGCCGATTTCAGTACGATTGCCATGGTTTTGGTGCAAGAATATTATGATGGTGATGAGCATGTTATTTACTGCCTCTCTCGTAACCTTCTCAATACCAAAAAACGCTATGCTCATGTCGAGAAGTTAGTGTTGACTGCAGTTCAAGCAATTCAACATTTTCATCATTACATTTTGTTGCGTACAGTGAATGTGATTTCTGACTCCCACCCTATGACCTATATATTGTCTCGACAATTCCTGTGGGGCAGGTGCTCAAAGTGGATTGTCATCCTTCAAGAGTTTGATTTGGGATTTACTACTACCAAGTCAAACAAATTTCTAGTCTTTGCTGATTTGATCTGCTCCCTCCCCTCTGACTCCACTCTGTTTGGTATTGAGGAATGCATTCTAGATGATTCAATTTTCTGATTAGCACCCTTCATCCTTGGTATGGTGATATCATCATATGTCTTCAGACTTCTAATTTTAGATCTGAGTTGACGAAGGATGCTCGCCGATATGTCTGTCATCAACTGCAACCTTATCGTATAGTCGGAGATACACTCTACCACATTGGAGTAGATTCCACTCTCTGATGGGGTTTGATTCTTGAGGAGGCTGATAAAGCCCTGAATGATTGTCACAGTGGCGCCTGTGGTGGTCACATGTCTGGTTATGCCACTCAACAGAATATTCTTCATGTTGGGTATTTCTGGCCCTCCATATTCAAGGACTACATTGTTGTTGTTCGTAAATGTCATGATTTCCAGATCTATTAGCACAATATGCACACACTGCCTTCACATCTCCACCATGTCATTAATGTTGATCCCTTTTCGAATTGGGCATTGATTTTATGACGTGTAACCCTCACTTGACTAGGGGCCATGCTTATATCATTGTAGCTATTGACTACTTCACCAAATGGGCCGAAGCAATGCCTACACTTACCGCCGACGGGAAGACAACAACTCAATTCATATTAAATCACATCATTTATAGGTTTGGTGTCCCTCAAGCAATCATTACCAATCATGGTTCCCATTTTCAGCATTATATGGTGGCAAAGTTGACTTCCAGGTTGGGTCTACGCCACAATAGCTCAATGTCGTACTATCCTCAGGAAAATGGCCAGGTTGAAGTTGTGAACAAATTTCTTGTCACCATGCTTCAACGTATGATTGGGATGCACAAATCCAATTTTCATCTTATGTTATTCTTGCCTCTTTGGGAATACCGAACCTCAGTTAAAGATGCGACTGGATTCGCTCCATTTCAGCTTGTTTACGGTTTGGAAGCTACCCTTCCGATTGAGTGTGAAATACCTTCGCTCAAGTTGGCTGTTGAATTTTTTCCGAACACTTCACCAGAAGAAGAGCGTCTTATCTAATTAAAAAGGCTACATGAAACTCCTTGCTTAGCTGCTTTAGTCATTGAAGCACAGAAGAAGCAGGTCAAAGCTCATTTTGACCAGTCGATTTCCCCTCACTCCTTTGTAGAAGGAGACCTCGTCCTCCTGCACAACCAAGCTCATGATAAGTTGGGGCAGGAAAATTTCAACCCATGTGTCATGGGCCCTACATTGTTAAATGTGTCTTGCGGAATGGGGCCTATGAGCTTATTTATTACGAAGGTAATCCTCTGGATCAACCCTGAAATGGGTTGTATCTCAAAAAATATTATGAATGAGTCATTCATGCATGTTATGTGTACATAGGTGTTATTTTCATTTTTATACATTTTTGACTGGGTGTGCTTTGTGAGAGTTTTCCTGCTTATTGGGTCATTGCTTATTGTGCAAATTTCTACTACCCCTTATGCAGGTTTCGTGGATGGTGCTTCCTGCAATACCTAGAAATTTTCCTTGGCAGCTTGGGTGATTTATGATCCTGCTAGTGAGTTGATAGATATACAAGGTATTTTTATAGGATGAACTACAAACAATGTCGTTGAGTATAGTGCTTTCATTGAACTATTAACTGAGGCGATTACCCTCCACATTCATGCATTGGTTCTAAATCTGGACTCACAACTTGTTGTTCTTCAACTTAATGGAAATTATTCAGTTAGAAACCCTCATATTTTAAGGTATTTACGTGTTCGTTTGCTGGAAATAAATTTTGATTATATCACATATCAACATATTCCTAGGCGAATGAATGCATTAACTGATACAGGGGCTAATATTGTATTGGATAGACATTTGTGTAATCTATAAAATCATTATCACATGAGAGACTCATATATATATATATATATATATATATATATATATATATATATATATATCGAATGTTTGCATCAGTGTGCACCATAAGTTCCAAAAAATATCTGTGTTTCTGTTACATCATGAGACATTATGTCTCCCAAAAATATGAAAAAATAAATCCTACATGTCTAATTGGCATGATGATCATGATAGCATGTCACTAATCGTACAAGCCGCCTCAACAAGTGGTGAACTCTGTTTGACGTCCCTATAGTGTGTCTCTGGTATGCACGAGGAACATCATCGAATCACACATAATCTAGGACCCCGCGAGAGATTCCCTCTAGGTTGCACACGATTTCCTCCTCCTCACCCCCCTCACCATGAGGGGAAATATCAAAGTTGCGAGGGATTCGCCTAGCTATCGGAGACATGCATGCAAGTCTCTCTAGGCCAACATCTACATAACACATGGATTTAATTTCACAACATACATAACAAAAAAAACCATAATACTCATGAAAATAAAAAATGAGTCTTACCAAGTGCTTCATCCCAATCCTCTCCTTCTGGGAGTGGGAGGTCTGGATCACCAATAAAATCTGTGCCAGAGTAGGGCCAGTCCTCCACGACAATCAGCTGTAGGCAGATCCAATTGAAAAATTTCAGTCTCTAGGACATCTTTTGACTGCCACCTGACCTTGCATCAGTGCTGCCCAATGCACCATCTGTGGCTCCTGTGTTGATGGTGTCAGAACTATCACTTCCTGTCGCTAAAATATTGGTAGTCATTCCAAGAAGAATGATACTAGGATATATCCATACCTGAACTACTTTAGTTTGGTCTTCTTGAATTTCTTCAATTGGAGTTTCATAATGATCGTCACTTCCTCTGCCTAGTTGTAGAGGGTCGGTGTCATACAGTCTACTGCAAGAACTGCGTATTTGTTGCTTCATGCGGTGCTTGTGATCCCGCAGCTCGCGTAATGGTGTCTAGCGGTACCTTTAGTGCCAAGTGTGGGATAGTCTGGATATCCACTTTCCCGCTTCCTGATCCTTTCTGTGCCCCTCGACATACCCTGTTGATCACCATGCTCATGTTCTCCATGATGGGTCAGATGTCGGTCAGGAGGGGTGTTTTCCCCCTCCGTGACAGTCTTGTTATGAAATAAATGTTTGAAACATGAATCTTGAGTTCTTGATCATGAACAATGAATTTTTCCTGATCCTCATCCAAGATACTAATCAAGTATTGCAGCAGCTCCGGTTGATCTTTGAGGCACGGTGTCATGAGTATTTTTTTTAGTCCACAGTCTATGAGAGCTTCCATCCATCTTTAATTTTCCATGGAAATCTCGTCTTCTTCACTGTGTTCCCATTCTTTCCATTCGATTACCATTTTTCTGCCTCTCACCTGCAAACATGTTCATATGAACCTCATTAGCCAAATTAAAAGCTTCGCATTTTTTGAAATTGGACCTGCTTGCTTGCATTGTAAGCTTAAAAAGGTTTGCGTGGTTGGTGCAACTATTTGGTAAACAATCACGCCAATGGGCGTGCCCGAGTTCAGAAATCTGGGCGATTGGCGCGAGTCCGTGCTTGATACTCGCACCAACTGCCGTGCCCTATGTTTTATGAATTCCCCAAGATAACTCCAAATTTGGGGTTGCACGTGATGAAAGAAGAATTGAAATGTAGGGAAGGATGTCAACTCTTACCTGGAACTGACGGATTCAAGCTTGGTCTGCCAGATTGCTTACTATCGCGCCGCAAAATCACGGTGTAAAAAGGGTAACTATTTCTCCACAAGAGGTAAAAGTGAAAAGTAATTATTTTTTACCATTTTTTGCATTCTATAACTTTTGAAACCCTAATTAGGTTTTAAGACATATTTTTTATTATTTCACTATGTTATTTCGAGAAATGGGTTTTACGTTTATCTCTTGGGCAGCAATAGGTCTTTAATGAGATAGCGCTGAAGTAATGGGTTGTATTTTATAATTTTTCGGACTCGGTAAAAACATGAAAAGGTCACTACTGGAGTCATCTTTCAGCTCTTTTATGACTCTCTAAAATTGAAAATATTGCCAAGACTCTTGTCGTTTCGAACTCGTTAAATGGCTGCAAAATGATATCTATCCAATATAAGTTTACCCCATTTTCGAGCTGGCATAGATTATTTACAAAAAAGGAATACCTTAGCCTATTGTGACTAAGAGGTTCTTTCAGATATTGTTTTCTACCTTTTCAGATCTGAGGGACTATTTATGAAAAGGGACCTGCTGATTTTTTCTTTTCTGCTTATTTCTAAACTATCTAAATATGAAAAGATGTCGAGTTCTTCCTTTTTCAAACTCGTTAAACCCTGATGACATCAGACATCGTCACCATGATTTTCACCAAGTTCGTCCTTCCTAGGGTTCATAAAATGTACTGGGATGGATTTTTCTGAAGGAAAAACTTACATTGCATGTATATGTTATCCCCTTCAAGATTGTTTTTCAAAAATAATTGGAGTACTCGCCAGAAATGGTGGGGGGAAATGGAACCAATTTTTAATTGTGTTGGTAGTATGTCGCTCTTGAACATGACGCTCATTTTCATTCATGTTGAGTTGGGGACATCTCATTCCTCCATTTTTTCCTCCATGAGTTTGGGTAATATTTTTTGGCCTCTCATCTGCTCTTTTCCACATCATCATGACCTCAGATCCCTTGATGTCAAATATTGCCAAATCCAGAGTCATGTCACTGATATGTTAAATAGAAGTTTTCCTCTGCAGTTCTCAACCTTCCTTTGATCCTCTATTTGGTCCTGATTCACTATCATCATGTTCCTCTGTCTCACCTCGATGATGTGGGAAACATTATGGCCCTCCTTCAACCTGGTCGTTTCCGGTCGACTGCAACTCATTATCCAAGAAGTTGATCTAGATACTACCTTCCGGTACCTTGGAGCTTGCATGCCTCAATGGCAAGTTCTTGACATTCGACGACAGGTCCATATCATTGGCCTTAGATTGAGTGATTCTATAGGTGTTCGACACTAGATCATTGTTCACATTTCATGGATTATTTAAATTGTACCTTGAGAGCCTTTGTCATTATTGGTTGTTTCTCTTGTGCTTGTTAATAACTTTCGTCTTTGGCTGGAAATCAAGAGATTTTCTTGCATGTTCAACTTCAGCTCACATATTCACATGCATGAATTTGTACTTTTTTGAGTCGATATGGAGCACAAGACCCTGGGCTTTGTTTGATAAGATCCAAACTGCGAGATATTGTGGTTTATCATGACTTATTGCATGAATCTTTTAATTGGATGGCTGTGACCATAATTGAGTCTATTTGTTGATCCTTATTGCTGGATGGTTGCGTCCATACCTCATACCTTAGTTTATATATGTACTCTATTATGGATGGATGTTCCCATCCCACATTTTCATGTATTAGAGATATTAGTTGTATTTCTGCTTACAGGTATTTTTACAGTGGTGTTTGGTTCGAATGCATTCTCGTAAAGCATTTTACCCCTCCCTCTCTCTCGGACCTCATGCTTTAGGGGGCATCTGTTACACAACATTTTTTCACCGTCCTTGCAATCCCCATCCTGCACATTGGAGGATCATTCCTACAACTAATAAGAGGTGTCATGCCTTGCAAAGACCATCATTGCATCCCTTTCCATGAGGACAACATTCCTTCTGTTGATACTTTCTTGAGCAGACCATTAGAAACACATGTTTTTGCCTTGGCACTAGTAGACTATTATGCCTTCGCTCTAATGAGGAAGATTAACACCGGGCCCCGCACCCATTAGTGCTCTGTCCCAGTGAGATACCTACGCCAACCTGTTTATGGATTTTTTTTTAAAAATAGAGGAAAATTTTCCATCATAACAACTTCATGGGTGAGTCAGCTCAAGTCGTTCGACTGAGTAACCATGACCCTCCTCCTTTGGCCTCTTCTTTCCACCTTTTGGGGGAACCTCCCAAGGGATAAGGCCTCCCTTCCACCATTATAGGGATCCCAACATCCTCCTATCCCTCTATAGATAAAGCCATCTTCCATTGATGAGCTAGATGAACATATTATAGCTGAAAGGCTGAAGAGAATTCCTAAATTTTTCACTAGAAAGATAGAACGGAAAGAGACCTTTGTTGAGAGAACTTAGGTTTGTGTCCTCACCCCGTCCGAATTCCCCGATGATCCTTCAAGATGCGCTTCAACTGAACCCCGTTGAAGGAGACTACGACATCAAGGCTCTGGTTGCAACTCTTTCTTCTATTTATATATATACATGACTATTGTCTGGTTCCCATCTTGTGTTAATGTGTCTTATTTAATCCAATATACTTAACCATCCTTGACTGGTTAGTTGATTATGAATGAAATCATTGTCTTGTATGTTTCTCTTGTTTTCTTATATTCGTTAGAATCCAAGTAGGTCAATCTACCCTGTCCTTTTCATTCATTAATTAGGAACCTACACTTTAGCTTGTCCCTTTTTTTTCTAGACCCACTGTAGGGCTAGAGGGATTGTCTCCGTCCGCGGAGAGGATTTACCTTCCCAACACTAGTTCTTCGCGGGATTTTTGTCATAGTATAACCCCACTAATTTAGGTCACATGTAACTCCATTCAGAGATAACATGAAAATTCATGGCCCTCATAGATTTGTTGGGAAAAATACTGAGGGGGGGGGGTGAATCAGTATTTAGAGCTGACTAGAAAACATTTTAATTTTTATGCATTTAATTCTTTACTTAGATTATTGCATCATTCATTCATCAGATGTTTAGTAAGCAGTAAGCATGAGTAGTAATAATAGAATCAACCATCACACACAAGAAATACACATGAACACCAGTATTTAAGGTGGAAACCCAATTCGGGAGAAAACCACCGCTGTTGTCGTCTCTGTCTTCAATATTTATTATAAAGAAAACATTTTGAAATTTTGTACTGGCGTAGACTTATACCAGCCTGCAGGCACCAACCTGCAGAAGGCTACAACCTTCTCTTGTTCTCCAGTCAATACTGGAAGGGAGCTCCAACCCCCTGATTTTAACACCAGCTTCTACTGGCAGAAAACTTCCACTCTCATACTGAAGGCTTCAACCCTCAGATCCACCAAATTTCTTCAATTTGTACATCATACTTGCAGCAGGTCTTCATCATTTCTTCTGCATATCTTCCTAGAGATTCATCATTTCTAGATCTAAATATCTTGAACCTTCATCATATCCACAGGTGCATCGTAGATTCAGATCTATCAGAGTTCAATCATTCAGATATCTATTAAGAGATTTATTCATTATCAACCCCTCTACATGCACGCCTTGTACTATAATCATCCTCTCCTTATATAGTTTTTTCCTTTATTAAAACCATGAGTCAAAACCACGAAACCACTGATGGTATTCCTGGACAGGATCAATTAGATAATCCAGCGGGGTCTACCCAAACCCCAAATAACTTCTCATAATCAACTTCCTTTAGTAATGACCTTCATATGTCGACCCCCAGGTTTATTCACTCCACCAAATTTGGAATAACATACAAAATGATGGCCCAATCGCTTTTCATCATAATTTATATTTAATTTAAACAACCTTGGTTAAACCCGCAAACCTCAATACATGCGTATGGGCCCAAATCAGTCGTCTCCATTCGACGTGGAAGATAGCTGTGACCAACTCAGCGTCTTGCGTCACTGCGGGGGCTCTCAAGGTACAGATGAAAATTTTTGGCTGGTGCCCCCCCACTTGTTGTCCCCGCAGTCAACTCGGTCAACTGCGGAGGCACTTGTCTCAATATCCGGTGCGCTAGTTGTGCCCCCACACTCAATATTTTCCATTCATCTCGATATCCGGTGTGCTAGTTTTGTCCGCGGGTATGGGCCCCAACGTTACCAGTCGTCTCCAATCGACGGTTGTTATCGCGTCGCGCCGCCTCATTTGATCGGACGGGTATTGCTCGGCGAAAACGAGCGAACAATAACACGTGATGGCTGCCGTACTTTGGCTAACCTTCACGCATCTTCCTCATATGACCATCGTCCGATGGATTCCCTCTAGATCGATGGTGCTCAACAATATCACTGGGCATCCTGGGTCGAACAATAACGTGCGATGGAGCGAAGTGACAAGTGGTTTTGTGGAGTTGTACAGGGACGCGTGTCACTCGTTCTATGGAATCACTCCCCAACTCAAAGAAACCACTTATCTCCGAAAGTAGTGCGATATGGGAAATTTGGCTTCGTAAACCCACTTGTAGTTTCAGAACAGTGTTCTATTGAAATTCAACCATATTTCAAATATAGTTCATTGATCCATCGGGTCCGGATTTTCCTCGCAATCGCAAGTCTTTTAATAAACACTCCACTGCGTAGTTTTTCTCTGATGCGGTTAAAACTGGAACTAAAATACTTATTAATCCTGGTTTATACACCCATCGTGTCTGGGCTTCAATCGCACTCGCATCCTCTTGTTGACTTGTTCTGCTGACCTTATCTGCTCCGATGCGATAAGCGTCTCTGGCCTGGGCTACGTTTCCTGGAAAGTACTTATTTAGTGTATCAACCAGCTAGGGTAGTAAACCTCGGAATAATGCCTCAGCCTATGCCTCTGCTACTCGATGCAATTCCTTCTATGCTGACTTGCTACCTCTCTCTACTTCCTCCTCTGTTCTTTTCTGCAGACCTTTGTTCTCTGCTACATTGCTTTTCTCTGTTCCTAGTTACTGTTTCTGATGCTCCTTCTTTGCCAATTATTTTTCCATCAATGAAAACATTTCCAACAATCTCCCCCTTTGGCATTGATGGAAATACTCTTCCTCTGTTTGTCTTTTAGAAGCCCCCTTTTTGGTTTTCCTCCCCCTTTGACATCAATGGCAAAGAATAGATCAAGATCCTTTGTACCGACAATACCATGCTCCCCCTGAGATCATGCTTCAACAGGAGTGTATCCAATTTAATCTTCTGTATGTAAGTAGATCTGATCTTCTGCATGGCAGAGACTACTCCCAGCTTCTGTCTGAGATATTCGAATGCTTCCCTGGAATATATGAGAGAAGATATATAGGAATATGTAGCTATGATTTCAGGTGTCATCCAATAGTTGTAGCATAAGCACATCAGTAAGCAAGCCTTCAGGCTCTTTGCAGCATCAACATATTCTTCCCAAGAGGAATTATCATACCAGAACAATCTTCTTCAATAGACAATATGTGTCAAGCAATCATCCATGTGATCTATTATCACCAAGATCTTCATGATTTATATTTATTTCATAATCATGATGTAACATGTGTAGGAATTATGTATAAAAGGTCTCAGCCGTGACAAAAGTCATCAGCAACAAAATCTGCATGATCTATCCTTATCTCTGAATCATAGGAATTCCATCTCATCCATGAGTGAAAACAAAAGATATTCTTCAGCAAAAAGAAATCAGGGTTCATCCATAATCTCATGCTAAGAAACCATGTATCATGTCATCATCATTTGAGCATGATTATTACAAGAACTAAGGAATAAGCAAATACAATTCCAATAATGCAATCATTAGTAGTTAGAATGATGCTCCCCCTGAACCTGTGTTCCTGATCTTTAGCTGTCTTTTTCTTATCAGAAAAAAATACGCTTCTGTTTCCAATGGAACTCGCGTGTATACGTGGCTTTAGTTCATGAAACCCACATATATAAAGTGAGATACAGAAAAATTTCACAACTCCATCTCCTCCTGAACTTATACCACTTGTACCTGTCTTCTTCACATCAGATGCACTGTTAGAAATAAACATAACCAGAATTACCAAAACAACCACGGGAATCACCATATATTGCTCCCCATGTGATGATACATTACTAATTCCTATAATGTATCTCACATCACTCCTGTAGTCATTATGAGAAGTAATATTTAGAAGTGGAAGACTGCAGTAGGATTACTATCCCCTACATTTTTTACCGATCCTCCTTCTTTTTCCAGCTTTGCTTGAAATTTCTTATTGTGTGCTAGAAATTATCCAATTTCTCAGATCTATTCATTATGCATTCTTTTTCTACATGTCCATACTTGTTACAAGCATAACATCTTGTGTGACCAGAAAAGTAAGCATAGGGATCATGATGTTTTTTTCTATTCTTTCTTCTATTGCAATTAGCTTCTTTATGACCAAACTTGCTGCATGAAAAACAATATCCCTTAAAGAAACCTAAGTACCTTTTTGTGTAGAATCTATTTTTTTGTGACTAAAACAATCTTCTGCAATTGGCTGCAACATGCCCATAATTATGACATTTAAAGCATTCAACATTATTTATCAAAGGAGAGAATGATTTCTTTTGAGAGTTCATGATTTTTGGTTGACCTTTTGTTGCTTTCAACACTTCAGGTTTTGCATTGATATCCTTTGAATCTTTAGCACTTTCTTGTGAACTAGATTCTCCTTTAATAGTTTCATGAAAACCAAGACCAAATTTAACAGAAGGAGACCTTTGACTACTAAGAATATTGTCCAGAATCTTAGTACTATCTTGAAACCTCAAGAGTTTATCTTTTTCTTCTAATTTACCTTTTAGAATGTTAACCTCAACCTCCAATATTTGGCATTGCTTCTTCATACTTTCTTCGACCCTTCTTCCTTCTTCTACTTGATCATTCAATTTTAAAATTTCTTCTTTCAACCCATTTTCTTGTTCTTCAAAAGTTTGTAAAAGTTCTTCATTCTTCTTATTTGATTTTTCCAGATCTGCTTTGAGAGAGATGATTTCTACTTCAAGTCCTTCTTCTTCAAATGATTGTAGAAGTTCTTCATTCTTCTTATTTGATGTTTTGAGATCTGCTTTGAGAAAGATGATTTCTGCTTCAAATCCTTCATTGTGAATGGTTACTTCATCGTACAACCTTTGATATTTGTTTATCTGTTCATTCATTCTAGAGATCACATCTTTGTAGATAGATTCCTTCTTTCTAAATTGATCTTCAACATTGATCTTGAGATTTTCTTCTAGACCCATACTGTTACTTTCACTATCATTTTCACTGTCTTCACCATTTCTTGCATAAGGAAGTGAACCACAAGAACAAGGATTAATACCTTTTGCATCACCTTCATTTTCTGCCGTACATGATTTCTGAGATATCTTCTTTCCTTGAGTAGCCCTCTTCTTTTGATTCCTTTCCATGAGCACTTGCAGATCTTGGTCAGAATCTTATTTATCCTCATTTGACATTTCATCATTATCTTCATTTGTATAATAACTCTTTCCCTTTTCAAATTGTTTCCCTTTATCATGATTTTCTTCATAAGGACATTTAACAGCATAATGACCAACTCTTCCACAAGCAAAACACTTGAAGGGAAGCTTACCTCTGAATCTTCCAGTACCTGGTTGGCATCTTCTCACAAAATTTGCTGCTTCTTCTTCTGATATATAACTCGATTCCTTGACAACTTCCTTTTATTTTCCTTTTTCACATGCCTTAAAGGCAACTTCTTTGATTTGAGAGGGACCTCCTTTTCTCATTTCAAAAGCAGTCAGGATACCATGTAATTGAACAATAGTAATAGTTTGCAGATCTTGCCTTTCTTCAATAGCTAATACTTTTGACTCAAATTTTGAAGTCAAAGATCTTAAGAATTTTTCTACCAGAGTAGTATCAGTTATGATTTCACCCAAGTTTCTCATACGATTTACAATATCATCTAGACATAAAAAGAAACTAGCAATACTCTCATCACTATGCATCCTTAAATTTTCATATTCAATTCTGAGAGTTTGGAGTTTTGCACTTTTTACCTTTGTATCTCCTTCATAGCTTGAAATGATTTTGTCCCATACTTCTTTTGCTAAATTTAGTTGCATCACTTTAACAAATTTTGATTCAGACATGCTTCCTAATAAAACATTGACTACTTTGGCATTGATTTCATATTTCTTCCTTTCTGCTGCATTAGTAGGAATAATTGTCGGATACTGATAACCTTCTTCCACGATTTCCCATACTTCTGCACCAAGACTTTGCAAATATGTTTTTGTTCTTATCTTCCAAAATAACAAATTACATCAATTGAATAGAGGTGGCCTTATAGAAAATACTCCTTCATGACTTCCCATTGCGATGGATCTCCTTCAAGAGATCAAGCTTCTGCAGAAGGACCTGCTCTGATACAAATTGTTGGGAAAAATACTAACGGGGTGGGGGGTGAATCAGTATTTAGAGCTGACTGGAAAACATTTTACTTTTTATGCATTTAATTATTTACTTAGATTATTGCATCATTAATTCATCAGATGTTTAGTAAGTAGTAAGCATGAGCAGTAATAACAGAATCAACCATCACACACAAGCAATACACATGAACACCAGTATTTAAGGTGGAAACCCAATTCGGGAGAAAACCATTGCTGCTATCATCTCTGTCTTCAATATTTATTATAACGAAAACATCTTACAATTTTGTACTGGCGCAGACTTATACCAGCACGCAGGCACCAACCTACAGAAGGCTACAACCTTCTCTCGTTCTCCAGTCAATACTGGAAGGGAGCTCCAACCCCCTGATTTTAATACTAGCTTCTACTGGCAGAAAACTTCCACTCTCATACTGAAGGCTTCAACCCTCAAATCCACCAAATTTCTTCAATTTTTACATCAGACTTGCAGCAGGTCTTCATCATTTCTTTTGCAGATCTTCATAGAGATTCATAATTTCTACATCTAGAGATCTTGAACCTTCATCATATCCACAGGTGCATCATAGATTCAGATCTATCAGAGTTCAATCATGCAGATATCTCTTAAGAGATTTCTTCCTTATCAACCCCTTTGCATGCACACCTTGTACTACAATCCTCCTCTCCTTATATAGTTTTCTCCTTTACTAAAACCATGAGACAAAACCACCAAACCGCTGATGGTATTACTGGACGGGATCAATTAGATAATCCATCGGGGTCTACCCAAACCCCAAAAAAATTCTCATAATCAACTTCCTTTAGTAATGACCTTCATATGTCAACCCCCAGGTTCATTCATTCCACCAACTTCGGAATAACATACAAAATGATGGCCCAATCGCTTTTCATCATAATTTATATTTAATTTAAACAACCTTAGTTAAACCCGCAAACCTCAATACATGCGTATGGGCCCCAATCGGTCGTCCCCATTCGACGTGGAAGACAGTTGTGACCAACTCAGCGTCTTGCGTCACTGCGGGGTCTCTCAAGGTACGGATGAAAATTTTTGGCTGGTACCCCCGCACTTGTTGTCCCCGTAGTCAACTCGGTCAACTGCAGAGGCAGTTGTTTCGATATCCGGTGCGCTAGTTGTGCCCCCGCACTCAATCTCTGCCATTCATCTCGATATCCGGTGCGTTAGTTGTGTCTGCAGGTATGGGCCCCAACGTTAACGGTCACCTGCAATCAATGGTCGTTATCACGTCGCACCGCCTCATTTGATCGAACGGATATCGCTCGGCGAAGACGTGTGAACAATAACGCGCGATGGCTACCGTAATTTGGTTAACCTTCGCGCATCTTCCTCATACGACCACCGTTTGATGGCTTCCCTCCAGATCGACGGTGCTCAACAATATCGTTGGGCATCCTGGGTCAAACAATAACGCGCAATGGCGTGCAGTGACAAGCGGTTTTGTGGAGTCGTACAGGGACATGTGTTGCTCGTTCTATGGAATCGCTCCCCAACTCGAAGAAACCACTTATCTCCGAAAAGCAGTGCGATATGGGCAATCCGGCTTTGTAAACCCACTCACGGTTTCAGAACAGTGTTCTATCGGAATTCAACCATATTTCAAATATAGTTCATTGATCCATCGGGTCCGGATTTTCCTCGCAATCGCAAGTCTTTTAATAAACACTCCGCTGCGTAGTTTTTCTCCGATGCGATTAAAACTAGAACTCAAATACTTATTAATCCTGGTTTATACGCCCATCGGGTCCGGGCTTCAATCGCACTTGCATCCTCTTGTTGACTTGTTCTGCTGACCTTATATGCTCCGATGCGATAACGGTCTCTGGCCCGGGCTACGATTCCTGGAAAGTACTTATTTAGTGTATCAACCAGCTGGGGTAGTAAACCTCGGAATAACGCCTCAGCCTCAACATCTGTTGCTCGATGAAATTACTTCTATGCTGCCTTGCTACCTCTCTCTACTGCCTTCTCTATTATTTTCTGCAGACCTTTGTTCTCTGCTACATTGCTTTTCTCTGTTCCTAATTACTATTTCTAATGCTCCTTCTTTTCCAATTCTTTTGCCATCAATGACAACATTTCCAACAAGATTTACCATGTAATTCACATACGCTAAGAATGAACATGGCACAATTTCATATAATACTATGGATTTATGTGATTTGGATTGAAATCACTATCCGTAAGGTTTAAAGTCAGACGTTTTCATTACTATTATCGTTTCGGGATTTTTCTCATTTGTTGATAGTACTATTTTCATTAAAGCCATCAAATGTCTATGGCCTGGTGACTTGACCTCTCATCTAATAGATTCATTTCCCTCGCTCAATTCTTTACACGTGACCGATTATGAGTGCATCATCTAGTTGATTCAAGTTAACTCTTCATCTACCCTAATTTTGGTTTTTTCATTATTTTTGGCACTATCATTTTGGTGTTTCCGCTCTAGTTATTCCACAACCCTCGTACCGAAGGTTTCAAGGCCTTGCATTTAATATTACCAGACCCATGACGTAGAAGGTCCATGGCTCTTGTTACGTTTCCAAGAGGAATTAACTGTAGGTTCTCGTTAGGTAATATTTTTTTTTAATGCAACGTTTCTGGATATGAATCTCTATTATGCATTTTATTTCCTACTTTAGTTTTCCTCAACCATTAAGCTCTACAACTAATACGTAGCTCTTTATTATGGTCACATCCTATTCATTTTTTTGCAGGGTTGTTATAGCATCATTTTTCACCCTCATGTGATTCATGATTGTCTCTATGGCCTTGGGCACCTTGACACTCATTTTCATTATTGGTGGGTTGTCTCGCGTTGGTTAACGGTTTACATTATTGACCGGTAATCCAACGATTTCTCACATGGTCGACTTTAGCTCATTTATTCCCATTGTGTAGAATTGTGCCATAGTGATCGGTGAAGACCTCGGGTTGCATCAACATTTCTCGGTTCACTTTTGACAGTCCATTCAGTTTCTGCCAGTGATGCCGTTCACCCTTATATGTTGCAGTGTCAGTACCGCAGCATCCTATATGTTGGCTCCCGAGTTGCGTGATTGTACCATTTATTCCACCTCTTATGATTTGGTACTTGGAGATTCAGTTACTTATATGATCAGACATCCAATTTCAGCATCATTGATCAGCTTTCTATATGTGATACTTAGACATTGATTCTGACTTGTACTTCCGGGCCATGCTCAGATGATTCATTGTGTACTTTCAGTTCAGCTATACTTGTATACATTTTGGATCTATTTTGTACTTTCGATATGATGTATTTTTTACTGAGCATGGGTATGCCCGCCTCAGCATGAGTTGACTCTCTGTTTTCTTTCATTGGTTTTTGGCAGGCTGAAATCTGGTGAAGTCCTCTCTTGTCCTTGCGAAGTTCTTTCTATGTGCATAATACATTTCGGCCATCATGTACCCCTTCTGACCTCATATATTAGGGGGCATCTGTTATAGAATGATTTGTCACCCTCAGGTGATTCATGATTGTCTTTATGGCTTTGGGCACCCATTCCTACAGACTTGAACAAAATTCACTAAAAAACAGTGTTAAAACTCCCATACGCGGTTATGCCCGGACTTTTCCGTGTGTATACGCGAGTCCATATGTATTTTTCCGCGTATGCCATTAAAATCATTAAAAAATATATTAAAATTCCCTATTTTCGGGCTGGGTTGATGGTTACTCTAGTAGTTCAACCACCCCAGCACGTGGCCAACTATTTCCAACTGATTGAAACTACTTTGAGGGAGTATAAAAGCCCCTCATGTGCATGGCCTAAGGGAGAGAGAAATTTATAGACATTATACTCTGTTGGAATCCCTAATTCAAGTCTGATTTCCCGTGCCTCCTGCACTTTCCCATATTTATACAGGAAACCCTTGTTTCCTGGAGATGTTCATCAGTTTATATGCCATATCGAGTGCACAAGTCTTGAAAGTATCTTAGCGAGGCAAGGGCGGGACGAATCCAGACGACGGTTTGTTCGAAGATCTTGGAAGGATTCAGGTGATCTCTCCACATTTTACTACTGTACATGCTGTTCATAATGAGAAGAACCATCTTGTTCCTGAAATAACGTGTTAATATCTATTTTCATATGTGAAAAGATTGATTATTAAGCATTTATTATTGTTTATATAATGTTTCACATGGATTACACTAACATTTAGGAGAAATATATGTTGTACAACTAGGTTTCTGTGCATGTTATTTCTTGTTTTCCAGGTTGAAGAGGAAGAAGGGTTGCTGGGGGTTTGGACCCTGCGGGATCTACATCGAACGTAGGACTACGGGTGAGTTCTACTATCGTTGTTATCTAGTTTTTAGCATTCAAGTGTGGTTGTGTGTGAGTCTTTCTAAATAGCATGCCCTGCTCTGTGGAGGTTTTGACCCAACAAACCTCTAGGGTGTTTTTCCCCGAAACAGAATTGGTGACTCCACTGGGGATCACATATTTGTGATTCCCCTGTTGGGTGGTTTCAGCTGTTTGAAAGGTTTCCAACAGTTTTAACTATTATTTCCAATTCAGTTAACTTTTTCTCAGTCAGACTGAAGACTTGGTTCCTTATCTAGGCTTAATATTTTTTATTTTTTATTATTTACCTTTTCATATGGGAGTTTTTTTATACACAGACACGTATACACGCAGTTTTCTTCAAAGGAAGTCGCGTATACACGGGTTTCCTTTGACACAGTCGCGTATGCACGCTTGTTTAAAAACTGGCAAGTAGCGTATGCCTGGGTAGACTTTGAAATTTTTGATTTCTTGACTTTTTAGTCTTGTCTTCCTGTGGAGACCTGTTCCTGCAGTGTCTTTATATCCTCTGAATTGTGTTAAAAGTGGTCATTGGTCTTTTTTCTCTCGTTTTTGGTTGAAGACTAGCTTATCTGGAAAATCTTGTTTTTAGTGCTTGTATTTCTGGTTTGAGTACCAAGATCTCTTTCTGGGGATTCTTGGCTGTTCTGCCTTATCTGGACAGAGAGCTTTTGCTCATATACTCTTTCCTCACCTTATTTTTTTCTTTGCGCTTGGATTTTTTCCTGCTTTTGGTTAGTTTTCTTGAGTTCATTTGACTAGGTCTTGTTGCAATTTTTGAAGAGTCTTTCTTGATTCTTTGAAGTTTTTGTTTGCTGCAAGGTTGTACTATTCTTCTAGGCTGAGTTACTAAGTTTCTTGTCTTCTTTTGCTCATATAAATCTTGCTACTAAAGTGGCACTATAATATTTGGAGCATTTTTGAAGTTTTTCTTGAAACTCGGAGTTGTTTGGCTTGGGATTTGATAGTTCTCTTGGTCTCTTCGAGCTCTTCTTTTTATAAAATTCAAAAGCTCAAAAAACACTTTGTTTTGTCATTTGCTTTTGTTTTGCATTTTTGTTTTCGTTTCGTTACATCTTTTGAAGCTTTGTTGAGATTTCTTGCCTTTGGTTTTTGACTTGATTTTGGAAAGGAATTGTCATTGGTTTTTCCCTCTTGTTTTCAAGCATATTTTGATGTCTTCATATTTGAGAGTTTCTACTTTTGAGAACTAGTTTTGTGGACAATCAAAAAGAGATAAACTGAAGGATCTTTGGGAAATTTCTCTCTGCTTTAGTAGATTTTGCATCTTAGAATTTTCATGCTCTTAGTTATTTGCATTAGTTACACTTAAGCATTTAGTCTTTTTCATAGTTTTTGTGAGTGTGAAGTTTGTTATCTGAAAAGAAAAAAAAAAAAATAGTCTCGTAGAACCTCTGTAGAAATTTCTTTTCATCGAAAGGCAATTACTGCATTTGCATGTAGTTTGGTTTTTATTAATTTCTTTTCTGCGTCACAAAACACCACGAGTTTCATTTCCGTATCCCTTTGACTTAATATAACAGCCGACTAAAATAAGCGCTATAATTTAAAAGAAACTAGCAAGTTTTTTTATTAAGTGTCATACACCAACTAGCTAGGTTGTAGGGCCTTGGATTAGGTGAGTGGAGAGTTAACTCTCCAAGGCCGCTCGAACAAAAACATAGAAGTTGATTAATTGAGCGAAATCCAACTCCGTTAGGTGGACCAGGAAAGCTCTCCTCCAGAGACTCAAGCGCGAGGGGAAGTGAAGGCCGAGAAGAGAGATACCCCCTCTCTGATTTCATGAATCTGACCTCAAGACCGTTCCGCCCGGCTTCTAACACAGATTGGTGCCCATAATTGCCATTCCTAGGTTCCACATAGGTGACTGCGGGGGGGAATACCCGTGGTACCTGAGGCAGATGTCGTATCACTTCCAGCAGTACTTCTGGGGGGTGCCCTTGCGAAGCTTGGGTACTTGTGCTAGCAAAGGTTGTTTTTAGGAGGTCGGCGTAACTGTTTCTGTTACCTTCGCTAGTAGGCCTGGGCCGTAATTATCCCAGACTACTTTCGGGAGGTCCTATACTTCGCTTTCTTGTATTTTGGTGTCCGGTCCTAATCACCCGGAGCGGAAATACCTGAAGGTTGTTTGCTTGATTGTATCTCAAGGATTTTTTGTAGTGAGTGCTCTTTTCTCCTAGCTTGCCTAGCTTTATACTTTTTTGAGTCTAATTAAAATTTGTTAAAGTGGCTGATCAAGCACCTCGTCGATGATCGAGGAGAATCTGAGGGTTATCTCTCGAGAGTCCAGAGCCTTCTTCAAGAAGGCATAGGAGTAATTTAGTAGGTGAGTATTACCCTGTGGCGTCTGATGCAGTGGAGAGAGATCCTCCACAAGGGATTGAAGGTTTCGTAGCTGGTTCTAGTGTTGGTTCTGAGAGGAGCGTTCCGCTCACCTCGAGAGTCTTATTTCCGTAGGAAGAAGAAGTACAAGTAGAGGAAGTATCTCAACCCTCTGAGTCACTTCCATCTCCTTTTCCTCCTGATTATCCGTTCGTTGTTGAATACATCCGACCTGAGTCAGAGAGACCTGAATATCCTCCGTATTATTCATACCTTTGGATGGCCACGACTGGGAACGCGACTTCTGTTGTGAGGCACTATTGCTATATCTTTGATTCCTTCTAGTACTGCTGTGTTTGGCTCTAGTTTCACCCAAGCACATGCTTCTCAATCTGGTCCCTTTTGTTTTGGAATGCCCACTATTGGGATTCCTTCATTTTCCTTTTCCGCTGCTGCAGCTGGATCTACACCCATGTCTTCCATGGCTAGTGGATCAGCTTCTTTTCAAGGGTTCCCCTTCGGAACTGGGCATATTCCTAGTTCGAATCCTTCTTTAGGGTCCTTTCCATTTACTTCTCAGACTCAGAGTTTCAACCCCTAGTCTGGAGGTCAGAATTCGACTACTTTTACAGGTTGGAACCCTGTATTTACTACAGCGGGGGCAGGGAATCAGTTTTACGCCGGTCACCAAGGGAATGCTTCTTTCCCTTCGTCGAGTGCTTATCAGACTTTTTCCCCTCTTTCTAATGCCTAGAACCCCTATCAGGGGCTTTCCTCTTCATTCAATACTTCAGGAGGGGGAACTAGTCCGGTCTTTGGTAACTCTGCGTTGGGAGGAGGTTCTTCTCCTTTTTCTATGAGTTCTTTCTGGAAACCTGGTGCCTTATCAAATCCAGGGTATTCTTTTCAGAATGTAGGGAATTCATCCCATCAAGGATGGAATCCTCAGACTCCGCCTCGTTTACCTTTTCTGGCAACGTTAAAATTGCCAGATCTGTCAAAATTGACGAATGATCTGATCCGGTACAGTCTGGGGTGGCCTCCGGTTCCCACCAAACTACCTTCAGACATTCCAAAGTTTGAAGGCAAGAATCGAGAGGACCCGGCCGACCATATCACCACCTTCCATTTATGGTGCTCTTCTAACTCCCTGATCGACGATTCGATTAGGTTGAGATTGTTTCAATGCACCTTAACTGGAAACGTTGCCAAGTGGTATATTGAGTTAACTGGGGGAAGTTTTGCTACATTTGGAGATCTGGCTGTTACATTTCTAAATCATTTCCAGTTGCCCATCCGTTATGACGCTGGGACTGAACTCCTAGCTAATTTTAAGCAGGACGACGCAACCCACATTTCTGACCATATTCAGGAATGGCAGAGAAGGAAGAGGCTTATTAAAGCTCATATTCCAGGAGAATTCCTTTTGGAATGGTTTTTGAAATCTCTGCAGTCAAATATTTCTAAATATGTATCCCTGTCTGGGGTATTTTCTGAGGAACAGGCTATTTTTAGGGCCCAGCAGCTCGAATTGATATATTCTTTGTCTGGAGTCCTTCATAAATATTTTCCCAATGCTCCTTGCTCCAAATTAGATTTATCCAAAACCAAGCCTGGTCCTCATGGTGATGGACTTATTGGGTCGATCAATAGTGGTGCAGCTAACCTGCTTACTCAATTGCAGCAGTTGTCTATACAATCTGCTCCTTCTGGTCAGGCTATGCCTACTGAGTCATCGCCTTCCCAAACTTTGTCGGTAAATGCCGTCCAAACTTCCGATCCCAAAGAAAATCAACAATCCGAAGGGAAGAAGAAGGGACGAAATAATAAGAAAAAGGGCAAGAATGGGAAGGGTAATGCGAATAAAACCAACAAGCATGTTGGTGAGGGTCCAAAGGATAAAAAGAAAGTGAATTTTCCATGCAAATTGTGTGCTGGAGACCATCTTACACACCTTTACCCTAAAATTCAAGATGCGTAGCACTTGTTAGCCCAGCAGGGTTCTTCTAGTTCCCAGGCTGTGTTGACAAACCCTTTTCCCCAAGGGCAACAGCTAGTTGTTGGCGCGAATCAAAATACTGGGGCTTCCTCTGGGGGCACCCAGGAAGGGGAAATTCCATCAAACATATACATGATGAGTACTCACGTGGATTTCGCTACGAGATCCCGTGATTATGGCGAAGAAGAGTCTTTGAAAGCTAAGGGTGCTCTTGATGCTACTGAGCCGCTTCATATTACAAGGCCTACTGTTGAGCCTATACCTCGGATGCCGAAAGCATCTACCAAGCATACGACGATAAATCCAAATGCTAGGGCTACCCAGAACTACTCTATTGTGAAAGATCTGGTGCAGAGTTCTTGTGCCATGTCGGCTCTTGAGGTGCTCCAGTCTTGTCCGGCTTAGCGCAGTGCTTTGCTCACTGCTCTTGAGGCTGTCGATCTAAAGAATTCTCTTATGATTACTTTCGATATGACTAATTTTAAAAATAGACTCCCCCATCATATGGCTTTTCATATTAAATCAGCGTACCGAAAATGCAATATATTTCGGACGATCGTCGATGAGGGTGCTTCCACATGTGTGATGTCTCTCACATGCTGGAAGGGAATTGGATCTCTCGCAGCTATTCCATCTGCTACTCTTCTGATTGCGTTTGATGGTCATTCTCACAGATCGCATGGTATTGTCCCAGCTTTGCCCATATGTGTTGGGGGAAAAATTGTAAATATAGAGGTTGAGATAGTTGATGCAAGCTTGGACTACAACCTTCTATTAGGGAGAAACTGGATTTATGAGATGGATGCCATTGCATCTTCATTGTTTCGGATTATTTGTTTCCGTCATGAAGGGAGGATTGTTACAGTGGACGAATTGGACTGTCTTCCTGTAGACCCGAATGCATCTACTGACTCAACTATTCCAAAGTTGGATAATACCAAGGCGCCTGTTGAGAATTTAGGGGTTGGAATGTATTCTTCCTTGATGGGTACTTTCGATATTCCTCCTCCTACTATTCATATAAATGCAATTTCATCCTCCAAGGCTCCTCTTCGAAGAGAGTTCTTCAGAACTCATTATTTTTTGGACCCATGGACCTTACCTTCCCCTACCGCCACATTAGCGGAAGGTCAAGTGGGTGGAATGGAATTTCCAATGTCTGCAGCTAAGATTGCTTATCAGTCTATTGTTGACTCTGCAGAGTCCATCCCAGCTCCTCTTTCACCGGAAGAGTTGGATGGAGATGTGGCTCCCGCTTGGACACTTAGTTCTTCTTCTGCCCAGGATTGCCTTGATACCACTCTTCCATCTGAAGAGGCCATCCTGGAAGCTATGACTGGTATAGATAGACCGTGGGATGATTTGCATCATCGGTCTTACTTTTTACCTGATTTGAGTGAAGTTGAAATGAGTTTTCCAAGTCCTCCGTCTCCTGGTCCTGTTCGCCCAGTCCTGAACCCTTTAGCACCAACACAGGTTTATGCTGAAGGGAACATGGCTGTGATTTCTCCTACTATCCCGGTGAACATTTCCAGGGATCCCAATGTTATTGAGAATGTCTTCATCGGAGCTGAATGTTCCCGTGAAGAGATTCAGATTTACACCGATCTCTTTAAAGAGTATAGGGATGTATTCGCTTGGTCTTATGAGGAAATGCCTGGTATAGATCCATCTATTGTCCAACATGAGATCAAGACTTACGAAAACGCTAAGCCTGTGAGGCAAAAACTTCGTCCGGTCAATCCTAGGAAGGCAGCAGCTATCAAAGCTGAGGTGGAGAAGCTGCTTAAGGCGGGATTCATTTTCCCTGTTCCTTTGACTGAATGGGTTTCAAACCCTGTTCCCGTAGATAAAAAACAAGGAACAATTCGAGTTTGCATTGATTTCAGAGACCTTAATAAAGCATGTCCGAAAGATAATTACCCCACACCATTTATAGATCAGATCATTGATGAGTGTGCCAGTAATGAGATTTTCTCCTTCATGGACGGTTTCTCCGGATATAATCAGATTACTATCCGTCCTGAAGATCAGAATAAGACTGCCTTTATTTGTCCCTAGGGTATTTTTTCTTACAAGAAGATGCCTTTTGGCCTTAAAAATGCTGGGGCTACCTTTCAGCGGGCCATGTCATACGCCTTCCATGACATCAAACAGATTATCGAGGCATATTTGGATGATTTAGCTGCTCATTCTCGAAAGAGAATGGATCATCCTGCTCACCTCCGTCAAATATTTGAACGATGTCGTTTCTACAAGATTAGGTTGAATCCAAACAAGTGCGTTTTCGCGGTTACATCCGGTCGGTTATTGGGATTTATTGTGTCTAGGGAAGGGATTAGGGTAGATCCCTTCAAGGTTGAGGCAATACTTTGGTTGCCTCCCCCATCCTCTATTCGTCAACTTCAAAGTCTACAAGGAAAGGCTAATTTTCTGCGGAGATTTATCGTAAATTATACTGAAGTTACCAAAGGATTTATGAGATTGTTGAAGAACGGAGTTCCATTTCTTTGGGATGACTTAACTCAACGCTCATTCGATGCTTTGAAAAAAGCATTGACCTCTGCTCCTTTATTGAGTCCACCTGATTATAGCGGGGATTTCCTTTTGTATCTTGCAGCAGCAGAATCTACTATTGGTATGGTTCTGGTTCAGGAAGATGATCCTCTTGCAGAGCATGTTATATACTATCTTAGTCGAGGATTGGTAGGTCCTGAGCTCCGGTATACTCCGATAGAAAATTTAGCCTTAGCAGTTGTTCATGCTATGTAGCGACTCCGGCATTACATTCTTGTACGAAAAACTTATGTTTTGGCAGCAGCCAATCCATTTCAGTTTGTCCTCAGTAGGCGAGTGACTGGGGGCAAATACAATAGATGGATTGTGATTTTGCAGGAATTTGATCTTGATTTTATGTCTGCCAAGTCCAAGAAATCATTGGTTTTCGCAGAATTGATCTCTGAGTTTCCCTGTGGGGAAGAAATATTCTATGATTAATCCTTCCCGGATGAACAATTGTTTCTTATCTCTCCACAGGATCCTTGGTATGGAGATATCATTGTGTATCTTCAAACTGCGAAGTTTCCCTCTACTTTTTCGAAAGATGAGCGTTGTAAGTTGTGTCACTTGGCTAAGAATTACTTGATTATTGGTGATGCTTTATACCGTCGAGGGGTTGATTCAATCCTGAGACGTTGCTTAACTCTCAAAGAAGCTGAGGTTGTGCTGAATGATTGCCACAGTGGAGCTTGTGGTGGTCATTTATCTGGGCTTGCTATAGCCCAAAAGATCTTGCATGCTGGGTAATTTTGTCCTTCGATTTTCAAAGATTGTATGGAGTCGATCAAAAAGTGTCATCCGTGTCAAGTTTATACTCGAAAAATGTGCGCTCATCCAGCGCTGCTTTTTCCAGTCATTACTGTTGGTCCCTTTACAAAGTGGGGTATTGATTATACTACTTGTAACCCACCTTCGGCTAAAGGTCACAAGTACGTTATTGTAGCAGTAGACTACTTTATGAAGTGGGTCGAGGCTATGCCTACTTTTGGGAATGATGGTGAGACTGCAGCTCTTTTTATTTTCAACCAGGTTATTGCTAGTTTTGGTATTCCTAGAGAGATTTTCACTGATCATGGCAGTCATTTTCAGAATAGCATGATGGCTGAGTTGGCTCTAAAATTAGGTTTCCAGCAGGAGCATTCATCTCCATATTATCCTCAAGCCAATGGGCAAGTGGAAGCCGTGAATAAATCCTTGAAGGAAATTCTTCAAATGACAATTGATAAAGCTCGATCCAACTGGCATATTATGATATATCCTGCACTTTGGGCATACAGGACGTCAGTGAAAACTGCAAATGGCTTTACTCCGTTTCAGCTAGTTCACGGGTTGGAATCCGTATTTCCCATTGAATGTGAGATTCCTTCTCTTAAGTTAGTTGTTGAACTTCTTCCTGACACTTCTAGTCTTGAAGAACGTCTCCTTCATCTGGAAAATCTTGATGAGTAGCATCGAGATGCCGCCACGATGAATGAAGCGCATAAAAACCGAGTTAAAGTTAAGTACGATAAAGCGGTCAAACCCAGGGATTTCTCGGAAGGCGACCTTGTTTTAGTCTATGCCCAAGAGAAATATGCCCTGGGGGCAGGAAAGTTTAAGTCTATGTGGTATGGCCCCTTTACCGTTAAAAAAGTCCTTAAGAAAGGAGCATATACCTTGGTTGATTTTGAAGGGAACGAGTTTCCGAAGCCCAGAAATGGGCTCTAGTTGAAAATTTATTATGCCTAGGCTTCGGCCTGACATTTTGCTTTGGTATATAGTAGTTTTACTTTGTACATATCTGGTTTTTCGATTTTTGATGGGATGGTGATGTTTTTTTATTTGCTTTCGTAGGTTGTGTCTGATGTCATGAGTCATTTTGGTTTCGCCGATGGTGCTAGTAGACACACCCGGAACTTGGCTTCCACGGCTTGGGTGCTTCATCATCCATTCGGTCAGCTGTTAGTATTAAGAGAAGTTTGCATTGGTCCTGCTTCCAATAATACAACAGAATACACTGTAGTTATTTATCTACTCTCGGACGCAATATCTTTGGGTGTTGATTCGTTGGTAGTTTTATTGGACTCTCAGCTGGTGGTGTCGCAGTTGAACAATACTTATCGGGTTCGAGATCCATTTTTACTCCGGTTGTTTTTGAGGGTACGTTTGTTAAAAAGATCATTTCAATTTTTAACTTTCATTCATATTCCTCGAGCTGACAATTGGATGGAAGACTCATTAGCTAATCAAGCAATTGATTGGCATATTAATCATTCCATACAATAAAATTTAATCATCAAAAGCATCATACATTTTTATACATTTGTCACATCACATCAAATAATCGATGTATATATATTATCAGAGTGTTCAAAAAACTATACAAAATTTGGATCCATAAGTCATACAAAAATTGGGCTTATGGCCTATCATGTTCAGTCTCAAAAAATATACAGTCATCTGATATACAATATCTACCTACTCCTGTGGTCCCTGCCCAGAAGTTCTGTTCCTATAGAACACGATCGCGGTGGCAACTCAGCGGAATAACCGTACCCAGTCACGGGGTACTCCTACCACCTGTCTCTGGATGGCTTCAGGCAGATCTTCCACTGCAGCCATACGTACTTGGCGGGTTAACCTCTCCAAGTTCCTCTGTACAGCCTGGAGGGTCCTGTCTAGATCTACTGTATCCACCTCGCCTCTGCGACGCTTATGTCGTGGGTAACCCTCAGGTATAACTGGTCCAATATCTGTATCATGATCATTATAAAATTGTAAGTCATTTTGAATCTAATCAAAAACATGTTTGTTTTCCATTTTTTCCATATATATTGAAAAAATCCAAATAAATTATATAATTCAAAAAATTGCAAACTTACCGACTGTGCCCCATGCCGCACCTGGTGGAAGGACAAGGTCTGGATCACCTCGGAAATCCATCCCGGCATAGGGATAGTCTTCCATAGCGATGATTTGTTCTCCCCACCAAAGGAAGAGCTCATCATCCCAAGTGGTTCAGGGAACTTCAATTCCCCCCAATCTCTTCATCATATCAGCCCATCGGGCAATTCTTGGGTCTCTAGGGCTGTTGATAGAAGAGATCACTTTGGCTCTCAGCCCAGGAATCTTCTCGAAGAAGAATGTCATCAAGATTGTACCATATCCAAAATGTTTTGTCTTTAATTTTTGGATAGAAGTCAATTGTTGCTTCATATTCATCAGTAGAGCTATGCACCAATCATATAAATGAGTTAAGCATTCCACTGCTATGCTCATTTGAGTCCTAGATGCCTGGTGTAGGGAAGCAGATCCCGCTACCCCGCCAATGGTAAAAAGGAGGATTTTCATGTGCAAGTCTCTTAAATTTTTTATAGTAATTTGAGTTCCAACTTTCTTGGAACCCTCTACGCAGTAGACATGGACGTAATCTTCCACGGTTAGCCCTCCCAAAGGCTTACCATGTAAGTCTACTGGCTCTCCCCTCCGGGAGAGTCCAGTAATAAAATAGATATCTTCCACTTTGATGTGTATGGGAATTTGATCTATTATGAAGCAGTCTTCTTCCGGTTCCCAATAGTTCACAAGCATTTCGAGCAACCGGACATTACTCTTCATATTTGGCATTTTGAAAAACTTGAGCAATCCGCAATTTCGGAGAATATTTAGTGATGCTTGGTCCTGCATGACTTCATTGTCAATGGCACTATGTTCACGCTCTCTCCAAGATATAGTCATCCTGCAAAAATTCAGTAATTCGTTCATTAGATACGTTTTTTTTCATTTTGGGTTGCGCATACGTGACTTTCTTTGTGCACAGTCGCGTGTATACGCGACTTGGTCATTATAAACCCACGTATGCGCAAACCCGTGATTTTAAACAAATGATTCTACGGTGAAAATTCCTAATTTTTAACTTATGAACGGACAAAATGAATAAAAAGGATGAATTAAGAGCTTACCTAACAAATTCAGTGAAGTTTGACGGTCGATTGCTCCTATTTTGATGAAAGAGGCCTTTTCTCCAGAGCACTTTTTCCCAAATCAGCAATGTAACAATGAACCAAATATGAGGTAACTTGTGTATTTATGCCCAAAATTGAAAATTTTTTGCAAAAATTTGTTATGCTTATTTTTTCAATCTATCTTAAGATGCATAACCCGGATGCTTGGAAGTGCCCAGATTGGTATATTTTCAGGTACATTTTGACGAATTCGAGAATTTTTCCGGTTTTTGATCCATGACTGCTGACCCGTCATGGCAGGTATATGATCTTCACTGGCATATAGGTTAGGGAATGCACTTTCCGTTGCATTTTTCATACTAGCCTCCATTCTGATCACTTCCCATAGGGTCGATCCCATCAGGTCATGAGTATTTTACCCATTTCACTCGCCGATTATTTAATCATGACTTGGTGGTAGAGCCTTCCTTTACATGGGCTTCCTAGTTAGTTCCTCGCTATCACTTGTTGCCCATGTTGTGTTTTATGTAGGCTCGGGAGTCCTCTTTAGTCCCGCCATGACTTATGTGTTGAAGCTTCATTCTTCTTCTTTCTCACTATCATTTTTCTGGCTATTACCCTAGAGGCTCCCTGGTGTTGTTGAGTTGTATTACTGCATTGCATATTGGCTACTTGTTTATCCTGGCCTTTAGCCGGCTTCATTTGGACTCAATGTTTAAGACAAATTTTGACCTTGTCTATCTGTACAAGTTAACCATTGCATGCACTTGGCTATCGCGACTTGACACCCTTTTACCCATGGATGGAACATTCCTCTGAGTATCGCTTACCAGTTTCCGCCACCTTGCATTGAGCATAGGATCGTTCCAATCCCAGGAACTAGTGCATCTGTTTCTTGATACTTGTTCTATCCATTGTACCATAGCATTATTTTATTCTTTTTCAGGCTTATTATATGAAAAAGACAAAAAAATCAAATATAACAAAAAGAGCGGGAACGGGATGTAACTTCATAATTTGATGGCAGTACAGTGTCAGTTTGTCGCCCTTGAACAAAGCATATACACTTATATATCTTTCCTCCATTTGGGATGGTTTTATTTTTTGACCTAGGTTCAGCCTTTACCTTGTTTCACTTGTCAGTTCTCCCCTGGTTGGTTATCTCTTCCAATCATATGGAGAGTTTATTTTGCCTCTTGCATAACAGACTTCTACAATGTCACTTTTACTTCCATGGTCATCACGAGTCATGCTTTTGTTCAAGGGAATTTTAACCAGAGTCGGACATTCTGCGGTGTCTCTTGACTCATTATTCAGTCGGCCTTCCCGATCTTGTTAGTATCTTGTTCTATCACATCAGATGTTTTGGTCCTCTGCTCGTGCTGGTTTGAGAAGGTCTCCATTGACTTCTTGCTGGCGGGTTTGTCTCTTATCGACTATGACACATTGCTCTGAGAGAAAACCTAGAGCTGCACCCTGGCCCTATTTCCATCATTGATAGGTGACCTTGTGCTCAGCATTTGATCATCATTATGGGTCTTTGACTGAGTGGTTTCCCCTGTGTTCGACATCAGCATACATTATCACACTTGGGATTCATGCAGTACCTTGATTTCCATTTGAACCTATTGGTGGATTTCTCGCCTCTGTGTCAGTTTTCATTATTGGTTGGTTCAGAGGGTTTCTTATGTGCGCTAGCTTCATCTTGTGCACGTCGAAAACGTACTTCGGTTTGGTTCCTTCACTCTACTTCGTCTGATTCCTTCCAAATCTTGGCCTGCGGGTTACACTCGTGTTGGATTGATGTGGGATGCCTTAATGCCTTCCTTCCAGCAGATCTTTTCCCATCGACTCCGACTCATTGCTCTGGGAATAAGGTCTAGAGTCTTTTTGTCAATACCTTAGGGTTTGCAGTCATCAATGACAAACTCTTCACTAGCGACAGTGGGGATTCATCATTGCCTCCTGATTGGTAGATTCTTTCAAGTGTTCGACTTCAAATTATTTATTCACACTTGTTAGATTGTACTTGGGCACCTTGACACTCATTTTCATTATTGGTGGGTTGTCTCACGTTGGTTAACGGTTTACATTATTGACCAGTAATCCAACGATTTCTCACATGGTCGACTTCAGCTCATTTATTCCCATTGTGTAGAATTGTGCCATAGTGATCGGTGAAGACCTTGGGTTTCATCAGCATTTCTCGGTTCACTTGTGACAGTCCATTCAGTTTCTTCCAGTGATGTCGTTCACCGTTCTATGTTGCAGTGTCAATACAGCAGCATCCTATATGTTGGCTCCCGAGTTGCATGATTGTACCATTTATTCCACCTTTTATGATTTGGTACTTGGAGATTCAGTTACTTATATGATCAGACATCCAGTTTCAGCATCATTGATCAGATTTCTATATGTGATACTTAGACATTGAATCTGACTTGTACTTCCGGGCCATGCTCAGATGATTCATTGTGTACTTCTAGTTCAACTATACCTGTATACATTTTGGATCTATTATGTACTTTTGATATGATGTATTTTTGACTGAGCATTGGTATGCCCACCTCAGCATGAGTTGACTCTCTGTTTTCTTTCATTGGTTTTTGGCAGGCTGAAATCTGGTGAAGTCCTCTCTTGTCCTCGCGAAGTGCTTTCTATGTGCATAATACATTTCGGCCATCATGTACCCCTTCTGACCTCATATATTAGGGGGCATCTGTTATAGCATCATTTTTCACCCTATGATTCATGATTGTCTCTATGGCCTTGGGCACCCATTCCCACATACTTGAACAAAATTCATAAAAACAGTGTTAAAAATCCCATACACGGGTATGCCCAGACTTTTCCGCCTGTATACGCGAGTCCACATGTAATTTTTCGCATATTCCATTAAAATCATTAAAAAATATATAAAAATTCCCTATTTTTGGGCTGGGTTGATGGTTACTCCAGTAGTTCAACCACCCCAGCACGTGGCCAATTGTTTCCAACTGATTGAGACTACTTTGAGGGAGTATAAAAGCCCCTCATGTGCATGGCCTAAGGGAGAGAGAAATTTATAGACATTATACTCTGTTGGAATGCCTAATTCAAGTCTGATTTCCCGTGCCTCCTGCACTTTCCCAAATTTATACAGGAAACCCTTGCTTCCTGGAGATGTTCATCAGTTTATATGCCATCTCGAGTGCACAAGTCTTGAAAGTATCTTAGCGAGGCAAGGGTGGGACGGATCCGGACGACGGTTTGTTCGAAGATCGTGGAAGGATTCAGGTGATCTCTCCACATTTTACTACTGTACATGCTGTTCATAATGAGAAGAACCATCCTGTTCCAGAAATAACGTGTTAATATCTATTTTCATATGTGAAAATATTGATTATTAAGCATTTATTATTGTTTATATAATGTTTCACATGGATTACACTAACATTTAGGAGAAATATATGCTGTACAACTAGGTTTCCGTGCATGTTCTTTCTTCTTTTCTAGGTTGAAGAGGAAGAAGGGTTGCTGGGGGTTTGGACCCCGCGAGATCTACATCGAACGTAGGACTACAGGTGAGTTCTACTATCGTTGTTATCTAGTTTTTAGCATTCAAGTGTGGTTGTGTGTGAGTCCTTCTGAATAGCGTGCCCTGCTTTGTGGAGGTTTTGACCCAACAAACCTCTAGGGTGTTTTTCCCCGAAACAAGGGTTTACGCTTTTGACGGAATATCGTTGCTAATATCATTCCAAGCTCTAGAAAATCAATTTCCAACTGCTACTTGAGCATCCTAAGTAAGGAAATCACTTAGTTAACCTATAATTCTAGCTAACTGCAACTCGAAGGTTTCATAATTATATTTAGGTTCATTTGGGTGTGGATTTTGGTCCATCGTTTTGGTGTATGATCTCGAAAATCATTTATCTATGTTTTGAGTTTATGATTTCCTTCTAGATATTCATATTTTGACTCTCTATATTAATATTTTCTTGTTTTGTTTTGGATGCAGACTAGAGATTTCTTTCATGAAATCGACATATTAACCTACGACTCTACTGAATTAAGGAGTTCATCCCAACTCGTTTGTTATTCTCGGCAGCAAGATACCTCTCTAGGTATGATTTTTCATATTTCACTTATCTCAGCTTCTTTTATTCTATTTTGATGATCTGTGGTTAAATAATTTTATGGCTTCTTGTTAAATTATAGTTTTCGTTAATTTAACTTTCTTTTCTCTACTTTGAATGTAATCATCTAGTATTTTTATGTTTTCCTTACCGTTGATGAATTTAAGTCCAACAATTATCATCAATCAATCTCCTTGGAAGCCTGACATTAACTACATCATCTTATACTCTTATCTTAATAAAATGGAATTTCTTCTAGTTATAATAAACTCTATCATAATATAATTCTTATATTATACCTTTCATAATCTAATTCCATTCTTATTGCAATTGTGAAATATATATTTCTTTCATTTCATATCTAGATTATCATTTTTATACTTAAACCACTTGATTTTATATTATCAACTTTCTTTAGTTGATAATTATATCTTTTACTAAGATTATAGTTTCGACCTTAGAAAGGTGGTTACTATTTGAATTTACATACGTAAATATTTACTGGCCATAAGTACTCCATTCATCCCTTAGAATGAATTCGACCTTATTCCATATTTATTAACCTTAACTATAGACTCCACATTGTAATGTATGAAATTGATGACCTTATCAAATACACTTTGTATGTAAATATCTTATTCAAATTTTAACACTATACATTAATTTGTAGGATTATTGTCATAGTATATCACCACTAATGTGGGTCACGTTTACATCCATTCTGGAGTTAACATGAAATTTCATGTCCCTCATAGATTTGCCACGTAATTAAACTTATGCTAAGTATTAACATGGCACAGTCTCATATAACATTATGCATTTATGAAATTTGGATTGAAATCACTACCCGTAGGGTTTAAAGTCAGATGTTTTCATTACTATTATCGTTTCAGAATTTTTCTCATTTATTGATAGTACTATGTTCATTAAAACCATCACATGGATCTAGCCAGGTGACTTGACCTCTCATTTAACCGGTTGATTTCCCTCACTCGATTCTTTACACATGGCCGATTATGAGTGCATCGTCTAGTTGATTCAAGTTAAATCTTCATCTACCCTAATTTTGGTCTGTTCATTATTTCTGGCACTATATTTTTTGTGTTTCAGCTCTTGTTCTTCCGCAATCCTTGTCTTGAAGCTTTCCAGGCCTTGATTTTAATATTACCAGACCCATGATGTAGAAGGTCCATGGCTCTTGTTACGTTTCCAAGAGGAATTAACAGCACATTCCCATTTGGTAATATTTTCTTTGAATGCAATGTTTCTGGATATGAACCTCTATTATGCATTTTATTTCCTACTTTAGTTTTCCCAAACCATTAAGCTCTTGAAATGATACGTATCCCTTTACTGTGGTCACAACCTGTTCATTTTGTTGCAGGGTTTACATTTTTTATGGAATATTGTTGCCAATATCATTCCAAGCTCTCGCAAATCGAATTGAAACTGCTACTCGAGCATCCTAAGTAAGGAAATCACCCAGTTAACCTACAATTCTAGATAATTACAAGTCGAAGATTTTATAATTATATTTAGGTTCCTTCGGGTGTGGCTTTTGTTCCATCATTTTTTTTATGATCTCAAAAATTGTGTATCTTTGTTTTGAGTTTATGATTTCCTTGTGGACAATCATCTTTTGACTCTCTGTAATAATATTTTCTTGTTATGTTTTGAATGCATGTTAGAGATTTATTTCATGAAAACGAAGTCTTCACCTACGACTCTACTAAACTAAGGATTTCATCCCAACTCGTTTATCCTTCTCAGCATCGAGATACCTCTCCAGGTATGATTATTCGTATTTTACTGCTCTCGGCTTCTTTTATTATCTGTTGATGATCCGTGGTTAAATAATTTTATGGGTCCTTGTTAAATTATAGTTTTCGTAAATTTAACTGGCTTTCCTCTACTCTCAGGGCCAACGTAATATTTTGCATGCGTACCCTTATGTAATAGACACAGGTTTTGTCCAATAAATGGGATTTTTATTTTATAATAATTTTCTCAATTCCTTTTCAAAATTTCTGCATTGTAGTTGTCATTCATTTGGCATTTAATAAATTTTCAGAATATATGAATGTAATTCCTCATTAGTCATTTACCTTGATTACAATTGCTCGACCCTTGTCATTGTAGAATGTTTGCCATCCATTCATAATTACAATTTATGACTTGACTTAGGAATCTGATCAATTTTTGTTTTAATTTCATTTTTTCTATTTCTGAGATTACTGCAACTCATCACTTGCTTATGAGGATTTCATAATATTGTTCATTCTAGAATTATTCAATTTTTCTCACACGTAGGAACTTCCACACATTTTTTTTTATTCAAACTGTATTTTCACAATACATTATTAAAGCTTGAGAGCTTGTAACAATTTCAGATATTTAATGTAATATAATTAATTGTATAGAATAGGGTCTGATTCCATTTGTCTCTAATTTGTACAGTATTACAAACTTTTCCTCAGTTCCTTAGAGTATGTCCAGCCCTCTGCTACAACAAATTCAGGTAATCATTCTTCCCTCTCTGTGTAGTAATTATTTCTTATTATTTTATTCCTCTTCCTTCCCAATTTAATTTTTTTCCAAATTCTTTTACATGCAAAGTTACTTTCTTGCTCCATTCCAACCAGTAAGGTAATAATTATGCTTTAAATTACCAATATCACTTCTTTCAATATTTAGTTCTTTACTGCATTTAAGAACATTCCTTAATCTATCTTAATTTTTTTAATATACCGCCACCCTTTGTACCTTTCTTCTCCATTATACATCAATGTTATAATTATGTATGTCATACAATAACAATAAATTTGATTTTATTTGCACAGGTTGGTCCAAAATTCCTTTAAGGACTTCCTCTATTTGAAATCTTAACAATTTTTTAAGTGATAATGTAGTTTAAATTCATGGGATTGAATCCCGGGCTCTGTATAATTTTTTTACAATATTCACTTTGACATTTACGTACCTATAAATCTCCTGACTTATTTTGGTTCAGCATAATACCGCATACTTTATTTCCAATAGTTAAAATATGTTTACTGTTCTACATGTATTATATTATGTTCAACCTTTGTTTCATTTCTTAGATTATACTATGTTTACGTAGATATCTAATATCTTCTAATTATGTTATAGTAGAAGATATGGTTTGAGATTTACTCATTTCATATTTAATAGGAGAACAAAACTTTATGAATCTGTATCACCTTTTGATTTATGTTAGTATGGCTAACTTGATAAATACATGAAATTTACTTTCCTTCTAATGTATTTATCTATTTTTCTGCATATATACAATAATAAGATTCCCTACCTAACCTCAGATTTAAACCCGCCATTGAGGTTTAGACATTCTGAGAGTGGGTATAATTCTTATAATTATCTATGTAACTATAAAGGACTACATTATATGTATTATAGGAAGTTTTGTTAAATACATCAGACCTTGTTATCTACTACTAACAAAAAAGTAATAATTTATCACAGATCTTTCTACCTAACTCATCAAATCTACAACTTTCATTATAATAACACAACAGTAAAACAAAATTTAATAATTTGGGCATACCACTTCTAGTAAGACTATTTTCCACCCAACCTTGAGCTTTATCTCCATAGATCCCCCGAGCAGAGATCAATTCCTCCAAGGTGTAGACAACCTATTGTCTACCCAAGAATGACATATTTATGCCTGCATTCTCATCAGCTTATTTCCATAAATGCATCCAGTTAATCAGGATGTTGTTTTCCTTTTTGCATAGGATTTCCTTTTGTTTTTTCCACAAAAGTACTTTAAAACTTGCTTTTTCCTTTTTCTAGTTTTATTTCAACTCTTCCCAGTAACTTTCCACTTTACTGAGGTATCTTTTAGATTTTTATTTCCAATCTAATATTTTAAATTTAAATTATTTTCTTCAAGGATTTTTAGAGAATTTGGGAAATTCTTTGGAATCTTATCCATCCTCATGGACTTGAATTCCTAATCTCTATTTACTCTAGCCTTTACACAATGATTAATTTTGAAATTTATTAAATTCAAATTTAATTTATCTCCACATATAACTTTCCTATAGGTCCATTGACCTTTAGAACTTTTAACTGCCTAAAAATATAAGCATAAATATAGGGATATTACAGAGTAAAAATTGTTCGAGTAAAATAGTAGTGGTTTTGTGCCCATGGTTTTGATTTCCCATGCTTTTGTGGCCATGGATTTCATGTGATGAATCCTTTAAAAGGCTTGGAAAAATTCATTGTAATAGGATAGGGAGGTGAGCATTGAAGCCTCACATGGCTAGCTTAGCCATGTTTTGGCCAAGGGACCTAACTTAATTCTCTTACGATTATTTTTACCCATATTTGGGTTTTTCCCAAGGAAAAGACCTATATTTATGTGTGTGTGTGTGTGTGTGTGTGTTATTGTTGCTAGTAATCATTTTCTCAGTAAATATATGTCTCTCTAATTAACTTATAAAAATGGGTAGCAAAGGGAAAGGTCGATATATCACAGACAAATGTTCGATTAATGGGAATTCCTATATTTATAAGCATTTAGTTGGTGTGGTCGATCAAGAGATTGACATATAGTGTTTCAAAAATATGAGCATGAGTAGAATAGTTGTAAGTTGTTATTACTTGTGCAAATTGGGACTGAAATTGGTGGTTATGGTAAGAAATAGAAATCAGAGTGCTTAGAATATCATGGAAATTTAGTAACTATGTTTGTTTGCATGATATAATAGGTTGTTTGGATTATATGGTTTGAAGGCACTTGGGGTTTTGTAAATTTGACTAAAGTTTGAAAGAGTGCAGCACATATTTCCTCCACCCTCATAAAATGAAAAATAATGATGATTCTTAGTAGACACAAGCTATATTTCTTTAACACTGTGGGGATAAAATGAGGGATGGGTTCTTGGATATTAGAAATGCACTAGAATGAGTGCTTACACATTCATTTTCAATTATTCAATTTGTGAATGGAACACAATGTAGCATTCTAGAAACTTGGACGCTTATAAGGCCTCTACCTTTGATTTGTAGTGATAGCCTGTAAATGTGTCACTTAAAATTTAATGATGCAATCTCATTTCTTCCTCATCCTCATATGTTTCTCCTTGATCATCCATTTCCCAAGTGATTATTTGAGGGTAAAATTTGTGGGTTGAAAGTGGTGTTTGTAGAGCATAGAAGGAAGTGATGAGCTATATAGGGGAGTCTTTGGTGAATAACCATATGTTATTTACCAATATAGAAATATTACAAATTAGTGAGCATATGCTCTCCTCAATTTTAAGAAATGTTGAGATTTGTGGGAGATATATGGATACGTATTATGGTTTCTTCCTCCTATTGGGAGTTTTATGCATTCAATGAACAATACGTGAACAAATATAATGGTGAGGAAAATTACTGGGCTATATTTTCCTCTCTTCAACATATTTTTTCCAATGTTATGTGTGCTACACAATGGTGCAACTTGATTTTCGTAAATCAATTTGACATCCCCTATAAACATGTCTCATAACTTTTAACACATTAACCATATAGTGGATTTATCTGAAGGTTCTTAATGTGGAATGTATTAGAATGCCAGTATTTGTAGCAACTATGTATATTTAAAGGTGATGGTTTGTTTGATGGTGTAATTTGTTGGGTCATTTTGAGATGCAGTGAGTTGAGAATTTCAATTTCAGTAATTGGAGAACCATGTGTTTAGTGATTCATATAGTTGAAAGTATGATAAAGGCCTTGAGTGCTACCTAGTTAATGAAGAGGCTCGAACTAGAGAAATGGAGAAAAAAATATATTAAGAGAGAAGGAATTTTGGAACATGTAAGGAGAGAGCATAGTGGCATAAATGCATGGGAAACAAGAATGTCTTCTTAAAATAGTCAAATTGTCAAGGGCATGTTAATGGTTATATTGTTATAATACCTTGTAAGGAATGTGTACCACTAGGAAATTAATGATAAACTCTACTGTTAGACCTAGATTATCTGATGCATGTCAGGTTAATAGATACCTTGGGAATAAACATTGAGGAGGGTAAGGGCTTGAGGTGATCAATGTTGACCCACTTGACTAGTTTGGAAATATTTTTTCAAGGAAAACCATGTGAACATTTAAGGTGGATTATTAGGTAAACTTAACTTGGGGAAAGATTCCAAGTTCATTGATTCAAATAATAGATGCTTTGTGCCCATGGATTTTGTTTCGTGTGGATTTTCATCCATGGATTTTTGTAATGAGCCACTTAAATTACTTGGAACAAGTTCATTGTAATAGGCCAAGGAGGTGTGTAGTGAAGGCTCACTTGGTGATATTGGTTAGGTTTTGGATAAGTGATTTGATGTAATCCCATTAGCTATTTTTTTTAGCCAGAAATGGGTTTTCCTAAGGTAAAATATTTCTGCAAATATCTATTATTATTATTTATAATAATTTTCTTGGTAAATATAGGCCTCTCTAATTAGTTTTTAACGCTATAACATTAAGTTTTATGAAATAGGGGAGAAAATGAGTTGTACCTTCTCACAACACCTTCATAAGAAATTATATATTTCTTGCTTACATATCCATTCATTTATGTCTTATTATATCCTATTATTTTATTGATACTACAATTTATTTCCCTATGACCAAAGTTGTTACAAGAAAATGCATAGCCAAATAATATTTTTGTATACCTAAATGTAAAATTCATCCTTGTAGAACTATTTCTTTTGAACCCATTTTGAAAATCTTTATGAGAAGGCTTGGATCTTAGTTGACTCTTTACTCTATTTTGGTTGTTTTTTATATTGGTAATAGCTTCATTTCTATATTGGTCCTTAACTTGTTTCCTGATGCTTCTTTTGTTGTTGATAAAACTTTTGAGCTCATTGGCATAGTCCATTCCTTTTCCATTGTATTTGTTATTGATTATCCTATTATATATTTATGTTTTTCTTTTTGAATATAAAATTAGTTTTAGGTTATTGAATTTTTGTTTGAACTTAACAACAATATAAGTTGAGATTGAAATTAATTGATTATATAATTAAATTTTATTTGATGAATAATTAAGAATAGAAAATAAGTAATAGATAATTCTTACTATTATAGAAAAAAATTGATAATTAACCACATAGTGGACCTTCTCAGATATTCTCCTAAATGCTTAAGAAGAAAACTACCAATTCTTGTGAAAACTATTAATCTAAAGGGAGGTAGATGAAAATAAAACTCACGGAGGAAGGGAGTTAACTCGTAATAATAGTTTGGAGTTATGAGTTATTATGAGTTAACTAATAATATTAAATATTTTAAGATTAAAATATTTACGGAATTAAATATATACACAATAGTTAAATTTTAACAACTTAGTTGTTAAAATCTCTATATAGGTTTAAGAACTTAGTTGGACATAATTTATATATAGGTTGAAAACAAAAATGGTAGATGAAAAAGCCATGCTTTAAATGAAAACAGAAAAACTTTTTCTTAATTACAAAAATAAAAATCTTAACTAATTAAAGGGTGCAGCCCCTTAAATATACTAGCAAGAAATCTAGTAAAACCTTAGAGTCTAGTGAAGGTTGTTATTCGTAGTTGAAAGGAATATAATGTTGAGAGGAATCACGGGTTGTAATTCATTCGTTGGGACGAACATTATCTCTCATTATGTTTTGCCAAGAAGCTTGAGATAATTGTGATTTTATGATTACATGTTGAATTATATATTCATTAATGTTATTTATTGTTATTGTTGTGAGTTTTGTTGAATTATGTAAGCAATCAACTATGATAGTTACATATAGAATTTTTTTATAATGACAATTGTGTATGTATCAACATATTATAGGCGTACTCTCTGTTGGAATTGGCTTCTTTAATTATTATCTTAATTAATTTTTTTGATCCAATGGTGTAAATTTCAAGATGCTAGTACATGCTCATTATTGCCACCACATCTATGGATGAATTTCACACCACTAACTTTCTTACATATCTAAATCATATGTTTAAACCTTACTTAAATTATCTTTTACAAAGCACTATTAAAAATTTATTGTACAAGTTATTTTTCACCACGTGTGAAGATTAGAAAAATCAATTTAAAAATATAAATGCTAAAACTTACATTATTGAAACATGGGTGCATTTAAATGTTGGATTCCCATGCGTTACATTTTTTAAATTATGATTTTTAAAAATCCTAATGGAGCAAATATATGTGCTCTCTATTCATTGGCTTTCATTAATTGCAATTTTATCAAATTGCCAAAATATTAACATCATTTTATAAAAGAAAATAATAGTTTTAAGTTATAATCTGCTTTTCAATTTTAAATTCTAATATAAATTATATATTTTAGGTTTTAAATTTTAATATAGTTTATATAATATTGAGTTATGATTTTTTTTAAATATTATATTTTATTATATTATATTCTAATATAAACAATCATCATTAAATTTCGTAATAAAAGACTCAAGTGTGTATTATCAAACACTCTATGTAAAAATTAAAACAATTTATTTGGTTATCTCTTTCATCATCGAAGCACTGAATTCATTTTCAAAATGTTCGAAGATTAACATTGTATAATCAATAATAGTGAAAAAAATTATAGAAAAAATTAAACAATTCCACATTAGATTAACAAACTCCTTTTAAATTCTACCAATTTACTATGTCATTTGTCAAATTTAATGTCATGAACCAAAAAATAAATTGAAACTTAGACACTAAATAATTTGTGAAAAAGTCAGGAATAAGATGAAGTGAAGTTTAAGGCACTAATTCATAAAACTTTAATTAGGAATCTATAGATAAAGGAGACTATCTTTGTCTCACGTTCATTTATAAGTATACAATTAGTATGGTAAACCATCATATTTTTTTTTTTAATTACTTCAATCACTTATATTATAGTAATATTTCAGTTTATACTAATATTATTATATTATAACATTATATATTAGGTTTTAATAATAGCTTTTAAATTATATTTTTTAAATTATGTTTTAATATTAATATAGTTTTCCTCAATATATATGAAACTATTGAATCCTGACATTTTTTATTTTTATAATAAAAATTAAAATTTTTTAACTATAAAAATTATTAAATATCCAAAAATAATTTACAAATCATTTTTTGCAATTTATTAAATAATGATACACAATAAGAAATTCATCAATTTCAACATAGCATAAATCTTTATACCAACAATTTTAATTATATAATAAATATAATTATATAAATATAAAATAATAGGGCTATTGTTATTTATATAGTTATTAATAATTACAAATATGTATCTTTAACCAAATAAACATGTGATATGAGATACACATGTCATGATGGTGTATATATGTCTATGGCAAAGACATTGGTAAATGTGGTTGTAGATATATTTTATATAGAATTATCGGCATATATCAATCACATTGATAAACGTGATTGTGCTAATTAGGAACAAAATTATACATGCACATGTGTTACAGTCATTATAGTTATTATAACATGGATGAATTAACAAAACGATTATAGGATGGATAAATGTTTAACTTAGACTAGTTTATATGATTATATTATAAAACATGCATGAGATTATTTTTATAACTTTTAGATTTATATATTTTTATATTCAGAGGGGATCCTAACTTATATTTTGGAAGAATAATATAAATAAATAGGTTTTTAGAGTATCTATGGGGAATAAGGGAAAATTTCAATTTTGAATCCATACATCAGAAGTATGAATTAAAAATAAATTTAGACCTCATCTTGAGTTGGAAAAAAAATAAATGGGGACGATTGTGATTTCATGTAGATGAATATGGTCATTAAATTTGGATAACCAAACATGGAATAATTAAATATCTTTGTAAAATAATTGACTCACAAATTCGGTTTGTGAGTGAGACTGGAAAATACTATTAAATTGGAGAGAATATATTCAATCCACTCCTTAATATTCTATATAAATAGGGACTATTGTGATTTCATGTAGATGAATATGATCATTACATTTGGATAACCAAACATGGAATAGTTACAATATCCTTGTAAAATAATTAACATGCAAATTCTGTTTGTGAGTAAGACTAGAAAATACTATTAAAATAGCGAGGATATATTCAATCCACTCTTTAATAGTATATAAAAACTAACATTCTGAGGAAACAAATATTGATTCCCTGAATAACAAATTCTAAAGATGCATATAAATAAAGAAAATAAGTGGTGTATAAGTAAAAGTATCAAAGAAATGTCAAGAGTCGTATCTGAGAATGGAATAATACTTTAACGATAGTATATTAAGGATGCAGACCTTCTCTTCGAATTTCCTAGAGTATACTATTCATTATTAAAATAAAGGGGGCACTGTAAGTTGATTGTTTAATCCAGAGCCTAGATTATAACCCATCATATATATATATATATATATATATATATATATATATATATCATGAATTTTAGTTATTGCTATAGTGAGCTGACTAGAGTATATAAACTGAAGACAATAGTAGAAGAATTATCATTGAGGAATTATACAGTATTGTAAGAAAAATTTAGCGAGCGCTAATTTTTGATACTTGAATCAACTATTATCCAAGTTAGTTGAGTTTTAGTTATTGCTATAGTGAACTGACTAGAGTCTATAAACTGAAGAAAATAGTAGAAGAACTATCATTGAGGAATTATACAGGGTTATTGTAAGAAGAATTTAGCGAGCGCTAATTTTTGATACTTGAATCAACTATTATTCAAGTGAGTTTAGTTTAGTACAAATGAAGTAATGTAACAATGAATAAGGAATAGCCAATAGAAATTTAGGACAAGACAATCCCTTAACTTCTATTAAGCTCAGAAGAACAGATTTGTATTATGCAGTAAACAAGTGTAAAACCCAATTTAGGTATGGCATTCATATCGAGCCTGAGTAATATTTTTTTTGACACTTGCTTACAATGTCTATTAGTGTGTATATCTGAAACATCTCAGCATAGTATCAAGGAAATCATATATAACAATAGTAGTGCACAATTGTGTAAGATAAATAGGAATATAACATTTATAATTTGAGTATTGAAATTCAATAACGCAATAGGAAAATTTCATATATTCTCCTCCAAAATCCATACATTAGGTTCGATGATAAAATAATTTTAAGTGGTAACTAAATTTATAAGCGGGTTCGAATCCTGAAGGAAAATTATACAATACATAGAAGCTCATAAGCTTTGAAAAAAAAAATATTATAGCCCTCATAGGCTTAGAAAATATAATGATAAAGACCCTGCTATCGGGTCTAGAGAACAAGGACATTCAGTCACTCCTAACGAGCCATTGAAATTGACATCACAAGCATATACTGAAAAAAACAGATGTGGTCGACCTGTGATAATAAGGAGATGATTTTAGTAGTTGTGGTCGAGGGTTAGCTTGCATAGGAAGCATAACAGGGAAACGCACTCCATTCAACATATATACCGGTAAGGGAAAACAACATAAGAAAATAACTAGAACAGAGAATTGTGGGCAATATCAGAAAGAAAACTACTATTGTACCTAGTGAAAAACAAGAGAGTAGAGTATCTATACCTGATCGAGGGTAGAACTTTGCGCCGCGAAACCCTCTTTTCAAATCACCAAAAGCTTTTGCTAGTATAGCCTCAATACAAGCCAATGAGGAATTTAGGAAAGAAAATGCAAAGTCTCAATTAATGTATTCAATATAAGTCTATTAGAGCTAGAGTGAGTTACGCCAGGTCCAAATTAAAGACCAAGGTATACTCTAGATGCATACTCTAGATTACAGTAACAATATATTAGGGTTTCTAGAACAAAATCTAGGTCGAAATGCAACCAAGGTCCAAAACCCTATAGTAAAATACGCGAAATGTATTGTCCCATACTAAGAAGGAAAACCTAACAAGAACCCCAGTCTACCGTGCGCAAGGAATGGCACATCAAAAGCATGCCCGCACAAATTTATCCATACAGTGGGAAAGATGTGTTACTGAAAATTCTTAATAACAGATATGCAGAGAGAACGAAGGAAAATGACAAACACATAATTAACCTTGTGGAAATGCAGGTGAAGGCCTAATAAGTGTAAACATGTGTGAGATAGACTTCAAGTGGAAAGAAAACCGTTGGACGTATAATAGATACAAGCGGTGCTGTGGCTGCATAACACAGAAAAAATGATCCAAATGAAAAGTGAGTTAAGGTTCTTTACCCTATGGAAAAACCTCTTGCAGCTCCATTTTTGGATTTCCAACCACTGATATGCGAGGTGTGCAGGATAGGAAAATCGTGTGATTTCACATGGATGGTCGACTACAAGGCCTATTAAATGTAACACCATGTGTTACGAAAGGCCCACATTCTAACTCACGCCCCTCATATAATAAGTCTTGGAACCTTGTAATAAGATATAATGTGGATAACTATGGAAAATAATTCATGTGCGAATCAGTGGATTTTATGGACCCATTGTATATGTGTATAAGAAAATGAACATGTACAGAAGCCTTGGCGTTCATTAATAGCAGATGTCTATTTCACCAAGTATATTATATCGCCTTGGAATGGGTATATGTTATGTTACGGTGGAAAGAACTATGTTAATTACTTTTGATTGGAATAAAATATAAATAATTGTGGCTATGCTATATATATATATATTTGAATGAATGAGTGACCTCGATTGGGGTGCCACGATGGTGTGGTTGACAAGAGGTCGGTGCCACACGGGGGCGGGCACATGACAGTTAATCAATGCACTCGAGTAGGTGAAGTACTTGACATGCATTAAGTTAATGACAGTTAAGGAAATTCTAGTTGGCCACCACTGCATGTCAAGAACGAATGGGGAAATACGCCACGAGCGAAGGAGGTTAATAAGACATAGAAGGAAGGTTAACAATTCTCAGTTTGAAGAAAATCCAGAGGTAGCTAAGGTAATATTGGAGCACAATAGCCCTCCGGCTAAGGGGTAAGTAATGGCCTTTGTTACCTTTCTCTATCAATTTTCAGTTGTAATCTCCAAGGATGCAGGTTATGGAACTAAATTGGTATGTTTTGTTACAGGTTTATCGTGTCAGTTGCGTCATCTGCTTAGATTTTCTGGTTTAGTAGGGAAGGAAGGGCTGAGAATTAAGAATGATAAGGAAATTGAGTCGTGTTTTCATAGCTCTCCTAAAGGAAATTATCATGTGCCCTGTTTCAAGTTCAAATTTTTAATCTTCACTGTTCTCGATCTCTGTAATTATTTTAATTATGGTAATGCGGTCAATGCATTTGGTTTCAGTATGGGAATTCCTTCGGTTTGCTTGAACTGTAACTTATTAGTAGGTTTGACTAAAATTTCCCTCTGTTCAAGATGTAGGAGAAATAATTTCATGGTCTTTGCCAAGTTGTAAATATTTTGTCAAAATTGGTTCACTTATAGTCTCAGTTGACACTGTCGAGTCTTTCTCTGGCTCTCGTATATTTTTTTTTTTGGGTAAATTTAGTAGTACCTTTCCATTTTCATTTTTAAAGCGAGCAAGCTGTTATACATACTATCATTTGTGGAGCCTCAACCTGCCCGAAGGAAGCTAGGTCTGTTGGCCACCGCCGAGCATTAAAAGCCATCCAAAATTGAAATTGACTTTTTCTTCTAATTATTTCATTTACAGCATTGCTATGTCCATAACATTTACATTTAAAAGAAAAATATATATACTATTCACAAAAAAAATGCAAAATATCTACAGTCTAAAGAGAAATGCCATCAGAAGATTCCACATGGGCCGGGTCCTTTGCAATAGAACCGAACAAGTCCTTTTTCTGCAGGCTGTTCAGCTGTCGCTCTATGTTTCCAATTATTTCGTTAACCTGAATCTGAGCCTTCATCATATTGTGAATATCCTGTTTGATTTGATGTAATTCAAACAGCATTGAAGAGTTTTCTTCCTTCACTTCCATATTAGCCATTGCCTTGGCCAGTACACATTTCATTTTCGAGTAAGTTTTCACAGACTACTTGAACAACGATACCCTGCCTTTTGTGCTGCTCGGATATAAAATGAAATCCATCTTAGCCTCCCGTTCCTTCAAATATTCATCATCACTATCAATTTGTCTTTCCCAACCATTGATTTCTTTGCATATATGAATCAGATTCCTAGCTTCATAAACATCATCAAGATTTTCTAGAGTTTGTTTGTTTGTCTTCCACCCTCTTTTTCTACTCCCAATGGTTTGATTGATCTGATGATTACCCTTTCCTCGACCATTTTTGCCTTTCACCATGATGGCTATAAAGAACTGGGTTCTCAATAACCTGAATGCGAATCCTGTGAATAACGAAAAATCATTATAATGGTCCGAGAAAGCTCTGTTTGTTACATCTTGTTGCCCCTTCCCCAGACTATTTATGGTGAGGCCAGGCAGTTGATTTCCATTACTGTCAATGAGGATTTTCTCAACATTGTACAACAATGAACTAATAAAGATAAGAAGCATAACGAAGGGTCGAGGAAAAATAGGAATATTATCCTTAACTCGACTGCGCGACCATTAAAAAACAGAGCTCTTCACCCAACAGAGAAAGAGATAGGAATACCATTGAAAGTCCATACCGCAATTATACCAACTTAAACAGAGACCAACAAAAATCCAACCTTCGGAAGGATGCATTGAGGAATATTCGTAACACAGAGCTTTCAAATTAAAATACTTTGGCAGAAAAATGTAGGTGGGAAGGCCTATCATAACGAAAATAGAGACGCGAGTTTGCATGCAGGGATTTATATGAGGCCTTAGACCTAATGAACCAGTAGACTTACAGAAAATTCTGCAAATTTTACAACACCTTCACCCTGAGCTAAACTCCATTTCTTGGTTGATTTTGTCTACCCAAAGACAATACCCATAAATAGACAACAACATATAAAAATTATAGCAAGAAATACAAAGAAAAAAGGCCAAAGGACTTCGAAAACACGGTTCTAGTTCAATATAGACACCATTATCTTCGCTTTTACAGCTATATGAACAAAAATTCTTCATGCAATGACCATTACTAATAGCATAACCATCATCTTTGGTCTTCAGAGTAGCAGAAAATAAGGTTGACGTTAACATTACATACCAGATAATACTCCAGTGCCGAAGATGTCCACGCACAGAATGAACCAGAGAACGAAACAAACCTTGCTCTGCAATGCCAATTTTATGAGGCGGAAAAGTAAGAGTGTTGCCCAAGTTAATCCCCCACTACCGGTGTAAATACTGAAAGACATTTGACATATGATCATCATCCTTTGCAAGCCTAGTAGTAATGCACATTGATGGGGCATTATGGCAAGAACCGCCACCCTCGCGCAATAAATTAGTTGTGGTCATCATTCACCGCGTGGAGTGAAATGACCAGACACTTGACACCCCGATCGGGGTCTGGCTTTCAAATCTTAAGCTAGGGGGTGCTATCGAACCTTTCCATGGTTGCAATTCTTTGGTTCTAATTGGTGTTTAATACTTATTAGTAAGAAGGTCTCTAGTAAGAGCCTACGACTCTGTCATTTTTACCACTCACCACTCTGTTAGCCTTGCAAAGAGTGACTCTCCATATGCTGTCATTGGCGTAAAGGAATCCACCTTTTTTTTCCAAAACTGTTGTATTAATCCTATTCTGCAATATACAGGCCCTTTTATATTCTAACAGGAATAACACCTTGTCAAATTATCATGGCAAAAGGTCAACCTCGGAAACGTAAAGGTGCATGTAGAGGCAAGTAGAAACAACAATTTTAGGATGAGGGCCAAAGTAAGCATGGGAGGAAAACCCATAAAGAATTTTTAGAGAATGTTGAGGATCTCTATGAAGCTGGTAACTCAATTCAAATCTGCAACACCATTCATGGATGGGAAAGGGAAAGTTCTTATGATGAAGAAGATGTCAAACATCATGAGGCAACATTGGATTTCTTTTGTGACCCAGCAAGAACTAGAGGAAGGGTATCTATGTTTCACCAATCAGTCAATGCCTACTAGAAATTGAAGTGTGTTTTGGCTAACGCCATGGCAGGGATGCATGAAGCGGCAAGGAGTCAAGAAGTATTGTCAGAATTCCAGCAAATTAAGAAGGATGTTCGCGAAATGGCGAAATCTCAGTATCTCACTGCAGCAAGGATTGGGAGGATCAAACGTCTACTCCAAGGGATGAAGAAAGTTGAGTTGTCTGGATCCACAACAGAGGACCTGGCTCTAGTAGATTCTTCTCATGGATGAATTTTAAGTTTTCTAGTTTTAAATTATTTTTGTGGGAAGTTTTAATAGATGTTGTTTATGATGTATTTATTATGGACATAGTAAAGTAGTTTTAGTGGCTAGTAGAAGGAAAATACAATACTGATACTGGTTGGCATTTAATTCTCTTCAGTGTCCAACATACCTAGTTTCCTTCAGGCGGGTTGAGGCAATGTTTTGGAAAATTTACTATACAACAACTTGCTTATTTTTTAATAGAAAATAGAAAATCTCTACCAAATTAACAAAAAAAAAAGAATGAGTGAGTTAGTGAGTGAGTGAGTGAGTGAGGATAAAAAGCTCTAACCCATACCATATTGAAACCAAGTATTAAAGGTACTCCAAGGTGAATTATAAGCACAATATCTTTGTTACAATGTAAGGTGTTAAAGATAAGAGAATTATTTAAACTTAATATATAGAGTAATGGAAAAATTGTTTGTAACTTAATGTAGAGAATTGAGTGATGATGTATAGTATTATAAAATCATACCTTAATTGTTATTTATAGCCATAAAACATTTTTGTGTGTGTAAGATTTATGTTACGTATCCCTTAAAGGTCTCATTACTTCGTTGATAGACAAGACCTATTTTCATAAAGCAGGACCTCACGAATTCGATAATGTTATCTAACACTTTATTTCATTTTACAATTTTACAATTTTGATTCAAACGAGTGTTTCCTCTTTCTAGTTCCTCTCTTAATGAAATGAACTCTTCTTCTAAATTCTCCAAATTTCGATCCTTTTATACCAAATAACTTGTAAATATTACTTCTACTCTATTACCCTCTTCGAGTTCTACATTTAGGAGGTTGATTGTTTCTTCATCCGAATCATGATTTTGTTTCAGATTTCCCCAATACTTCCTTCTTCTTTTTTAATATTTCCTCTAATTCTAGCTTTTTAATATAAAGAATTTACAAGCTCTACACTTATATTTACCTCCCATGAACATATTATTCCTCTTAATCTAATATCGATGTTTGGTTATGTTTATTTTCTCTAACAACATTATGAGCGTCAATGACCATGAATGTTAAGTCTTCTTTGTCATCACTAGATGTATTTTTTCTGCCCTCTTCTCATGAGCTACTACCTTCTTCATAATATAATCCTTTGTGAGTGATGTTCCCTTTTTATTTTTGGGAATGTTTCATGTATTTTTATGTTCTTTTTGGCCATCATGTTCTATAATTTTTCATATGGACATTAAGCAGAAGAATTACATATTTTACAACAATTAAAACATTTGAATGCTATCTTACGGTTTTGTTTACTAGATCCTTGTCTTCCTCACAAATTGATATTTTTCTTCATTTGATACATAGTTTGAATAATCATCGCCATTTGGTCCTTTTCTTTTCTTTGATGCTTTGAAGTTTGTTTCCTTTAATATGTATTTCTCTTTCTTTTTTGTCATTTCATATAGGTTCATGACTGCATGTAGTTCATCCATTGTCATATTTTACATACCTTTCATTTCTTCAATGACCAATATGTTTCAATTAAATCTCAAGGGAAGTGATATGAAATTTTTTTGATCAAATAGTGACTCATCAATATTTTCATTACGTACTCCAAAGTATTAAAAGAATATTGAAATTTTTTCTTCTTCATTTATTTTCAATCTCTAGAATTGTATCTTATTAGTTTGGGATTTACCTATTTACCTTTACATATCATTCATATTTTTTATTTAATCTTGTTCCAAATATATTTAATAGACTTACACTACATTACTGTGTAAAAATATGACTTTGCAAGGCCACATAAAATGGCATTTATTTTTTTCATATTATTTATGAAGCCCTTTTTACTATCTTGATCAATTAGAGGAGCTTCAATAATATTATAACCATCAACAATAGATAAAAAAATGTCAACAAGAAGTGACATCACATAGGTCATCGTCCTTATCTTCCATAAGGCATATTAATTTTCTCCATAAAATAGTAGGGATTTGCTTGAGAAATAACCACTTTAACTAACCATTTGTCCCTATGATATATACCTTTTAGTGGTGACACTAATTCTAAAAAAACATAATTTAATACCAATTGTTCAATACACAGTTACATTGAGAGTCGGGAGGTGGGTTAATTTCTATAATTAAATTTTTATTATTTGAAAACATCAATCAACATAAAACATCAGTATGATAGTTAGAAACTTGAAAAAGGGATATATATGGAAACCCTTCATGGAGAAAAGCACACAACTTATTGTAATTTCCATTTCCTTGAGGGAAGTGATCCATAGGAGTCACCAATCCCATCAATATCTAAATTTTTTAGGAACCAACCTATAGAAGACAATCATACCCTCTAAATTGTTATATATAAATGTTTTATTCTTTACCATCTGAAAATTTTAGATTCACCTCATTCCCCTAAATTATCAAAAACTTCTTTTAAATTATAGTCACTTAATTCAAATGCTATATTTTTCAATTGAACAATTCAATTATATGTTGTTTTGAAATTTCATATCTCATTCACTAATTATGCTTAATTGCTACACATTTAAAAACTAGGCTTAACTAAATTGATACCTTATATTTTGGAAATTCCTTCAACCCACATTTCAAGTTAATGCTTTTAGAGCATGAAACATGCTTAATTTGGTGCTTAGTTTTCCAAAACCTTCAAACTTGGTTCTTATATATTCAACCAAGCATTATGCAAGAGCTTCAAAATATGATTCATAATTAACAAAAATTATGGAAGTGGGTATAGCACATAGTTTCAAAATCTAATTGATAATTGAATGGGAAAGTAAAGAAGGAGTAAAAGGATAACCTTGGACACAAAAATTTTCATATTTTTAAAGGTAATATACCACCACCATAATCATTGTTCATTTTCCAACTTTTGGAAGTATCACCATAAAAATCCATTGAAATGTCTATACAAATTTTTGTTTGGATTAGTAGAGGTTACAATGCCCTTGCTAAGTTTATTTTCCCTCCCTTTTTTGTTTAGAAAGCATAATAACATGCTAAAATATGATAAATTTTTTTTTCATTCTTTGTAGATGAATTGATTTTTATTTCTCTCATAGGTTTTATAAAATCCATATTTACTTACAATTAGTGATGAGTATAGCTCCTCTAAAACTTATTAGTTTGTGGGTGGATTTTTTTCCATGATAGTGTCACCTCTATACCACAATGTATCTTGTTGTGATGTATATGCTTTATAAGGTTTTGGATATGTTTGAACTTGTTGTATGTGATTCCTTAAATAATTGTTTGCTATATGTTCCTTGTTGAATATCTCAAGCCAACTTAGACTTGGTAATGATAAGTAAAGGAGTGCCACATCCTCTTAAAATTATTTCGATAATGCATTAGGCACAAAATTCTCTTTACCCTTCTTATATATTATTTTATAATCATATCCCAACATCTTTCTGGCCCATTTATGTTCCTTGAGTGGAGAAAACCATTATTGAAGGAAGTACTTTAGAAGATGATTGTTATTGTTTATGTGAAACTAACCATGTGATATGGATGCAAATTATCCACTATAATTTCATTCTCATAAGTATATTTTCTCAAATTGTGGTCCTACAATTCCTTTCTACTCAATGCCAATGGGCGTCCTTATTCTATTGATACTTCTCCTAGACATATTTTGAGGGAATCACATTATAATTCAATATTATTTTTTAGGTTTGGAACTGATAATAATGGAGGTGTGCACATGGATGTATTTAAACTAATGAATGCATATTTGGCTTCCCCACTCTATACAGAACATTCCTCTTAAGCAGTGAAACTATGGGAGTTTCATTTTTGCTATAATTTTTTCAAAATATTATTTTAGTAGCCTATAAGCTATAATAATCCCCACCTACCCTTTAGTATTTTTTGGATGTAGCCAATATTACATAGCATCTACTTTCTTGGGGTCAACTCATATTCCATCTTCACTTACAATGCAACCCAAATATTAAAATTTTAGAGCTACAAAAGCACATTTGGATTACTTCACAAATAAGAGGTGTCTCTCAAGAGTTTCAATAACTTATCAACATGCTCTATGTGGTATTTCCATGCTTTAACTTTAATGAATATATAATTGAATAACACTAGCATAAAATTGTAGGAAAAAGGTTTGAACATCCTATCCATGAAGCTCCAAGGATTGGATGGAGAATTACAATGACTGAAAGGCATCACTAGAAACTCATAATAACCTTAGATGTTCTAAGAACTATCTTATACATGTTTTTCTCTTTCCTCATGATCTGGTGGTATCATAAATGCAGAACAAGATTAAAGAAAATATTTTTTGAATAAATATCATATATGAGACCATCAATAATTGGTATGGGAATTTTTTCCTTGTTTCTAAATTTATTGAACTCCCTAAAATCAAGAAACATATACCAATTTCCTTCCTTATTTAATACCATGAATATTAGTGGTGAATAAGGGGTTTATTGGGATGTATGGACCCTACCTTGAATAGTTTCTCAATTATTTTTTCTATTTAATTCTATTGAGAAAAATGGATATCAATAAGGATGTACATTTAGTGGTTTACTTCCTCGAATTAAGTGAATTCCATGATCATTCTTTCCTTAATAAGGTGGTAATCACTTTGGAGTCTACTATACCTAATGATTGTTTTCAAGGGCCAACTAAAATATACATGGATTTTTTGTATCATATTATCGATGGAATATATATTATTAAATGGGGAGATAATTTTAGAGTGACCATTCTATAATATTATTTCTGTATTATGAGAAAAAACTATTTTAGTATAGCCTTCCTAAATCCCTTGTAGGGAATGTACATGTCATTATTTTGTTAAAATCATATATATTTCTTTCAAATCCATTATGATTTATTCTAAAGTGTGTATCTATTATTCGTTTAATAATATATTAGAATCGTCCATGTAGGTGAAAAATTTATTGGTTTTGAGTTAATAATATCCCATCTCAAGTTTTACATTTTCACATATTCCCGCACATTTCATAACACCTTCTTTGGTGATCATATTTTGAAATTTCTGCATAAGATGTACACAACAATGGGTTTCTTCTGTGAATATATTGTGAATTAAATTGTGGGTATTTCATTGTTTACTAGGACTATAACTTTCTTATTTTTTATGAAGCCTATGAGTTTAATTTTTGTGGATTTAAGATGCGTGATAATGTGTAACAACCCCAGGGAAAATTCCATGTAATAAAAGTTAATTAATGTAAAATAATAATGAAGGTCATGGGACAGGTATTCCAAGCATAATGTTAGGGAAAACATCCTAGTGCAATTGTTCACATGTTTTATTATGGCTATGGAAATTAGCAAAGGAAATGGCTTAGGCATTAAAGAGGAAAATTTTATTTCTGGCACATTTATTTATGAAAATAATTGAAATTAGGAGAAAAGAGAGGTGAAAGGTCACAAATTGCAGGTGAGGAGGAAAATTAAGGAAAATAATGGAAGATGAAGAAAATAGAGGCCTCATCAATAAAAAGGATTTTGAGGATTAGTTGGTACATTTTTTGTTAGTTTATATTTGGAGCTCTCTCATTATTCTCTCTCTCTCTCTCTCTCTCTCTCTCTCTCTCTCTTGCATGCTTAGAGTTTTGGAGCACTCTTGGAGGGTGTCACATACTTATTGATTTGGAGCAAGAAGGAAATTGAAGAGGAGGTGTTAGGGTCCTATAATAATAGGGATCATAATTTTGAATTGGATATTTTTAGTCTTGTAATATTTTACATACCTTTGCTTTCTGAAAAAAATTCCCATATTAAAAAATGAAAAGATGGTATGTCCTATAAGAATAATCAAAGGACAAAAAGAAAGAAAGATAAAAAAATGTTATAAAGTATAAACCCCAAAATAAGAAAAATAAATAAATTTTGAAAGTGTTTCACATTCAAATACCACTACTCTTAGTTTACTTTACTTATGAAATTAAAATGGTGTGCAACTTGTCCAAAATGCCACAATTGATGACGATCATATAGTTCAATATTGATTTTTCATGCCTTTAAATCTCATGTCAGGATAGTTAGTGAATAAAGATCTCACCAAAGCATTTAATCTTGGCATATAAGTAGTTAGGTAGAGAATAAAATGAGCTCATAGGTTTATTCTGAGCCATTGGAGGATATAAGGTTAGAAATAAGTTAGTTTTCTTATCAAAAGAAAATAGAAAGGTCAGGAAGCTCAAATGCACCCAATAAAGGAAATAATAATTTTTAGGGTAAATAAAGCGTAGATATAATACTTTCACAAGTTATGGAAAGCATAATTTGGTTGATCCCTTATCACTAATATCTTTCTAAACACATTCCCCTTGCTAGATTCTCTATTTCCACTCCTATAAGTCATTTCCTCTTGTAAAATCCCTTTCCCTTTGATAATATCCCTTTCCCCTTATTCTAAATCCTTTTCCCCCACTAAAACCCCTTCCCCTTGACTAACTCCACATTATTGAAATAAAACATGAAAAACCCACTTTTTTATAGTTTAAAGTGCAAAAAAAAAAAATTATTATCGGGCCCCACTTCCCTTTTAGATTAACCCCCCGCTTAATATATTTCATAAACTTCTCCCATATTATACTAACCCTTCCACTTTATTTTATTCCCAACCACTTTCATTTAACCCTTCCACATAATATATACTCCCCAACCCACTTTATTATAACCCTCCACATATAAGCTACCCCATCGCATAAATAATTTCCCGACCCCACCACTTGAAAATCGCCAACCCTTACCAGCCGCCTGATCACCATTGATCATATCCTATGACAAATAAACCTTTTTTCACCCCCTAATGTCCGAAATTTAAAACGAATGGGGGTGGGGTGTGAAATGGGTGGTTTCAAACCCATGTCCCCCTGCCACACAGCACTCTCATGTTCTATCGCACCCCCCATCCTAAAACCACCAAACCATATTTTATCGTGAGATAATCTTCCATACTACTTTTTTCTATGTGATGAAACCACTAGAATTTGATATAAAACCTCGCGCCTTGTAATAAACCAAATTTCAAAAGTAATAAAACTCTGCCTAAAGAAATTATTTCACTATTTCTGTTTTTTGTGAAAAAGAGACCTGAAAGCCATTAACAAGTAGAGATGAAGCTTCACTACAGTCCAAATGCCTTCCACAGACCCACCAGTTCACTCAAACCTACTCGCCTCCCTGCAAACCTTTTTTTTCATTTAGAGTTGTTTCATTTTTCAGGTGATTAATAAAACGAGGAAATGCATAAACAATTTGATACTAGTTCCAACCTCTTTACTCCAGACTTACAGGATATGAATTTAAAGGCTTTTTAATCAGTAGAATATTATGTACAGCAGAAAGAGACAATTGAAACAGAGACAATAATTGTTACCAGGAATAAAACATCTACACTAGCAATATTAAAATTCATACAAATTTATCTCTAGGACACACTTTTATTTTGCATGAAGCTAAACCTATATTTTTACTAAAATCAACCTTTACCAAACATATAGAAACATATGAAATTTACCAGAAGATGATGAAGATAAATATTCTTGATGAAAAAACACGAGAGGATTAATGTGATTTATTATGAAAGGTGAAAGCAAACATATAGATGAAAGAAGAAGACAATGTGAAAGAAAAAAATAGTAACAACAATCTTAGAAAACAAGGCCAGATCTCAGTCAGTTAATAGGTGTCACTATCTTTTTGCAAAGATATTTTAGTTTCCTAGAATAAATCCTAGTCAGTTTGTTGGATAGAATTGTGAATTACGGATAAAACACGCTTCCCTAAGCGGAGTGGTGACCTGCATCAATCTTACAATAGATTACATCATGATATATCCTATTTGATTATAATGGATGAGGGTAGGAATTCCCATGTTCAACACATAAACAATCTAATAACATGTACATAATTCAGAAAGTTGTCAACATTAGAATGTTGCCCAATGCATACATGCCTACAGATATAGGCCCATGTTTGGATGATGATTTGTATGTAAGGTCACCATACAGATGATGTGTAAAACAATCCTGAAATCACAGTCTAGATGGCTGAAACTAGATCTGGGGTCTTCTTGTCTCGTTCACTCGATCATTTCGGTACAAGTCTAGCCATGTGAATATATGATTTGTCGTCGAACATGGAAAGACATTGTTTGATTACCAGCCAATGATGTGAGTTGTTAACAAATGTGAGAGGACCACCATTAATAAAAATGGCCCTCAAGGTATTGTATTACATTTCGCAAGGCATGAATGAATGATTTGATGTTGAACAGAAAAAAAAATCTTTCGGTCAAAAGTCTGGAAATGAGGATCTTGTCGATGTTGTAACAAGCCTCATGGTACTAGAATATAATGCTTCTAAGTGAACTTCTTGGATAATTATTTGTTGTCAACGGGAAGTGACCTTATTGAAAAATGAGAGTTACTCATTTCAGAGACAAGGGTATGAATTGATATAGCAATTTTTAGGGATGACGGTCATGAGAATAAAGGTTTATGAGTATTGCAGAAGGATGCGTTTATTCACTCGATGACTTCTCTTGAACATATCGGTGACACTATGATGAGTTTGAAGTATTGAACCAAAATTGAGGTGAAGGTATGATGAACCATAGGTATGAATGAACAATAAGGATGATTACCCAACCCAAACAGTCACGAACATGGAGTGAAGGAAGTGCAACGTTCGAGAGTGACTTGCTACCATTAAGAATGTTTGCTCGCTTTTCCCAAATTTTCCCCGGTCATTTGTCGACCAGTACCTCTTTATTTTTTAACAAGATTAAGGAGGATAACATTTTTTTGATCTATAATTCAACCCTTAGAGTGAATAAAGTATTGCTATTTAATAATTTAATGAGTCTAGCAATGAATGAAACTCAATTCTTGCCATGATCGACAAGCCCGTCACTATTTTATGTTTTAAGGAGCTTAACGATAGTGATATCCCGATATTTTTTCATATTTAGATAGTTTGAAAAAGAGGACAAAAGAAAACTCCATAAGTAATTTTTCGTAAATTTTCCACTCAGATCCAGAAAAGTGTAAAATAATATCTGAGAGAACCCCTTTGGACATGTTTAACCAAGGTATTCATTTCTCGTAAATAATCTATCTCAGTTCGGAAAAGGGGTAAACTTATACTGAGTAAATATCAATTCATTTATTTTTACGAGCTCGAAAAGACAAGTGCTCGACAATATTTTCACATTATCGGAGTCTGAAAAGAGATGAAAGAAGACTCCAATGGTTCCTTTTTCATTGTTATCGAAGCTTGAAAAAAAAGATAAAAGTGCGCTTCAAATCCTTTTTCATTTTTAAGAAAGCTCGAAAAATAAGGAGAAAAAGTATGCTTTGTACTGGTCAAATCATTCTTGAAATAAATCTGCACGACTAATCTGTTCATCAGTTGTAAGACCTGTTCAGAACAACATCAAATGGATTAAAAATACCTATTTCATGATAAAAAACATAATAAAACCACAGTTATAGCAATAAATTCAATTTGAAAATAATTAAATGACTATTAAAAGTAGTTTTACTATTCATTTTTACCATTCCATAGTTACCATTTGCATTTTGGAGCTCTGAACCTAATTTTGCCCCCGAACCTCAGTAGTTGATTGGGTGAAATAAGTAAGAATGTTTTGAATTCCCCCTGCAAGAGCACATGTCGAATGCCCCCTGCAAGAGTAGGTTCCCCCCAAGATTCATTTTATTCACCTAAGTAGAATACTAGTTACTAATAGCTGGACGGAATGAAGGTTCATTATAGGGGAGGATTTGTTTCATTTTTTAACAAGCTTGACATAGGAAAAGAACTATGCTCATGACCTGTTTCATTTTTTAATGAGGTTGAAACAGTAAAAGAACTATCCTCAACACATGTTTCATTTTTTAACGAGGTTGACATAGTAAAAGGAACTATCCTCATAACCTGATTCATTTTTTAACGAGGTTGACACAGGAAAAGAGAACTATCCTCATAGGCACTTGTTTCATTTTTTAATGAGGTTGACACAAGAAAAAGGAACTATCCTCATAAATTTTTTTAATTTTTTAATGAGGCTGACACAGAAAAATAACCATCCTCATTGCATAGTTGGACTAGTGAGTGTGTTGGGAAAAGACGTAGTCTAACGGAGTCATCATTTAAGAATTTTGATGAATACCACAAATGATAAGTTATAACATGCATTGACGAGTCTTCTCTACGGTCTCCATTGAATTTGAAATTTGTGAAGGTAATTTTTTTTTATCACCAGCCACTAAGGAGAATAACTAATGGGATCAGATTGATATTGCACTAAATATTTGAATAAAGGATCAAGCCGTTCAGTACTCATAAAGGAGGAACTAGATAGGATTCTAGATGATGACATGGGTGAATTCAATGGACAAAACATCGAAGATGAAGCAAAAGTAGATGATGTCATAGTTGAAATAGATGGTTGAGTTTGGGATGTTATCTCAGCCATGGTCAAATGACCCAGTGTATACCCTATAGAATCTACAGGGATTCGAAGTGAAACAAGATCAACAAAAGCAAAGCAAGGTGATTGACGAAAATATTCGTACAGGTCAAGCTTCTACCGAAAATGAGTTGGAGTTAAAGGTGTATCGTCTTGTGATATTTCTTCAATCGAAATCAAACTAAGTGCAAGAACATCGCCGTCAAGCCCAAAGTATATTTTAGGTGGTTGACTGTGTGATATGGGAGACTCAATGGCTACAATAGATTGTGGAGTGACTAATACAGAAATAAATTCTGGTTGTTTGACTTCAGGATCAATATTTTCTCCACCTCGGGAATATACCAACCGAAATGTAAGGGGATGATAGACCCTATTTCATTGGTCCTAGGGATGATGTCCAATTCGACCAATAACAGTTGCCCCTAAAGCACTATGGGATCCAGATCAACTTCCGGTTAAACAATATCAGGGTCGTGAGGTATGGTCTCACTGATTGGATGGATCGTGACCACGGGTAGCTGTGAAGAATCTGTTTCGACAACAGTAGATAAACCCGGATGTGTAGAAACAACTTTAGCTAACTCTAGTTTATGGGAAAATGATGTTTCACCAGAGGTACGAATTGTACTTGATTCAACAGATCATGATCGACTTCGCCTACCATAAGTAACTTCTGGTGGTAAAGGTGGTTTTAACGCTAGTATATGCAAACGATGGGGGAAAGGATTTTGTTCTTCCATGATTACTGATTTATCTTAACCAAAAACAAATAAACAAAATAAAGGTGTAATTCTAGGCAAAAGGTTCTACCAAGAAACTATGAACTGCAGAATACCTCCTGGCGAACCAAGAAATACGGGCAGGCAATCTCCCCGAATGTTGTGTTCGGTGTATCACAATTTACAAGGCAGCTGACTCGGTTCACTATGGATGGATAGCACCTAAATTTTTCCTCCCAAATATACCCGAAGGTACATGGAGGCCCAAATCCGTATTAGCATTGTCTGAGCAAAACTGCACAGTGAGAGCACCCCTTACTTATCGTACCGTAACACCACTTGATACACCTGAAATTACGTGGACGAGCTATGATATACTTACATACGTGGAGTGAGGTATCACACTCAGAATGTATCGCACAAAATTTAACGATAGCTGCATGTTTTATGATGCCAGAACACGTCTGTACCCTACACCTTCTAAATGTTATCGTTATGGTTCCAATGCTTTGTTAAGTAAATTGAGATTAATTTTATGTTGATCTTTCTTAACAATTTTCCTTTCAAAGTTTCACTACGATGATGTATTGGAAAATTCCTAGAATGAAACTAAGAATGATAAAAAATCTTTCACTTTTAGTTTTTCAATGAAAATCCTAGCTACTAGAGGGAAAGAGCAATCAATTTGTGAGAAAACAAATTAGATAACACAAACTAAATGTGGATCTTATAATTGTTCCTTTTTGCAAAACACACAAACCACTACATGCAAATGCAGATTTTTCTTTTCAGTTCCTTTAATGTTATGAATGCAGAAAAGAAACTTTTTGCACTAAATCAACAAAATTAAATGCCTTTTACTTTTGAGAAATGAAGAATATAAACAATAATTTATCTTTTAAAGGAAAAATGAGGAATGAAACAACAATTTCTCCTATCAGGAAATGAATCTTTTATGACAATTTCCTTTTTCAAAAGCGAATGGATCTAATGCGACAATAAAAATACTTTGAAATTTACTTTCCAATGATAAAGAAAAATGCTTTAAACAAACATTGAACAAATTTTCTTTCAGAGGAAGAGGTAGATGAATTCACTGGCCAATATTAGGCTCGGGCTTTTTAAAACACATCAGCAAACAAACTAAAACAAACTTCAAAGAAAAATTCAAGGGAATTTGGATGGATTCGGGAGGCAACGCAGTCTCTAAAGAGAGACAATGCTTCACAACACAGGCCTGAAATGGAGACAGTGCTATAAAAATCACTTTGTCCTGTCCAAGAGTGCATTGGGCATAGTGTAGAAAGAAAAACACAGCTGCTTAACACACTTATTTTGCAAATTTAGATCTTAAAAAGCCTAATCTTTGTGAGTAACAACTACTGGGTGAATTAACAGAGATAATTAGAGGCTAAAACACCTAGGATAAAGAGTAATCTCTCTAGTGGAGTCTCCAATTTGTTGGACATAATTGTGAATTACAGATAAAACACACTTCCCTTGATAGGTGCTAATCTAGAGCAACATATTAAAGACTACATGACTACTTTTCCTAACTAAGAACATACACACAGAATGGATTAGATGCTTACTTGGAATCCAAACGCTTCCAAATGATTCCTTCTATCGCTTCCATTGTAGCTTCAAATTCCAACCAGCTATGCAATATATTTCCTGCAAGAATGAACACTAAACAACAGAAGATAGCAACAAATTTCTATTCAAGTTAGTTTGGTAAATCAGTAAAGCATAAACCATATACATCAACTAAGATCTTGCAATATGGAAAATCAAAGCCAATAAAGATGCATATAGGGAAAAGTAAGTTGTATTCTTTATTAATGATATATGGGGAGGTTAAAACAAAATGACTGATTTTGTGTCACCATCTCCAACAACATCCAAACCTCATCATAATGCAGATATCTCTAGCAAATTTCCACTCAAATAAATATCCTAAGTGAAAAATCCACCAGCATTTCTCTACACAAATTCTTCCTTATCAAACACTAAGATCTGTGCTCAATTTATATAGAGGTTGAGGTAGTTTTGCACTCAATGAATTTCCAATAATAGGAAAGAATTGTTTCCAATCTTGTAGATGTCAAATGGACACATGGATTCAAATTTTGGCAGATGTGAACTCTTATAGAAGACACTAGCCAAGTGGAGATTCCGAAACAATGATAATTTCGCTCCCAATGTGACCAACGCACCCATAGATGTCCGGAAGTGCTTTACAGAGAAGCCTTGCATGGGGCTACCTGCATATACAACACACTTATTCCCTTTAGAGGCAACGTTGATGAACTCTTCTATGATATGTTATAAACTTCAAACCTTGGAAACCTTTGTAGATGGAAGTCTTAAATTGATATGTCTTATTCTTTGTCTTAGGGCATATAGCAACTGAAACATTAGGAGTTGATATACCCTATACATTGGTCCTGGAGATGATGCCCAGTTAACCAAGTCATTGAGAATGATGCCCAAATTGACCTATAACATAGTTGACATGATGTTTTGTGTAAATCTTTGTATAAATACTTCATTATATCGAAGTATTGACGGTGGATTTCTGAATATTTCTATAGCTGATTGATCTACTACTTGAGGTTTATTGTACCATTTCCAGTTGAAATTCAAGACAAGTAATAAAGGCATTTCTTTACAAGATGCATGTGTTGAGCTATCTCAGCGAAGTATAATTCCAATTTTTCATGTTATTTTCTTAAGTATTCCATTAAATTTAATGTGTTCTAAATTTGAATGTTATGACTGGAATTTTACTACAGAATTTGTTTAATCACACTCTGTTGTGAAATTTTATACATTTCTAGGATTTCTTCTGATATCTGATTTACAAAATTCTTAATTTCCTTCTGATCTCGATTTACCTCCTTCATTATCTGTTTTAATTAATCCTTAAATACTCCTTGATTCCGATTGAAAACCACTTCACCATTCAGCCTTGAGATCTGATTTTTTTGAGCTATCCTGCCCTGTAACACTTTCTTAATAATTTTCTTCTAATATGTTTTCAAGGTATATTGACTCCATAGCCCAATGGAAAATGGAAAATCACCTATCCATCTAAATCAGTAATTCCACCAACAAATCAAAAATCAATTCAAATCAAGCATACATAACTAGCCTAAAATTTATTAAACAAAAAAAATTAAAACATTAAGAGAGAGCCCTCTACAAGCATTAGGAAGGCTATATCCTAATCTCAAAATGTGGATGATAGTTACCTCTAATATTTATTTTTAACACACATAAAAAATCTTGGGAATTTTTGGAGTGATAACATGAGGAAAGAAGAACAGGACATTAGGATCAGTAGCTACAACGTGTTTTGATTGCAGGTATCAAGTTGCATGTATCTTTTCCTCACTAGTTTTTGCATGCATGTTGTATGCATGTGGCTTCTTGATCATGATCTATCACTGGAATAGAGTATTTCCTAGATTGATAGTGGATTTTCCAAGCCATTCCATTTCATAGATAGCCATGGTGTTGTGGGTTGATTTTCGTTGTTTGTTTTCTAGTTAGTTATCATGTTTGTTTAGCTGTGGATTGAGTTATTAGTTCTGGGAAGCCTTGATGGGAAAAAAAATGTGGATGTCTAACACACAGTTATGGGTTGAGTTACTAGTTCTATAAGCCTTGGTTGGAGAAATGCTCTCGAAGACCTAGGTGGGTTGAGTTACTAGTCCTGCAAGACTTGGTTGGAAAAAATGCTCTGGAAGCCCTATAACAACTAGGGTTGAGTTACTAATCCTAGAAGACCTGGTTGTAACAAGCACTCTTCAGCCCTAATACAACTTTGGTAGAGGAAAATTCATGATGGTTGTGATGTTTGACTTTGAGGTGGAATCAATAGTTGAGGGTTGAGAGGGTTCGGCCTCTGGAAGCCTTGGTTTGGCTTTGATGGATTTGGTTTATGAGATCCCAAATTAATTCTTGGAATATAGCATGGTGGTGACTGGATGAAGAGATATTTGACTTATCCATATCTATGGTCAGGTGGAATGTGTAATTCCTATACTTGGTTGCAGTTTTATTATGGAAATAAGAGCTCTTTTTCGTTGTATTGACGCATAAATATTATTTTTATTCTATGGTTTATATGGTTGCTGTGTGCTTTTCATTTATGTTTCTTATATGTTGGTTATCACTAGGTTTTATGATGGTGACGAAGCATGGCTCTCTTCATATTTTGATTCATAACTGAATTAACAATGTATCTATACCTAAATATACAATAATGCAGTTAATGTGATGTAGCAATAATGGTTCTTGACAATTCTTAGATAACTATGAGACCCCTATGCTTAGATATGTTATTTTTACCTATAGATTACATATTTTTGATATGTTTGACGAAATTAATATCATGTCTTGTAGGGGTCTAGTAAAGTCCTTGTTCAAATAATTTCTTTAGGATCATTCTTTGGGTGCATTATTTCATTCCTGAAATGTTCATTGATTTCTAGGAAGTCGCCTAGGATCTGTGCCTGAAAATTTTCCTTAAATCCCATGGATGTAGACACAGGAAAGGGAAATTTAATCCCCAGATGCATACATTGATGCTTTTTCATGCATCTAGAGCCTCCTAGATGCAATCATGCAGGCTTTTTCATGCATCTAGGGTTAAGTGCATTAAAAACATAGTGGGAAGAAGGGGTTAGAGGATTGAGCGGTTGGGCTATCTCCTGGGAGTTATGTTTATGATTTAGAAGGTATGTTTGATGTGTTTCTGTTGATTCAACTTCCTGAAGGTCACCTAGGAGATCGAATCAAATCATAGTGACTCTTCTCCACATGTTTACCCCAGTTGGCCAGTTACTTAGGTAGATGTGCGAGGGCATTGTTACAGAGTGATATCGACGCATGGTTCACCCCTTGGACTCGATGGGTGGTGTGTTGTTCATGCTTTTATGTTCGTTACGTATGGGTTTCTCATACCTATGGTGTATGTGCTTTTTGCATCCGCGCAATTTTGGTCATGGTTACAATGATGTCAACATGTGTAGGCTGATGGTGTTAATGTGGATTGTGTCGTCATGAGTATATGACTCATTACGTGTTGTGGATACATGTCATTATATGTTGTTATGTGTATTTTCTATGTGTGCTTGGTGACGTGTGATTATACGTTGTCACATGTATTGTCCGTTTATGCTTGATTGCATGTTGTTTATGATTTTGTATTGTCTTTGTTTATTCTTGTGAGTTGTTAGTGTCTATTCTTTGCTATTTTCCATGTGCATTTTTATGCTGGATGTTATCATGCATGTGGTCATGGTATGGGTAGTGATGTGGTCATGCATTGATGACGCGACTCTAATGACAATGATTTTTACATGTTGATATGCATGTGTGTTATATGTCTACATGTTGTATGATTATATCTATACATGTGCTACATTGATATGTAGATCTTGAAGATGAGATATCCTCCCCGAATCATACTAAGGTACATTTATTTATTGTGATTTGGTTTATCTGACATAGTATGCATTACAAGAAATAAAGAGAAAAAAGAATAGAAAGATGGTAGATTACAAATAATCCCTATGAGTCAAATGAGTAGCATGGTGTTGGGCACTTTTATGACTTTGCAGAAACACTGAGAAGTTTAAAGTAAGAAAAAAGGGATTGCAGGGAAGATAATGAAAAACTCGTACTAACATAGGAAGAGCAAGTAGAGGTTAATGTAGCCATCCTTCAAAGATTGTTAGAATTGTAGAAATAGGGGCCACTTCAGATAAGCTATGGACATGAGGATGGGACCAATGGAGCATATGAAAATTGGTCTCTTGATGGTCATAGGTTAGTAGAGATGACATCATTATAGATGGCATATTTTTGGACACTTCAAATAGGGGAGGTAACAAACGCATGTATTAGTCTAGTTCTGGTTCTGACAGGAATCATGATTGTTATCATTATCGTCGTTACATGAGGAGTAACATGAGATATTTTTTTGATGAATTTAATAAGGAGAAACCACCTACATTTGACGACGAGATGAAGAGACCACAAGATGCAGAGTCATGGTTTCTTGGTATGAATAATTTTTTTAGGTTACATGATTACTTAGAAAACATGGAAGTCAGAATAGCTACATTCAGCCTCAAATGTAGAGAATATATTTGTGAGAAGATGTGCAGAATTTCATATATATTTATGAGGAGGAGTTGACTTGGAGTGAGTTTGAGAGGCTATTCTAGTAGAAGTTTCTATCAAAGAGATACTACGATGACAAGGAAAAGGAATTTTTATGAGTTGAATATCAGTTCCATGATAGATGATGAGTATACTAGAAGGTTCTTGGAGTTATTGAGATATGTGCCTTACCTAAAGGAGCATAAGGGATATATTTAGAGATTTATTGATTGTCTTATGGTAGCATTTAGAAATATGATTGAGTTTGATGATCCTAGGTCATTGGAGGAGGCCATTCTGAAACTCAAGTATTGCTATGAGTAATCGAAGAGTAGATATGAGGCAAAACTAGACTCAGAATGTAATGATAAGAATAAAGGAAAATCGGAAAAGAAACGAGAAAGGCCTTAGGATTCAAGTAACAAGGAGAATGTTGCAACACCTAATAAGTTCAATGCCTCTCACAGATGAGAGGGATTTCGATCTGAGGAGCAGAATAAGGATGAAGGTTGGAAGCCTATACACTATTGGACTTGTGGAAAATAATATAACATGATATATTGTCCATAATATCATGGTGGTAGACCGCAGATCTACAATGTGAAGGAGGCAGAAACTGTGGGAGATGTTGGAAATTTTTGGACACCTAATTCTCTAAGGCTTGGGGTGGAAGTGTAACATTCAAAGGGAGTCCAAGGGAACACTTGGAATATGAAACCAAGGGTCACTAGATATGTATAAATGTGTATCATCGTGAATAATATATACATTCAAGGTTGATATTTCATATCTCATGTATTCACAATTGTTGTTTTTAACATGGTATCAGAGCGGACATATGCTAGCCCAGCTCCAAATTGAATCACTGGTATTATATTGTGGCCTTCCTCAAGAAATTTGTCCTGAATTTCTTGCTATTTTCTACCTTGCATAATTGTCGTGTTCTTAATCTCCGCGTAGAATAGTTTAAAGGATTTTGGAATAGTTAACATGTGTGTGGCTATGTGGAGAGAGAAGCCAAAAAAGAGGGTAATATTATTCAGTTCTTTTGAAGAATGGTATGCATTAAACAATGGTTTCTCCTTTCAGTTTATTATATCCTAAGTCAACATTCGCTCCTCAGTGGTAATAATTTTCACCTCGTTGGTCTCTCTTTGTGTGCTATCCTCCCGGTCCATACTCCCATTGCCTTTCCCCACTGTTCTTCCCACATGTGGAGACTGTAATACTGCTGGTTATAATAATTTTATCATGGTTTGGTGCTATTTTTTGAGCTTTAGTTGTGGCACATTGTGCCACTCCTCCACACCATATTTTTAATTACCTCAGCCCCTAGGTGCTCCATACCATACTGACTCATCCATATCAATTTTTTTTTTCTTTGTGACTACACTACGTGTTAATACATGTCTCCTCCCACTATGTGTTATATGCCCTTGGTCATACGACTCTCCTCCACTGCACCCCTGTTCATAAGACCTGCCCCCTCAACAGTATTACAGTAATTCCATACTACTCCTTCAAAATTCTTGGTACTATGTATATCTAATACATAAAACCAAATCTCAGTTTTTGGTTTAAATGTTGTATCACAACTATACCATGTTTGTTGTTCCCTCAAATACCACTAAAGTCACCACACCACATACTAGCTTTGTTGTAATATATATTATGTTGGCCTATGGTAATACTATGAAGCCATTTCTCATGTCTTTGTAGCCTAACCCTTGCCCCCTCCACCTTTTTCACCCAACTTGCACCACAATACAATACTTTGCTCGTATATTGGTATACCCCTGACATACTCTTGGCATTGTTGGCCCTCAATTTTGACCCTTTTTCGCCATGCATAGTCGACCTATCTATCATCCCTTGCAATCATACCATGGTCATATTTTTCATATTTTTTCTTCTTTTTTCACATTGAGGTAAAACAATTGCCTTTTAATTTTTTGAATTTTTTGTAAAAAATGGGTATTAAAAATTATTTTTTGACTGAAACAGAAATTCCCATAATGGCTCCAGTAAAGTCGTATGTGAAGGACACTTGGGCACAAACTGAAGATAAATTTGAGAATTATAGGAACCAAGCATTGAAAAAATATTGGCACACTCCAAATGAGTCAGAACATGCTCAGTAAAAGTTGGTCAAACTTGACTAGTCACCTAGAAAATCCCCTCATTTAAGGGGCCATTTTGTGATTTTTAGTAATATTCCCATATTTTTTGCAAGAAAATGGATGAGCTCGACTCTATTAGGTGTATTAGGACTCTTACTGGTTTTTACAACTATTTTAGTTGACCTTTTTATACTTTTATCCTATTTAAGCCCAACTATTGAGCAACTATGGACATGTATTATGAGTTTTGAGACTTCCTTACTTCTGAAAATAATTTGTAGAGCTTGTATTATATTTTCCTACTATTTTGGTTGTGGGATGTGATTTTTGATCTAATATAGTTTATAGTTTCAATTGTACCAAGAAAGGGTGGAGGGCTCCCATTCTGAGCTAAGTACATTGCATTTTAATTTTGTGTATAATTGTGAATATTTTAGGTTGTTGTTTCCTTTATAGCTTCTTCTGAACATTTTATGAATAGATTCATTATATTTCATGCTCATTTATGTTTTTGAATTATTTCCTTTCATTAATTTTTTTAAGTATGAAAAGTCAACCAAGGTATCTAAGTTAGATCCTCTTCCTCCTAGATTAAGAGTTGAATTGGAAATTGTGTTTATGCATTTGATCTTTGCTACTTTGGCTATATTCTTTATGGTGGAACTGATCTTGTTGGAATAGGAGTAATGAGGAAGGGAAAGTATGACCTGTAAGTTAGAGCAAATTCCTTGTTGGCTATACTCCATAAAGACTAATTTCACTCTTGCTTCTATGTCAGAATTTCAATGTTTTAATTTCAGTAATTTATATTCGTAATATGCATTTCCATTATTTTCAGTGAAACAACTACTTCATGCACTAGATAATCTAAGATACATATACCTTGGTGTGCTTCTAAGTATACCAACCGATATTGATAGTTAAAAAATATGTTGTAATTCAAGTCAATAAATTAGACTGACATTTTTAGTGTCGTTGTTGGGGAAGCATGCGTAGATAGAGCTAGTTAGGAATATTGCTTATAGAACATATAGAAAATAAAATAATAAAAACAAAAAAATAAATTCATTATGGTTATTCATGCTTAGACATAAAAATTAGGACGTTAGATCCCAAAAAAAAAAACCCCACAACCATTAGAAAAAAAGAAACTCACTAACTACAAAAATCACTAGAAAAACAAGATCTCTAAAACATGATATTGGATAAGTCATTTAGAGAAGGAGGGTATGACACCCCAAGGATTTTCTCAAATCCTTGTCAACAATTTCGAATCGTCATTAGGGATGAATCTTCATTTCAAAAGATAGAAGAGTAACAAATCATCCATGAAGAGGATCCACAAAAAGAGAATCTGGAAGCTTCTTCTAGTTATCTTTGTAATGTGATCAATTAGTTATGGATTACATGCAATGAGTTTCAAACAATAGAGCTAAAAAATGAAGAATATCTAGAATATGTATCACAATATCCCTTGTGCATTCATTATTTTGAAAAAGTTCCACAAGAAGAACTTTGTGATATGACAGTTGAGGAGAATCAAAGATTGAAAGAGTATACTCAAGATTGGTTTCAAGTTGTCATTCAGCCGCAAAACCACTCCATTTTTCAACATTCCTAAGCATAAAATATTTATGGTCAACTAAATTTTCAAGTCCAAACATTGATTAAGGTATATTTTTTAAACATGGATATGAGTCTACTTATGATCTTGTTATGCAAATCAATGCATTGGAAATTCTCTTTTACTTGAGAGAATAACTTACTTTTCCGAAATAGAGTAGGATATAATATAATAAATAAATAAATAGGTAGAATGATCTTGCAATAATAATTTTGGTTCAAAATCTCATGGATAATTCTTCAAATCATTGTTCAATACGCATTTGGAAGGATTTCATGGAAAAATGCAGTAACAAAAATCCTATTTTTGATAACCATACTGGATCATTTTGAATGTGTGTTATTAAAAAAAATATCTCTTTAAATATAGTCTTTAAACCCAAATTTCAATTTTCAATTTGGATCACAAATAAAAAAGATATCATCAAAATAAACACTACATCCCAAGAAAAATGTTGAGGACAGAGTTAGCAAAACATTCATTCGAGGGGTTCAATAGAAACCTTTTTACACGATATATAGAGGGAAGATATCACTTTGAATATATTTTCCAAATCAAATTGAATCACCTCATTCTGAAATCAGATGAAAATGTTATGCTCAAAATACTAACTACTTGGAGAAAACTCTGCATGTTGGCAATTCTACGTCTTCATTATTAATTGGCACATCTCACATAAAAAAACATAATTTTTTCAAAACCCATTTATATGAGAGATATATATTAAATTATAGTTCAAGATATAATTTTATTCATCCCATTTAAAGGTCAAATGAAAACTTTATGCCACATTTAGTGTCTACAGGTCGTAAAATCATCATAGTTAAACTATGCCTCCTAGGTCTGTTCCTCAACAATTTTGTGATATCAAACCTAAGTATTTTAAAAACTTGTTTCTAATCGATAGAAAAAAATGAATATACTTTAATCTCCAAGTGGAATCACATCGATCTGATCTTTAATGTAAAATTAACACTCCAAATACTGATTATTGGTCTAGTGAACAATTCACAAGAAGCTCTATCAAACATGGTACTTCGCATTATTTTTAGCATATAATTTTAAACCATTTTGAAAACCTATTTATACACAAATTATCTATATGAATACACTTCAACTATTCTTTGGAATCACTCTAATTGGACATAAAAAGAATATTTTTTGAACAAAATACCCCTAGGAAGTCTAGGCTGGCCACCATTCCTCAAGGGGTAAACAAATGCATTTTCCTTGAATATCATCGTTGACTTTTTTTCAAGAATTTCTTGTAATAGTTTTCATTATTTCATGGAAGAAGAGAGATTATACAACTCTCTTCATCCTTCATCTAATATTGTATTGTAGGAAAGCATTGTTGGACAAAGGAAATTTCAAAGTCAAAATTTAAAAATTCATATCTATGAATATGAAATGAAAATATTCAAGTGAAAAAAAATTGATAATTCACCTGACGCTGATTTTATCCAAAGAAACTAAATTCTCTTGAAGTTTTCTTTCAGTTTCTCACCAAAAACAATTCTCTTGAAGCTTTCTTTCATTTGTTAACCAATAACACCAACAATGTTATAAGATGGATCAGGATAAGAGAAAAATACATGAAGCCAATCAACAAAATAAGAAGACAAGTTTATTTCCAAGTCACATTCGTTGCCCAATAAACCTTTCATAATCTATATTGTTTATGGTTTCATTCATCATCCATATAGTATGCTAAGCTCCATGAACATCCATGTTCAAGTCTAAACCTATTATCTATCTATCCATATACTCCTAGATAATTAATTCAACCTATATAACTTTCATAATATTTCCATACTTCCCTACTCCATTATACCATACTTCCATTAAAAAATAAAAATAAAGATAAAAAATAATAGAGAGATTTGGCTCTGAAAATCCAGATTCTGGGACAATACAAATCTGAATTCATATTGGAAAATGAGGTCACCTGGCTAATATGAATTCCTTTAAAAATAATTTTGTTCGAGGTTGATATTCTATCCTCCAATTTCCATACTTGAGGACAATTCTTAAAATAATCAAGGGGGAAGACAAAATAAAACAAGTGCATTTGTTTTTAAAAGTTGAGAAAATCAACAGGAAAGAGAAACTCAACATACTGAGAGCATCAAGGGACGTGATGATCAACATGTAAATTTTGTCACAAGGGACGTGTATGCAAAGAGCTATTTGAAGATTAGTGGACCAACATACAAAGAGATATTTGAAGATCAATGGACCTGCATACAAAGGGAAATCAATTAGAAGAGATATTCATTGGAAATAAATCACTTTTAAAGCATGGAAAAAGGGAAGTGATGAAATACTATAAGTTGTATGTTTTTTTAATACCTTTTGGTTTTGAAAAAAAGTCTTAAATTAGAAGACTAATTAAACCTTGGTGCATAAGAGTGTCATTTTTATTTCCTATGCATCCCAAATAAGTTTCTCTTTTCATAAAATATTTCAGCCCCACTACCTATTCAAATCATGAAACTTTCTACCCCAATGTATATTCAAATCATGTCTCTATGCCTACAAAACTTGTTTGCCAAAAAAGAAAGCATGGGTTAGTGTCATAAAGAGAATAACAAAGGTGGATTTATAATGCTATGGTATGAATACTGCATTTACATAATTTAAAGTGAAAAAATTTACTCCATTATGGGTCTTGAAAAGACCTTAAAGTGGTCATTTGAAAATGCTAATTTAAAGAGTAATTATTATGAAAATTGCATCATGAAAAGAAAGACATAAGGCTTTCAAGGAGAATAAGAAATCTTTAAAGATACATTAAATAGTGCATAAATGGTTTTTGAAATTGAATGAATTACAAATACATATGTAAGCAATGGTGAAATAAGGCGCAACCCTTATGTTATAACCTTTGAAAACTATATGCATGAAATGGTAAGAATGGGGCACATGATGTTTTCACTAAAAAACTTTGCAAAAGGCATACATTGAAAAAGGAATAAGGATGCATGCAATTATAAGAAAATTTATACACCAAGAAAAATGATGAGAAAATTCAATTTTTGAAAATCGATGGTCATGCAAAATGAGAAAGGAGAGGACATCTATTAAGTTGATGGTCAAAATTTCAAAACAATGCACAAACATAAACCCAGTCAAACATTTTTAGAAAGAGAGGCAACATTCAGTAGAGAAAGGAAATGTTCAACAGAGAAAAATCACCTACGCGGAAGCAAAGAGGAAATGGAGGCTCAGAATTACAGAACCAAGCACGGGATCACAACCAAGAGGCTAGGTATGAAATGCAACCTAGAAGATAAAAATCGATTTTTAAAAAAAGCAGAGAGAGAAAATCAATTTAGGAATGAAATCTAGGATATGTCTATGTTGAATACAAAATCCAAGGAAAACGGCAAACAAAAAAACTCTACAAACTAAATGTTGAAATATTCCTTCGGATCCCGTCAAAATTGTAAAGATTACAAATATGAGTTTGGCTAGAAGACAGTTTGTTTTTGTAGGTAAAGTCATAAGTCTGAGTTGTGGTGGCGTTAACTTAACTTTGAAATCGAGATTGAAGGTGATAGCATATCTCAAGTTTGTTGCTAGCAACATAAATTCAAAATCTTGGCATATATTTGGGACAGTGTAATTAAAATCTGAATTCACATATCTTTGGTGGTAGCGCATCTTAAATATTGAGTTAACATGTCTTTGGTTTAACCGTAGACTTCAGGTGTGTGGTGGCCAATGCTAATATTCTAGTCACATTAATTAACCTCAGAAAAAATTCCAAAGTGCATGGTGATTGTTGGAGAACAGCCAGAAAATCGATTTCTTTGTATGATTCAATTTCTGACGAGACAGTGTATAGTAATGTTAATTAAAGTTGAAAGAATAGATGAGTACGTGCATTTAAAGGGAGATGACCAGAATTATGATTGCCCAAAGGCAAAAAACCTGTAATTTTAGTTAAATTTCGAGAATTCAATTTTTTAAGAGGGTAGTGAGAAAAAGATCATTTTTTGAGGTATTTCAGACACATTGTACTTTCCATAAAGGTGTTTTTAAGGCATCAAAAATAGAGCCTTCTCTCCACAAGCAGCAAAAATAGAGGGGAAATCTCAGAGGTCTTTTTCTCATCACAGAATGTGTCCAACAATTAAAAACATCCACATCAGGTCCTAAGACCAAAACAAGAAAGAACAGATCCATCAGATCCATCCAGACTTTAGTATGGGAAGTATATTTGAGCCCACTAGATTTCAAATTCAAATTTGGAATAAGGAGACTATAGAGAAACTCTATCAAGCTGGACTGTTATATTTTCTTAGGAATTTTAATGGGAATAATTCAAAAGTGTCATAGATGTTTGTGTCTAACATTGATAATGAGAAAACCATGGCAAGATAAATTCTTGTTCCAATCACACCATAATACATTTCTCAAGAAACAAATTTATCAAAGACATGGAAGGAATATTATAAAGGGCATAATTTTAAAGAGAAGGGATGGAATTACTTATTAGAGAATTAGAGAAAAGGAACATTTGAAAAAATCAAGGGAATTCCAAGGGAATGGTTGATAGAAACATGGGAAGAACAAAAGGGAGGTCATCATCCAGAGGCAGAAGATCAAAGAGACAATGGAAATTATGAGGTAGAAGATAAAAGAGACAAAGAAAATTATGAGGACGTGCTTTAGAATCGACAAGGGAGAGATGTTGGCCCTCAATTTTGACCCTTTTTCACCATGAATAATCCACATATCTATCATCCCTTATGATCATACCATGATCATATTTCCCATATTTTTGTCTGTTTTTTCAAATTAAGGTAAAATAATTATGTCTTTTAATTTTTTGGATTTTTTAGTAAAAGTTGGGTATTAAAAATTATTTTTTACTAAAACAAAAATTCTCGTAATGGCACCATTGAAGTCGTATGTGCAGTACACATGGGCACAGAATGAGGATAGATTAGAGAAGTAAATGAACCAATAATGGATAGACTGCTTTTGGAAATCTCCAAATGAGTCAGAACAAGCCCCGTCAAAGATGGCCAAACTTGACCAGTCACCCAGAAATTCCCTTGACTTAAGGGACAATTTTGTGTTTTTTTAATATTCCCATATTTTGTGGAACAAAAGGGATGTGTTTGGCCCTATTAGGTGGATTAATACTCTTACTAGTTTTTACAACTATTTTAGTTTATCTTGTTATTCTTGTATCCTATTTAAGCACAATAATTCAACAAATATGGACATGTATTATGAATATTGAGAATTCTTTACTTGCGAATATAGTTTGAAGAACTTGTCTTCTATTTTCTTGTTATTCATGTTGTGGGATGCATTTCTTTATCTACTATAGTTGATAGTTTCAAGTGTACCAAGCAAGGGTGGAGGACCCCATTCTGAGCTAAGTACACTACAGTATAATTTTTTGTATAATTTTGAATGTTTTATATTGTTGTTTCCTCTATAGTTTCTTGTGAATATTTTATGAATGGATTAATTATATTCCATGATAATTTATGTTTTTTAATGATTTACTTTCAGTAATTGGTTTAATTAGGAAAGGTCAACCAAGGTATCCAAGTTAGATCCTCTTCCTTCTAAATTAAGGGCTGATCTGGAAATTTGTTTATGCATTTGATCTTTACTAGTTTGGTTATATGCTTTATGGTGGAACTGATCTCTTTGGAATAGTAATAATGAAGAAGGATAACCAAGACCTCTAAGTTAGAGCCTCTTCCTTGTTCGATATGCACCATAAAGACTCATTTCACTCGTGCTTCTAGATCATAAATTCAATGTGTTAATTTTAATAATTTATGTTTGTAATATAAATTTCCATTATTTTCATCTAAACAAGTACTTCCTAGACTAGATTAATCTAAAATTCATATAGCTTGGTGTCCTTTTAATTCTACCAACCAAAATTGATAATTAAAAAAAACACTCTAATTCAATTGAATAAATTAGACTCACAGGCATGATCATATGCTCCTGGTTATAACGTATAACACCACGGTAAAATATAACTATTCCATCATTATAATCGTGAACCTCTCCACCTGTATAGTTTTTACCCAACATATATATTAATACCCATCATATCTCATCTCCCCCATATACACATTTCCCCATGTCTCCCATATACAAAACACTCGTCGTACAAGGGGAATCTACTATTGATATATATTGAATGTGGTAATAGAAAAAATAAATAAATGCAATGCCCGTACAAAGAGGAGGTACCACTCCAGAAAAAATGCTAGGAGTTGAAAATATACATGGTATGTACATTTTTTGATCTACATTGACTTGTCTGTATGAAATCTATGTGTTGAAATATTTGAAGACTGCATAATGAATGGTGTTAACTACTATACTTTTTTTTGAATTGTTGTATATCATATGTCGTTGCTTTTTTTGGATTGGCATATAAAATTAATTGTTTAGCATGCATATTTTATAACACAAATGTGTATTGGATGTATGGAAAGTGATTATGATTAAGTGGATCTATGGAATTTTTTGTATATAAAGGATTATTAAAAACAAAGGGGCCATTGTATATGAATAAATGGAACTTTGAATTATTTTAAAGGATATATGGACTTTGTGAAGAGTGAAGTTTTTTATATATGTTTTTCCGTTATGAACATGTGAGCAAGATTTGCAGTGTGTATAGAACTATGACTATCTGAAAGATATTGACAATGTGAAGGTAAATGTTGAAAATTGGTCACCATTTTTAAAATAGCAGTGGCATCATAGATTCTATCATATTTGTTTGGCCACATAAAGCATGGTTTTTTTATTTTCCCTTGGTATTTATTGTGAGGAAATATAGCAAAATCAAGACCATTTTCTCATGTTCTTTTTACCACCTTGGTAAGAATCATTGATAGTGAAGCATCCAAGATTTTGAATCTCTTTGCTAAATTTGAGTTCTTGATAAAATGACTAAATTCGGTAATTTATTAGAGTTGTTGAGAACTCTAAAGGAATCTACCACTGAAAGTATAGTTAAAATCAACAAGGCAACCCTTTATGATATTCAAACATGTTTACAAGATGTGCATGACAAGATTGAACTTTTGTAGCTTGAGTCACAGTTACAATGAGATAAGCTTCAACAAAAGAGTTGATTCTGAACCTATTTTTTTCAAAAAATTGAGACAAAATCCCATCGGAAATAGGAAATTGTAGATGTAGTACCAATTTCAGGAGAAGATGTGTAGAAAGATGCAGAAATTCAACATACATTTTCCAAGCCCATCATCAGAACATGGGAAGAGCTTGTCAATAACAAGCACATAACAAGTCTTGGATATGAAAAGGAGGTTTCCTTTCATATTCTAGACTATTCCAAGCCCATTCAATTTCAAATTGTTGTTTTTCTTCATGATAGATGACCTTCAACTATTCCACATTGTGCTCCTCTTGCACAACAACAACAATAGAATGTTAACTGCCAACATTGTGACCGAGTTGGCCATATGAAAGATTAGTGCTTTGATATTGATACATGTGAATATTGTTATAAAACCACTCACTCTTCACACATATGCTTCAGAAACAAGCCTCCTTCAAGAACAAATATTCATCTTGGATGGTGAAAAAATTGTAGGACCATCATATTCCAACACTCATCCCAATCCTGGAATGCCTCCTCATGTGTTACCCACCATTGCGCAGCTGATGCATGCATGGCTAGCTTACAGGCCCATAGCCTTCGTCCTTGGGGAACCTCGGCTTTGAATGCCCGTAAAAAGTTCCTGACATTACCAAAAACATAGAAATAAGGTATATCTCTTACCTATGAGGAGATGCAATGGAAGTTCTTTGTGATCCGAAGACACCGCAGCGTGGAGACATCATTTAACCGGCTTTTCCAATTGTCCATCTCCCCATCAGAGTCGAAGCAATAGTCACTATCCTTTTCCCAACAGAGTATCCCCTATGATTTGGGGTTGGTCCAATCTTCATCTCACACAGTCAACTTATAGATGTGATCCACATCCTCTTCATCACACGTTCATTCTGTGTATCGTTCACCCTCCGCCAGATCTAATGGTACTATTACACTTGTACCGTTATTCTTGAATACCATGCTTCTCTTATTTAGGTTAATGATGCCTCCCATATCGATGGCCCAATCCAAGCCTAGGAGTGCAGGGTAGGGACCCGCATCTTCGGGAATCTGAATTAATTCAAATTCGACCCGAACCTTAACCCCTGCAATGTCCACCGCAATCTTCGATAGTCTTCCAAAGGGAATGATCTTCTGTTGATTAGCCATACGTAGCTGGATAGTGGACCATTCCAACTTAGGTTCCCCCATTCATTACCGATTTTCTTTAGGTAATACATTCACGTCCGATCCTAGGTCCAAAATAACCTGATCCATCTCGTAATCACCAATCTGCGTAGTCAACCGCGTCTCCCTATCGGTGCATTTCTTATACCTGTAGAGTTTATGTACATCCTTGACATCCAGAGGGAGAATAGGTCGTGTTGTGCAGCTATCTATCAATGCCTGAAGATTTTCCATAACCCTCGGGTTGTGCAGTAGCTCCATACATGCTTGTAAAAGGGGTTTGACGTCCCCATTTTCCTTGAGGTCCTCAAGCGGCTATGAAGTACATGCCTTTGCCTCGGAAAAGTCCTTGCAATCTGTGATAAATGTTTCTTTCTCCTTTTCTAGATCCAACCCTTCCTGTTTACTAACTTATTTCCAGATCAGAGGCTCGGTTGCAGTTTTCTCCCCGGGCCTCCTAGTGGCCATCCCACTATGTGTTACGACATTCATGCCTGGATGTTTGTCTTGTAGTTCGTCCTTAACCCTCTGCACATTTTGTGTAGGTGTCTGCTAATTTTCCCGCACCTTCACTATCAAGACTTGACAGTCTTCAATCACATGGTCCAACTGCCTACAATAACTGCAGGTCTATCTTGTAGCGTTTGGACATTCCCTGGAAAAATTCCCTAACTCTCAACAGTTATAACAGATGAGTTTCCCTCATCCCTGACCTGTACTTCCACCTCTTACGCCTCCCCTGCCCCTTGCTGGGGAACCCCCTACACTTGAGAGGGATCTAGGTGAGGATGGATCTGACTACACCGTATAGAGATTCCCCTGATTGATCATCAAATCATACGTCCGACAGTTCTGTTAATCATGTCCTATCGACCTGCAGAACCTGCACCATTGCTGTTTTACTTCTGGGACGTACACAACAAGGCAGGGACAGTGGTTTGTGTCGTGCAGCCCTGCAATGCGGTAATAATCGAACCATAGTGCTGGCCCACTTGGTCCTACCACTTCGCTAGGGCATAGCAGACTAGGTCCCTCGGCCTGCATGTAGTCCATTAACAGTGGGCAGTTATCCTTGGTGTGACCATTCCTCCTACAACGTATGCACATATTTCTAAGCTAGCCTCACTCCTTTAGCAGGTTTTGTATCTCCATGTGCATCACCTCCAGTTTTCCTTGGTTCTGCTAGATGCCTAGCTGGGTATCTTCTCTAGGCACAACTTCTAACTTCGTAGTGACCTCCAGGGCCTTTTCTAGAGATTCAAAAGTTTGGTGACCCATAGGTATGCGTAGGTGATGCAACAACATAGCAATGAACCACTTCGTGTGGTGTCTTGTATCGTACTAAAATCCTCCTTCCCTGATCATCTTCTTCACCCGTTGATCGGCCTCCCATATCGATTCAGAAGGCCCTTGCTTGAAATCCTTTAGATCGAACATTATTTGAGAATATGACTTACGCTTCTTGAGCTGTTGTTTTAAGGCTTTATTTATCTCTTTGATGGTTGAGTTTGCATGTTGTCTGATGTATCCCATGTACCAATCCAAAGCTCTTCCTTTGAAGGCAAGGGATAGTTTTTCCCTCTTCACCATATCACTAGCTACATTCTGGGCAATCCATACCGATTCTGCGAAAAACCAGAATTGCTCCATGTCCTCATCTCCCACACCCTTAAAGGTAGGCAATTTCATGTGAGCAGCCATGTCGTATTCTGGTGGTGGAGGTGTGGGTGAATTCTTACCCCTACGCTGGTTTTAAAGTGTTGTGGCTGGAGGACTCTGCACAGCTACTTCTCTTACTGGGCTGTAGATAGATCTACCTCCTTCTAGGTTGGTCCGATAGTATTTTCCGCTTCGCATCGTACTCCCATCCAGATCAACGGTCATTTACTCGGTGTGACTACACAGAATAATTTTTTTGCACAGTAATATCTTATTCAACAATGGTAAAGTCTTCAAAAACTTACCCCTAAATCCTTTGAAGAATCTTCGCTTTGCCTCAGATTAGGAGATGAATTGATTGATGGAAAATTCCATCATGAATCCTCCTAGCATGTTGTCCAACCAGTCATCTACGGTGTGCATGATGGTGTTATCAGCCTTTTCTAACCACTGGATCAATTCTGGGGTCCACTGTGTGACCCGCTCGTCCTTCCAACACTTCTAAAATTCGACCAACCTTTCACGCCACTCCTGGAGCTTGATCACAATGGTTACAAAAAACATCTCATAATCTCTGTGAAAATATACCTATTTTTCCACTCTCCAGCGGTCAACCTCTTACTGCGGTTTTCTTTCACTGTGAATTCCTGAAATTGTTGTTTGATCCATTCATGAATTTCTTTTCTTTCAGGTATCCAGTACGACCTTTGCATTACCTGATCCCTCTCTCAAAATGCTTCACCCAGATCCCTCTCGAGCGCAGGCAGTTCCCCAACAAGGGGCAGGGGAGGCAGAAGAGGTGGAAGCGTAGGTCAAGGATGAGGGCAATTCATCTGTTATAATTGTGGAGGGGTAGGGAATTTTTCCAGGGACTATCCAAACCCTACAAGACAGACCTGTCGGTATTACAGGCAGTTGTACCATGCAATTGAAGATTGTCTAGTCTTGGTAGCGAAGATGCAGGAAAAGCAACTAACACCTACGCAAAATGTGCAGAGGGTTAAGGCTGAACTACGAGACAAAGATCCAAGCGTGAATGTCGTAATGCATAGTGGGATGGAAACCGGGGGGCCTGGGGAGAAAACTGCAACTGAGCCTCTGATCCAGCCATCAGTTAGCAAACAGGAAGGGTTGGATCTAAAAAAGGAGAAAGAAACATTTATCGCAGCTCACAAGGACTTTTCCAAGGCAGAGGCATCTACTTTGCAGCCGCCTAAGGACTTCAACGCAGATGAGGAGGTCAAACCCTTTTTACAAGAATGTATGAAGCTACTGTGCAACTCGAGGGTTGTGGAAAATCTTCAGGCATTGATAGATAGCTCCGCAACATGACCTATCCTCCCTTCAGAAGTCAAGGACGTACATAAACTCTATAGGTATAAGAAACACACAGGCAGGGAGATGCGGTTGACTATGTAGATTAGTGATTATGAGATGGATCAGGTTATTTTGGACGTAGGGTTGGACGTGAATGTATTACCTAAACAAACTTGGCAACGAATGGGGGAACCTAAGTTGGAATGGTCCACTATCCAGATGCGTATGGCCAATCAACATAAGGTCATTCCATTGGAAAAACTATCGAATATTGTGGTGGACATCGCAGGGGTTAAGGTTCGGACTGACTTTGAAGTAATTCAGATTGTTGAAGATTCAGACCCCTACCTTTCACTCCTAGGCTTGGATTGGGCCATCAATGTGGGAGGCATAATTAACCTATATAAGAGAAGCACGATATTTGTGAATAACGGTACAAGGGTAATAGTACCATTAGATCCGGCAGAGGGTGAATGATACACAGAACCAGTGCGTGACGAAGAGGATGTGGATCACATCTATAAGTTGACTGCATGAAATGAAGATTTGATCAACCCCATAGTGACTAGTGACTATTTCTCTGACTCTGATGGGGAGATGGAGAATTGGAAAAATTGGTTACATGATGTCTTTGCACTGTGATGTCTTTGGATCACAAAGAACTTATCTTGCATCTCCTCGAAGGTAAGAGATTTACCTTATTTCGATGGTTCTGGTAATGTTAGGGACTTTTTACAGGCATTCGAAGCCAAGGTTCCCTAAGGATGACGGCTATGGGCCTGTAAGTTGGCCATGCATGGATCTCATACACAATGGTGGGTAATGCATGAGGAGATGTTCCAGGATTGGGAAGAGTGTCAGAATACGATGATCCTATGATTTGAGGCCCCATCCAATGTATGAATCAGAATGTTCCTTGGATCCGAAGATCCATGAGAATATATGTTCGCATGGGTAGAACAATGGTGTGATAGATCTGCCCAGGAGTGGGGTCATATCCTTAATCATGCCCTGGGACCACTTATAATCACATGGTACTTAGATGCAGAGCTCTATCGGTGCACCCACCACTAGGAGGCTTTGAAGGATGTTTTTTGAGGAAAATTTGGGATAATAGGCAGGATAGAAGCGCTTGACGCAGCTCTGTGGGACATTGAGACTATAGCATGGGGTGAATCGCACATGTGTGTTGCACCTGAAATAGCCAATTGGGAGCTGTGGACACCAAGCATGATCAAATATTGTAGCCTAGCCCCAAAATAAGGTAATAATGATCCACGAGAGGGTCCTGGCTCATAATTGAACAAGGTGTACACGGGTAGTAGACCACTCGGGCTGCGAACGGATAGCATTGAGATGCACCCCACGTTGGTAAAAATTCGGGATACGATTATTATATCTCCACCAGCTCCCATAGCAAAAGGGCGGCTACGCTCAACTCTCAGCCTCATAAGTTATTACAGAAATTTTGGTAAAAAATACACAGTAATCATAGAACCTCTGAAAGAATTGTTCATGAAGGCAACATGGTTCTGTTGCGATGACACAAACTAAGAAACCATATCTTTGGGTTTGGAGTACTCAGGGCTTAAGCCTATGTTGGGGGAAGATGCATAGGGGGCACAAGTGTTTGAGCCAGGTGTAGCAGGAACACCAAGAGTACAGGAGGTGTGAAAACTAGCCGTTGGCATAGTAATATCTGGTAAAAAGAAAAATTTACCATTAAAAGGAGCAAGTCGTTCGCATTTAATGGGGCATATTTTTAGGATTTTTTATCGTTTACCTAATCATAAGTTCCAAGTCAAGTTTACCCTACTGTTGGATGCCCACGGGCACTATAAAAAGTGCCAGATAGCTCAGACAAGGGTTCCATCTCACTTGCATAACTTGCACCTATCCTCTTTATCTCGCATGAGCTTGAGCTATAAGATTTTTTGGGTCTGCATTGTCCCTATAATGTGAGATCAACCTCCCCTTACTAATAGTAGCCACCCAGAATCGGGATTCATTTTTCGCACTAGGATGACATCAACCAACCCAGCTGAGCCCTCAGCCCCTACTGCCCCAGAAGTTGAGGAAGTAATGGAGATCGGGTCTAAGAATGATGAAGTACCCTCAATGTAGGTCATGAGGAAGGGAAAACAGCAAGCACAGGGCTCAGGGAAGCCCCCCAAAGCTACGAAGTGGGCTTCAAGGAAGCCTAGGACCTCCCCAAGGCATGCCAAGTCCCCGCGAGGAACACCTCAGGCTCAGGCTACGCAGGAGGAAGCTCTTCCTGCCAATACGATCAACTGGTTACCTCCCTTCATTCACCTGCATAGGCCCTCAATTCACACACCAAAGAACCTTGATGGTCTGGTTACGTACATACAGATGCCTCTAACCTTGAGAGAAGTCCTTGTCCTCAGTGACCCCTATGGGAAGCTCCATGAAGTTAAATTCGACGATCATGACTTGGAAAATTATGAAGCCTTCCATGAGCTGAACCCCACGTTGTACTTCAACACAATTTACACAGACGATGGGGTCACAGTTGTTCCTCAGCGCTGGGTAAGCGGATTAGCCGAATCCGGGCTCTTGAACCTACAGTGTATGCCTCTCTTTGGCCATTACAACGTCACCGATCGACTGGCCCGATAGCTGCTTTCCCTAGTACACAATGGGTACTTGTGGGTTCGAGATAGGGTCCCCATAGATGTTTCCTTGGTTCATAGAATCATGGGACTTCCCATGAACGGGCCACACCCTCTAGAGCATGTAGGCAAGAAATATGAAGGGGACACCGCTGAGTATGTGCGTAAGACCTACCATGTGGAAAGGAATATGTGGGGCTTCATGATAAAATCCATCAGTGACCCAGCTACGCAGATGGGTACTATATTACTAGCCTTCAAGCTAATGAGAAAGTGCCAGGTTGCAACCGTCCCTGTCTATGTCATTTAGCTAGTCGGTCAATGTGCGAAGGGGGTCTACCTCAATTGGGCCCAAACGTATTCAACGAGTTCTTAGCCAACGTCCACGAACCACATTGTCGATTTTCTTGTCTTCTATTCCTAGATACTATTTCTTATAGCCCTGGTTGCTTAGGAAACCCCTGCGGAGTCAGTTTCCCTAAGCTCCCTCCAGATATGTTCGAAGGGGCCCGGTATGCCCATCTGTGGGATTCCAGGGACGCGTAGCGCATAGAAGATAAGCAAGTCTTCTGTGTCCTCTTTTAGAGTAGCGTGTCCGTAGCCATCAATTCTCGACCGCGGCTATCCCCCATCATATATGACAAGTACAAGAGTATCATAGCATTCCAGGTTACCACGAACAACATTCATATCTATAGCCACAAGGATAAAACTTGGACATCACTTCCTTAATGGTAGAAGACAAGGAAATCGACAACGTGATTTCACTATGGCCTCCCACCTGGAAGATAGGATTCAAAACTAGCGCAAGGGGTACCACTGGTACTAGCATGACATAGGTACCCCCATCTATTACCACCAAGGAGACCGGAAGCACAGGGAAGGATTCCAGCACAGTGGCGAGAAAGGAAACACAGGCACCATAGGCCACCACGAAGAACACCGGAGCTAAGATCTAGGTTGAGTCGTAGTTAGGCACGGACGAAGTGAATGTCGGAGGCACGAAACACACAAACGAGGCTGTGAAGGGACCCTCAAAGAAGAAACACACCCAGAGGAAGGAACAAGATGAGATGATTACATTGACAGATGGAGATCTCGAACAAATCGCGGATGCTGTTACACTGGCCATAGAAGAAAAATGGGTCACGTTAGAGGAGCACCAGAAGGCTGCAATCAATGCTATCTAGGAAGAGCTTCGAACCTTGCAACTAAAGACAGACACCATTCATACCAGCATGGTTCAAGGACAAATTCCCTTGGTATCTAGCAGTACAGTGCTAGCCATAGAAGAAAGCTGCCTCTGTCCCTTACCTAGCGCCGCCCTTGTGGTCATTACATCGAACCAAGAGATCCAGCTTCAAGCAGGTGCAGGGGTGAAGCTGAATCATTCCAAACTACCTAACGTAGCATTACAGGGTTTCCACACCACAGTGTTTTGGGAGATCCACCTCTGGGACCAGCAGGTACACCACCAACTTGGTATGGTCGAACAGACCATCGCACAATAGAATGTAGAGGTACTCTTTTCTGTCGCGCAGCAAGCAGAGCTCAAAAATTTGATCCACCAGCTCTGCATAGAGGTTATGGGATAAATCCCAACCGTAGCCACTCTCCAGGCTAAAGTGGAAGTATTGGTCGCAGCATTGAAGGCTTCCAGGATAGAAATGTAGGTCGTTAAGACTCAGTTGGAGTAGAAAATCTCTAACTTACAAGCCAAACTACAACCAGAAACACCACCGGAGGTACGATCCCAGCGTGCTGTGCTAGTGATAGAAGCTACCAGCACCATTACAAGATAGATTGCTCAAGGTGCCTGGTCACTCAAGGAAACCGTGCAGCTTTGGATGAAGATCCAATGCGATCCGGTCCTCCTGAAAATCAATCAGGACTTGCGATAGAAGGAGGAAGCTTTTGAATCGATCGAGGCTACATTACCTACGTTGGTCCCTGCACAATGTTTCACATGATTGCGGACTAGCAACACCCTCCAAGATGAGATTGAGGGACTCCACGATAAGAAGAATTTTATCAGAGAACGCTTAAAGCCTTGGACTGTTGCGGCCTTCCAGCTCTCACAGGATGTTGATGGTACTGTGAAGAAACTAAACCAAACACTGGAGAGTTTCACGGCTGCGATAGAGGGACCAACCTCATAGAAGATTGTACATATTGCACAAATCACTACTACTCATAGTCAAGAAGTGTTTCCCCCGTTGGTCACAGTTATCAATGCACTGCGTGCACAGGTGGAGACCCCACCACCATAGTGACTCGAGACGAGTCAAAAAATTGTGTTGGGCGATTGTTGGAACAGGGTCTTCTACAAGAGCTGCAAAATTGGTCCATTTTGTATATTTTTTATTATATTTAATCTAACACAGTGGTTTTGGGGTGGGTCAAAGACCCTAGTGCATTGTAAGTGGGTCAAGGGTAGACTAAGAGTCCGCAAACCACAGTTTGCAGACCATTGAACGCGTAGGCTAAAACAGTATAAGTAGTTGAACCTTTTTGAGTTCTAAGACAAACTTGGACTAAGATTGGTGCGAATTGCTAATTATCAGATATGTTTGGGCTTTTGGGAAAGGAATCTTCTTGGCTATGTTCACGAAGACCCTTAGTCCTGCTATGTGCAGACCTTGCTGCTGTGTGCGCAGGTTGGGTTTTGGGTATTGTAAAAGGATTGGAAGAATTAATGAATGTGGAACGCTATTGAAATCTCTGAATCTATTTGCTATGTGATATATGCCTATGTGTGCTATGTGTCATTGATTTAAGCTACAAAAATACTTGTGTTACTCATTTACACCAAGATATAGATCTATTATGGTATGCATGATTCTATACTAAGCTTCGCAAGTAACTCTGCTAAGTGCTTATGTTGTGTTGACCATTGACTTGAATCTGTTTATTAGACTTGATGCAAGAATAGCTGTGATAGTTTCCTTATTTTCCTATATCTTTTATTCATTGCGATTACACACGATATTGCGCACGTGGGTGCAGAGGAAATGATAGATCTGGTTTTTGTGATATGTGATCTGATACTTGTGAAGCCAAACGCAACTCTGCCTGACTTACCTACGCTCTCCTAGGGTGCAGAAACCTAGTTCTAGCACCCTCACATACTACTTCGGGTGTGACTTTGGCCTGTGAAAGTAGGCCATTGCTGAAACGGCCAGTAGTGTAGGGGTTTGTTGGAAAACCTTAACCTTTGAACCTGGGTCAGGACCCCCCCGAGCGAATAGATGGATTGCTCCTTGGAAATGGACTTCATCAGTCAAGAAGATATTTTATTCCTATGTTAGAACTTTTGCTAGAGTATTGAATAGTCTTGCAATTGATTTTCCAATATATTATCACCTTGTATCTGACAAAGGGGGGAATTATGGTCGGATACAAGCTTCAAATCGACATCAAGTGAACCTAAGGCACAATCTCCGATACAAAACTCAAAGTTTAAGCGAGAGATAGAGATGCCCGTGAGCATGACTTTGGTTGGTGGTCATCCTTAAATCATCTATTCAGGGTTGATACATCCCTTTTCAGGTTGAGCTTCCCCCTTTTCAGGTTGATCTTATCCCTCTTCAAATAATTGAAGACACTTCCTCTAGCAGAGGACTTCATCTTCTTTATATTTTTGGAAGTACTCTAGTAATTTCAATAAGTAATCCAGATTTGGTGGTCATCCTTAAACCACTGTAGGTTGAGACCTCCCTTTTCAGGTTGAGGTTATCCCTTTTTATAAACGTTTTATACCTCCCTTCTTCTAGTTTGAAGGTATCCATATTCAAGCATTAGGAGCACTTCCTATAACAAAGGACTTCAGTTTCTTTCCAGATTTGGAAGAGTTCTGGGACTTAACTAAGTGTTCCATTGTTGGTCGTCATCCTTAACCACCACCTTATGCCAACATTTCAGAGAGCACATTCAGCCTCGTGTTGTGATGAATATTTTGCACATTTTTTATTACAATTCTCTTCTTGGAATCATACATAACACTTTTGATTGGGGGGGGGGGGGAATCTTGGACATCTAATCCTCTAAGGGTTGATGTGGAAGTAGAATAGTCAAAGGGAGTCCAAGAAACCACTTTGAATATGAAACAAAGGGTCACTAGATATGTGTAAATATGTATGATTGTGAATAATATATACATTAAAGGCTAATATTTTGTATCTCATTTCTTGCCTATTATTTTGTTTAACATACATTGTACTTCTATGATATATGCAATGCTGGAAAATAGGGAGGTAGACCATTATGCATCTATCATTGAGACTGACAGTAAGCTTTGTGATCAAGTTATTTCTATTTTGATTGACAATAGATATAATTATAGTTATGTTATTTCTAACATCATGGATAAGTGTGGTTTGAATAGAGAAGCGCATGTAGAGTCTTGGTTAGTGAAGTTGGCTACATGTACCAATAATAGAGTTAATCACTAGGTAAGAGCTCATGCATTTGAGTAGAATGATATGTCTACAGGAGCGCACTTGAACATATTATTGATTGGATCATATAGTATGCTATTGGGTATAGATTTCATATATCTTCATAGGACCAAGGTAGATTTTTATGCTAATTCCATTGAATGCTTTGATGAAAATGGGGAACTAAGAGTCCTATAGGGTAAGAAGAAAGCAACATCGATAAGAATGGTGACAACTATGTAGGCGAAGTGCAATCACAGGAAAGGTTATGTTGTTAGCAATGCATATTTATATTGACAAGGTAAGGAAGTTGAGGATGCAGATATTTTGAGAAGTTACCCAGTTCTACAAAAATTTTAGGATGTATTTCCCGCAGATATTTTAAAGTTTCCTCCTCACATGAAAGTAGAATTTTCCATTGAGTTGGTACCATGGGCAGCTCCAACATAAAAAACACCTTACAGGTTGAGCACACCTAAATTGGTATAATTAATGTTGCAGTTGAAGGACATGGTTGACAAATGTTACATTAGGTGGAGTGTAGCATCATGGGGAACACCAGTATTGTTTATGGAGAATAAAGATGGTACTCTCAGATTATGCATTGGTTGCAGGAAGTTTAACAAATTTACCATCAAGAACATGTATTCTTTGTCGAGGATTGATGACTTTTTTAATTAGCTAAAGGAAGAAACATTGTTCTCTAAGATCAACTTAAGATAAGGATACCATCAGGTATGCATAAAAAAGGATGACATTCATAGGAAAAACTTGGGGACTAGTTACTGGAATTATGAGTTTGTTGTAGTTACTTTTGGTTTTAATAATGTTCTAGCAACATTTATTTGTTTTGTAAATAGTGTGTTGCATCCTTATCTAGAAATTTTTTTTATTACATTCATTGATGATATATTGATATATTATAAAAGTGAGGAAGAGCATGTCAAATATTTAGCAACAGTGTTGAGGTTGCTAGGATAGCATCAATTGTATGCGAAGCTTAGCAAATGGAGCTTCTTTTAGACTACGGTACAATAATTGGGACATGTTGTCTCCAAGTAGGGCACCACGGTAGATCTAGAAAATATAAAGGCCCTCATGGAGTGGGTAGCTCCCAAGAATGTGGATGAGGTGAGATACTTTATGGGATCAGAAAGTTATTACATGAGGTTCATCATGAACTTCTCATACATTACTTATCCTATTACATCATTGCAGAGAAAAGGTAAGAATTTTGAATGCACAGAGGAGTGTGAGGTCATTTTTTAGGATCTTAAGAAGTTGTTGACACATGATCCATTGTTAAAGATCACAAATCCAGACAAGGAGTATGTAGTATGTACATTATCTTGCAAGAGAGGAATTGGTGGAGTCCTTATGTAGGATGGATTGGTAGTATGCTATGAATCAAAAAAACTAAATGAGCACAAGGAGAACTATTCAAGATAAGATCATGATTGTAAGCACTTAGGTGGAGTGCTACAACTTATTGAGACATCAGAATAGAAATGAGAGGTAATTTCCATGGATTTTATCAGATGCTTGTGAAGGACAGTGATTAAACACGATTCCATCATGGTGGTTGTGGATAGGTTGAAAAAGGTAGTACACTTCATTCTAGTGAAGTCTACATTCTCAGTTATCCATGTATCACAATTTTTCATCAGAGATGTGTTTAGATTGCATGGTGTTCCAAAGAATATTCTGTCAAAAAGGGATGTGAAGTTCACTTCGAAGTTTTGGAAGTAGTTGTTTGCAGGTTTGGTCATATAGTTGGCCTTAATTACAACTTATCATTTTTAGATAGATGGATAGACAGAGAGGGTCAACAGGATATTGGGGGATATGTTTAGGATTTATGTGATGCATCAACAGTGAAAGTGGTAAGAGTATCTTCCATTAGTATAGTTCACGTGCAACAATGGTTATCAGGAATAATTCAGGATGACTCCATTTGAGGCATTATATGGGTAGAGTTGCAATACTCCCATAGCTTGGAGTGATCTGGTTAACAAGGTGTTGATTGGACCAGACATGTTGGAAGAGATGGAACAACAAATGCAGGTAATCAAAAAGAATATGAAAGAAACACATGATAGAAAGAGAAGCTATGAATATCAAAATACATTTTTAGATTAGTTTTAGGTTTGGGAATAGGTGTACCTGCACATAAAGCCAGGAAGAGATCTATGGAGATTGGATCATGTGGCAAGATGGCACCACGGTTTTTTGGACCTTTCAGGATTATTGAGAGGATTGGGCCAGTAGCCTATCAACTTTCACTACCTCCGATAGTCAAATTACATGATGTTTTTCATGTTTCATTTCTTACTAAATATGTTAAAGATGTTGATCATGTGATTTACTAGTATATATTGCAGGTGGAGCTAGAAGGAAAACTCCAGCAGGAACCTCGCTGCATTTTGTAGATAAAAATGATCATTCTATGGAATCGAAAAATCAATAAATTTAAAGTGCAATGGAGGCAATTTTGGCCAGATGAAGCTACACGGGAGATGGCGGATCATACGAGGGCTATGTATCATTCCTTGTTTAATGGTTGATACAAAGAAGTTTTTGTATGATCTTGGTGTATGTTTTAGCATATTTTTTGTTGTGATGTTTGATATATGTATATATGTATATGGATGTAAATACCATCATGATATATGTTATAAAGCTCAAATATGTAATATTTCGAAATGGAGAAGCAACACAAGACTGGAAATAGCAATGTAAATCAACACATCAACATTGGAGACCAATATGGAGTCATAATGTTATGTATAAGAACAAGAAATCAATACCAAATAGTGAAGTATAAATCATATGAAATGAGGAAACAAGCCTCCCATAAGCAATCGCTCCCAAATATGAGTTGTTGTTACAATACAAAATGTTGGAGAGCAACTACAGTGCAGTCATATTAAGCATAACTATAGCTGGAGATGATACAATGATTTAAAAATACTGATATAGTCCCCAATAGATTCTAGACATACAGATCTGGGCACTAGATCAACTTTCCAAGACAACGCAAGAGGGTTTCCAGAAAATGCACACAATGGGCCAATGTAAGCTGCAGTTGTAGGGATGAAGGTATGATGCAACAATAGAAATGAGAAGATATGGCTGAAACTAATGTAGAAACCTACAAATCTTCTCCAATAGATCCTTTGAATGAGATAATGGCTCCTCCATTGAAGAAATCACCTCCCAAAACAACCACTGCAACCACCCCTGCAACTCATCCCTAAAATAATGCAGATTTGGGCTGAAACTACGTTGTAGGGGAGAAATACACTTTGGCCTAATGCCAAATATGTCGGTAAAGCCCAAGGGGCTTCTTTACAGGCCTTCCAATGGATGGAAACCTTCCTCCACTTCAAAACTAGCCCTGAAGACACCCAACATAATTCTGCACGGGTTCACCCTGCAACACAGCACAGTACTCTACCGTAACTACGCTGATGAAGAAATATGTAGCTTGGCCTTGATATTGAGTGTGGAAATGTAGTGAAAGGAAATATATGGGATTCCCGTTCAGGAACACCCTGTCCTAAACAGCATTGCAAACTCAACTAAATAGTTGAAGAACAGAAGAAGTCTAAACAGACCATATAAAAATTAATAAGCCAAAAAATAACCCCATATGGCTTCCATCATCATCCTTATATAAGTTATGAGCTTCCTTACCCTTGGCCCCACTCAATTAGCTCACTACCTCCATGCAATCAATCTCCCTCCAAAACTGTGTTATTCCTCATTAAATGTCCACTCCTCCATAACAGTGATGTTGATTTGGTGAAGGTTGACCTATTCAACATGTTCCATCCCCTCTTCACACTCAAAGGTGCTTTATTTAGTTTCTTAGAGGGTCTTCTTTCACAGCTGAAGTGTTTTTATTTTTTCTAAGGAGATCTATGGGCCTCCATACCCACTTATTCACCTACCTAGTGACAAAATAATCTATAATATTCCATTTAGATGAAAGCTAAAATTTTGGAATATTAGAGTCCTCCCCTCCAAAATTTTTCTTGTCGTCAACCAACTGTAAGGGTTGTGAAAAATTCTCCCCTTCTCCTCTTGTGGCCTCCTCATCAAATAGTCTACACCACTGCTTTAGATATGCTACAACGATTATGTCTCCCAATGAGTCCTCCCAAATTTGCAAGTTAGCCTTTGGTGGATAAACCAAATGGCTCTCATCATGAGAAAATGGAAGGTATATATGGAAACCTTCTTTTTGTCCAATGGCCTCCTCAAGGTAGGATTGATGACAAGCATAGGGAATCTCATTCCCAATGAGAGACTCCCATCTCCATGCTATCATCCAAATAAAGTGAGCCATCCTTGGTAGCTCATAGAAACAATCACCAATCCCCTGCTTATGCAATGTGTAGGGTCTGCATGGCTGAAAGTGAGAGATAATTTTGTTCAACTTACATTGTCTCTCTCTCCATTTATGATAAATTTGGAGCTGTTGATCCTGGGCCGGAATAATATATTCCTCATGAAGCCAAAATATACTTGGAATCTCATGATCCCACTCATTGGTTCTAGGAAGTCTTCTTGCCCAATCCTTTGTGCATATAGTGAGTAGAGGGTCATCACCATATGGGCTCCAAAAGAAACATAAAATAAGTGTAATATGACATCTTGGATGGTGACAATAGTCCCTCAGTTGAGACCATCGTTGTTCTTCTTCTTGATGCCTCAAAACATGATATGATAAGTGGCCATCCAACCACTTTCTTGCTGCCATAGGCTTCTCAAGAGGTTGAAAATAGTAAAGGACATTAGGTGTTGGGTAAATATTATTCAACAAAAAAATATCTTGCCCAAAGTCCTCCATAAATTTGTCACCCCCATCACTGAATGTAGTCCCAAAAGGACCATGAAATCCACAAAGAATTTTGCTCCCTTATGCAGCAATGTGCTGCAAATGCATGGTAAAGGAGTTCACATACATTGTTCGTTGATAAGTAAGCATAAAAACACAATCTTTACCATATATTGCAGACAATTTGGAGAAGAGGTCCATAGATAAGCCTTCCCATCTCTCCATCAAAAGGGGAAGTGATTGAAACAACCATGCAAGGTGGTTTCTTTCCTCCTCATACATCAAACAAGCTACATATCTCCTGATATGTTCGTGCACATATTCTTTGATATCCTCCCAACAGATTCCCTCCATGATTAGGTGATAAGACTCAATGAAGTCTACATGTCCTAAAGATAGTGCCTCATATGGTGCATGTAGAATCTCCTTCTTGAGCTTCGAGTCTCTAGTCAAGTAGATCTGATCATGGAAATAAATGACTCCATCAACCACTCTATACCTCCCATATAACACTTTCCCATCAAGAACCTTACATGTGAAGAGGTTCTTGGAATATTCCACCAATATTTGGGACTCCAAATATGGATCTAGGCTTCCCAACAATGACATCGTTGTAGAAATCTGAAATGAATCTCCTATCACATCATAACTCTCCTCTTTGAAATGATCAATGCTGAAGCCACATGTTGGAGTGCTCTTAGCCCACTTTTGTTGCCTCCCTTGCAGCTCATCTTTCCTATGACAAGATTGGAGTACATGGAGGTCAACATCCTCTTCAAAGGTATCTTCCCTCCCAAACTTCCATAGTTTGGCCAATGCATACAAGAGTGTCAATAGCCACTTATCATATTCAGAAATCCTCTTTAGGTGTGGAAGTATCATTTGATGCTCTAAAGCTAAGGAGTAGCCCTTTGACACCATTCTCATGCCATCATATATTTCTAAATCATCATTTTTTGGCGTAAATAATTGAGTGGGAGATGGAAATGTCCATATCAGAAAATTGCTCACCTCACCTCTGGACCCACCAAAGGTTCTCTACGCTTTTCTAGCTCCTCCCAAGGTTCTCACCCCTCCTCGATCAATGAGTGGTGAAACCTGTTGTGATATGTATCTCATCTCCTGATCTAGTGGCCTCCCGGGTGGAATGCCCCCATGTAATGAGACATCAAAGCCTGAAGTAGGCTATATAGGTGAGAGGACTGATTTGTCCCTCCTTTCATTGCACAAAATAGTCTCCTTATTCTGTATATAAACCCCTTGAAATAAACAAGGGTGCATGCTCCCCATCCTTTGATGTTGATCCACCTTTTCTTCTCCCACTTTCATCAAGGTATTATTGCCCATCACTACTGTCACATGATGCTCCTCAGGAGCTTTTTGCAAATATGCAGAAACCCATCTAATTGATGCAATAGCTTCATGCCCATCTCCATGTAGTGATGGTTATTATTCTGAATTGGTAGCGTTGTTACTTCCTCTATGCTCTTCCTTCTTATTACTATTTGAGAATTCCTCATCAACAATGAGAGACCCTAGATCTTGGTCTTCCCTTGAAGGAGGAATCTCCATGTCTTCCTTTTGAGAAGAAAGCTCTTCCTGCAATGGGGAACTTGCCCTTGCCAAGGTATCATACAAGTTTTTATCCCCCTTAATAGAAATCTGAAGTGGATTTGGTGCAATGTATCTTTCCAACTCATGCAAAGGTTTTGAATGTTTATGTTTTGCTAGCTCAATAAAATATGTTTCATATTGTTTTACATCAAATCTCTTCACTAATATCTTAGTGAATCCCACATAAGTAGCTATATTTTCATGATTAAATGAATAAGATTCATAAAACCACCAAGTACTAGCCTTACCTTTAATATGCAGCGTTGCTATCCTAAGGGCTTCCTTTTCTGAAACTTGATGTAGCGAAAAGTATCAGTCTAGCTCCTCTATCCAATCCTTGGCTATGCATTTAGATGACCCATCAAATTTTTGTAAATATAATCTATCTATTCTTCTTCTGTTGTAATTTTTGAGCCTTCTATTCTCCTTGAGTTGGAAAACCTCTTGGAAGTTCAGTTGCTTCTTGAATCTCTAAGATTGAGATTCATACTCCTGAAGATAGTCACTCAAAGTCTCCTCCTTTGGTGCATCTTCTTCCTCCATCTCTCTTGTTGTAAATGTGGGCATTAAAATGCAAAGTGGATCAGATTGCGTGGCCGAATGCTTATAGCCATCATAGAAAAACCTAGTGTTTGCTTCATATTGAAACCCCCTTGGAGATTTCCAACACATCTCTCTTCTCATCTTCTTGATATCTTCATTGATGCTCTGCATAGTTTGAAAAACAAGCTTTGAGAGCTCCTCTTCTTCCCTTACTCCAAATACTGGAGTCTTGTCTTTTTTCCTTCTATACATCTCCCCTTCTTGTGAGGAGCTTATCCTTATGGTGACATATCAGCTGAGTGCACAGGCTGAGCCAAGGTTATGCTCCGATAGCACTGTAATATTCCCAAATGGGGAAGTAGCAATATATGAACAAAAAACTGGAAATAACCATGTAAATAAACACATAAACACTAGAGACCAATATGGAGTCATAACATTATGTATAATAACAAAAAATCAATACAAAATAGTGAGGTATAAATCATATGCAACGAGGAAACAAGCCTCCCATTAGAAATCACTCCCAAATATGAGTTATTGTTACAATACAAAATGCCGGAGAGAAACTACAATGTAGCCATATTAAGAATAAATACATCTAGATATGGTACAATGATATAAAAATACTGATATAGGCCCCAATAGATTCTAGACATACATATTTGGGCACTAGATCAGCTTTCCAAGACAACCAAAGAGGGTTTCTGGAAAATGCACATAATGTCCCAATGTAAGTCATAGCTCTAGGGCTGAAGGTATGATGAAACAACAGAAATGAGAAGATATGTCTGAAGCTGATGTAGAAAACTACAAATCTTCTCCAATAGATCCTCCAGATGAAAGAATGGCTTCTCCACTGAAGAAATCGCCTCCCAAAACAACCACTACAACCACCCCTGCAACTCCTCCCTTAAATAATGCAGATCTGTGTTGAAACTATGATGTAGGGGATAGATACACTTTGGCCTGATGCCAAATATGTTAATAAAGCCCAAGGGGCTTCTTTACATGCCTTCCAATGGATGAAAACCTTCCTCCACTACAAAACTAGCTCTGAAGACACCTAATATAATTCTCCACTGCTACACACTGCAGCAGAGCACAATATTCTATGGAAACTACGTTCATGAAGAAATTTCTATCTTTTCCTTGAGCTTGAGTGTGGAAATGTAGTGCAATTCTCCTACAAGAGGCCTCTCAAGGAAAGCGATGGGATTCCCACTCGAGAACACCTTGTGCTAAACAACATTGAAAACTCAACTAAACAGCTGAAGAATGCAAGAAGTATAAATAGACCATATACAAAATAATAAGCCAAAACATAACCCCATATGTCTTCCATCCTCTTCCTTATATAAGTTATGAGATTCCTTACCCTTGGCCCCACTCAATTAGTTCATTACATTCCATGAAATCAATCTCCCTCCAAAACTGCGTTATTCCTCATTAAATGTCCACTCCTCCATAACAACATTGTTGATTTGGTCATGGTTGACCTATTCAACATGTTCCATCCCCTATTCACACTCAAAGGTGATTTATTTAGCTGCTTAGAAGGTCTACTTTCACACTTGAAGTGTTTTTGTTTTTTCTAAGGAGATCTATGGGCCTCCCAACCGACTTATTCACCTACTTAGTGACAGAATAATATATAATATTTCATTTAGCTGAAAGCTAAATTTTTTGAATATTACACAATAAGTGGTGTGAGTGTCATGTAATTATAGTTTTCATGTTGTTATGTTGTCATGATATTTCGATTTCAGCAGGGTTATCATTGTAAATACTACATCGAGCTAAGTGATAAAGCTCCCTGGGTCATATGTTTTCCTACAATAGACTTTTTCGTTGTAGGAGTTGTTGAAAACTAAGGATAGTGTTCCCCCAAGGCAGAGGGTTCTGTAACAACCTTGGTAAAAATTTCATGTAATAAAATTTAATAAATGAAAAATAATAACCAAGTTCATGGGACATGTATTCCAATCTGAATGTTGTGAAAAGGAAGAAAATAGAGGCCTTGTCAATAAAAAGGCTTTCGAGGATTAGCTGGTACCTTTTTTTTCATTTTAGCTTTGAATCTCTCTCTTTATTCTCTCTCTCTCTCTCTCTCATACTCTTGGATACTTAGTGTTTTGGAGCACTCTTGGAGGGTGTGGAAGACTTGGTCATTTGGAGCAAGAAGGAAAAGGATGAGTAGGAAAGTAGAAGAGGACATCAAGACCAACAGCTACAACAGGTTTTGATTTTAGGTACCTAGTTCCATGTATGTTTCCTCTCTAGTTTTGGAATGCATGGTGTATGCTTGTGGTTTATTGATCATGATTTGTCATTGGTAAGGAAAATTTCCTGGATTGACGATGGATTTTCTTAGCCTTTCCATTTCCTTGATAACCATGGTTTTGTGGGTTTAGTTGCATTGTTTGTTTTCTACTTGGTTCTCATGTTCCTTTAGCCATGAGTTGAGTTATTAGTTCCTAGAAGGCTTGGCTAGAAAAACACTTTCAAAGCCTGATAGACAACTGTTGGTTGAGTTACTAGTCCTCGAAACTTTGGTTGGACAAACACTTTGGAAGACCTAGGTGGGTATAGTTACTAGTAGAGGAGCTCCTAGTTGGAAAAACGTCCACGAAGCCCTGTAATAGTTGGGGTTGAGTTACTATTCCCAGAATCCGTTTTTGGAACAAACACTCTCGATCCCTAGAACATATTCAGTAGAGACCAATTTGTGATTCTTATGATGTTCAACCGTGAGGTGTAATGAATGGTTGAGGGATGACATCGTTTAGCCTCTGGAAGCCTTGGTTTGGTTTTGATATATTTTGTTTATGAGATCCCACATGCATGCTTGTAGTATGCCACGTGGGTAACTGAATAAAGAGATATTTGGCTCAACCATGTCTATGGTCGGGTCGAACATGGAAGTCCCAGCCTTGGTTGCATGGAAATAAGAGCTCTTTTCACTTGTATTTATGGGTAAATTTTATTGTTATTCTATGGTTTATATCGCTATTATGTGCTTGTAATTTTTGTTTCTTATATATTGATTATGGTTGAGTTTTATGATGGTGAGGAAGTATGGCTCTCATCATGTTTCTATTCGTAACTGAATGAAAAAATATCTATGCCTAAATAGACTAAAATGGAGTTAGTTTGATGTTCTAACAACGTTTCTTACTGATTCTAAGATAAGTATGATACCCCTATAGTAAAATTTGTTGCTTACACCTATAGATTACATATTTGTGACATGTTAGATGAAATTCCTGTCATGGCTAGTAGGGATCCAATCAAGTCCTTGTTCGAATAATTTCTTAAGCATCAATGTTTTGTTGTGTTATTTCATTCCCAAATTTTTCATTGAGTTCTAGGTAGTTGCCTGTGCTCTAGGCCTGAGAAAGTGCCTTAAATCCCACAGACGCAGGAAAAAATCTAGGAAATTTAGTCCCTTGATGCAGGAATTAAGGCTTGTGGATGTGTCTAGAGCCTCCCATACACATGCATGCAGGATTGTATGTGACTCCGAAGTTTAAGTGGGTTAAAAATTTAGTGGGAGCCAAGAGTTATAGGCCTGAGTGGTTATTTTAGCTCCTGGGAGTGTTGATGCTAACGCCGAATGTCGGTTTGATGGGTATTTGTCGATTCCACTTCATTAAGGTCACCTAGGAGGTTGAATCAGATCATTGTAACTCTTCATCACATGTTTACCTTGGTTGTCTAGTTACTTGGGTAGATGTGGGATGAGGGTGTTACATAATGCATGTAACGAGGTTATAGGTTCTTTAAAATTTAATGATCGTTCGACATCTTCTTGATTTTGAGTTTTGGTGCCTTCACTTAGTTTTGTCAATATATTTTCCATGGTTATCTCTTCCATCAAGGTGTGAGTTGTCATGTGAATTTGGAATAATTTTTATTCTTTAGACCAATACGTTGGAAAATATTTATGATCATAATTGTAGTAGAAACCACGTCTTTGGTAAGATACTACTTTCTTGGAGACAACCTTTGTACATTTAAGGGATTAGTAGGGATCATGCGTGGTGAATTACCTTCGAGAGGATGACTGTGACTAATAAATTATAGTCTTTAAATTCATATATTAATCACCATTTTTTCTTATAGTCATGTATTTCTTACTTCTAACACTGTAGTACGATGATGCATTCTAACAAGTGCTTAAATCCCTTCCATATCACCAGTAATGGAACATTTTATAAAAGAAGTGTGTTAAGTTCTCTATATAGATGGCTAATTGCTCAGAAGATGTTCTATAGTGAGTGGCTAAGGAAATTTTGTGTAACTTCATAATTCACCCCAAATATATAGTATCCTTCTCAAAACATGCATAGAAAAATTTAACAAATTTACTTTAGCAAATGTACCTTTTATATATTCTTTTATTCAATTCCTACTGTTATAACCATTCTTGGTATAAATATGGGAACCCTACCTTAGGTTTCATCATTTCATTACTAATAAATTGGAGAAATAATTAATATTCCATCTTAGTATCCCATCCTCATGCGTGAAAACTATCAGACTTATTTAGCTCTACCTTAGGAAGTTAATTCCATATGTTATTATCCATTGACATATTATTGTGTAACCTAGAAATAACTATGGGTTTCTAAATAAATATAAATGAAAAGTTTCTTCTTTATATGGCTCAAATTTATATGGAGTAATGTTGTTTTCTCCTAGTATGATCTCACGTAACATACTTAAAAGCTATCGAGTCTATTTTTTTTCAAAATTCTTGAACCTCTACTAATCTAGTTTCTTAATTCATTTCCAATGAATTTATGTTGTCTTGAATTTGTTTAATCTGACCTTCCAATTTTGACTTATTCGCGGAAGAGCGCTGCTCATGTTTCCCGATGAGCTATGAGAACGTTTATAGTTAATATCCTTTCTTAGAGAGCTCATTAGAAAAGGCTATCGTATGGTAAGGTGTGAGAGGTGTTGAAATACATCTTTCTAGGATTTGATATTGTGACCCCATATATGAAAATACATCACTTAGATCGATATTCTATGACTATTTTTAGTGAAACATGTGGCTTATATAAAAGGATATCCAATCTGAAAATATCACGGATGTTGTTGCGTCCTTGAATTTATTACCTTTATTATCAATATTCCACATTTTTTCCAAATATTTCACATTTTCGCTATCATTTTTCCATGGAATCATCCATTACTTAACCTAATAATCCAACGACACCTGAGAATTTGTCAAAAATGAATTCCAAGGTAAAATGGTAATTTTTACGCATATTTCATATTTGAGAATTGATGATTTTTGTTAAAAAAAAATTTCTAATAGGTAAATTTAGTAAGCTATGTTTCTGTATTTTACTATATTCCTATAACATAATAGAAGTTGGGGTCGATGGTTTGAATATTTGTGTTCAAGTGATGAACAAAGCACCACTTGGGAAAGGAATCTAGAGTGATGGATAAGCTCATGTGTTCATGAGATGAAGGATAAATATCAACATGACACATGTTTGATTTAGTCAAAGTGGTGGTCAATGCTACAATTTTGTGCATAGAGGCTTGCTTAAATTAATAAGTGGGTATGTTTGAAAAGGAAGATCATCTCTAGATTTCATTTAAAATTATTTTTCCTACGTTAGAGATCCGAAAATGGTATTAGTGATATGAAATACTCTATCAAGGACTCTTAGTTCCAATGTTTTAAATGAATATTGTTTCTTTTAAAATTTACACATAAAAGCTCAAGTTGTATGAAGACATTTAAAAATCATTTTGATATAAATTAGTTTCCCAACCTTGGTGAGAAGAGGTATGGAATCTTGGATAGAACCTAGATAATTATAAAAAATTTGTAACATGTTGCTTTAATATTAATAAGTTGTGTTTTGATGTTATCATTCATTCTGTAGCATGTTTGATATATGTGCTCCTCTAAGTAAATTCTAGGAAATATATACCTAGCCGTTGGTTAGCCATACTCGTTACCATTTTTCTCTTAGATATATCCTTTAGTTATATTTAATATATATAGTTACAATTTCGATATTTTTATTTTATTTTATGATTATGTTCATTTACATATGAAGTTTTTTTTTATTCCATTGAAATTTAATCATTTTTTAATAATCCTAGTGGAAATCTAGAGATAAATATAAGCTCTAGTGATTTTAAATACATTACTTCACACAAACTACAAAGGTCACATTTATTTATCACATTAAATCTTTACATGGACACCCCAAATCAATTCATAAACCATTGACCTCGTTGACCTCTACAATATATTAATTTTGTTATTTTGGAAATTAATTACTAATTCGTGCATATATTGTTTGTATCCATCATAAGGTCATGATGCCTAATTGAAAAATAAATATAAAGACAAATATAAGTAAATTAAATTATCAACAATTTTTCTCATTATTTGTAGGGAAACTTTAAAAGAATTAATTTAAAAGTCATATATGAAAGACAGCTATATCATAGTTAAAATCATGATAAGTATAATTTATTAATAAACAAAGAGATTCTAGAGATATATTTATTACGGTAGATACATTTCAATTTCATTACACTACATTATTCGATTTATCTCTACACGTGGTGCAGTAAAAAAAGGAGATTGTATATCTAAAATTTGCACCCTATTTGGGATTAGAAGAAGATAAATGGAAGGACTTTCGTGTAAACAATGTGAAAAATCAAAACTCATTGATATACCAAAACTAGTAGTTCTGTTCTAGTAAAATGAAAATCAAGAAGAAACAAGAGAAGAGGAATTAGAAATAAAACATTTTGACAATATAGTAGAATAGCATGAACACTTTTATCTATCAGTAGAATCTATATTTAAAAATATGGCTAACACTAAAGGAACAAGAGAAATAGAGAAAAGACAAAAAGTTGAAGCGAGATTTGGATTTCCCATTTACGATCAAACAAAAAAATGGAATAACAAAAATATTACACCATCTTTATTGACAAATGTTCATGGTAATTCCACTCAATATTTTCAAATGATTTTATGAATTAGAAGTACTATTTTGAAGCTACGACTATTAAAATGTTAAACTACTTCCAACTACTCTTAAATATTTATTTTTATTTTTTTTATGGGATTTGAAGAAAATAGTATCTAAATCTAAGATGGTATGCAATACAATTTTTTCAAAAAATAAAATATTGTTGTGTAAATCACTATTTTAAAGAAGATATTTTTAAAATACATCAAAAGGAGGAAGAAACTTTGGAATATTACTTAGGAAGATTTGCATACAAGGGAAAAAGGTACAAAAGTTGCAAGGTTTATGTCAATTGGTCCATTCCCCATTATTAAATCACCTTTGGTGTTAAGAGGTCATAGGTTCACTTTTCTTGACCCTCTCAGAGTCAAGCTTCGTGGTTGAGCTAGCAACAAGTGATCCCCTTGAGTGGATATACCTACAACAAATACTCCATCGATGTAGCAGTAACTGACCTCCAGGGTTTATGAACCTGTTGAAGCCTCGACAATCACCGCAACAACATTTGGGGATAACCACCCGATCAGAACCTTAATACAACTCCTTTTCCATTTATGATAGTGGCTCTGACTAGTTTAACTAGGTCTCGTTACCTTTTCCCTATCGCTATTTGTTTACGATGTATCTTTAACTACCAATAGGCAGGGATATCAGATCACTTCTTCTTGTTGATCAGGCAAGAGAATAACCCTTAAGCTGATTTGGGTTCAGCCAAACCACAACTAAGATTTTGCCTCTTTGAGAAGAAGACTTAAAATAATGTAGAACTTAATCTAAATGCAAAATTATTCTATAATGCAAAAAAAAAAATTAATCTAAATCCTATCTTAATTAAGTAGATATAAATCTAACCCAACTAAGAGCAAGATAATTCAATAATGAGAATTTAGATATGTCTGGCTTTTAATTAATATCAAGCTAATGAAGAAACTCAATTAGCTGACATTTGTGAATACCAAAACACATCCTATTGAGAACATTTAACTGAAATAATAAATCAACAACACTCCAGATGAAATTCACAAAAATGATATTGATTGTAAATTTAGTCAAGCCAATAATTAAACAATAATATGAGGAAGAAATTCGCAACACATTACTATTTAATAAATGAGTTTTATAAGACAGATTTTTGAGTAAATAGTTACTCATAAATCAGAGTTTAATTCATAAGAGCAGAGATACATAACAATATTGGGACAAATTATCCATATCAACAGAAATGCATAAACATGAATAAAATGAACAACCATTTTATTAACATAAAAATGAAACTGATATTTGATACAAAAATGCCAAAAATACTAGTTAATTGAATCCACTTCTTTGATCCTAGTCTCTAATAGTCCTTTACATTACTTGAATTTCTGCTTTCAAAACTAGAGCTACAGAAATGCAAACTCTGCCCATCATACATAATTCAAGATATAAAGAAAAACACTCAATAATGTTCAGATCTGAAATTTTCTCTTCTCCCCATGTACAACTCTAAATTCATATTACATAAATGCTTTTACAAGTCTAGAATTGCAGAGGAGAGAAGCCCCTTTTACGTTTTGCAATCTGCAATTTATAATATTTCCAAAAGTATTTTGAGATGAGAGTTTGTTGAAGAAAAACCTGCCCAATCCAATTTTAATTGCTCAAAATTTCCAATCCTTAATTACTGGAGTTTTCTCATTGATTGAGATATTTTTCTCCATATCCCTTCTATTGTTTTTCCTGCCAAAAAAAATTAAATGAATTAAGATGCATCAATAAAATCAAAATATTATTTCTGGCATTAAAACAAATCTAATCAAATTCTATTTAAATAAATAAAAAGGAAATTTGAGATTTTATTTGATGCTCATAATGATTTTAACTAACCAAGGATATTATTGATGCATAAATCTGCAGTTAGAAGAGGCTTGGGCAAATGAAAGTGAAGAAAACAAAACTCAGAAAATTGATTTTTGTTTTAGAAATTAGGAGCTTGATCTTCTACCTGGTTTTTGACCCAATAAAAGATCAAATTTGTTAGTGAAACCTGCTCATAAATGTTCTTCTTGTTTTTCTCTTTCCAATGAGCCATCCTGGGCCTCATTTGGTCAAGTAAAACTCAATCTAAGAGCCTCCAAAGTTGATAAGTCAAATCTAATATAAATCTGGAAATTATGTTGCTGGGCTAAAAATCAGAATTTTAATTAAAAAGTTAATCCTAAATTAGCCTATAATTATCTAATAATTAATTCTAATTTAATTTTTAATTATAAACTAAACTAACACTAAACTAAACTAACTTAAAACTATGTTAATATTAAACTAACACACAACACTATACTAAACTAACACTATATTAAAGTAAAATTAACTTAAACTAACCTACCACTAAATTTATACTAACACTAACTTACACTTAAACTAACACTACACTAACTTAAAACTAACGCTAACACTAACATACACTAAATACTATGCTAACTTAAACTAACACTAACATTTAAATATTACACTAACACTCACGTCATTATGTCTTAATACTAACACTATACTAATTTACTAACTCTCAATTATTCCACTAACGTAAAACTAACGAATGAGTTGAAAACTTATGTAAGTGCATATGCCTTTCATGCAATTGGCACATCGGGAGGGTGAGGGCCATCGGAGGTTTTTAGAAATGCTTCGATGAAAAATCCCAATGCGATATAATTTTGTTTTTCTTTTTCCTTTTTCTTTTTTTTTAATTTTGTTTTTATATTAAATTTTAATTTAATTAATTTAATTATATAATAATTAATTTAATTAATTTAAAATTTAATGTTAAAAATTAGTTTTTTTTTTGTTTTTTTTTTCATTTTAATGATGTTTAATTAAATTATGAATTTATCTAAAGTGTTATTTTATTATCTAAATTACAAACACTTTGATAAAAATGAACTACAGTCACTTCGACATTTTGAGTTTTCGAGATTAGTAATTTATTGAAATAAATGACTGAAATCCCAATGCTTTATGATTTGGCTGTATAAGTAAAAAAATGAAAAAATGATAGTAATAACTAACTACGGGTTAATATTTAAACTAAATGAAGTATTGAACTAATTTAATTAAAAAAAGAATATTGTACATTTTACGCATTTTTAACCTAGACGACATAAAATATTAGACTTCAAAGGAGTGTCATTTACAAACCAATTGACTAAATGAGGTGAAACAAGCATCCATGGGAAGATTATAAAAAATTGATTTCAACCAAGAAATCAAAACAAAAAATCTAAAGAAGATGAAAAATCAATAAAATCATGAAGTAATTACTTAATAAAAATCCTAAAAAGGCGTTTAGCAAAAAATTTTGTAGAAAGGGTCCCCATCATTTGAAGTGAACAAGTCAAAAATGGGGGGAGGGGGAGCGGGGGGTTGTGTTTTACCACAACAATTGGCGACACACAAGAGAAGAACTAGTTATCTCTGTTTGATATGAATGAAATTTTCTTAAAATTAAAGTAAAAAAAAATAATTAAAGAAGAGAAAATTATTTTTTTGGAATGCTTGACTAGTTTCATTAATCTGAATAAAAGCAAAAATTATCTTATTGTGATTTTCTTAAAATTCCTCATAAATTAAAATATTTCAAAACTCTATATCAGTCCTTAATTAGTTATAGAGATAAAGCAAGGGTCACTTTACAACTTAGCTTTTAAAATGTACTCATTTGTCACAGGTAGAGCCACTGTTGCCAACAAACATCTATAATCTCTGCAGGGTTACCTTTTAATCATGAATGATTTAGAATCCTATCTATTTAAGAATTACTGACCTAGAGATAAATCCATTTATATATGTTTTATTTTTTATTTTATTTTATTTTTATTTTTATTTTTTAATTCTTAAAACCCATTGTCCTAGTTTGGTAGCAATATAGTTGATAACGCCATTCACTGGTTATAATAGGACTGAATAAGCTGGCTCGCGATGAGACCCCTTGTCTTATAATTGTTTGCAATCATAAGCCATTACCCTGGTTTGTTTAGCAGTGTTGATAATGTCAGCCTATTTTTCCCCTATGATCATGGTAAGCAGGCTCGTGATGAGACCTCTTATCTTTTAAGTTTAAATATTTCTGTGCATTATACTCTAGAAAATTAAAACTCTTTTAAATAGAGAGAATCATTAACTCCTTCAAAGTTCAGAATGACAATTTCAGAGTTAAAAGTGCTTTGCTGTAAAGTGTCTTTACTTAGTTAAAAATAACTTTTCTTGACTGATAATAGAATTTTGAAAGATCTTAATAAAATATTGAAATATCAAAATAATTACAATTTCGATGAAAAAGAAATTTCTCAGATTTCATGATACTTCGTCAACTTCTCTTGTTTTGTAATCTCTTCCTTAAGTATTTCTACCTTTATAATAAGAAAAACAAATTCTGCTAAGAGATTTAAGAAAAAACTAATAAGAGACTATTAAAAATTTTTGCTATGTATGCCAACCATTGTTAGGTAACAAGAAGGCCTTTCATGTAAATCATGGCAAAGTCACCAAAATCAAAACTGAAAACCAAAGGAAACGAATTCTTAAGCTAAAGTGAGAAAATAAATTAGCAAACAAAAATAAAAATGAAGAAATTTAAAAATGGAAAGGAAAATCCAAGTTTTGAAATACAAACTCTAACAAGAATGTTTATACCAATGTCTCAACAACATGAAGTAAAAGAAAATAATCATGTAATCATTCCTTTTTATGTCGAGATCCAGAAAAATTATACCTTGCAGGGTTGCAAGTGTTTTAGGCTTTAGATAGTAGTGATCATAAAATTCAGCCACAATAAAAAATAAAAAAAAATTGTCTGATGTTAATCTTCTTGTTTCAAAGCATTATCTTAATCATTTTCTAATAAAAATAATGCTTTAAAGAAACAGATTAAAGGTTCAGAAACTTCCTATTATAGCTATTTCAACTAAGACTATCGTTGCTTCTTGAAAATAAACCCAGGAAAATAGCATAGGACTTCGAAAATATGATTTGGCAGATGATTGAAAGCTTTTATGAAGAGCTGCAAAATAGATTTTTTATATCAACATAATTTAGAAAACAAAAATGAAACGAAAGTAATGAAATGGAAATTAATGAAAGTGGGTACATGAATCTTACCATTGGATAATTGCATTTAATCTTACCTAAAATTATCAATTTCTCCAATATTAGTTGACTTCTTCTTTTAGTTGACATTAAAAATATGAAGAAGGAAAAATAACCAAAATCCTATAACCCAAAATCATTATTTATTTTATTTAAACTAAAACAAGCAGTAAAATGTAAACATGGAATGCTTTGTGCTCAAGGGAATTGAAATTAAAACAAATGCATCAGAAATGAGATTGATAATTTGTAGTGATGAATGTTCTCAAAATAATATAAGTTTTATACAAATTCCATGATTTTTATAAATTGTTCAGAGTTAAGACAAAATTTAAGATAATGAAATTTAAAATAGAGAGGTCTTGAATTTCATATTTAATTATGGAATTATTAAAACTGAAATATATGAGAAATTAAAATGATTTGAATATGTTGAAAATTTGTCATCAATTGCTTTAGTATCATAGTGGTTACCCAAGATTGCTTTAAATTAACACAATGCCCTATCAAATGATGTGTATTGAATGTAGAGGCATTTGTTGGAATTTATTGCATCGGGGGTTGTAGTAGCAAATTTCTGATATGCAAAAAAAATATGTGCGATGAGATGCATGATCATACCATTGAAGAAATGTTATATTTAGAATCGGGGATAGTCTTGTCACACATTGCACATCGCACACCGCATCTCGTGATTTGTATTTTGCACATTACACATTGTGCATCGCAGATTCAAAATAGTGACATGACCATGAAAAACGATGAAGTGATTGCGATATCGACAATGTGATGGATGACGTGGCTTTCGGCATTATGATATGAGCATAAAAAATGTGATGAGCGATATTTATATCAACATATCAGAATATTTTAAAATAGTCACATTGGAAATGCCAATATGATTCTTGCGATAGCAGCAATGCAATGGATATAATAATCGGTGATGAACAAAGAGCGATAAGCGATGAGCAATCAGTGATTAGTGAAAAGTGATAAGCGATGAGAAATTGGCGATTAGTGAAAAACAATAGTGATGATAAATCAATGATGAGTTATCGCATCGCAACTTTTAAAATGAGTGCACAAAGATGTATTCAATTTTCCTCCCGATTTGCGATTTGCAATTAGACTTATCGCATCGGAGGTCTTTCAAACAAATATATTAGAATGTGATTTCCCGATTCGCAATTGCGATCAAGTTTTTATCGCATCGAAGCTTTTCAAATGGAAGAACTAACATTATTCTTAATGTGATATCTTTTGTGATCTGATTCATCGCATCGTAACTTTTGTGATGAAAAACAAATTTTTCAATTTATTCCAATATGATATGTGATCAGTGATAGACAAAAGTAAATGCATGATGTAACAATATGATACACCGATATGCGATGGAGAATGAGCGTGATAAATCTATTATAAAATTTTAAGATCATATCGGGTTCGAGACATCAGTGCTTTTAAAATTGTGACCCTACCACTATTGCGATTGAACGAACGCGATATTTCTTATAAACTTGATTTAAATTTAATATCCGGTCTCAAATTATGTGTACATCACAATATTAGTAAAGTTGATTATCAGAGATCGGTGATTCAAGATAATGGAAATATATTCAATTGAAAACCTCCGAGATGCGAAATGTGATATGGTATTTTATAAAAACTAAATGAGGTAACACATCGGAGGTCTTGCATTAGAAATATGAAAATCAAGTTGGAACATTTCTGATATGAATCTTGCGATAATATTTTAAATTTCAATTGGGTTTTCTAAATGAATGAATGAAGGAAAAGTTAAATAATGCTTCAAATTCTAATGAATCACAAATAAAATTTGCCTGAACCTGTCGCAAATTTGAAATGGGTTTGCTGCTTACTTCAAGTTTTGAAAACAAATGAAAACCTACAAATAAAACAGAACAAGAATTAAAAAAAAAAAATTAAGGAAAAGAGAAACTATTAATAGATTAAAATGAACTTGTAAATATGTACCTGGAAGAAAATTTGCGGTAAATTTTACCTTTTTTTGAAGCTTCAAGTTCTCCCAATTTTTCTATCAGTTCAACATCATTTTCTTATTTTAATCTAAAATGCTAAGTAATGATTGCATCCTTTCCAAAATTACATCGGAAGACTAGAGTAGTAAAAATGAGTTCTTAGAATTACTTATGAATAAAAAATTGTCAAGTGATAGAAAATTCTTGGAATTTCTTCATGTACGGTCAATGTTATGAATTTTGAAAAGAAACAAGAAAGTTGAAGGCTTGACAAATAAGTATGATCAGATAATTCAAGAGATTTTCAAATGATCTAGCCTGCTTATCTATAATTGAAATGGATTCCAAAAAGAAATTGGATTCATTACTTGTTTTATTGAAAATCTGAAATAATGAAATAAATGCAAGTGGAAAAGGAAATTAATCTATTCGTATTTCTAACTTAATGAAGGAAACATGACTAGGTATAGTCATACTTCCAATAAAACCATGTAAGCATTTTAATTCTTGCATGTATTTACATGTCAAACATTAATAAAAATGTAAATATAATTAAGCTACAAAAACAAAATCTGAAAGAAGAATGTATCTTTATTATTAGTAGATTATTCACCATTACCTTCTCTTGAAATGCCCTTTCCAACTGAATTTCAATTGGATCATAGAAAACTAGATGGATTTCCATTGTAGAGTGGGAAAGGTTTAAAAGAGAATATGGCAGGCCAGGTTGTAGAAATGATCTTTCAGCAATAATGGTTTGTGTGATTTTGTTATTGTTATGATTAAGTGCTAAATTATTAATGATCTTCCGTGAAGGGAATCTTTCCAAATGTCTTTGAAACTGATCAATGAAAAATGGATGGGTGTCTGATAAATCCAACAGAAGATTATTAATTGAATTAGATTGTTGGTCATATTGTGAAAATACACTCGCTTGTTGGTACTGCTTTTGAGAAGAAAGAAGTGATTGATAAGGAATGAACATCAATTGAAATTGAAAGTTTAATAATTCTGGATGTTCACTATTATAACTTGATTCTTCATTTATCCATTGAGGCAATGTATCAATTGAATGTTTAATATTGATTTGCTCAATATGCCAGCATAAAGTATCTAAAATTTTAACACTAAAAACAAAAAATAAATCTAAAGTTAAAAATAAATGTTGAAATAATAAAAAAATTGAATCATAGTTTACACTAGTGTTACAATTATTGTTACAGCACAATTGGGACTGATTTAAAGCAATTTTATCTTCAAAAGAATTGGGCAGAATAATGTAATTAAAATGATTGTTGATACCCATTTGTGAATTAGAGAGAAGGGTATGACTCTGAATAGGAATACGATCTTGATCATCATATAAATCATAGATTGGAATGGTTTCTTGAATGTTGAAATAATAAGTATGATTATTTATTTGAAAATGAGAACTATTTCGAACAATTTCTAAATTAGATTGTTCTTCATTTTCGCATGTGGTTAGACTTTGATCATGAAGATTCAATTGTAAAGAAGACACATTAATATCCTCAATGTCAAAGTAGTTATCATAAATGATCTCAAGGCATTTATTGGAATTCTCTTCGATTTTATTCAATGTATCAAAACAAGAAGGAATATTTAGCACATGTTCATAAATGCCAGAAGAATGATCATTAATTAATTTTCTATCCTAATAAAAACTAATTGGAAATTCATCAGCCTCTCTGTTTTCTGAAATATCTTTAATGTGAAGAGAGGTTAAATTTCTATTAGAAAAATTATCAGGATAAATAGAAAAATATGAATCCAAAACAATGCATTTGAAAATATCTCTATTTGAGCACTCTGGTGTATTTTCTTCATTGCAATTTTCAGATTTAAAATCATTTTCTTGGCTACTTATGCTTTCTTGAAGAATTTTTCTTTGTTGATATGAATTTGGAATTTGTTCATCGTGAAAGAATTTAGAAATTTGTACAGCATATTTCTTATTATTGGAAACTTTAATCATTGTTGGTATTTGCTGGATTATGATCTGATTTTTTTATTCTAATGCATAATGATTTTCAGATTTCAAAGCGGTGTCTTCTTCAATACTGCTGCTAATATTTTTATGAAATTGATCTGTGAAATTTGGAGGAAATTGATCAAAGTTTGAAATAATTTCACATGGGTTTTGAATGGAAGGAAGAGAGAAAATATGTTCAAACCAATATAATAATTTATTTTTTGAAGGTTTATCTTCAGTTTTGAATTTCAAACAATTTAAACGAAACCTGATGGTAAAATCAATTAAAGACTCGCCTTCAAACCTTCGTAGATCTTCAAAATCATCGCATACCTGTTCATAGATATATCCATCAATTTTACAAAGGAATATTGTAATAAATTGTTCCCAAGTGTGGATTGAAACAATTGGAAGTGATTTACACCAGTTTCTAGCTTTTGCCAAGAATGTAAGAGTAAACATTCTGCATAAAATACCTTCATCAATTTCATGAAAATCATAATTTGGAATGTTTTGAATGAATTTCAAAGTATGATCAAATGCAGAAGTTTTCATCTTACCGTTAAACATTACCTGAGACAAGAGTCTTACTATTTCTGGTGGAGTATTGGAAGATGCTTGTCCAGAAATACAACTCCAAATTCGAAGTTTTAAAGGAGCGATTGTAATAAAAATGAAATGTTAGAACTCAAAGACTCCAAAGTAAAACAAGTCTCAGCCCTCCTTCTAGCGCCAAAAATGTTGAAGCCTCAAAAATCATTGCAACAACATTGAGGGATAACCACCCGGTCCGGAGCTTAATACAACTCCTTTTCCTTTTATGATAGTGACTCTGACTAGTTTAACTAGGTCCAGTTACCTTTTCCCTATCGCTATTGTTTTACGATGTATCTTTAACTACTAATAGGTAGGGATATCATATCACTTCTTCTTGCTGATCGGGCAAGAGAATGACCCTTAAGCCGATTTGGGTTCAGCCAAACTACAACTAAGATTTTTCCTTTTTTAGAGGAGGACTTAAAAGAATGTAAAAATTAATCTAAATGCAAACTTATTCTATAATGCAAGAAAAAAAAAACTAATATTAATCCTTTCTTAATTAATTAGATATAAATCTAACCCAACTAAGAACAAGATAATTAAATAATGAGAATTTAAATATGTCTGGCTTTTAATTAATATCAAGCTAACGAAGAAATTCAATTAGCTGACATTTGTGAATACTGAAACACATCTTATTGAGACCATTTAACTAAAATAATAAATCAACAACACTCCGGAAGAAATTCACAAGAATGATATTGATTGTCAATTCAGTCAAGCCAATAATTAAACAATAATATGTGGAAGAAATTCACAACACGTTACTATTTAATAAATCAGTTTTACAAGACAAATTTCTGAGTAAATAGTTACTCAGAAATCAGAGTTTAATTCATAAGAGTAGAGATAAATAACAATATTGGGACAAATTATCCATATCAACAGAAATGCATAAACATGAATGAAATGAACAACCATTTTATTAACATAAAAATGAAACTAATATTTGATACAAAAATGCTAAAAATACCTGTTAATTGAATCCGCTTCTCTGATCCTGGTCTCTAATAGTCCTTTATATTACTTGAATTTCTGCTTTCAGAACTAGAGCTACAGAAATGTAAACTCTCTCCATCATACATAATTCAAGATATAAAGAAAAACCCTCAATAATGTTCATATCTGAAATTTTCTCTCCTCCCCATCTACAACTCTATATTAATATTACAGAAATGTTTTTAGAAGTCCAAAATTGCAGAGGAGAGCAGCCTCTTTTACATTTTGCAATCTGCAATTTATAATATTTCCAAAAGTATTTTGAGAGGAGAGTTTGTTGAAGAAAAATCTGTCCAATCCAATTTTAGTTGCTCAAAATTTTCAATCTTTAATTGCTGGAGTTTTGTCATTGATTGAGATCTTTTTCTTCATATCCCTTCTATTGTTTTTCCTGCAAAAGGAAATCGAAATGAATTAAGGTGCAACAATAAAATCAAAATATTATTTCTAACATTAAAACAAATCCTATCAAATTCTATTTAAATAAATAATAAGGAAATTTGAGATTTTATTTGATGCTCATAGTGATTTTAATTAACCAAGGATATTATTGATGCATAAATCTGCAGTTAGAAGAGGCTTGGGCAAATGAAAATGAATAAAACAAAACTCAGAAAACTAATTTTTGTTTTAGAAATTCGGAGCTTGATCTTCGGCCTGATTTTTGACCCAATAAATGACCAAACCTGTTAGTGAAACCTCCTCAGAATTGTTCTCCCTGATTTTCTCTTTCCAATGAGCCATCCTGGGCCTCATTTGGTCAAGTAAAACTCAATCTATGAGCCTCCAAAGTTGATACGTCAAATCTGATATAAATTTGGAAATTATGTTGTTCGATTAAAAATCAGAATTTTAATTAAAAATTTAATCCTAAATTAGCCTCTAATTATCTAATAATTAATTCTAATTTAATTTTTAATTATAAACTAAACTAATTATTTAATAACCTATTTATTAATGAAAATGAATCTAACAAAAAAATATAATTAACTATTTATAAACAAATTAATCTAATTAATAATTAATTTAATTAAATTAATTATATTTTAAATATTAATTAATTTAATCTAAAATTAAAATAACTAAACTAACACTAAACTAAACTAACTTAAAACTATGTTAATATTAAACTAACACACAACACTATACTAAACTAACACTATATTAAATTAAAATTAACTTAAACTAACCTACCACTAACATTATACTAACACTAACTTACACTTAAACTAACACTACCTTAATACTAACACTACACTAACTTAAAACTAATGCTAACACTAACATATACTAAATACTATGCTAACTTAAACTAACACTAACATTTAAATATTACACTAACACTCGCGTCATTACGCTTTAATACTAACACTATACTAATTTACTAACTCTCCATTATTCCACTAACGTTAATCTAATGGATGAGTTGAAAATTTATGTAAGTACACATGCCTTTCATCACAATCGGCACATCGGGAGGGTGAGCGCCATCGGAGGTTTTTAGAAATGCTTCCGATGCGATCAAAAATTCCGATACCATATAATTTTTATTTTATTTTATAATTTTTATAATTTTGTTTTTATATTAAATTTTAATTTAATTAACTTAATTATATCATAATTAATTTAATTAATTTGAAATTTAATGTTAAAAATTATTTTTTTGTTTGTTTTGGTTTCATTTTAATGATGTTTAATTAAATTATGAATTTATCTAAAGTGTTATTTTCTTATCTAAATTATAGCCACTTTGATAAAAATGAACTATATCCACTTCGACATTTTGATTTTTCGAGATTAGTAATTTATTGAAATAAATGACTTTAATCCCGATGCTTTATGATTTGGATGTATAAGTTAAAAAAAATGAAAAAATGTTAGTAATAACTAACTACAGGTTAATATTTAAACTAAATGCATTATTGAACTAATTTAATTAAAAAAAGAATATTGTACATTTTACGCATTTTTAACCCAAACGACATAAATGATTAGACTTCAAAGGAGTGTCATTTACAAACCAGTTGACCAAATAAGTTGAAACAAGCATCAACGGGAAGCTTATAAAAAATCGATTTCAACCAAGAAATCAAAACAAAAAATCTAAAGCAGATGAAAAATCAATAAAATCATGAGGTAATTAACTTAATAAAAATCCTAAAAAGGCGTTTAGCCAAAATTTTTATAGAAAGGGTCCCCATTATTTGAAGTGAACAAGTCAAAAATGGGGGGGTTGTGTTTTACCACAACATAACCACATAAGCAAGTAAATCAAATATATATTAAAAAAATGCATAAAAAGGTATAATAACAAGACTTAGAAACAAAAAAATTTAGAGTCTTTTTTCTTAGCGAAAATAAAAATCAATGGATTAATGTTTCAAATCTAAATGGAAAATGAGATATTTTATAGGTAAACTTTGCAATCAAATAGTGATGTGAGCATATCACTCAAGGAAGAGAAAAAATAGAAAAGTGATCAAGTTTGGATCATTATATTTCTTTCAACCATGTTGATTCTTTTAGTGTGGAAACAGTGGAGGAAACATTCCATAGGTCAATTTTTATCAATGAGACCCAGTTTTCTAAACTGGGTTCTAAAACCTTTCAACAATATTTTTAGGCATAAAATGAAATTTTGGGGGGTGTATAACTTTTCTCATCATCTATGCACAATTTTACCTACTCTACACACATAGACCATTCTAGTGGTGAAACAATCACCTCAATTGGAGTCCATATGCAAAATTTATGCTATTAAAAAATTGGCATCCCTAGTTTCACCACCATAATTCAAGAGGATTACACATCAACCCCCATTACTCAAGGGAAATGAGCTAGTGAATTGATCATGATGAATAATACTCTAGAATATTCCATATTGTAACTCTTTTTAAGGGTTGATGGAGTCAAACCTGACCACTAGTAGGCTATTTGGTTAAGTTGTGATCAAGACAATACGAAGATAAATGGTTCCGTTTTTTTCTAGTGCATTTGCTCCATAGAAAATTAAAGTAGATAAAAAGGATAAAGAGAGGGAATGTGGAGAGGATTTGTACTATAGTATCCCATAGACCACAAGCCTTACTTTATTGTACGTGTATCCATTTTTTATTCAAATAAATAGCACAAGGAAACCTCACCTACCAACTAGGTCTTCTCCTAAAAGGGATTCCCAAGTTATATCTTGTCTCAATCATGGCTTAGGAGTTTCTTATTTTGTTGTTCTCAATTTTATGAATAATTATAATTTTCATGCATATTAAATAAATAATAATTTATATATCCAAAAATATAAAGAGAAATAAAACCACACATTTGTATATTTGAGATTTGTAAGTATAATTATTTCAGATCTATTATGATGAACATTATAGGGGAATACTCGAATTTGTTTATGGATCGTACCGATATTAGAGTATTTTTTTTTTCTTATATTATGAATATATGCAAGTAATATACATAAATTAAGACAAAATACATAAAACCTTGGTCATGGTTGACGAATATGTGAATAATTGTCCTAATATTTCAAAGGAGAGGTTTTCATGGTTGTAAGAAAAAATTGTAGATATAAGTCGTAAAGTGAATTTCCTCATGGTAGCCCAAACCAATAAGCTCAAGATACTCTAAGAATAAGGGGATTATAATGAAAAGTTCTCATTGGAGTGAATATCATGATATTAGGAAGCAATTAAGAATGAGTTGAAGAAAGGACTTGAAAAAGATCAACCTAGTTGAAGTGTTGTGAACCATTCATGATCCCTCTTCGGAAAGGAGTTGAAGGTGGATATCAAGCAATAAAAATATGAGATCAATTATTTGAAGCCAAATCATTGGTTTTATTAATTTCAATTTTATTTCATTTCTCATCATATAGGGGAAGAATATAATATTGCATTTGTGTGGAAAAAATTAGAGGGTCATGCCTTGACTTGGTGGAAAAGACACATGGAGACCTTATTTTTGAGGGAGATCCTCCAACAAATAGGTTGAAGGAATTTAAAACCCTCATAAAATCACAATTTTACCTTATTTTATATGTATAGGACAAGTGGATCTTATGGCACTACTTCAGGAAGAAGCAAGGGTAGAGTGTATAGGAGTATACCACAGAGTTTTGACAGATGTCCATAGTGTCGGGTATCTTCCAAAAGAACCTAGATGTACTCATAAAGTTTCTAGGTAATCTACATAAACATCTATAGAATAAAGTGAAATTTTTTAATCCCAAATGGGTGGAAGAGGGTTATATATAGGTATAGTATCTAGAGAACATAAGCCAAGAAAAAGGGAAATAAACACGATCAGAGGAGAAGGAGTAGAAGGATACTTCTAAGGATGGAAAGAATAAGTGTAAAGTGAGAAATTATTTAAATATGGTAGCCATGGAACAACACTACAAAGATCAGAGTAACCACTACAACATTTATGATTATACAAAGGATAAGTATTGGAATTTGCATCTATAGCTTAACAAAAAGAACAAAAATAAAGATAATAAGAAGAATAATATCATGGAAATCGATTCGAGAAATGATGTCAAAGTAAAAGAAGAAATGGATGGGAATATTGTGTGTATATCGATGCAAAATGAGGTGAATCTAAGTAGCATTTAACAAAAATAAGTGAAATAAATGACCAAATTATTCTGCATAAATATACAGGCCAAGAAGATAAATATTAATGCTTTTCTTGACTTATGATCAAATGAAAATATCATTATAACCAAGTTGGCCAAAAAATTGGGATTGGAGGTTTCTGATCATCCAATCCCATATACATTGGGATGGGTAAATAAGGATGTAGAGTTAAATGTAAAAAACGAATAAAAAAATATATTTTCTATTAGTGTTTATAATATTAATGCAGTAGAACTAGATGTAGTTCCACTTGATTTTTATGGAGTGGCATTTGGATGTCCCTACATGTACATGTGAGATGTAATATTCATTTGGAGAACCAACTACTATAGGATTTTCAAGGATGGGAAATCGGTCACTATCAATGCACAAAAAGGGAGGTAAAATATTTTGTTGGTGAGTTCAAACCAAGAAAAGAAATTGATCATTTCTAGAAAGAATTTTATTTTAATATTTTTAGTGTGCATGCTTCCAAAATTAGTCATCATATTCGATGCAAGTCCTTTTGGGATTTACTGTGTATATATTTTTAATTGTGTCATGCTTCGAGTGGACTCACCACCCATATTCCTCCAGGAACACCTTTTCCAATTCATCAAGATTTTCTTTTTTCTCTGACGATGGGTGGTTATTCCCCTCGAATCAATGGAAATTTAAATATATATACATAATAAATTCATAAAACAATGACATCCGATTTTGTTTACTATTTTTAATACACAATGACTCTATAGAATAGTGATCTAGAGTAAAGGAATATTTATAAGGGTGGACTAAGAAACCAAACCAACAACTAGAAGAGTTTCTATAGGGATATACCGATGTGTTCCAGGAGCCTAAATAGTTACCACCCAAGAGGGAAGTGGACCATGATATCCAACTATTGTCAAACTCCCCATCCCAAAAATTACACTTTATAGGAATTCTATTATAGAAGCATGAGATGAAGAAATAGTTACAACAACTATTGGAACAAGGTGTCATTTGACTGTGTACATGACCATCTGGGTCACTCTCCATAAATATGATAAGGAAGGATTGAACTTGGCGAATGTGTATAAATTTAAAATCATAAAAAATTATTACACTCAAGAACATATACCCCGTACCTAGAATATATGATCTGTTGTCCCAATTACCGCAATTGAAATACATCACCAAGCTCGACTTGAAGTCTAGATATCACTAGGTTTAATTCTCATAAGAAGATACATAGATTACAACCTTAAAAACAAGGCAACATTTGTATGCATGCTTAGTCATGTTATTCAACCTATAAGATGCACGAACTATGCTTATAAGGTTAATTATATATATATAAACCCTTTGATAGATTATTGTATTCTTGTTTATTTTGATGATATGTTGGTATGCAATGCTACGAGGGAGGAAAAAATATGAAATTTGATGTAAGTGATGGAGAAATTAGAGAACCACCAAATGTCCAAATCTCAAGAAGTGTGTGTTTTCAAATATTCAATGGTGTATATGGGGCGTGTGAGATGTGGAGGAGAGATGAAAATAGAACCTACCAATATGGAGGCCATCATGAAATGGCTAGTTAGTACTAATGTTTCTTAGGTTAGGATTTTCATTGGGGTGGAATAGTACCTACATAAATTCATAGTCTCATTTTCAATAGTAGTAGCACCACTCCACCGCATAACAATAAGTATTAAGAGTTTGCAGTGGGGAAATTTTCAACATAGGGCCTTTGAGTAACTAAATAAGAAGATCACTCGACAACCACTTATGGAATTATATAAATTGAAACAACCCTTAATGGTGGACGCAAATGCGAGTCAGTATGTTATGGTATTAATCTTGATTTAAGGAGGAAGACCTATATGTTACCATTCTAAAGTATTTCTTTGGGTGGTTCTTAACTACCCTATCTACGACAAGGATATATATGGCTTGGTGCATGTTGTGAAGAATTGAAAGTGCTATTTTATGGGGAATGAGACAAAAATGCCAAAAAATCACCAACCAGTAAATTACCTATAGGAAAAAATTAAGCTACAACAAACCACACATTATAGGTTGATGGAGTTTACATGCTTTCAAGGCCACCCACATAAAAAGTCACAACTTTTGGAACTCTAATTCACTTTGATTCATTTTCCCATGATTCATACAGAGAATAATATTCATAGGATTAGGATTGCGAGGAGGTGTTTTAACATTTGCAGAGCTAGAGTCACCTGCACGATGCTGACAACATATTTTAATCACGAGGGCTTCATAGAGGGAGAAATGCCTTACCATGTGCATTCATTTTGCAGGATATATAAGAGGAAAATATGAGACAATGTATTTAGCATATAATAGGGAGTAAAGGTTTTTTATATGTTATGTATAAAAAATGGAGCTCAAAGTTAATGAAAAGATATGGAGGGTTATAAAAAATGTTAATGAAAAAATGGATACCTCAAATATCTAGGGAAAGTAGGGGCGTTTTAAATTTGGAAGATGAACTGGGTTCGTATTGATATGGGTATAAAAAAACTAAAATTTATAGGTATTTTTGAATATCTATTCAAATTAGGGGTATTTTTTAGTATGCCATGAACACACGTGTTATTTTAGAGGTTCATTGAGTGAAGCCTCTTTTCTTTGAATACCATGTCTAGGTGGGTTACTCTACAGGTTATATATATTATATGTTGCCAAGATAGGTATTCTTATTTTCCCAAGTTGCAACAATAATTTTAAAGGTTCATAAAGAGATCCATGATTTATTGTATGAGTAAGCCTAATAATAGTAAAAAGGGCCTATATCATCCCTTAATTATACCCACCCATCATTGGGAAATCATTTAAATGGAATATATTGGATATTTATGAACAACCTCGAAAGGATATGACTACCTATTCATGGTAGTTTACAAGTTCAACAATATGTTTTTTTTTATTCCCTATAAAAATACCATCAACGAGAAAGAAGTCAAAAAATATTTCTTTGGAAAAGTCACGGTGTAGTTTGGGATACCAAGGAGCATCCTTTTAGACATGAAAATAATATTTCTCAATGCATTTTTTACTACATTATGGGAGAACATCGACACGAAGTTGAATAGGTCAGCAACATTCCATCCAAAAATAGATGGGAATATGGAATTATTCAATGGGGCTATAGGGAAACTTTTGAGGGGTTATAATTAGAAGAATTTGAATATTGGGGATGAAAATATAGTATATATACAACAATTTTATAATAGGTAAGTCCACACGTATACTAGTAATTCGCCATTTGAATATTTTTTGAGATATTTTCCACACCGAACTTTTGATATTATATATGGGTACCAAGTAAGGGTGGGGGAGGATGTTACAAGGGATGTATTGAGACTTGAATATTTTTTGGAGAAGATCAAGAATATCCATATATATGTTCAAGAACCATTGAAAAATTCACATGAAAAATACAAGTCCATGGATGATTAATAAAGAAGAAAGAAGTTGTTCAAGGTGGGAAAGAGACTACAAATACAGTTGAACAAGGAGAGGGTTTAGGGTCCTGGTAAGGAAATTAAGGCACTACAACATGGTCCCTTTGGATACTAGAAAAGGTGGCAAATAACATATATATACTCAATGTACCCACAAACATGCACATTTACTTAGTTGTGAATGGAGAGAATATGAAACTATATATGACTTCCATGTTACATGATGAAGAGGACCATGTCCTACTTTATTTAGAGGATTTGGCACCAAATTCTCATGACTAGTTCATAGAGCAAACCATTTTACAGAAACTGTAGAGAACTACAAGGAATGGGTAACATGACCTTTTGTATATTACGGTAAAAGGAAAACTTCCTTGAAAAGCTAAATGTCACACTTGAGGAAATTTTGAGAAAAATTTCGATCACCTCATTCATTAGAGGCTTTTTTCAAAAAAAAATTCTAGAATGGGGAGGTTCAATCCATATCTTTTCATTATATTGTTTTTCATTCATATCAATGCTTTAGATTTTAAAAATTTAAGGCATCAAATCACATGGTAATTTTTACTAGCTAGACCCAGTTTGCAGAATTAGTGATTGAAACCTTCCAAGATAATTTTAAGATGTGAAATATTTTTTTTTGGAGGGTAAAAAATTGAGTCTTAATACTAAACCTTCCTTTCCTGTTCTATACATATAGACCTATCCAATGAGGCAAAAATCACCTTAGTCAGAGTTCATATGCAAAATTTATGCACTCCAAAGTTGACCTTCATGTTTTGGTCACCATAATTCAAGAGGATTCCACGTCAATCACCCTTACTCAAGGAAATGGGGATATCAATGTGATCATGGTGAATAATACTCTAGAATATTCCATTTATAAATTTGGATAAGATTTGAGAGAGACAAACTTAACCATTGTTAGGCTATCGAGTTGCATTATAATAGGGTCAGTGGAGGAAAAAGGGTTCCATAGGGATTATTTTTGCAATATAGTAGCCCAAAAGCCATGAACCTTACTTCTTTGTATTTGTGTCCATTTTTTATTCAGAGATAGAGAGAAGAGGAACCTCACCTTCCTATTGGTTTCTCTCCCAAAATAGTTTCCTAGGTTATGCCTTTTTTCAATCATGGCTTGTGAATTTATTTATTTTAATTTATTGTTCTCTATTTTCTCCATAATAGTATTTTCATGCATATGGAATAAAGATTAATTTACATACCTAGAAATTGAAACAGAAATAAACCCACACATTTTTAGATTTCAGATTATTAAGTATAATTTTATCAGATCTAATATGATGAACTATCCAGTGGAACATCCATGGAATTTTATGGATTATTAAGGAACCTAGATATGCAATATCTAGAATTACAAAATCAGTAGCTTGTAGGCTCAATAGAGCTAAAATTTGTTATTTGTTGGAAAATTTCTCAACAGATACTCTAGGAAATCTTAGTGAACAAATTAATACATTGAAAATACAACAAAAGAAAAGATGTAAATTTTTCAAATTTTCTCCCTAAATATAGAAATAAATATCCTTTATAGTAATATCCTATAATAACATTTATATCTATGGAATATGTGAGGAGAATCACACAACAACATATGTCCCACAATTTCATAGATTGAAATTTGTGTATGAAGTAAATAAATAATATGCAAAAGAACTAAACATTGTAGAATCAAGAAGACCCTAACAACCATGACAACTATATATGTTCCAAGACCCTACAATTTTTTTTTATCCTTATAAAAAATATGCCCAAGAAAATTAGAATATCCACATGCCTTGGAAAGCATGGCCACAACATCAAAGCTGAAACAAACCTTCGCAACGAGGATGGAAATGATAAAATTATAATGGTATGCCAAATATTCCTTAATATTCTCAACCTTATCCATAATAACTTCAACAATGTCCTCAATATCCAAAAAAAATTCCCAGTATCAACCTCAATACTAGAAATCCTATCAATCTCCACCTCCTCAACAACAAAAATCAGAAAAATTACAATCATCTTCTACTCAACCTCCTCAAAGGCCTACTAAACTAGCTTCACAACTAATATCGAATCCTAATAATAAAGTAGCTTCGAAAATCATATATTTCCGAGTTACAAATTTTCAAACATTTATTATGTCTCCTCTCGATCTAGATAATATTCATATTAGATAATGTACTATAATTAATAAGGATCCACATGTCATCATAGAAGAACAAAATGGGGAAGAAATCCCTAATATGATAATTCATGATGTAATAAAAAACATTATTATATTCCTCAAGTAACTATTCCTTCTACATCTCAAAACGTTCATGTTCAATAATGATTGAATGTAGAAAAGCAGTTGATACCATATAATTACGATCTTGTTGATGAATTTAAGAATGTTTGTATTTGAATTACTTGACTACAATAAATTAGTGACATATCAATGTATCTGAAAAGAATCAAGGAAATGCGCTCAAAGAAGCTAGGATATATATATATATATAAAAATGGAAAATTGGCAAATATAATGGTGGAAAAAATGTACGTTAAAAATTATATTGATCCAAGAAGTCCCATTGTTCAAATTTTCATTACGAATGTTATAATTAAAATAACCTTATAAATTTACGAGATTCAATAATGTTATAGTAAGAATTATACTAAATTATATTTCATTTAAATAATATTTTCCATACACCTATAGTTATACAATTAGTAGATAGATATACTATTAAAGCCCAAGAGACGTTAGTAGTTATATTAGTTTCCTTAGGTTCTTAAGAGTACCCATTGAATTTATAATTTCAACCCATAAGTTACCTACTAGGCCATTCATCAATATGACGGGTACCATTGCTAGACATGACGAATGCATTTATTAACGATGGATCTCATGATATGACAATATGTAATCGTAATGTGATCGATAAATTCAATTTATATCCTCTAGAAAGTTCAATCACTGAAATACAAAGTATTGAATGCATACGTGGCCTAAAAAATTATAATTAAATAATTTAATGAATATTAAAATTTTCTCAAGCTATGAGTTTTATGGAAGATATTGTAGAAAATTGAATTACTAATATAATTAATAATTCTGAATTTTCTCAATATCATGGGGATAGCTGTCCTATATAGCTTATACCTTGAATAAATTTTTTCAGGAAAATTGGACTGAGGAAAATATTTACATTCTCTCATCATGTTTGGATTCCATAAATTCGATTACTGAATGTGGTAGAACACCAATAGAGATAAATCTAAGAAAAAAAATCAATATTAACTCTAATATGGAAGAATGTCAAAAATTACAATTAATCTATATGTTGCAAAAATAGTCTAATGCATTTGCATGGGAATATACTAATATTATAATACTTGCATGCATCATGTTTTTATTGAAGAAAATTCCAAGCCTATTAGACGACAACCTTCAAGAAGAATGAATCCAATTTTAAAAGAGAATTTCAAGGAAGAAGTAAAAAGATTATTAAATGTGAATTTCATTTGTCCGACTTTACACTCTCAATGGGTGCCACGAATAGTGGTTTCCCCTTTAAAAAAAATGGTAAATGACATTCTTGTATTAATTATACAGAACTATATATAGAGCTACATAAGAGATCATTTTCCTCAGTTTTTCTTTTTTACCAAGTGTTTGATACATTAGTAGGAAAACAATATTCTTTTTCCCTGAGCTTTTAAAATGTTTCGAAGAGATCAACATTAACAACATTAAAATGTTTCAAAGAGATCACTAACAAAATTAAAATGTTTCGAAGAGATCAACATTAACCACATTCACATGTCTATCATGAAATTATGTTTATGTTTATTATGTTTATGATCTTTTAGCGCTAATAACAATATTCTCTTGCTACCTTTAAACGTGTGTTTTTAGGTAATTTCTTTGCATTGATTCATGATTGCTTTCTGATATATGTGGATGTTTTTACAATTGCTGGTAATACGTTTGAATAAGCTTAGAAAAATCTTGGAAATTTTCTTTGCAGATGTTATGAAGCTAATCATTGCTTAAGCCATGAGAAATGTCGTATGTTGATGCTTTTTGTCACTGAGATTTATGATAATGGTAGAAGTTAAAAAAAGGAAGTGAGGAGTTTTCTAGGGAATACTGGTTTATTACGAAATATTTATAGAAAATTGCAAGGAAATGTGTTCATTATTAATATTAGATATGAATGATAGTAAATTTTCTAGAATATTTCTTTCCATATCCATTTTGATAGATAAAGAAACTCTTTGGAGGACCTGGCTTCAGGGGACCAAATTGGTCTCTTCATTTTCATATTTCTATTGACGCTTTAGATGCTCCTCTCGGAGACAAAATTATAATCAAAGCTCCTATGGTATTTATCACGCAAGTAAAATTTAACACATACTAAATTGAATTATACAGTTGTAGAAAAGGAATTCCTTGTGGTTGTACATCCTATAAGAAAATTTAGTATGTGCTAAATTATATTACTAGGTATGAAACCTTTAACCACGTTGAGCATCTTTCTATTTGATATTTAATGAATAAACTAACAACTAATGGTAGAATTACTTGGTGGATTATTTTTTTACAACAATTTAATATCACTATATTAGATCAAACTGGAAGATAAAATGTAGCTCATATTTTGGGCTTCATAATTAAGGTGAATTAGTTAATATATATGATATTTTTCTTGATAAACTTTCCTGATAAACATTTGTTTCCAATTTCTACTAAAATTCCTTGATATGCAAATATTGCTAATTACTTTTCCATTTGAAAACTATCAAAACAAATAATCATATGGTCAAGTTCATTGTATTTTTGGGCTGAAGGATATATTTTCCATACTAAAACAGATCTATTATCAGAAGATGAAGCATATGCTATTCTAAAATTATACCATGATGAGGCTTCTAATGGACATTTTAACATATTATATTATTGGCATATTCTCTTTAAGGATACAAAGGATAATTTCAAGGGTTGTGACAGTTATCAATGCATGGGTAATCTGGCACCACCTAATGAAATTAGGTTAATTCCCTAGGTAGTCATAGAGACTTTTGAAAAACGGGTTGGATTTTGTGGTAACCGTTGCTCCACTATCTAAAAAAATGGTATGTATTACAAAATCTTGTAAAAAAGATCCCAAGGAAGTATCAAATCGGGCACTGGAAATGAATGGGTGGATTTTGTGGGATCCATTGCTCCACTCTCTAAGAAAAATGGTATGTATTATAAAATCTTGTAAAAAAGATCCCAAGGAAGTATCAAATCCGGCACTGGAAATGAATGCCGTATCATCCACAAGAAAATGAACAACTGGAATATACCAATAATGCACTAGAATTTATCATTACCAGAACTGTAAATATTCGTCATCAGGCTTAGGTGATCAAATTTTGAAAGCATTGCTGGAATACATAATCACAATCTCACCATGTGAGTTAGTCTACAATAAATAAGTATTGTATCCTATAGTGTTCGAAACAAAGACTAAAATAATAGCATAAATGCTTTGCAGGGAGCTCTCAAGGCACAACAAAAAAAAAAATAACTCAGTTGAATGAGTTATATGACAAAAGATAAGAGGCCATTCAACATACTACACTATTCAACCAGAAGGAATAAAATGGAATGATTTTTTTTTTAAAGAAACAATTTCAAGTAGGTGACTCGTATTTTCTATTTGATTCAAGATTTATATATTTTAAAGGAAAAGTTTCTACTCGTGCGTTCAAACTTGATGAAATAAAATAAGTATTTATTAATGGTTCAATTAATATTAACACTAGTGATGGAGAAGGAATAACATTTTTAGTAAATGGTGGGTGTAAAATTATATCAAAAGTCGTTTACCAAAGAAGAGTTTATATGCATGTTATTCCATGAATATGAATTGCCGATAGTAGAAAAGTAAGAGACACATCTCTCTATTGTCCCAAAATATTTTTTCTTCTCTATTAATTTTTTTATATACATATTTGTGTGTGGAAGAAAAATTATTTCGGTACAATATAAATAGGTATGCCTTCCTTGATTAGTATTTCTAATTTATATTGATGTAATAACTTGCTTATAAACACTTATTTTGTATATAAAATATAACACTTATATTAATAAGAATAAGAATAAATATATATATATATTTTTTTATGAAAACCATATTTTTTGAAAATAGAGATCACAAAGAGGCAATAACATTTCTATCTACAAAACTACTCGACATGACATGTTTAAAAATCTAGTTTTAAAAATTCAATAAAATAAGGAGATCAATTCGAAAGGAAATACAATTATGATTTTATGAAGATGTTAGTTCATAATATCAACTTCAACACCTATTCTCCAAAGAATACAATATCCGATATTTTTTTTGGGTCTATTAAAACTATAATATTTTAAAGATGCCATATTTCTATAACAACTAGTTTTTGAAATTCTATAAAATGGGCTTTCGAAAATAATTTGATGCATTATTCTTATGAAATAATTTGAGAGGACATTTTAAATATTGGATATGTGTTATATTCTTTCCATGATTAGCCGCACGTGGAGGTGGGGTTTGGTCACATTGGGGGCAATAGCCCCCCTTGTTTGTTGCATCGCGCACAGTAGGGGGTGGCAGCCCACACCTGTCCACGAGTTCGCAGGGGGAAGGTAGCCCCCTTTGTGTGCCGAGAAAAAATTTTGGACCCTATTTTTCGGTGCACAGACCCACCTATGGTTTTGTGCATGGGTTTGAACATGGTTTTGGGGCATCATGGTTTCTGACCCCTGGTATTTTTTAGATCTCGTCAAGGGAACTACGGTTATGTTATAATACATGGTTAATGGATTGAGTTTTATGAATTATTTGGCATGTATATATATCTGTTGTAACACTAAAATGAATATGATGAAAAATCAGGTTGGTAGTCCCAATTTGGGATCTAGGGGAGAAATATTTGTGTATATATGTTTTATGTTTTATGATCTCACTTTTGTTTATTTTATAGTTTTAAAAATTTGTTTACAGATAATTTATGTACAGGGTCAAAACCTACATTTGGTATCAGAACTATTTCGGATTCAAGGGGATGTCTTTGTTGCTGAGGGGTTTTTTTCTTGCGCCTGTGGTAGACCCTGTTCTGTGGGAGATCCATGGGATCTATTCTTGCAGTGAAAGAAGATGGAGAGAAGTGGAAAGATAGAGATCGAGAAATTTAATTGTCAAATTTTTTAGTTATGAAAGATCAAAATGGAGGATCTGGTGGTGGACAAAAATCAGTTAATCACAATAGATTCGGGTACTAAACCAACTGCAATTTCAGATGAATATTGGGTGAAGTTGGATCAGAAGGCAAACAACATAATACAATTTTGTATGTGAGATTCATTATTGTTGAATGTATCTAGGGAAGTTACAGTGAAGACTTCGTGGGTCAAGTTAAGGACTTTGTAAAAGTCTAAGTCTCTTGTGAATAAATGTTTCCTCCAGAAAATGTTATATAACCTGATGATGAAGGATGGAGACTTGGTGACAAAGCATATGAATGCCTTCAATATTTTGGTAAGTCAGTTTTCATTTGTTGATATTAAAATCTCAGATGAAGACAAGTTCATCTATTTTTTGTGTTCTCTACCATATACGTGGGAGAGTCTAGTTATTGCAATACATATCAATACAACTACTATGAATTTTGATTAAATTGTCTTAGCCTTGTTATTGGAGGAAATCAGACAAAGAAATATCGAGGGCCGGAATGGAGATTCATTATATGTACGAGGAAGATCCCAAAATAGAAACAAAAATTAGCTTTCAAGTGGGAGATCTAAATCTCTAGGAAATCCAGTAAAGGTGTGTTGGAAATGCGGAAAGGAAGGGCACTTGAAAAAGGAATGCAGATCTAAAAAGCATGATAAAGGAAAGGGACCTGATGATTCTCCTTCTCCAGAGGAAAGAACCACCTCAGATGAAGCTAAGGATGTTTATTTGGCTTCTTCATCAAATACACTTATAGATGATGAGGCATGCTTGATTGACCCAGGTGCTTCCTTTCGCTTCACTCCCATTAGGGAGTGGTTCTATGAGTATGATAAGTATGATGGTGGTGATATCTTCTTAGGGGATGATAGGAAGGCCAAAATCAGAGGATGTGCAAAATTCAAGCTGAAGCTACAAGGTGGAAGGATTAGGACACTTCCTAATGTTCTTCATATTCGTGCACTGGTCAGAAATCTATTTCTTTTAATCAATATGGATGATGTAGGTGTAGAAATAGTGTTCGAGCACTACAAGAAAACGACCCTCTAGCGGAGGTTATAAAGGAGGTTTCTAGTGTTATAAACTTGGCCAAAATTGTCAGAAAAACATTTTCTACAACATTTGTTTATGGTTACGAAGGTTTTGGCGTAGCTTTTAACGGAAATTCAACACAACTAAAAAAAATGGGTGGTCGGAGGTTATTACAGATGTTTTTTTCATCAGTGCACTACTCTGCCTTTAACGCGCTGGTGCGTACATGCCGACGGCGCCCCGAGATTGTCTCAGTCCAACACACTAGGACGTTTAGGTGTAAAACTGCACCAAGCATAGTGTTGGTCATACAACGCACAGGGCTATTCTAATTGGTCTTGGGATTTGTGCAGTGCCCATAGGTTGTATCAATGCACCGATGCATCGTATCACAGAAAGACACCGAGATTTATAATTGGTATCGGTATTCGTGTCGTTCCCATAGATCGTAAAAATGCACTGGTGCTTATAGATACGTAAACTCCCCAGTGCGCAGTATCACACAAACGCACCGATATTGATAACTGGTATCGGTATTTGTGCGGTGCCCATAGATCGTACAACAACACTGGTGCGTACAAACACATAAATGCACCGGTGTATAGTTACTGACACATACAGGTTTTCATGTTGTATTTTTTAGAAACATCGACCTGTGACAGTCCAATTATTGTGATTTTTTAAAATTCATTATTCATCAAAAGTCGACACATCTTATAACAATATTCATATTAATTACATTTTTATTAATGCATTGAATGTGATATTTTGATTAATTTGTTATATCACATCATAATTATTGTGGTTTTTTAAAATTCATTATTCATCAAAAGTCGACACATATATATCTTATAACAATATTCATATGAATTAAATTTTTATTAGTGAATTTGAGAACGACAATGGAAAACGCAATAGCAATAATAGAGAACGCAATAGAATAAATTAAAACATATTTTATGATTATATATATATATATATATATGACAATCTTTATCATACAAAATGGGATAGTAATTGGTATCCCTTTGTCTTTCAACCGGGACTTACAGTAAACAAAAAGTCTGATTTCACAGACATATATATTTCAAAAAATAAAATGCCTTGCTTTGATATCCAAACATAGCGATCATCATTGTTCGCTTGAATTTTTGTCACTACTAGAGCTACTTCCATAACTTGGGTTATTTTTAGGGAATGTTTTGTTCATGGCGTTGATTGTTTTCTTCTTCTTCACCTTCCATCTACAAACATAAAAATAAACTGAAATGATTGTATATGCATTGGTGAGAATAATGGAAATTTCAATATTAAGTAATATACATCAATGTAAATCGAAAAGAAAAATGGCGTACCATAGCAACAATTGACTCATAAATTATACACATTCTTTCAAAACCATGTACCATTCCATCTTTCAAAATTTCATCTATTGGCGCAGTTCCATACTTTGTTTCCTGCAAGTTTTATACCCCATAACAAATCATATATTTAATATAAAAGATGTTTCTGTTCAATTAATTATACATGGAGCTAAGTAAAACAAGATCGATAGATGCTTACGAATTCCACAATAAAATTATGATATGCCAACATATACTCACAACCCATATTTAACCCAATTTCAATCAATTCGTCTAATGGTTCTTCTTTGTATGTTAGTACATGTTTGAAGACATTCAATGATGATTTTTGTAAAACAACTTAAAAAATACAAAAATGAAATCTAGTTAAGTTTTTATAAGGAAGTAACAATTACTCACAAAATTAGAGATCAACCATTTTCTTCCTTGTCATCATTTTTTATGTGCTGAATGGGTTCCATTTTATTTTCTTTTCTGCAAGAAAATTCTTGAAAATTAATATTTAATGCTAAATTGTTTACTTATTGTACCTAATGATCGAAAAATTCAATGATTACATATTACATTTGAAGCACGTTGTTGTTGTTCGAAAGAACTTCTATACATTTGTTCCACTAGATCCCTCAAACTTTTGTAAAAGTTTTTCCCCTTTCATTAACTTCTAGCACCACTCTAGGTGAGATAAGGAGCAATTGATTTCCATTTGCATGTTCTATTTTTTGTATTTTCTTAGAATAACATTCCTTTTCTGAGTTGTTGGTCCCTATACAACAATAAACATATGTGAATTAGTAGACTTTTTGACACATGTTATATAATAATTTTAAGTAGATTATTAATGATAATTAAAAAAAGAAACTCATATTGTATCGATAAAAATTTTTCATTCACCTGATTCATCCTTTTGCAATTTTTCCATTAAACTTTTACACTCTTCTAGTCCTACATCAGAAATAATCTTATCAAGCTTCATCATTCTGTGGCTCTGCATGATACACTGTAAACAATACATATTAGTTAAACTTACATATAGTTCAAAAATACTAACTTTTATAAAGAATTTACAAAGAACTTGTCTTTTTTTATTTTCTTGATGTGTTAAGAGTATTTTTGTTACTTGATCTCTTGTCAAACATTTATTTATCAATCTGAAACCTGTACCATATCATTCATTAATATATTTATAAATAAATTCTCAACTTTTCAGTTAGAAAATAAATCTCAAGACACCTGTGCGCCTTTCATGAGGTCTGCACAGTATAATACACCATACGATGCATTGGGTATTGTAAACGCACCACAAAAAATATTGTAAAAGACCTAACGGTGCATGGGGTATTATAAACACACCGTAAAAACGATGTAATACACCGTACGGTGCTTTCCTCGTTAAATGGAGCACCGGTGCCCTGTTTCAGATTTGGCGCATGGATTTAGAAAAAATGTTTTCATTTTTTTAATACAGTACTTTTGCACTACACTGTATAATACAGAGCACCAGTGCGGTATAGTACGCAAGGCGCACCGATAAAGAAAACTCCATTTTTTCAAAAATTCACGCAATCGCCGAATGGATTGGGATCTGACTATGCAAGTCATCCCGTGGGTTGGACATCAATCTAAAATGAAAAACCCTAATTCTGAAATCACAGAAAGATGGAGAAGAAAGGGAAAAAACAAAAAAAATGAAGGTTTTAGGGTAAAAATGGATAGAACTGCAGAAAAAATTAAAAAACTGTAGAAAGAAGTAAAAAAAATAATCAAATTTAATCACGAGATGGTTTCAAATTCTATGATACAGGGTTCTGATCGTCTAAATACTTATGTTCAAACATATTTCACTGCTCCATAGTGCCCTCCTGCTCTCTTGCTCCAGGTTTGTTTACTTCAAATATCTAGCTGAACATTTTAGCAAAAATAGTGAAATAATGAAAAGTGTTTAGTATTTAAAGAATTATTCTATGAAATTAGATTTTCGAAAATATTTTTCCGCCCATTTTTCAAATTGACATTTTTTTTCACTTGAAGAAAATAAAGTTGCATTTTTTTATTTGCGTTTATTCATTACTGGTGCGGAAGAGTTGTGATGCACCGATGCATCTTATTTATACGACGCACCGGTGCGTGTTATGATGATAAGCGCACCAGACTTTCATTATTTTCTAAAATTTATTATGTTACAAAAAATCGTATTATTCTAGATTTGTTATTTTACAATTATTTGCAAATTTACAAATTTAAATATTTTAATAAAATTATTTCACATTAATACAATTAAAATTTTCACATTGATAGAATTAAAATTTTCACATTAATAGAATTAAAATTTTACAAATATTTTACATACAATTACAATTAAAAGTACAATTAGAATTACAATTAAAATTTTAATTTTACATACAATTACATTTACAATTTTACATAGAATTACATTTACATTTACAATTAGAATTTTAAAAATATTTTACATACAATTCAATTAAAATTACAATTACAAATACAATTACAATTTTGGAATTTTACATTAAATTACATTTACAATTTTACATAGAATTTCATTTACAATTACAATTACAATTTTACAAATATTTTACACACAATTCAATTAAAATTACAATCACAAATACAATTACAATTTTAGAATTTTACATACAATTACATTTACAAATTTTGATGAATGTTACTTACAATTATGAAGCATTGCTTTACAATTTTTCATATATATAATTACAATCTATTTCGGAATAAATTAAATATTACAATTACAATTAAAATTTTACATTAATAAATATTCTACATACAATTATACCTTAATTGCACAAGTAATACAAATTATACTTTAAAATATATACAATTAAAATTAAATTACAATTACAATCAAGACATAATATTTAATAAATATCATATTGTTAATATTAAATTAATTAATAAATATCATCACTTTAATCAAGAGTAACCATCATACAAACATCATATTCGACTAATAAATACATTCAAACATCAAATTAACATTATATATTAAGATCATCACAACACAAACATAAAATATACATCTCAATATGTCAAATAACTAATGTTATCACATATACACATCTATCTGCAAGCTAAACATTAAATGAACATATCTAGCATGACCTAACAATATGCGCCACAGCATGATGATCACCAACATGAAAATTAAGTACAACTGCAACATGAACATAAAATACATGAACTATATATATATATATATATATATATATAACTGAATAATGTTAAAAATATACAATTGTAATATAAATTTCATGGATTAGGCGCTGGTGGTAGTATAACAACATCAATAGTAGTACTACAAGTGGATGCCTCGCTTCAAGAAAGTCGGTGAAGCCTGATGTCAATGGTTTGGCTCGTTTTTATGATCATGATCAGTAATCATGGATGCATCCTGCTGGTGTACATCACAGTGAGCAGAGTAGAGGCGTGTAGGCTAAGCAGTGGAGCCGTGCAGTCGACCTCTGCTCATGATCATGACTAGTAGTGATGGATGTAGCTGCAGGCTACTGACTGGATGTGGTCGATGGTCCAGCCTCATCTCCATGATGACTATCAGATGCTGCCAGTGGAGCGTCATGCTCATAAGACGTGTTAGAGTCGGTATCTTCATCCCTCCGTCAGAGATCAAATTTCTCTTGTTGCATTTAATTTTAGGTGTCTCTTTCAGTTCAGTCAGCTGCATTCCATTAGGAGCATGGTTCATCTAAAGGAAAGGTCTTGTCACTCATATCCCTCATGTCTTGTACCTGCTGGCCTAGTTTTGTTCATCAAAATCATTTACAGCCATTTTTGGTCTCCTGGTTGGAAAACAGTCATTTTAGGGTTTTTAGTCTGATTAGGTCTAGGGTTTTATTAATCTAGTCTCAAAATGTCTAATAATTGCCAGCAGGTACATGAGGAAGCTTCAAATAAGGTATCAGTGCAAAAAAAAAATCATCATCATAATGCTTGATAATGATTTCTCTTCAAAACTCTGTTTTGAAGAAAAATTGTCTATTTTATCCTTATGTAGTAAATGCAATGTAATTTGTAAGTTTTTCAGTTGTAATAATGCTCCTTTCGTAGCCCTGGTCGCCTTTTCCAAAACTCCATGCCATCCATCCCTGCAAAATAGACAAGAAGCTCATCATTCAGTCCAAGAATCAAAAGCAAGAAAAATAGAGTTCATTTAAAAAGTGTCAAAGTTTATAACATTACAAAGTGGGTTTTTCAAATCAAAAATCAAAATATTTTGCATAAAATATATTTTCATTGTTTCAAAACTCCATTTGCATGCCAAGAGACCGAGTGAGCCAAGAAAAATCGTGGAAGAGCGAAGGAAGAAGTTGGGAGGTCGAACTGTGGGTAAATTGCTGAGCGCGGTGCACTGGGCAAGTGACGCAACACATAGGTTGAGAGCGGCGCATAGGGCCACCCCTCTGTGTGTTAAATTTTTCCAGCACGACGCATTAGAAGGGCGTGGTGCACTGGTTTGACTGCGCGGCGCATTGGGCCGAAACACACAAAATTTTTCCATTCTTCTCCAACATCAAATTTTCTCGGTTGCTCCATGTTCGAGTAAGTCAAAGCAACTCCTCTATTGCTCATAGCTCGTGCTTGGTGTTGATTATGAGATTGGTTATGAAAATTTGAGTACAAAAACTAAACCCTATTATCTTGATTGAGAACTCCCTCCTTAGGGTTTTGAAACTTTTTTTGGTGTCAATCATTCTATTCCCATCACCTTGTTTCTTCCCCTCCTCATTTTTTATATCCGCACAACAATCCATTTCACTGTTCACCTTATTTCCCAAGTCACTCATTCCTAAGCCTATTTCCCTATCCCTAAAGTCATCTCATTTCCTATCATTCCCATTTCCCATTTCACTTGTAAAATTTCCCAAATCCCAAGTTTATTCCAAAAAAATCAAGTGGCTGTCCCTTGTCCATAAATTTATCAAATCAGAAGCTTTCAAAAGGAAAATATTACTTTATTAAACCCCATTATCCCCACTGCCCTATTCCTCCACAGTCCCTCCCATACTACCATACATTTGGCACTAAAACAAAAGCACCAAAAAATCTCATTTTCATCTATCTAATTCAATATAAACCTTGCATCAACCTTGAACACCATGGAGACAGACATTGATACATCATATGACCGAGATAGTGATTCCACCACTAAGCTACATGCACCTAGAAGGCCTCATAAAAGTGGTAGACATGTGAGAGAACAGCCCACCTCATTGGCTGAATTGCAGGCTTTCCCACTTGCCATGGCATGTTTTCGAGAGCAGTCATGCTATCAGTTTTGTGAAATGATTGCTAGGATCCATTATCATTAGGAGTTGGCTCGTTTGTTTGTATTGCATTTACATGATGGTCAGGTAACTCTTGTCGGTGTAACTTTCACTTTGACACTGAAAACAATCTCTCAAGCAACCGGAATACCAAATGTGGGAGAATAGTGGAACAAAATACAACAGGTGGACAGAGTGCACTATGAACCATATATTAGGCCTAGCTTTGTGAGACAACTCAGCAGAGTGTTCCCATTTCAGTTCCTAAAGAATTCCTATGCACCTCTGATGAAACTCATTATCAGATATTTCGGTTGTGAGGGCCAGTTTTCACACCTCTATGCTTATCATATCATGTTATTGATGCATTTCACCAAGGTGAGGATGATAAACATCCCTTATTTCATGTGTCGGAACATTGAGAGAATGACCACTCTCATGTAGAGAAAAAATCCCGAGCAGTAGTACAACAGTATTTATCACTATGCACTCATCAAGATAGTGGTTGTGCATCAGCTTGGCTTGCAGGGTATTTCATGGGAATATTTCATTTCCAATGATTTCCTCATAGCTCCTCAGGCTCCTCGGGAGGTCGTTCATGATTCAGGCGAACCTTCATATCAGCATGGAGGTCAGGAGATAGATACTACTGTGCCGATGTATGCCACTTATTAGAGAGGCACTAGAAGATTATTTGCAGCAGCCCGACAAGTATTATCTCCACCTGGGGTGGAATGGGTCTCGCTTCCATCATCAGTAGCACAGGTACAGGTATAGGACAGAGGTAAGAGGCCTATGCAGGATGAGGGGCCTTCATGAGACCAAGACATAGGTTTCATATTGATTGATGAGGATTTGAGCTCTCCAAGCTCAAAGTTGAGAGAGAATATTTAGGAGCAAAAGGCGGAGATAGACACCTTGACCGTCAAATTGAAAAGAGCCCAATGGATCATAAAATATCTGGAGCAGTGAAAAAAACAGTTGGAATATCAGAAAAAAATCATGGAGTTGCAAAACATTGATGAGAACCAGCAAACTTCCCAAAGAAGTCAAACCGAGATGACATCCATTGAGCGAGAGATTGAGGCTGATAGAGAGACTTGGCTTGAGAGGGTCAATATTCATCTGGAGAAGTTGTTGGAGAAGTAAAACAAGTAAAATAACATACTCAGGCACATGAATAATCATTATTGGGCAAGGAATCATGTTTGTAAGGCGCGAATCAAGATCCTGAAAGCAAAACTAAAGAGGGCATTAAAGCGTCGCAAAAGGCATGATAGACTCCAAAATTTGGCCGAAGCTTCTTTGGCTCAACAATGCGCTTGATGGTGGACATTCAGCCCAAATTTTGAGAAATTTGGGAAAATTTTTGTCAATTTTGAATTTTTTGGCCTTTACATAGATTTTCCTGTCCAACGCGTCACGCCACTTGGCGCGCACTTATAATTGGCAGCTCCTCTTGAAGAAAACTTTGTATTTCTAGATTTTTTATCAAAATTTATACATTCCTACCCATTAACTAAGGATTTTTACAAGTTTTGGGTTTCCTGAAGGATCAAAAACACCTTAAAAATGGCCTTTCTGCCACTTTTTGGACACACAGGAAGCAGTGTTGGGAGATTTGATCTTTGGTGGGGCAAATCGTAACCAAATTTAAAAATTCCACTTGGGTTGGAAAGTAGACAGGCCAGGATTTTCAACGAGCTATCCTGCACTCATTTTGGACTCCTAGAAGGCCCTTAAAATCAGCCTCAATGTGGCGCGATGCATAGAGATTTCAGGCGCGGCGCATTGGGAAATTTGGCCTAGTTTTCACTCAGTAACTCAGTTTTTCACCTAGTTTTGGCCATTTTTACCTTTTTATCTTCATATGTACAGCTCTTGATGTAACTTGATGTAATTTCATGACTTTGATGCAATTTTGGCACATTTTTACTCATGTAAGTAGATTCATTCACCAAAAAGTGAATTCTAACTCAATGAATGAGTTTCCTATCTTATAGAGGCAAGTTGTTCCACTGCCTTTTTTCCAGTTCTTAGTTTAGAGCTTGTTGAAACAACTCCTAAACTAGTGAGCTCGACCCCTAGAGGCATGGGGATGAGTTAGGCTTGTCTATATCTTGTATTTTCTCAGTCATTTTCATGGTTGGACACTTGGGATTGCTTTGAGCTTCATTGTACATTTCATCTCTACATTTTGGCAAAGGAATAGACTAGGGTTTGCAGCACTCCATGGGATCCATGTGGCTCTTTTTTTTGATGATGTATTTATCTCTGTGATTTTAAGTTTACTGATGTTTCACGTGTATCATCTTCCTTCTCATTTCTTCTTAAGTTAAACAAACAAGTAATAAATGTGGAATTCATTAGATTTGCAATGCTCTACCTTGAAGTTTTGTTTAATTTTCTATGCTTTCAACTGTGTGAAGAGGATTCCTGGAAGCCTCTTTCCCTCTTCAACTCATTCCTGGTCTGAGCTATCCATTTCATTCAATTTTGAAGCATCAAAACAATTGCCTTCCTTGCCCCATTCAGCCCTCTACAAAACTGATCATTTCCCGGACCCAAAATTTGTCTTTCCCTTTGATTCCAACAAAAAACCCCAAAAATCAAATCAAAACCTTTTAAATATATACCTAGCCTAAAATTAGCTTTTATTTAAAGTCATCTTAAGCCTCATTAATTATTTTTGTTGAGATTGACCCGGAGAGAGCCCTCTCCTGATCTGGTAGGGCTAGATACCAGATTAAGCGTGGTTTGATGTTACCCTAGACTCTTTCTTCCTTCAACCTGAGGTAGATTTAGGTAATAACAAGGCACGTTGCGAGGTGAATGATCATGAGATGCATGTGAGTTGTTGCTCACAGAATTTCCATCACGTGCCGTGGCTTGACTACACCTATAACTACAGACAATCCTCCTCAGTCGCGTAAAAGCTATCGTAGCTCCTATGACATGCCACATCAGGTTGTACATGTCACGCGACATGCCTCTCCACATTTGTAATAGCCTATCATCAGCCTGTATGTCTCTGTAATGAGCGGGCCTGATGCTTGCATCAACTATCAATGCACAAAGTTGGATGGCCAACTCCATCCTATATCTGGTCTCAGGTCGACCACACCTAGCATAAGGCGGCACCGGTGCACCATGATGAGCATGAGCATGTATCTCTACTACAATGGCCTCATCCTCATCATGATCATGCTCGGAATCATCGATATCATGATCATCATCATCAGGATCCACACCTAAATCATGTGGTGGACCCTGCATCTCCTCGCCATCAAAAGATCCAATCTCTGCAAAATATATACAAGTACACAACAATAATTAGACAATTTCATTACACAATTTAATAAAACAAATTTAATTAAGAACATGTTAGAATAAATATAAATAAAACAGTAATATTACCTTTATCATCTGTAGGATCATCAGCTGTGAAGAGGATGTTGGGACACCCTCGCCAATCTAAGCCAGCATAAGGACATGGGACCATAATGAAGGGATGCAGCCCATCAACGCTGGCTAGTAAGTGTAATGAATCATGTGATATCCTGGTTGGAAACAAAGTGTCTTCCCTCTTGGGCATCATCTACCCCCACATGTGCATCCAGGCCTCAAACATCGGCCTACGAGGTTGTCGAACAAAACTAGGTCTCATCTCTCGAAACCTCTCAAAATGATAAGGGAGAGGCACTGCATGTCCTGTCTACCAAAATTACCTATACGTAACTGACCTCTAGGTACCTAAAACTATGAAACAGATAGTACATGTGCTCCAATGTATCTCTGGGAGTAAACTAACTGACTCCCTGCTACACAATTAGCTGGCACATCTGGGAATGAGGGAAAATCCACCCCTCTCCTCGATATTCCTATAATAAAATAAATATCCTCCTTAGCGGGTGTGTACCACTAGTCAGGACCAACTTGGAAAGCCAGTCAGTGGACATTCCACCTGCGGATAAGATATCTCAAAAACACACTGTGGGCCTTTAGGGAATTAGCCTCCTCATAGAACTTGAGGAGGCCTACCTACCTAAGGATCTCCTGGGTATCTGCAATAATAGGGAAAGGGTATGCATCTCTCTCCCTCTCTCGGGCCTCCCATTGGCGAATAATGTCATATTTTTCAGCCTATTATTGATGTTGTTCCCCCTCTTCTCTCTGAATCATTGCCATATTAATTTTTTTTTTTTATTAAAACAGACATGTATTTAGGAATATAGATATATTTTTTTTTTTGAAAAAAAAAACAGACAAGTCGGTGCGCCATAAAATAGTCATGCACCTGTCGCAGTGCATCGTAAGAATGTAGAGCACCAGTTCCAGTGCCCCTAATGAAATACAATCCACCAGTCTCAGTGCAGCTGTCTATTTTTCAAGCATCGTTAACTTCATCAAAGTTTATAATAGCGGTGCGCTAACCGAAATATATGCCTCAGCACGTATATTCATGTCAGCGCACCAACTTCATGACTATTACATAGTCAACGATGTGGTATTTTACCTGGCCGCACTGTTGACCCCCTCGGAATCCAGAATGCGGTGCAGTGACATACACCGAGGCGGATAATTCCGTCAATGCACCGCACTGTGATTCCCGTGGTTAATGGTGCACCTGGATAAATGAGCGCACCGCATTTTATTTTATTTTTTTATTTTAAAATTATTTGGGGCAGCTTTCGGTACTGCCCCGGAAACGGTGTGGATAACATTAGCACTGGTGGCGGTGTGGCCTGTAAATTTTACATGCAGCACCGCTATCTAGTGCGAGCCGAACAACTTCGGTGTACCATGCAACAAATTTTTTTTTCTTTTTTAATGGTGATTTTTAAGGGTATTTCAATTTCTAATCTATGAAAAGGCTTAATTATGGAAAAACTAGAAAAATACCTATAGATTTCGCCGTCGAGGAGGCATATTGGCTATAAACTTCGCAAAAGAAAATTTTCCCACTGTTTTTCAAAATGCAAGCTGGAGATTGGTGGCCAATGCAGAGCAGTAGTGCATGCAATGGGTGCAATGAGAGAACCAATGTCAGGGTAGCTCAGATAAGGGGAAACGACACCGGTGCTTGAGAGCTCTCGAGCACTCAAGAAAGTGAAAAATGAAGTTTTTTGGGCGTAATTTTTTTTTTAATTAACCCTGTTCCGGTGTGTGGGGTTTTATAGGTGCACTGGTATGCTTACCTACAACCGCACAGGGCTGTGTCAAATTTGGTGCATTTTTTATAATGCATCGGGGTGGTTCCCTAACACCGCACCAGGATGTTTCAGTTTCAACGCGAAATTTTGATGATGCACTGGGGCGGAATATCCGTAAAGCATCGGTGCGAAATAGTCATAAAGCACTAGTTTTTTGGGCTTAATTTTTGTTTATGTAGCACTATTCCAGTGCGTGCGGTTTATCGGCGCACCGGTGCTCTTGGATATGAATGCACTGGCGCGTTTCTATTTTGGCGTGGTGTTTTATTATGCACTGGCGCAAAAAAGTAGTGAAGCATCGATCCGTTACAGTAATAGGAGGCCTCGGATGTGTGTGTACATCACGCAATCTTTCTGGTGTGCCAATTTCTCGTGTGCACCGGTGCATTCTATGGTAGGGCACACACTGGTAATTGAGAGCTCAGGAGCACTGGAAAGCAAAAAAAGCCAGGTTATTTTACCGTAATATTTTTTTAATTTAACCCTTTACCGGTATGCATTGTTTATAAGCGCACAGATTTTGTTTCTTACAAACACACCAGTTGGTTTGTGTTTTGGCACGATGTATTATGATGCACCGGTGCGATTTCTTTCTACCACACCAGGTGATTTCGGTTTTGGTGCGGTGTTTTATAATGCACCAGCGCGAAAGATCTGTGACGCGCCAGTGTTATTGGATAATGAGAGGCACTAAGAGAATGTGTATGGAATGCATGGTGTCTGATGTGCCAATTTTTTGGTCCACACTAGTGCTTTCTTGGTTCCAGAGCACTGGGGCAACATGTAATGATAAGCACACTGAGAGGAAACCATCCACAAAACCCTCTGCCCGCCAACCTCCTCTAGACCTCCACTAGAAACAGATGTATGGGGTATTTTACTGTGGGGTTCCTCAACAACATCCGCTAGAGGGTCTTTTCCTTGTAGTGGAGAAAGATACCTACAAGATGGTTTGGGGATCACTGGTATTAATGAGGGGAGTTCGTATTGGAAATTTATACAAGCTTCAGGGTAGCATTATTATTGATCGGTGCAATAGTTTTGTGGTTCCTGAAAGTGGAGCGCAAAGCCTAGTGGTATTTGGAGAAAATACCATGTTATGGCATCAAAGGCTTAGACATATTGGAGAGAATGGCCTTAAGATACTGCATGGTAATGGTATGGTAGAAGATACATCTATTTTCTCTCTTGATTTTGATTTTTTTGAACATTGTGTATATGGGAAGAAAAATCGGTGATTTTTCCTTATGGAGCTAAGAGGGAGAACACGATATAAGAGATTGTGCACAGTGATGTGTTTGGACATGTGTCGTTTCCATCACTGGGAATGTTTGTGTACTATTTTTCATTCATATATGACTTCTCAACGAATACATGGATATATTTCTTGAGGAATAAATCTAAAGTATATGAAAAATTGAAAGAATTTAATGCTCTGGTAGAAGACAAGACAAAGAAGAAGATAAAGGTACTAAGGATAGATAATGGTGGAGAGTTCTGCAAGAAGGAATTTAAAGAGTTTTGTAAGAATTCTGGTATAACATGACAGAAGACTACTCCATACACACCTTGGCAAAAGAGAGTTGTAGAAAGAATGAATAGAACGTTGATGGAAAAGGAAAGAATAATGCTCAATGGTACCGAGTTAGGACAAAAATTATGGGTAGAGGCAGTGGAGACTACATGTTACCTAGTTAACAGATCACATTCATCAATGTTGGAGGATAATACTCCAAATGAGGTATGGAATGGTAAGGAATCCTCCCTTTCACATCCGAGGGTATTTGGATGTGATGCATATGTACTTGTTGCAAAGGAGAAAAGGATCAAGCTGGATAATAAATCTGAAAGGTGCATATTTACTGTGTATAAGGGTGGTTTAAAGGGTTACAAGCTTTGGAAGCAAGAAACAAGGAAGGATGTGTAAAGCCCAGATGTGGTATTTAGAGAGGTGAACTATTTTGTTAAACATGAAGTGCTGCGAAAGGAACCTGAGAAGATATATTTTGAGCTAAAGGAGGATGAATCATACTCTACAATAGAACAAGATTTGGAAGATGAAGGCAACAAACTCCAGGTGTGAGAAGATCACTACAGGAAAGAAGGTAGCCAGAAAGGTATAGTCCATCTTCTTTCTGTTCAAATTTTTCTCTAACCATCATTGATGATGAAACAAGAAGTGTGAGAGAGGCAGTGGATTCAGAGGATGGAAAAATATGGAAGGAGGCCATGGTTGATGAAATGGCATCCTTGCACAAAAATGATGCATGGGATCTGGTGGAGTTGCCAGCTGGAAGGAAGCCCATCAGGAAAAAATAAGTCTTTAAGAAGAATATGAATGTTGAAGGTAAGGTGGAGAAATAAAAAGCTTAGTTGGTAGACAAAGGTTATTCCCAGGTGTCAGGAATTGATTTTGGTAATATTTTTTCTCATGTTGCCAAGGTTACTTCTATTAGATTACTTTTATTTGTTGTTGTTGAATTTTATTTTGAGGTAGAAAATATGGATGTGAAGACAAAATTTCTTCATGGGGATTTGGAATAGGAGATCTACATGAAGAAATCTGAAGGATTTACAGTGAAGGGTAAGAAATAACTGGCGTGTAGGTTAAAAAAGTCTTTGTATGGGCTAAAATAGTCACCAAGGATGTGGTATCAGAAATTTGATACCTATATATAGAGACTTGGCTTCACCAAAAGCAAAGAGGATAACTTTGTGTATTTTAAATTAATTTGTGACCATGTTATTTATTTGGTATTATATGTGGATGAAAGGTTGCTGATTGGAAATGAAAAATAAATTATGTAGTATTTGAAGACCGAATTGTTCTCCAAATTTGACATGAAAGATGTTGGTGTTGCAAAGTATATTTTGGGCATGGAAATTAAGAGAGATTGGGAAAATATGAAGCTCTGGTTAAACCAGAGGAATTATGTCGAGACAATATTACAGAGGATCAATATGTAGGATAGTAAAGCGGTGAAGGTTCCTATCCTTGTAGATGTAAATTTTTTTGCTGAACAATGTCCCAAGCCACAAGAAGAAGAGGAGGATATGTCCCATGTTCCGTATGTAAGTGCAGTGGGCAGCCTAATGTATGGAATGGTTTGTACTAGACCAGACATTGCACATGCAGTGGGAGTATTGAGTAGGTTTGTTTCAAACCTAGGGAAGGAGAATTGGACAACAATGAAGTTGGTTTTCATATATTTTCGTGGTACTAGTGATTATGGTTTGTACTACCAGGGAAGACCAGGATTGGACATAGTTTTAGAAATCCATGTTTTTGTTGATGCAGACTGGGCTGGAGATATGGACCGAAGAAGATCTACAAGTGGGTATGTGTTTAGCCTATTTGGAGGTACAGTCAGTTGGATGAAGTAAAATAAAGTATGCAGTGACTCTTTGAACTACAGAATCAGAATACATGGCAGCCACTCATGAGAGCAATGAAGGAGTTTCGTCGCAAATATTGACATGTTCATGTATGTGGTTGGTGCAGCGAGCTATCAGGATAGACTGTGATAGCCAAACTACAATTTCCTTGGCTAAGAACCCCTCTTATCATTCAAAGCCAAATAAAATTTATGTTCAATATCACTTTGTGAGAGATATGGTTGAGGATAAAAAGGTGTTGTTGGTAAAGGTGGACAATTTGAAGAATGTTACAGATGCATTGACGAAGTTTGTGAGCACTCAAAATTTCTTTAGTGTAGAGAAACGGTGGGTGTTGTAGGATTGGAATAATGACTAAGCTCTCATGTGGCCCCATGAGAAAATAAAACAATAAGTGGGAGAATGATGGGTATGTGTTATATTCTTTCCACGATTAGTCACACGCGCCATTGGGAGGGTGGGGGGGTCAGTGGGGGCGATAGCCCTCCTTGTTTGTTGCATCGTGCAAAACGGGGGGGGGGGGTGGAATCCCCCCTATCTAGGTGTTTGCAGGGGGCAACCCCTACGTGGGGTCTAGGTCAACACCCATGTAAAAAAAAATTAGATCCTATTTTTCGCTAGACGGAACCACCTATTGTTTTGTGCATGGGTTTGCACACGGTTTTGGGGCATGATGGTTTTCGGGCCCTGGTATTTTGTATATCGGGTCAAGGTAACTACAATTATGTTCTAGTCTAGGGTTAATGGATTGGGGTTTATGAATGCTTCAGCATGTATACATATGTGTTGTAACACTAAAAGGAATATAATGAAAAATCAAGCTGGTAGTCCTAATTTGGGATCGAGGGGAAAAATATTTGTGTATATATGTTTTGTTTTCTATGCTCTCGTTATTGTTTATTTTCTATTTTTAAGAATTATTTTGTAGATAATTTATGTACACGGTTAAAACCTAACATAATAAAGGTTTTCATTAAAATGTGTCAAAATCATCAATTTTAGCAACACCAAATAGAAGCATATCAAGAAGAAAAACATCATCTATCAACTAATATTTTTTATCAATAAAGCTACAACTCTAAGGTAAAATGGAGTTAATAGATATTAATTTAAGTTTTTATTTTCAAAATTTTATGTTTTCATAAATAAATAAATAAAAACCCTAAATTTTTATGTACATATATGTTGGCCCGCCCTTATATTTTCTAGCATATTATAACCAACTTCATGTATCACTCGAAATCTAATGTTCACTTTTATTTACTATACCACCTAGATTTTACTTCTCCCACACCATGTAAAATAACCATTATCTAAATCCAATCACATATCAACAATGTACAATGGTAATTAAAATAAAAAAATTGAATTCATGTTCAATATTGATGTCGATATTGCCATCATTTCAATTTAGTTTCCATTTCTTAATTAACGATGAATTTATTCTGTCAATCATTTTCACATCTCATCAAAATATATTAAACCAACACTCCTCTCCATTTTGGTTCCAAAAAGTGGTATATACAAAGGAATTGTCTTTGAGTGTTATGAAACGAGCTTACAAAATAGAAGAAAAGATATATCAACGACTTAGAAATAATCCTCTTCAAGGGGGAAACCTCCTTTACGCTACATAAATAAAAAACTCTCGTATGTTGCAAATGAAAAAACCTACTTTCTATATATAGGAGTCCAATGGGTCACCATATAATCCTACCCAACATAAAAACAACAATATAAGGGGACAAGAATAAAAATAGTGGGCCTATATGGGGCACAACAATAACAATATGGGGACTACATGGTATAAGAATAAAAATAAGGGGGCTATAAGAATAATAACAATAAGGGGATACACTAGTATTATAGGGACCTGGCATGCCCCTCTTCATCAAATAAGTGTTGTCCTCAATGTTTGAGTAGTTCTGGATGCTTATGTATAAAATTCGCATCCTCCCATGTTGAATCTTCAGCAAGTAAGTTCTTCCACTTGATGAGATACTCCAAAATTGATCGATTTCGTAGTTGTGTAGTTCTTGTTTTTGTGGCTACTTCATGTTCCAATATGATTTTTCCTTCTTCGTCAAGTTATGGAAATAATTTTTAAATTTGGATCTTTTCACCTATAACTTTCTTTAAGCATGAAGCATGGAAAACTAGGTGCACTCAGGAAGATGCAGAGAACTACAATTTGTATACAATAGTACCAATATTTTGCAACACCTTGTAAGGACCATAATTATTTGTTGAGGGACATTTTTTTGTATTCTTGTAGCCGTAAAAATACCCAGTTTCCTAAATCAAAACTTGTTTCGTTGTGATGTTGATTTGCCTGTTGTTTCATTCGATTCTACGCCAAAGTGAGGTTATCCTTTAAGAGTTGGAGAACTTGTTGTCGATGCTCGATGTGAGCTTCCACTGCTTGAACCTTAGAATTTTCTCCTAAATATGATGTGATGGATGGTGGCTGATATCCATAGATTTCCATACATGGAGTAATTCTTATTGTTGTATGGAAGGAAGTGTTATACCACCATTCAACGATAGGTAACCACTTGACCCATTGTGTCTATTTATTAGATACAAATAAATGAATATATCCTTCAAAAAATTTGTTCATTATCTCAGTTTTCCCATGAGATTGAGGATGATGTGGTGAGTTATGAGCTAATTGAGTACCCCAACATGAAAATAATTTTGTCCAAAAAATTTCCTGTAAAAATTGGATCTCTGTTGCTTACAATGATCTTTGGGTTTCCCTGTAGCTTTTGAATTGTTTCCATAAATCAAGTAGCAACTGTACTAGCTTTAAATGGATGAGATAATGCACAAAAGTGTGCATACTTGGTAAGTTTTTGGACTACCACCATGATGACAGTATTTCCTTCATGCTTGGGTAAACCTATGATAAAATCCATTGAAACCTCCTCCCAACATTGGTCTAGAATGGATAAAGGTTGTAATAGACCTGGGGCCTTAATTATCTCAACTTTATTTGTTTGGTAAACCAAATATTCAGCCACAAAATTTTGAATATGAGATTTAAGGCCATCCCAAAAAAAAAACCCTTCTTGACCCTATGGTGAGTTTTTAAAAATGTTGAGTTCCCTCCTAAGGGAGAGATGCGCAATTCAAAAATAAATTTTTGTTTGAGTTGGGAATTTTTAGAAAGATATAAGCGGTCTTTCTACCATGATGAATCATTTTCCAGCTAAATGTTTCATATGTACTAGGAAATTTCCAGACATTTTGAATGAGTGTCTACACCTATTCATAATTCTTCCATTCATCCCTTGCTTCGGTTATCCACTCAGGTTGTATAAAATAACTTGCACAAAGCATTTATTCCACATCTTCGTCCTTTATTGAGAGTGCATCTACAACAACATTTTTCTTCTCTTTTTGTAGATGATTGCAAATTCATAACCCAACATCTTTGTGACCCATTTTTTCTTCTCTTCTAAATATAAACTTTGTTCCAAAAATTAATTAAGACTATCATGATATGTTTTTACCGTGAAGTGTCTTCCCATTAGGTAAGGTCACTATTGCTTTAGTGTATGTAGTATTGCCAACATTTCCTTCTGATAAATAGGTTTCTTTAAATACTTTCCTTTGATTAGACTATTTTAAAAATCCATGGCTCTTCCTTCTTGCATTAAAACTTCACCAATTCCATTTCCCGAGGCATCACATTCCATAATAAAAAAATTTGTGAAGTATGGCATAACTAAGACTGGTGCTTGGAACATTGCCTTTATAAGATGTTCAAACTCCTTATTTTCTTCTTGAGTCCAATAAGATGTTCAAAGGCCTTAGTTTCTTCTAGAGTCCAATAAAATGCATCTTTCTTTACTAATGAATTTAGAGGTGTCGATATTCTCCCATATTTCGTAAAAAACTTGCGATAATACCTTATTGACCCCAAAAATCCTCGAAGATGCTTTATGATTTTGGGGATTTTTCATTCCTTCATGGATTTAATTTTGTTTCGATCTACCTTAACACCCTCATGAGATACAATATAACCAAAATATTCCACCTCCTATACTCCAGAGAAACATTTGGAGGTTTTTTCATATAATTGTTTCTCCTCCAATAGTTTGAACACCCTATCAACATGTTGAACATGATCCTTCCAAGACTTGTTGCAGATTAGTATATAAAAAAAAAATACTAACTCAAATTTTCTAAGGAAGGGTTTGAAAATGGAATTCATCAAACCTTGAGATTTGGAAGGTGCATTACTAAGGCCAAAAGGAATCACCAGAAAATCACAATGACCCTCATGAGTTCTGAATGCTGTTTTCGAAATGTCTTTAGTCTTTATTCTAATTTGATGATATCCAGGATGAAGATCCAACTTGGTGAATTAAATTTCTCCATGTAATTCATCTAATAATTCATGAATGACGGGGATGGGAAATTTATCTTTAATATTGAGCTTTTTGAGCTCACTATAATCTAGAGACATACACCATGATCCACCCTTCTTTTGCACAAATACTACTGGAGCAGAGAAATCACTTTGACTAGGTTGAATTACACCAGCCTCTAGCATTTCTGCAACTATACGTTCAATTTCACTCTTTTGAGGATAAGGATACTTGTAAGGCCTGACATTTAGTGGAACACTTCCTGGAATCAAATGAATAGCATGATCATGATCACGAATAGGTGGGAGTCCTTTGGGAGTCTGAAACACCTTGGAATTATTGTCCAATAGGTTTTGGAGATATAGAGAAATATATGATTTTGATGTTTGAACCTATAGTGAGCATAATTTTTCAATTACGTCGTGTTTTTATTTCCTCATAATATTTTCCATTGCATTAGAGCTTATTATATTTCTCAGCATCCCTGTGATACCCCATAATTCAACTTGCTTTCCTTCGGAAAAAAATTCAAGAAAATTTCTTGAAAATTAAAAGCTACCATCACCAAAGATTGTAACCATTGTACTCCTAGTACAACATCAACACTACCAATTTGAATAGAGATAATTGGACTATTCAATAGATATTCCCCCATGGTTAGCTTGATATTATGTTAATTTTGAGAGAAATTTATAGTTCCTCCTTTTTCAACCATCACTTGACACTCTGGTGCTAGGTATAAGAAGCAATTCAATTCCTTGGCTACCTTATAATGAATAAAATTATGGGTACTTCCCGAATGAATTAGTACTATTACATTTTTCTTATTGACATGTCCTTCTATCTTGAGAATTTGAGGAGTGGTAATTCCTACTAATGCATTAGAGGATATTGTCAGATTCATTTCTTCTTCCTTAAGGGTTGGCTCCTAATGTATATCCTCTTCTTTTGAATTTTCTTTTTCCTTTTCTTCCTCCTCTTCACAATATATATAAAATAATTTCTTCTTGGCACACTGATGACCTTTAGTGTATTTTCTATCCCAACTATAGCAAATCCTTTTTTCTATTTTCTCTTCTAGTTGTTGTGGTTCCAACCTTGTAGGTTTTGGAAGTCTAGGAGTAGCAACACTTCCATCTTTACAGATGTGAGTGGTAGGCTTCGTTGTCACCATAATTTTTCTTTCAATTCTTATTTCCAAGATGAGTACCTTCTCCAATGAATTAGGTTACCAAAGGAAAATCTCATGTTAGATATTATCCTTTAAAGTCCCTATCAAGACATCAATTACGTGCTCCTCTGGAATATCCTTTATTCTTATTTTCAATTTTTGGAATTCCTCAATGTGCTCCACCATTGAACCCTTGTGTTTGAGATTTATCAATTGGCTAAAGAACATGTTGCTCTTTGTATCCTCATAATGTGCTATCATTTCATTCGTAAAAATTGACCATGTGAAAATTTGTATATGAGAGAAAATCCATCGATACCATAAAAATGTATTTTTTTCTAAATATAAAGTTTTAATACCTAAAGTTTGTGTGTTTTTCACATTATGGAGATCAAAATATTGCTCCATCTGCAATATCCATGTTAGAGGATCCTTGCCATCAAAATTCCTCTTATCAATATTTGGAAAATGATGGGTCTTCAATCAAATATTAGAGTTTATGAAACCATGATTAACATTTATTTTTTTCTCATGATGAGTTTCCTCTACTACATTTTCATCATTAGTAATCATTTCTTGAAGCAACTTTGACAAACCTTCCATGTTTGATTTTAGTTTATTTTCTATACCATTGATCTTAGATTCCATTCCATTCTTAAAACCATCCATATTATGTTCCATTTCTTTCATGTATTTCTTGAAACCATCCATTTTAGCTTCCATTTCATTATTTGTTACTCTTTGCGAGAGCGAAATTTGTTGTACTTGCTCTCGTAATTTTGGTATATCATTTTGCACTTATTCATATTCATGAGTCATAGTAGATCCTTCTGAGGGCTTAATGGGTGAGGAACTATTCTTGGGGGGGGGTTTCAGAACCCAATATTGATATCTATGCTTCAATATGCCCTTGGAATCACTTGAAACTGATTTTTCAAACAGTACTTAAGCAAAATAAAAATACACACCTTTTTCTTGCTTTTGAGGAGCTCGATATTAAAACTTATTTATCTCTATAATTTCAGATTTGCAAGATTTAAACTTTGGTTTTTTCGTAGTCTTTGTGTATGCTTTCCAATGCTATAGGTCGGACTTAATTTGGATTCTTCAATACCAAGCTATTCCTGATTTCTGACAATGGCCTAATTATGGGCTAGTTATGTAGAGAAAACTTGTACGTTGTTCCACGTGTCATTGTTTTGACCTTCACCTTTGAAATCTATATAAAATAAGCTAGCGTCCATGTAATTTTGGGAACTTTTTATAGTATTACAATCTGATGCCTGAAACAAAAGTTAAGATGATTTCCCCAAGGTCACCTCTTGAAGATGAAATTTTGGAGCCTACAACGACCCAAACTACCTCAGATCATATTTCCAAAAATATAGTGAACCAAGATCTGCAAATTTTCCATAGCATTCCTCCTCATTTTTTCTCAAATGTGTTTTTTTCAGGGTCTGAAAATACGTATAGTAAAAGTTATATTTAAAATAAAATGATGACTTCTTTGCAACATCGAAATCCTAGAATCCAAATCTCTGATACAAAATGTTATGAAACCAACTCACAAATAGAAGAAAAGGTAGATCAACAACTTAGAAATAAGCCTCTTCTAGCGGAAAATCTCCTTTAAATTACATAAATGAACAATTATTGGATGTTCAAAATGAAAAAACCTGCTTTCTATATAGTGGAGTCCTATCTGTCACCATATATCCCTAGCCGGCATAATAATAAAAATGTAAGGGGAAAACAATAAAAATAGTGGGCTTCTATGGGGCACAATAAGAAAAATATGGGGACTACATGCGTACAAGAATAAAAACAAAGGGATACACTAGTATTATAGGGACCTAGCATTGAGCGATGATTAGTTTTGTTTGAAGTGAACTAGAAGGTTCCAAGATTATGAAGATTTATCCAAAATCTAAGAAAAGGCTTCACAGAGCTTAGTTATATTCATTTGTAAATAATTTCACTGGTAGTAATAAGGTAGTTACCTAATAATTTCCTTAAAGGTTTAATGTATTTTAACGTCAAGAGGGTGACTTACATCTATGTTTTATAGGAAAATTTATAGCAAAATATATTGAGTTTCCAACAAAGGGATAAAAATGGTTCAAAAAATTAAAAACAAAGGTGGATCACTGGGTAATTCACATAGAAACTCAAAGGAGGAAACACACTACACTAAAGGAATTCTAAAGAGCTTCTTAAAGAATAAATGACATGATGTCTTATAAGTGGTTCAAAAATTTGTAACTTGTGAGGGTCAGTGATGACTAGTGATATTCTAATATCTCCAATTTTTAATGAATATTGAGGTAAAAGGAAAGGCATCCCTTATTTTTATTTTCCCAATATCTTGAAAAAAGCTCCTTAAGCTAAATAAAAAAATCCTAGGCATCTAAAACAAATTTGATATCATTATTGGATAGTGAAATTTTTGGTTGAACATGAGTTAGAAAACAAAGGAGAATATTGCGAGGATTTTTATTGTCTAAAAATTGGTTTTCCCAACTGCCATTACAAACAAGAGAACTAGAAGGAAGCCATGATCTAGCAAGAAAATATAGTTAAAAGAGGTAAAAAAACAAAAGCAAAGGTAAGAAAAGGAAACAAGGAAAGAAAAAGCCTTATTTTAAAAAACAACCTAGTTTATAGAAGTAACAAAAAATACCTAAGGCCCCATGAAAAGACCATTCTTAGAAAGAGGCGAGAAAAATTGATGAAATGGGTGATTTTTCTAGAGAAAATACCTTACTGAGAGCAGGAACTATAGGAAGCATGACTAAAAGTAAAAAAATTGAACGAATAAGGAGAAACTTTGTGAGCATTTGCACGTTGAGGTGAAAGAGTTTAAGTAAGAACAAATCAATGATGATATATTTCTGAAAATCCTAGTAAAATTATTTACAAATTATTATGGTTCAAAAAAAGTAGTAGAAGAAAAGAATTACAAAATTCCTATAGAAAAAAATAGGTACGTTATTGAACTCGTAAATTCTACAGTTTCAAAATATAAGGAAGCTTTTGTACATGATCCTATTCAAGATTATATTGAACAACCTATTCAATATTTTTTGAATTCACCTTATTTTCCCATGGAAGATTCTCTAGATTAAAAATATACCAAAATACGAATTATTGTTATCACCCAAAAAGTGATCATCAAGCCATTTTTCGCTAGGTTGATCGAAATAAACGATGTAGTATGGCTTTCAGACATTGAAACCCACTTTCACCATAACCACATTTCTGTTACATAGTATTTCATTGCACTCCCTATTCCTTATTTGAAGTTTCTTCCTCTCTGTTACTCATCCCACAAATGTCATGAAACTACAAAGCTATGAAATAATATTCACCATGAATAATATGCTAAAAACATCCCTAAATATGAAAAAGAGAAATTCCTTGAAGCCTTATTGCAAAATATTGTGAAAACAATAATCTACAACCCGAACAAGTTTCTCTCCTATATAGCCTCCCAGTTGTCACCCTGTGTGTAACTTATAAAGATCACTGGAAGCTCAGGAATTAAAGTGAAAATGCATGTTGGTACTCTTCAAGTAAGTTCTCCCAAAATGGAGCAGATACTTCTTCCTCTAGAAGTCTTGAGAATGGAAGTATGGTATGAGTTGGCTAAAGATTGAGTTGATTTATCCCATTTTTGGGTCCTTGATCCTACCTTTAAGGACATTCCCCTTAAGATATGGACATTCCTCCTTCTTTTGTGCATCCTTAACCTCTCAAGCTTCCCTATAAATTAAATCCATTCCTTCCCCATATGGTTTCTCATTTATCGTTTCCTTTCTAGTGCTCGAATGTGCCTAAATGTTGTCAAAAGTCTAAGGAGAAGGATTTCTTGAATTATTTGGTTTGGACTTGGGAACCTGTCCTGAAGGAGGCCTCCAGCATTAGGGCACTTATGTTAGGCTTCCCTCTTTAATTTATTAATAATACAAATTAAATTTTACGTTCCATAAGCTTGCCAATAATTACTTGCTTAGTATGATGCTCCTTGATTTGTCATATGGTTTACATTAGAATACAATATACTATTCTTTTTTTTCGTTGTTTAATATCTCTTGTAGGTATTCCTATGTAAAGGAATAGTGAGGAGTGAGCTTGGAAGTAATGAGATCAGGATTACAATTGAGAATTTGCAGCTTAGGTGTGAGGTAGGCCATATTTCTCACTCATCTCATTGTGGTTTAAGATAGGAGAGTTTTTTTTGTTTTTGTCTCATTTCTTACTAGACCCACTCATTGGGCTAGAAGGATTGCTTCTATCCATAGAAGGGATTTCCTAGATAACAAAATGGTCACTTCAATGAGGAGCCTATAGCCTTTTTAATCCTCCTTATGTATTTTTATTTCCTATTTAGTTTGGCCAACTTTTGAAAAACCCTTTCTTTGGATTGATTTTCTGTCTATACTCTACTTTGAAGGTGTCCTAGGGTATCATATCTAGAAGCTTCTCTTAAGTTTTTCTTGTTTTCCTCTTATTTAACTCCATCAACACATTTTTTATTAGTGACACTTGCGATGCAAATTCTTATTTTGTCTAAAACAATCGTGTTTCATACCTCTTGTGTCAACTAGAAGTCCGTGTTGGTCTTTGAATGTGGATATTTTTCGGGTCTCTACTAAAAAATATAGTTTTTTTTATCCTTAAGACATTTTATCTGCTTTGTTTGCATCAATTTTTTATTGATTTCTTTTAGTTTCTTAGTGGAATGAAAAAAAAATTCCCATACTTGAAGTGTTAAAATGATATTTTTTATTGAGTCTTCCACGTTTTTAGTCAATTGAAAGTTATGTTTACTGCAAGTCTAATTGGAAAAATACTGAATTTGTTTCAATAGAATAGTAGCGGATCTTTTTCATTCCTGAGAAATTGATTTTTCATTTAGTTAGTTTTCATTTAAATAATTTTCCTTTTGTTAAGTGCATTATATTACTTTCTTAGAAAAGTTATTTTTTTGGAACTCATTAATGAAAATAAATCACATTTTTCAGTAATTGAAAACTAAATAAGTGCATCTAAGTTCATTAGATCATTCAAAACAACGAGAAAGTGAAAATTCATATCATTTAATCTTAGTAAAAGTGGAAATATTTTTATATTTTAAAATTTTCATTTGGGATACTCAATGTGAAAATTGTCTTTCTACATTTTAATTTTGAAAATTGAAAAGAGAAAATCAACTTAAGGGAATTTTTCTTACTGCATTACTTGCTTAAAGCATCATTGTCTGAAATATCTTCCCTTATTAGTTTAACTTTCATCGAATCAAAATTTTATTTTTCTCATATATTTTCATCTTAGGCATTCATGTCAAATTTCTTTGAGCCAAAAAATTAAAACTTAATTCAATATAAACATTAGAATTTACCTCAATTAAGCTAAGGAGCATTTGGAACTTAACAAAACAATTTAGAGGTCTAGGTTAGAGACAAGTTTCAACGCCATAAAACGTATGAGTTATTCCTAACTTCATGCTTTTCATCCCAGGGGTGATATCCCATTACACATAGAGAAGGATATAGCATCATTCTCTAGTACTCTTAGGTATATCAGAGGTGCTCCATGTATGGAATTATATAGGATTTCTCTCATCAAACGGTTACACGAGTCAAAATTAATATTTATTTTCGCTCTGAGGTATCGTCGCTTATGTTTTGGGAGTCCCCACTACATTGCTATCCTTCCATAGGTAACAGAGTCAGCCACCTTTTAAAAGTGACGCATAGAACACAAAATCCGAGGTGATTTCCTAACCATACTTCTTGGTTTGCCAAGAGGTATTTTGCAGTTCATGGATATCTGGTAAACCCTTTTTCCTATATTACCCTCTTTTATTTATTATTTTTTATTATATTCTAAAAATATTTCCCATCGTATAACATCCTACCCAAAGAATTTCTCCTTGACCTCATTATGATTGGATAATTAAAAAATATTTTTTGAGCCCAAAATGTTCACGTGTATCCTATTTGATTTTGTGAAAAGGTCATCGTGCTAGAACCTCCATGTTCTAAGTTGAGCCATATGTAGAGTTCACCTTCCACCTCCCCATTTTTTTCTGAAGTTGAGAGGTCTCCTAAAATAGTCCCAAGTGAGATTCTTCACAATGTGTCAAAACCTCTTGATAACTAGGGTGTTTAACTTGGTATTGTGTTGATTACACGACCCCTTTCATCCCAAGCACCTCCTTCTAAGTCGATTACTTCATCTCAGGCCTCTCCTACGGATAGTCCCGTGCCTACTTTCAGGTTCTTACTTTTTCCTCAGAATCTGCTCTTTGATCCAGACTACGATATTGTCTACTTGTCACCCCCACAGTAGTACAGTCCTTTCGATACTCTGAATGCTCCATCATTCCCTTATCTTGGTGAATTTTGGATTCCTGTTCGAGAATTTTTTGCATCCATCATGGAAACTAATGGTGATGATGTTCCATTTGAGAATACTCCTCGAATTATTACTTTGGAAACATCTGCAACTCATATCCTAGAAATCAGCTTTGAAGTAGAATTTCCTCCTGAGGGTTTCCCTTATGTCTACTACAATATGCGAAGTAGGTCCACCACACCCACTGGTTCTAGTGAAACTTTGATTCCACCAGGTTACACTTCTATTGGTGACCTTGTCTCAGGTGCTTTTGGCATGAATTTACTATATCAGAACCCTATATGGTCAAATGTTGTTCCTACAACTTCTTCACTCGGTCCAAACATATCAATGCCTACTACCAAGCCTACAATGACTATATGTATAATACATGTTAGTCTTGGATCGTCTTGTCCATTGACCTAATCTATGGTAACTATAGTTTCCCCCCTTTATGTTCATCCTACAGATTAATCTACTCTAGAGTTCTGGGGGGGACCTTATATGCCTATTGGTTCCAGTGGGAACTATGTGAACTATGGACGTACATTAGGGATAGACCAGCCCACTAGTAATATCCTTAGCATAGCCGGAATGCTAGTTTCATTTGTGGCCATTTTTGTTGTAGGGGCACCTTTCCAAGGTCCTCAATTCCCTTCGACTCAAAAACCTTTTGTTCAAAACCTGTATATTCAAAAAATTCATGTTTAACAATCATCTTCTAAATATCCATATGGTCACCAACCGCAAATCCCACTCTCAGGAGCTTTAACCAATCCACAATTAGGTACCCAACTGCAATATGGTCCCAATCCATCGTGCAGACAACTTGGAACATATCCTCTCAAACCTGGTATCCCTTACCAGCAGCCGAAACAAGGCCCTTATCAATAGTTGCAGCAGGGACCTAACCCTGCGCTGAAACAAGGACCATACCAAAAACTCCAAGAGGGACCTAACCCTCATTTTCGATAGGGGACTAAACTTTAGCTATAACAAGGACAATTCCAAAACCTACAATAGGGGCCTTTCTATCTCCTACAATATGGGCCTTTCCAGCAACTACATGAGGGGCCTTTTCAACCACTGCAGAAGGGGCCTAATCGACAACTACAACAAGCACCCTTTCACCAATAGTATAAAAAAATTGGTCCATATGGTAAATACCAACCATAATGGTAGAAAAACCCATTCCAACAAGGTTGGAATACTCAGTTTGGTGCTTACCAGTGACCATGTAGCCCATATAACCCTCAGTTTCCATTTTTTACAATGTTGGAATTACAGGATGTGTCAAGGCTTACAAATGAACCAATACTCCATTCACCATATTGGCATATGGTTCCAACCAAAATTCCTTGATACTATCCTAAATTTGAAGGAAATAATAGCAAATACCCGCAAGCACATGTTATGACCTACCACCTGTGGTGTTCCTCCAACTGTTAGGTCGCTGATTCTATCTCACTTCGTCTTTTCTAGCATACTCTCATGGTTTCTATCGCGAAGTGGTACATCAAGCTTCCTCGAGGTGCATTCCAAGACTCTAACTCTTTAGCCTTAACTTTTCTTACTCACTTTAAATTCTCTCCCTAGTATGAGACTGGAACTAATGTTCTAACATCATTGGAACAGTCAATATCCACTCATATCTTTGATCACATTCATGAATGGAGATGTAGGCATCATCTCATTAAATATGAAATATTAGACCATATCTTGACTGAATGATTTACTAAATCATTCATTCCATCCATTTCTAGATATATAACCATGGGCGGTTGCATTATCGAAGAACAAGCTATCACTCGTGCCCATTATTTAGACTTAGTCTATTCATAGTCTAGCACTTTGTATGAGTTACTTCTCGACACCCCAAGAGCTTCAACATAACCTGTGTATACTAGTCTTTCCGATTCAAAACCCATTGATGGTGTTATTGGATCCATTACTCAGTAGCCTAATCGTACTCCTCTTAAGTCTACAAAATCCAAAGCAACTCCCACTGCAATTCCTGATGCTACAACTAGTGAAAATAATCCTTGTAAAACCTCAGAGGTAAATTTTATTCAATATACCCCAATAGAAAAATCCTCAAAGGTTTAGAAGAAGGGTAAAGCTAAAGCTAAAGTAGATACCCCCAAGCAAGATTGACCAAAGTCGTTTGTTGATGATTCGTCAAAAATACAGCCAAAGTATCCATGCCTTATCTCTGATGAAGAACATCACACTAAGGATTGTCCCCAATGTGAAAAATTAAATCGTCTTATGAAAGGAACTCTAGGGACACTAGAAGTGATGAAGGAACATTTCCTGTCTTAACAGACACAACTGGTAGATCAATCTCAAACAAAAACCTCTGGAAGTTCCCAAGTATTTATGAGTGGCACGAAACCTATCAATGTTGCCACCAGATCAAAAGATTACCCAACTCTTGAGAAATATGTGGCGGAGAAAAATGCTACTGATGTACTATATTCCTTCACTCAAACCAATTCTGATCCTCTCCATATCAGGATACCTGATACTAAATCAATAGTCTGACCACCCCCCAAAGGTGTACTATGGAAATCAGCTTATAATCTGAATGTTCGAGCTACCCAACATTACAATATTGTAGAATATTTAGCCCAGACGCCTTCAATGAAGTCTACGTTGGATCTCCTTCATGTGTGTCCATCATGAAAGAAGGCTTTTCTATATTCCATAAGAGAAATTGATCCTGGAGATTCCAATTTGATTACTTTTGATTTGGAAAACCATGTTCCTCACTTGCCACCTGAACTTTATTTTCTTATCCAAGTTTTCATTATGGGTAACAACATTTAGCAGATTATTGTTGATGAATGGACCTCCACCTCTATTATGTCTATCTCATGTTGCAGAGCCTTCGAATCTCCTCTTCTCAACCAGTACCCTAATACGTTGGAAGATTTGTGTGGTAGAGATTTTTTCCCGTATGGTATTGTCAACGCCATACCAATTCATTTGGAAAGAAAATTTGTTAACATCGAGGTTGAAGTTGTCGACGCGCCTCTCAATTAAAACCTCCTGCTTTTTCACAGTTGGTGAAATGAAATGGTTCATATATTATCTAATTTATTTTGGGTATATTCTTTCCCCATCAACGAAATATTTTCACGGTCAACTAGCTAGAATTATTTTCTGGCGATTGTTCAACTAGAAATATACCTTACGTTGGGAAGTCAACCATACCTTATGTAATTGTTGGAGTGGGTCTTTCAAATACTCCTCTTTGATGGGAAATTTTTCCTTCCTCCTTCCTCTAGTATCTCTTCGGCTAGTAGGATCATGTCTCATCATGATCATTTGATCGTACCCAATCTTGATCAGATTGGCTGGTGTTTTGATTCCATGCCACTTAACCCTGTTGAACAAGCATATCAAGTTGTTTTTTTAGCTTCTGTGGCTTCATCTCAAACTTTTGATAATTTGAATACATTCTTAGACTAGCACTAATAATCCTATTGGCTTGGTTCTCTCGATTCTAAGATCCTCAAAAATAAGACTTTTTTGATTGAAAAATGCGTTCTTGAATTCATGTCACTTGTTGAAACTCCATGGAATGTTACTCATCATTGTTCTTCATTTCTCCTAATCCATGATATGATTCCTACATGTCTATAGAATCATGTTTCCCATACAACGGGTGATCCTTTTCAGCCACCCATCTCGGTTAATGAGGTGTTTTCTGAAGGGAACATGGGAAACATTTTATAAATCATTCCCATTGATATCTCCATGAAATAATGGATCAATGAAAACATTCATATTGGGGCCTCTTATTCTCCTGACGAGATTGAGATTTATATGACCCTTTCCAAATAATGTCTTGATGTCTTTGCTTGGTCATATGAAGAAATGCCTAGCATTTATCACAATATTAAGGAACATGAGATTCCTACGTATCCAGATGCAAGACCTCTTAGACAAAATGTCCATTAGTTCCACCCATGAAAGTAAACTTCCATAAAAGGCAGAGTTGAACAATTTCTCAAAGCTGGTTTTATTTACCCCATACCATTGACAGATTGGGTTTCTAATATCATTCTGGTAACTAAGAAAAAAGGAACTATTTGTGTTTTTGTTGATTATTAAGAAATTATTGGAACCTATCCTAAATATAGCTATCCAGTTCACTTTATTGACCAAATCATCGACGAATGCGCTGGAAGTGAGATGTTTTCCTTTATGGACAACTTATCTAGATATAACCAAATCAATATCGTTCCCGATGATCAACACAAAAATGCCTTTATCTGTCCTTAGGGGAACTTCTCTTACAAAAATCTTCTATTTGGTCTAAAAAATGTGGCGCTAACTTGGAATGGGCTATGTATTATGCTTTTCATGATATCAAACATATCATCCAACCCTATCTTGATGACATATTTGCTTAGTTTGCTAAGTGTGTTGATCACCTAGATCACCTTCGGGTGATTTTTCTCCAATGTTGACACTATAATATTTGGTTAAATCCTCATAATTTCGTCTTTTTCATTGATTTTGGTCATCTTTTAGGGTTCATCATATCCATATAGGGCATCTAAATTGATCCTCTCAAAGTGGAGGCAATTTTCATTCTACATCCTCCATCCCCATTACATCAACTTCATAGTTTGCAAGGGAAGGTGAACTTCGTCTGCCACTTCGTCCCAAATTATTTTAGGCTTGCCAAGGGTTTTACTCGCTTATTGAAAAAAGGGTCCCATTTATTTGGGATGTTGTTTCCCAAGATTCCTTCGATGCCTTAGAGACTGTCAACATTAGTGAACCTTTATTACATCCCCAAAACTATCATCTCGATTACTTCCTATAATTGGGTCGTCGCTAATGGTACCATTGCCATGGTTCTCATCTAGGATGATGACAGTGGTGATGAACATGTGATATAATACTTAACTTGAAATCTCTTCAATGTTGAGACTTAGTATGCTCATGTCAAGAAGTTTTCTTTCACAATAGTTGGTGTTGTCCAACGCTTCCACCATTATATCCTTCTCTGAAAAACCACAGTGATTTCTGAATGCAACACCGTGACTTATATTTTGTCTCATCGGTTTCTTGGGGGAAAATACTCCAAATGGAGTGTTAACGTCTAGTAGTTTTACTTATAATTTACTAAGGCTAAGTCAAAAAAATAATGTGTTTCTCCTGCGTTGATCAGTGCCCTTCGCACTGCACACATGGCTATTGTTTCTAAGGAGATGATTCTCAAAGAATGTCTATTCCTTATTGGCACCCATGATCAGTGGTATGGAGATATCATCATCTATATCCAAACTAAAAAATTTCAAACAGAATTGTCTCGCTTTAAAAAATAGACAGTCTGATACCAACCCAAAACCTATCACATTGTTGGGGATACTTTATATCGCCTTGTTGTTGATTCCATTCTTCAACGGTGCTTAAGCCATGAAGAAGCTAATAAGGCTTTGAATGAGTTCGATTCTAGATTATTAGGTGGTGATATGTCAAGTTATTCCACAATTCAGAATATCCTTCGTGTTGGTTACTTTTCGCCCTCGATTTTCAAAGATTGCATTCTTGTAGTCCAAAAATTTCATGGTTTCCAGATTTTTAATCGAAAACCATGATCCCCACTAACTATGTTACATCCAATTATCACTCGACCAAGGGGCATGGGTACATCATCATTATTGTGGACTATTCTAATGCTCTCTTCTCGCATCTACCCAAGTAACCATCTAACTAGGGTATAAATGTGACGAGAGGCTACTAATATAAGATTCAACATCCTAGGTGACCTTAAGGAAGTGAAACCAATGAAAATAACAAAAGCACACCTTACATTGCAGCATTGACATCTTTAGGAAGCAACGCAACCTCCCTGGGCCCTGTTCCCTGATGGGGTACTAATTTTTAACCCCTTTGAGGCTAATTCACATACTTTTAACGGAAATGGGGTGACTCTAGACCCTAGATATGTGGGCTATACTTTTCAATGTAGCGGCTCAGGCCCAAACAACAAATTCCCCCCCTATAGCTTTTGGATTTGTGCCACATTTTCAGCCCCTTAGCCAAGTCACTAGCCAAAAATTCCTCTAACTTTAGGAGAGGGTAAACAACAATAAAACAAACATGTGTAATCAATCACATCAACTAGAACTTATATTACCCCACCCAGCCATGATAGTAATTTCGTCAAACATGTCACAAACATAAAATCTATAGGTAGAAACAATAGATTTAAACAAAGGGGCCTCTTCCTTATCTAAAAATAGCTAAGAATCATTTCTCCCCTACATCATAATTTATCATACAATTATTTTTACCATAGATACATGAGACATTTATTTACAGGAAAAAACATGAATAGAGTCATACATCATCACTGATTGAATACATGCTCATAACCAACATATTAATAAAAGAAAAAAAATGGATACAATAGCAATAAAATCCATACATAAACTATTATATTTTCATACTAAATACCATAGAAATTAGTTCTTCAGTATGGAGTGTAAAATCGAACCAGATATGGCACTTCCATGTTCCACCTGACCATAGATTGGTTGAGCCAATTCTCACTTTATCCAATAACCCCTGTGCCATATTTGGAGCATGAATGTGGGACTTAGTAAAACACATCAATCACAATTAATCCAGGTCTTCCAAAGGCCAAAGCACCTCAAACCTCTAATAGTGATGCTACCTCACGGTCGAACATGACAACCAGGATGGATTGGTCTTTGTCCAAGATTCTCTAGGGCTCCAGACTATTTGTTCCAACTAGGGCTTCTAGGACTAGTAACTCAACCCAACTTGTTACGAGGCTTGCATCGTGTTTTTCGAACCAAGGCTTCCAGGACTAGTACCTCAACCCACTTATGGATTCCAGAGTATTTCTCCAAACAGGGATTCTAGGACTAGTAACTCAACCCATAGTTGTTCATCTGGCTTCCAAAGCATTTTTCCAACCAAGGCTTCTAGGAACTAATAACTCAACCCAATAGCTATAGGACTCATGAGAACCAAGTTCGAAACAATAAGTGGAAATAAACGCAAAATACCATGGTTTTCCAGGAAATGTAAAGGCTAGGAAATCTACATGCATACACCATGCATGTCAAAACCAATGAGGAAAATATGCATGCAACTCGGTACCTAGAATCAAATCCTGATGTTGTTGTTGATCGTAATGTCCACATGTTCTTTTCTGCTCTTCATTTTCATTCTTTATCCAAATCACCAAGTATGCACACTCTCCAAGGGTGCTCCAAGAAGACTCTATGTATCCAAGAGTATGAGAGAGAGATAAAGAATAATGATAGAGCTCCAAAAATTCACTGACAAAAGGTACCAACTGATCCTTAGAAGCATTTTTATAGAAGATACCTTTACCTTATTTGTTTTTCGTTATCTTCCTTCAATTTCCTCCGCACATGCAACCTATGACCTTTCATCTCCCCTTTCTCCTAAGTTTAATTAGTTTCATAAATAAATATGCCCAAAATTACTTTTCCCTCTTTAATGCCTTAGCCATAGCCTTTTCCAATTTTCTTGGAAATAAAAATTGATTTCAACAACCACACTAATGTTTTTTCCTACAATCAATGTGGAATACATGTCCTATCAACTATTGTTATTATTTTTAAAATTTATTACATGGAATTTTCACCGGGGTTCTTACAAAACTATCTGCCTTGGGGGACACCATCCTCAGTGTTCAATCACACATATACCTTAGCAACACTACTGAAAAGTAAACATACTACCCATTGAGATTTATAACATAGCTCGTTGCATTATTTGCAATGATCACCCTGCTGAGAAGAAAACCAACATCACATCAGAACAATATGACAACTATAATAACATGACACCATACTGCTTCTTGGAGCTTTATGAAATATCTCATGAAGGTATTTAAATCCATATACATGTGTACATACATCAAACCACCACATCAAACATATACCAAAACATCACCAAAACATATGCTGAACAAAAACCGACATCACACCAAAATTCCTTTGGATCAACTGGAAAACAAGCAAGGATACATAGACCGCATCTGATCCTCCATCTCCCATGTAGCTTTATCAGACCCAAAGTTCTCTTACTGCACTTTAACTTGCTTTATTTCTCAATTCAGGAGCATGAGCATATTTTTCTGCAAAATGCACTACGATTCCAATAGGAACTCTCCTTCTGCTTCCACCTACAATACAGACTAGTTAATAAAATGATCAACATATTTAACATATTTATTAAGAAACAATATATGAAAAAAATCATGGAATTTCACTGTGGAAGGAAGTCCAAGTCGATAGGACATCGGTGTGATCCTCTTAATTATCCTGAAGGGCCCACAAAACCTTGGTGCGAGCTTGGCACATGGTCTAATTAGCAAGGAGATCTTCTTGGGCCCGATACGCAAGTACACCTAATCCCCAACCTGAAACTCCTTCAACATCATGTTCCGATCAACATAACTCTTCTTATTATCCTGCACTTCTTTCAATTTCTTCTTGATAACCTTCATTTCATGTTCCATTTCTGCCAACATTTCTAGTCCAATCAATACCCTGTTAACTAGACCACTCCAATTGATAGGAGTGGTGCAACTCCATCCATACAATGCCTCAAATGGAATCATCCTTAATGACTCCTAATACCCACTATTGTAGGAAATTTGTACCAATGGAAGATACTCTTCCCACGTCCACTATTGGTGCATCACATACATCCTCAACATGTCCTATAATATCCTATTGACCCTCTAAGTTTTCTCATATGTCTGTGGATGATACATTTTGCTAAAGGCCAACTTAGTGGCCAAACCTACAAATAACTCCTTCGAAAACCTGGAAGTTAAATTCACATCCCTATCAGACACAATCTTCTTCCGGACACCATGTAATTTGACTATGTCTCTAATGAACAGCTATGGTACATCACTTGCTAAGTTTTTAGTCTTCACCGATATGAATTGTGCAACCTTTTTTAACCTATCCACAACCACCATAACAGAATCACGCTGTCTAATTTTCTTAGGAAAACCATGTGATGAAATCCATGGAAATTACCTATTATTTCCACTCTAGAATTGTAATCAGTTGTAGAAATCCACCTGCATGATTGCACTCTACTTGAACCATATGAAATCTAAACATATATCTAGAAACTCAGCCACATCTCTCTTTATATTCGACCAATAGTAGAATCTCTTCACTTCAGTCAAAGTCTTCTGGTAGCCTAGGTAGCGAGAATATGGTTTCACATGAAACTCCCTCAATATCACCTTCTTGATCTCACTATTTTCTGGTACATATATCATGTCTCAAAATTTGACCAATCAATATGTTGTGAGATGGTAGCCCAAATATTCTACATGTTTACCTATACCTATACCACTCATACCTATAGTTGTGCCAACACATGTACCTGTAACAACACCTATACCTATACATGTACCAACACATGTACCTATACGTGTACCATTACATGTACCAACACCTGTACCTATACCAGTACCTGTACATGTACCTATACCAACACCTATATCGGTACTGTGCTGCAACCTGTGCACAATTTGCATGTACTTATGATCCAACTAACTTGCCTGCAATATCCTATCCTATAATTCTATCCCAAAGGAGCTCATTGATGCTAAGTTATTTTTCGGTACCTTCGTGCTAAGGGCATCTGCAACCCTTATCTTCTTTCCCTTGATATACCTGATCTCGAAGTCAAACTCACTGATCATAGACGACCATCTAGCATTCCTTACATTCATATTTGGCTAGTCAAACAAGCACCTCAACCTAATGTGACCACTCATAAGTACAAAATTCCTACCAAGAAGATAGTGCCTTCACATTTTTAGTGCATGACTGATCACTGCTAGCTCAAGGTCAAGTGTCATGTAGTTCTGCTAATTCTCATTCAGTTTCCGTGACTCATATCTTACCACCTATCCATCTTGCATAAGGTCTCCAACAAACCCTCTCTTGCAAGCATATGTGCATACTACAAACTCCTTGTCTAGATCTGCAATATTTAACATTAGAGCATGTGTTAGTAACTACTTAAGTTGCTCAAAATTGGCCTCGTACTTCTCTTCCCAGTTAAACTTGCTACCTTTTCTCTGAAACACTGTGATAGGATAAGAAATCTATGAGAAGTCATTGATGAACCTCCTATAGTAGCTTTTCAATCCCATGAATGATCTCAGCTCATCTACATTATTAGGAGCTACCTACTCCATGATGCCACTTATCTTTTCTATATCTACTGTAATTCCCTTCTTGGAGACAATGTGTCCCAAGTAGTCTACTTTAGTCTGGAATAGGTTGCATTTGTTGAGCTTAGCATACAACTCATGCTCTCTCAACAACCTCAACATTACTTTCAAATGTTCATCATCCTATTCCTAATTTCTATAATACACCAATATATCATCATTGAAACAATCACAAACTTTTCCAATTAAGGACAGAACACATTTTTCATTAAACACATAAATGTAGTTGTGGCATTAGTTAAGCCAAATGGAACTACAAAAAATTAATATTTCCCGTACCCGGTTCAAAATTTGGCCTTGTAGATATCTTGCTCCTTGATGTGTACCTGATGATATCCTTATCTCAAGTCGATCTTAGAGAACATTACTGCTCCCTTCAGCTGATCAAACAAATCACTAGTCCTTGGTAGTGGGTACATTTTCTTGATGGTCAGTTTTTTCAGCTTCCTGTAGTCAATGCATAGCCTAAGAGTGCCATATTTATTCTTTACAAACAATATCAGTGCACCCCATAGCGATAAAATTGGCCTAATGTACCCTTTTTCCAATATTTACTTGAACTACAATTTTAACACTACCAACTCTGGTGTACTCATCATGTAAGGTGCTTTTGATGCTGGAGCTGCCCCTAGTACGAACTCAATAGAAAAGTATACTTCCCTTTCTGGTGGAAACTCTAAAATCTATGATTGAAACACATCCTAAAATTGTTGCAATAATGGATACCTATTCAACTTATTTACATCCTCAACTTATTTTCCTTGTCACTAGAGACATGAACTGTGAATATCGCACATCCTTTCCTACAATTGCACTTGGCCTGCATGGCTATGACCATCCTAGCAAATGTGGTTTTCTAATTATTTCCCTGCAATATTGTTCGCTCCAAAATATCATCGAAACATTCAATAGCTTTTTTAGAAATATACCTTAGTCCCATGAAGATATAACCAATACATACTCAATAGCATATTGTGGGAATCCAATGGAAATATGTTCAAGTGCGCTACTATAGGCATACAATTTAACTTAAACACACAGGCTCTTACCCAATAGTGAACTCTTCTCTTCATATATGTGGCTAATTGCACTAACCAAGATTCTACATGTATTTCCTTACTCAAACCACACTTATCCACCAAGTCAGGATTAATATAGCTATAGCTAGATCTAGGGTCGATAAAAATAGAAAAAAATTGATCACAAATATTACAATCCATCACAATGATAGAATCTTGGTGATCTTGTTGTCTATTTTCCACAACTTCATAAATCCAAGGAATATTATGCCCAATATCTCCCACTTTCTGTTCCTCCTATGCACTATAGATGTGTTTCTTGCCACACTGATGTTGTGTAAAATCCCTCCCACTAAGATCATTTCCATAACTCTAACATTGTATATGCTTCCAACCCTCATACCTATTATGTTCCTCTTATCAAAATTCATGTCCTCTACGAGATATATTGAGCTTATTAGGTGGGGGAAAATTCTCCTTGTTACCCGTTTCTTGAGTCCTTTCTCACTTCTTGTCCCATTTTCTTTGTTCTTGTCATTACCTTTCCAATATGGATTAGTTTCTCATCGACACTTTCATATTGTTCATAACAAAGTTTGAGATTTTGAATGGGCTCCTCCAGTTATCTGGGCTCATCGAACCTAATCATATCTTTGAATGCAATCGACGACCCAATAATAAATATTTGAATCTTGTCCTTCTCCTCCATGAGGTAAGGCACGTATCTCAGTAACTCCAAGAACCTGCTAGTATGCCCCTCATCTATCATGGAACCCATCTTCATCTCATCAAAATCCTTTGTTGTGTCATCGTAGTATCTGTTTGATAGATACTTATTTCGGAAGAGCCTTTACAACTCACTCCATGTCAAATCCTCCTCAGAATTATCTTTGATGTTCTTCACATATTCCCACCAAATGTATGCTCTACCTCTGAGGCTGAATCTAGCTATCCTAGCTTTCATATTTTCCGATTAATCATGCAATCTAAAGAACTTATTCATGCCAATAAACCATACCCCTATATCCTGCGGCTTCTTCATCTCTCCATCAAATGTAGGTTTTTTTTCCTTTTCAAAATATTTCGGAAAATAACCCTTATAACTCCACCTATAAGGATGATACCAATGATGATCATGATGCCTATTTGAACTAGAACTAGAATGATGCTTGTGCTCATAACTCCTCCTATCTGGAGTGTCCAACAACCTACCATATTTCACTATATTAGATCTCTCTAACCTATGCCTATCAGGATACCTACTGTCATACACCCGATTATTTATGTTCTCTGGCCCATAACTAATCCTAGGTGGTCCTTGCTTCTGCAACTCTCACAAAATTTGAAGGATGGTTGCATTAGCCTCTTCTTTCTTTTCCCATTCCTGTATAAGTCTATCATTGTCTTCCTTGCAACTTCTTATTTCTTCCTTTATAATTCTCATTGTATCTATGAAATCAGATTAATGTCCAATACCATCCTGCTCATATGTCTCATATGGAGAATCTCGTAGTCTACAATTATACTATTCATATTTGAATTCTTCCTGCAATGTGAAATATGTCAGAAAAACCAATTCATAATAAAAAAATGTACCTTACTGTAATTTTGGGAGGATATTTCCACAAGATCAACCAATCAGTGTGATACATGTATAGATATAATCATAATCAACATATAAACCTGTAGCACATAGTATATTAGTGCATAAACATCATTCCAATTGGAGTATAGTCATCGATGCATAATTATGCAAAATACACACCATGACCTAATACATGACAACCTCAACCCTACCAATGCAACCTTGACCACATGCACCTACTTACATGTAAAACCAAACATGAAAGACTAATGCATGAACAACATTTATCATCATGCAAGAAAACATACACATACACAAGCATGGCCAATATGTTTCCTTGCATAAACAAGTGATGAACATAAAATATGTAGCCATATGTAAACAAGAGTGCATTTACAATACATAAACAATAATAACACACAATCGATCATACACACATGACCTCATGTTGATATCAATACCAAAACCACCTCCATGGAAACACCATTACCACCGTGGCCAACACAACATGAGAAAAAAAAACACATACAACATAGGTATGAAAACACATAAGAAGTCAATATAAAAGCATGACCAACCCACCACCCATCGAGCCTGAAATTTGAATCATGCTCTGATAGCACTTTGTAACACCCTCTTCCCACATCTACCCAAGTAACTGGCCAACCAGGGTAAACATGTGATGAGAGGCTACTAATATGAGATTCAACCTCCTAGATAACCTTAAGGAAATGGAATCGATAGAAACGTCAAAAACGTACCTTACACTACAACATTGAAATCCCTAGAAGATAACCCAACCTCCCATGGCCTTGTTCCTTAACGGGGGACTGATATTTATCCCCTTTGAGGACAATCCATGGCCTTGTAAGGGAAATTGAGTGGTTATATACCTTAGATCCATGGAATAGCCTTGTCAAGGTAGCGATGCAGGCCCAAATATCAAATTTCTGCTTGTAGCTTCGGGATTTGTGCCACATTTTCAGCCCCCGAGCCCAGCTCCCCAGCCAAAAATTCGATTAACTTCAGGAGAGGATAAATAAAAATAAAATAAAAACATATCGAATAAATCACATCAACCAAAACTCATATCACCCCACCCAACCTTGACATGAATTTCGTCAAACATGTCATAAACATAGAATCTTAAGTTAGAAACGAAAATTTTAAACAAAGGGGTCTCTTAATTATTTGAGAATGGATAAGAATCATTTCTCCCCTAAATTATAATCTATCATAAAATTGGATTTACCATAGATACATAGGATATTGATTTATAGGAAAAAACATGAATATAGCCATACATAATCAGTAATCGAATACATGCTCATAACAAACATATTAATAATAATAAAAATTGGATACAATACAAAAAAATCCATACAAAAGATAGTATATTTTCATACTAAATATTAACAAAAAAAATCTTCATTACGAAGTGTAAAAACCAACCAGATATGGGTCTTCCATGTTCCCTCCAACCATAGATTGGCCGAGACAAATATCACTTCAACCAATCACCCTCGTGGGATATTCCAAACATGAATGTGGGACTTAATCCATCACATCAATCACAATAAATCCAAGGCTTCCAGAGTCAAAACCACTTCAACTCTCAACCAATGATTCCACCTCATGGTTGGACATCACAACCATCACGAATTGGTCTCTATCCAAGCTATTCCAAGGCTCTAGAGTGTTTGTTCGAAACAGGGCTTCCAGGACTAGTAGCTTAAGCCCAACTATTATAGGGCTTCTAGACCATTTTTATAGCCATGGCTTCTAGGGTTAGAAACTCAACCCAACTAGGGATTCCCAAGCATTTATCCAACCAAGGCTTCTAGGACTAGTAACTCAACACGGATTTGTATGCTAGGCTTCCAGAGCGTTTTTGCAACCAAGGCTTCCAGGAACTAATAAATTAACCCAACATCTAAAGCACTCATGGGAACCAACTAGAAACAATCAATGGAAATAAAGACACAATACCATGGTTTTCCAAGATATGGAAAGGCTAGGAAATCCACATGTATACACCATGCATGCCAAAGCCAATGAGGAAAACATACATGCAACTTGGTACTTACAATAAAATTCCACTGTAGCTGCTAATCCTCATGTCCACCTATGCTTTCTTACTCTTCCTTTTCCTTCTTTCTATACATCACCAATTATACACACTCTCCAAGAGTTCTCAAATAAAACTCTAAATATCCCATAGTATGAGAGAGAGAGAGAATAATGAGAGAGCTCCAAAAATGCACTAATAAAAGATGCTAACTGATCCTCAAAAGATTTTTTTATGGAAGAGGCCTCTATTTTCTTCATTGTCCATTATTTTTCTTTAATTTCCTTCTCACATGCAACCTGTGACCTTTCATCTCCCTTTCCTCCTAAGTTGCATGATTTTCATAAATAAATATGCCCAAAAATACTTTTTCCTCTTTAATTCGTTAGCCATGTCCTTTTCCAATTTCCTTAGCCACAAAAAACCATGTGAACAACTACACTAGGATTTTTTTCCCAACATTAAGCTTGGAATGCATGTCCCATCAACCATGGTTATTATTTTAACATTTATTACATAGAATTTTCATCAAGGCTGTTACAACTATTTCGCTAAATGGGTTGAGGCGATGCCTAAATATAATGTTGACGGTGAAATTGCGGCTCAATTCATGTTCAATCACATTATCGCTTGGTTTGGTGTTCCTCAAACAATAGTCACTGACCATGTCTCCCATTTATGAAATTATATTATGAAAAACATCACTGCTAATTTGGAGATAAGCCACGATACCTTGACTCCTTATTATCCATAGGCCAATGGCCAAGTTAGAGCAGTCAAAAAGGTTTTAGATACTATGCTTCAATGAACCATTTGAATGCAAAAACAAAACTAGCATCTTATGCTCTTTTCGGATTTATGGGAATACCGAATGGATGCCAAGAAGACAACTAGATTTATGCTATTTCAATTGTTGTATTTTCTGGAAGCCACTTTCCCAATCCAATGTGAAATTCCTTCGTTGAAACTAATTTTCGAATTACTCCATGGTACTTCACCCTAGGAGGAACGGTTTCTCTATCTGGAATGTCTTGATGAGACTCATAGAATTTCTACTTTGGTCACTAAGACGTAGAAATGACACATTAAAGTGAAATATGACAAATCTGTGACCCCTCGTGTATATTCAGAAGGTAACTTTTTCATCTTATATGATCAAACTAATGACAAATTAGGAGCTAGGAAATTCGAACCTATGTTGCACGAACCCTATATTGTTAAATGAATACTACAAAAGGGTTCCTATGATTGAACCCTTTTGTTATTAGGCTATGAAGGGAATCAAATGGTTCAGCCCCGCAATGGAATCTACCTCAAAAAGATTTATTCTTGATTTCGTATGAATACTTTATACACTAGTGTGTGTTAGTGTGAATTCTAATCGCAAGCGTACGAAAAAAGCTTGCTTTAGTTGTGCATAAGAAATAGCCCTAACATCAAAGATGGCTACCAATTTCCTTAGATATGCATTTATTTGACCAAGCTAAATGCTACAAAATCCATATCTATGCAGTTAAAGACATTAAACAAAAAATAAAATCAAGAGTTGCTCCATCCATCCAATAGACAAGACAAGCATATTTTTAAATAATTTTGTATAGAAAGATGTTACCAGTTGCCCTCAATGGGATGGGTTCTTGTATGTCCTCAGTTATTCAGATCTAAGATCTCTCTCTCTTGATGGATTACAAAACCCAGGAAAAAATGGAACTCAAAGGGAGCTCACAAGTAAAAATGTAACAAAATATGACAATGATGGAGGATCAAAGTCAGACCAAAAGTATAGATCTAGAGCTATCTTTAGGCAACAAAAGTTAGTGAATGAATGCAAAAACCCTTATATTTATAACAAAATATTGAGTTAGTCTAGATATTGGTGCATAATTAAAATATGATTAACCAAATCTAGATCCAAATTTTATGGAATATTTTATTATTTTGTTGGAGGGAAAAATAATTTGAATTTGGTCAAATCCATTTATCTATAATAATAAATATATAAATGATTTAGTCAAATTTAACAAGGAATATTATTTAAATAATGTTTAAATAATCATTCCTAGAAAATAATAAGATAAATAATGATTTATCTAGTTAATTTTCATGTTTTGGGTTAAATATGACCAGGAATATTAATTAAACTATTGTTTAGTTAATTATCCCTTGAGGAAAATCAAACAAATAGGGATTTATTCAATCTTTCCTCATGGAGTTTCCTGCTTAGACCATAAACAGCTTAATAAATTATGGATAACTAAGTTATTTTTCATAGTGAGAGAAATTTTACTTAGGGTAAAATTGGTATTACATGGTGTACTTTGGTCCATCTAATAGTAACAGGTTAGACCGCCAACAATTGTTGTACCAGATTTCCCCTCAGCATGTGAGCGTTATGAGTTAATCATATGACCGAAGTACGTTGTAAGAACTCAATCATTAGACACGGAAGGGGGAGTCCGAGAGAGAGAAATATAAGGTAGACTAAAGCACTAGAGGACAAGACCCTGAGGAGGCAAGACTTAGAGGTGTGAGAAGTCTCTTTTATTAGTGAGTACCTATTCTACATGACGTGGGAGAGGCATACCTTTTCCCACCGAGATAACAAAGTAGAATGAATAATTTTACTAGTAAACAAGGGGCCAAACTATATAGTACATATATTTCTTTTTTCCTCTCTGGGATAAGGGATAGGGGATAGGGGACAGTCTTTCAGAGCGTAGATGGAAAGATCTTGATGACCAGTACATAGAGCCATGTATTTTTCTACCCTCGTAGTGGCGTGGGTTCATGTGGCGCATATCGATGGCTGGACAGGGAATGTGCGATCTACAAGCTGTCGGAGCCAAGCCATTGGCACGTGATCCTCCTTATAGTGATTAGGTGTAGGGGCATGTGGTGCCCCCAGTTTTGAGTTTTTGTAACATGCTATGGGAATTTCATATGTATCAGAGTTGATGGAATCTAAAACATTTTGATCGACACATATAATGGATAGGCATCATTTTATGGTTTATATTATTGTCTTGTGTTAAATGCATGTGATAAATGCAAATCTATAATATTATTTGAAATGTTATCTACATAGTGATTTTGTGCTTTAGGTACATGACTGAATGTAATGATTTCAAATTCACGCATCAAAAGCTTCACTCGTAAATATCTTCTAAACAAGATAGGATTATGCACATGATAGACACCATTAAATTGCATGACAAGAAGGAAGGAATCTAAATGAACATGAAGGTGAAGGATGTGATGGGAAATGGATTCGGTTAATAACCCTCGCATTGCGTCATATTCAGCCTAGTTATTGGTGGTAGTACCAATGCATACATGTTAGAGAGAACAAGCAAATGCAAACGGGTAAAAATGGCCCAGCTTGTCAAGGCTATATTCTGGGAGCAGTGACTTGCACCATCAGCATAACCGATATTTGGTGTGGATGGTAGGTCCATTTGAAAGGTGCCATAAGAAAAAAAAAGAGAGGATGATGAACAATGCTGGTAACCTAAATGCTACAGGGAGTGCTCTTGGTAGGATGTCTACCACCGACACACTGAGAGGTAGGTGGTGTGTGGGAGCTGCTTTAACAACATCTTCTTCTTAGGTCGCGAATGTCACCATAGACACAGATGGTGCCAGTCGTCTATGGGTAGGAAAGATGAAGTCACGAGTGGAGAACGCTTCCATGATGTCGTCATCACATTAAAATATGGGGTGACTGGTGGAAGGGTAACCACATGATGCAGAAAATCTACCTGACTCATCATCATGAGAAGAAAGGTTCACATGCACATCATCATGGAGGGTGACGGAAGAACAAGTAGATAATGGATCCACTCATGTTGAGCCCAGGGTTATCACGGAAGGGAGGTCGAGTGAAATAGAAGGTGAAGTCCCAGAGGGATCTTCCACCATGGATCTCATTGATGATGACAGGTAGAGGATATTGGCCGAAGAATCCGTCATCTCGACATCAGGAGGGGGAAAGTCAATGGGAGTAGATGTATCCTCGGGCTGGCCTAAAGCATACTGCTTGAGAACGGGCGAGGCGAACTAGTTTTGTTCAGTCCCGTACTCACGAACTACTTCCAAAGAGGCATCATAATGCTTGAGGCAGGGAAAAATATGAGTATAATGGCCATGGAGATCACACAAAGCACAACGGTTGTTGGTGTGAATATTCTTGGGGTTCTTGGCTGCAGTCAAGGAAGAAACATAGGCTTCAGGGACCTTAGACTCAAGAAACACGACATTAACCATGGTTTTGATGCGAGGCAATTCTAGACAATGATGGGTGGCATGACTGACAACATCACACAAAGCACACGGGGGGGTACACTTTGGAGGCTAAGGAGGAGTAGTGATTTTTTGGGCAGCCTTGTCCTCTGGTTCCTTCTTGTGGGATTTTCCCCTGTCACCCAAATCTTTTGCAACAGTAATAGGCTCCTGTTGAGGCGGCTGAGGTATGGAAGCAAAGGGAGGGGTAACGACGCCTGATTGGAACAGGGTCAAAGCAAGATAAGGTTTTGGTTGAACAAGCGAGATAGTGGCTGGGGGATCAATGTACCAGACTAGGATCCCAAGGGTCATGTTAGGAAGAGATAAGGTATCCATAACAGGTATCAAAAATACTCCAGGAGAAGGAGCTAGAAACGATATCTGACCGGAGGGGTAATGGCCAAGCGAGACAACTCTAAGATGGTTAAGGCCAGAAGGAACTATTCCAGAAGGGTAGATAGGCTCATGGATACCAACTGCAGATGAGAAGCATTGATGAGGGGGTCCTGAAGGATGATTGGAGGTGCTAGGAGCCGGTTGCGGAGGGTAAGGCTGCTGACTAGTCAAACCAGTCCATTTGAGGTCAGACCGAGACGATTTCATCAAGCAAACGTTTGACAAGATGGGATCAGAGATAGGAGGAGAAGGACCAGGGAAAGAACCAAGAATAGAGGAATATGTGTGGTGATTTGAAAATGAAAGTATTTTTTTTGCTATTCAAAGTATTCATTTCGATTAAATTAAGTGTGCAAAGTGTTTGGATAGTCTTGCAAGTGCAACAAAGTTTTTTTTATAACTGTTTATGAATTTTGGTGTCAGTGAGTGTTGTTTTAATTCACTATTTAACAACCTTAATCTGAATAACACAGCAGAATAACTTCACCATAAACACACAACAACCTGATGAGGAAGTTCACCCCTCCTGGGCTACATCTGCCGGGTCCAAGGCTCCCAATGGGCATGTTCTTGATATATTATGATGCTAAAATTGGTGATACAGTGAGAAAAAGGCCTAAACATATTGAAAAAACTGTGAAAATGAATTCCAAACACAGAAAGAAGCTAATAATGACTCTGATTTCACCTAAAACAGTGAAGTGTATTCCAATGCAGCTCTGTTTCCCACAAGGCCGTGATGGCTCCCAAGCTTCTCTGAAGTAAAAATGGCTGAAAGACACCTCTGATGGCTCCAAAATGCTAAGAATACACAAAATGAAATAAAAAAATTGCTCCAAAAGGTTCAGTAATATGAAATTTATGACCAACAGAAATTTTGTCCAATTTGGCCTAAAGAAACTCCACTAAATTTGGTATAATTGCAGGTAGCTCCACTGACTATGGCAAAATCCGCCCCGAATGGTGCGCTCTACCTAAAACATCAGAACCGTTAGAAAGAACATTAATTGTTAGTGGGTAGTGGTCACATGGACCAGCTACACCACCGCCAGTGGAACCGTTGGAGCCAACGGTTAGCAAAACCGTGTCATTAAAATGCTATTGTAACTCTCGCCGGGAACCATGTGAACAACTCCGCATCACTGTAACGGTCGGGGTTTTGTGTTATCCACTGTTGGACTGTAGTCTATGGTTACGAGCGCATGGTCTTATGTATAAGGGGTTGGCTCCCTTTCTGCCCCAACCAATCCATATTCAAACTTTAAATACATAATGTGACCTTCAGATAATAAGAACCAAACTACGGGTTGGCCGGTCGGGCCTGCGGGCTGGCGGCCACTAGACTTGGGGTCGAATCCTGCCAACTCACAATATGTTTCCACTATAATTTCATTAGTTCTGGGGCCACGTCGCGGCCTCCGGGCACGCCACATGGTGCCCTTTAATTGGCTATGAAATTTGAAAGTCAACACAACCTCCAATCTGAAAATGACAAGTGTCGAGCCATGGCTTGCTGCTGAAGGAATATTCCATGGAATATTCTATGGAATATTCCTAGAATATTATGTGGAATATTCCTAGAATATTATGTGGAATATTCTATTTTTAATATTTTTTTTAATCAATGTCAACCTAAGTCAAACTAGAATTTTGCATGAAATTATGAATTTTCAAACTTGAATAACTTTCACATACAGTGTCAGATTTGAGTGTTGTTCATGGCAACAGGATCATATCGATGAGGCCTATCCATTTGTTCTAGTTTCAACCAATTCTTATCATTTTCAATTTTGAGTATTTTCTTCACTTAGGACATGATCACCTAATCACACCTCCGAAATGGGAAGCTTTTGGACCCACAAAATCTCCCTGATTACAGAAAATGAATATGAGGAGATTGATTCTCCACTCTTCCAACTTTGAACCACTGAAATCTTCCCAACTTCATCAAATTGAGCTTCTCATAAAATGATAAATTGTTCCTTCAATTCACTGACCGACTATTGCTAACATTGAATGATTCATGATGCAAATTCTTGAAATTTGTAGAACAAAAACTATAATTTTTAGAAATCATACTGTTTCTACAATGGTCAAACTTCAAAGAAGACTTAAAATAAGATTCACCTTGCCAACTATCCAGACGGTGAATTTTTGCCGAATGAGCCATGTACTTGTGCCGAATCCCGACCAAGTTTTCTCGCCATACCAATCCGTCATTCTGAAACTAGCAATGATCCTTGCTGAACTATGTGCCCTCTTTGCTTGCATTCCTTTCCATCTCATGGACTCTTGCACCACTTTGCACCGACACATCGTTCTCTGCACCAATCAACACCAAAGGTACCTTGTGCAACATATTGTCATCTTCTCTCAAAGACAAACTGTTATCAGACTGAAACATATCATCATTTATATCAGCAATATCATGAAAAGGAAAATTTACAAAATCTTGTTGTTTAACCATCAACAAAGTCAGATTTCGACTTGCATTAACTAGCCTTTTCAATTGCCCTGCATGGAGTAAAGAAGATTCTAGCTTCTTCTTATGTGCTCTCACAATGTACTCTTTTCCATCCTTGAACAAGTCGTACTTGTTCTCATGGCGATGGAAGATTTCCTTTCTGTCAAATAAATATGGACTACCCAAAAAAACACTTGTAATGTCAAGCGGTACTACATCCAGTTCAACCTAATAAACATAATGAGCTGTTATGGCGAAGCGTAGGATGCACTTTCTTGAGACTTGTAAGTTTTCATCCTTGCATATCCACCCAAGTGGATAAGGCTTTGGATGTGGAATTGTCTCAATTTTCAGCTATTTCACCAATTCTTCTGAGATGAGATTAGCTTGAGACCCACTATCAAAAAGTGTGTCTATCTTTGTGTGGTTTGAGATTATCCTCACATGAAATAGCTTTATCCTCCTCTTTTCATTTTGAGTTTCTTTGTGACAATTTAATGTGCTAGAACTGGGATTTGTTTCTTGTACAACCTTTTTCCCCTTTATGTTACTTAATACCATGGTGATACTTTTAGTCTCATCACCTGATTCAGACCCTAATTCATGTTCAACAGTTGCTACAGTTTTTCCCTTTTCTTTGGTTTTTTCTTTGTTTTTATATTTCTCTGGTTTCAGCTTCAGATGAAGCTTCCAACAGTGGTCTTCATCGTGGCTTGTTTGTGAACAGTTCTTACAAAATAATTTCCCTTCTTCCTTTCTATGTTTTGCAATCCTTTTTCTTCCTTTGCCTTTAAAATCACTACCCTCATTAAGATCAAAAGTGTTTTTCCCTCTAGCCTCTAAATGTGTAGCTTGTACACAAACTTCATCTAGACTAGAAGGATTGAACATAAGGATAGTATGTATAAGGTAATTATGCAAACCACCTACATATTTCAGCAAATTATCCTGACTTTGCAAGTGTACTCCTAACAAGAGTGCTCTTCTCCTAAAATCTTGAGTGTATTCTTGAACACTTTGTCCCTTAAGTTGTCTAAAGTTTTTCCAATTCATTATAGCCTTTTTTAGATGAGCAAGAGGATAAAATTTCTTCTTAATTGTGGAAATAAATTCAATCCATGATAAAGTAATATTACCATGTTTCTTGATTTCATCCTTGGTCTTGGCTTCCCACCATACCAATGCTTCTCCTTCCATCCTTAATGAGGCTAATTGAATATTGGCGTCGTCATCATGTAAGTTTTCAATCCTTAAATAAACTTCCAACTGTCTTATCCAGTTGTCAAGTTTCTCTGCATTTACTTCACCGTTAAACATAGATAATTCAAATTTGACATCAATCTTTAAAAAATGATTTTTACCAGTGGTTTTCGACTTATGTGTCTGATTTACCAAAGTTAAGGAAGATTATGTCGAGGAAGAGGATGACGATGGAGATGGTGGATCACCATTTCATCCGTGTTATTTCTTATACTGATCATTACTCTTCTTTCCTCCTGAGGAACCCTCTCCTTCTTTTTGGTTTTTAGACCCTTCTCCAGAAATCCTATCATTTCTTTCTTGATAGAGGATCCTTACCATTTCAGTCATATCCAAGAAAGCTTTTCGAAATACTCGTTCTTCTACCTTTGGATCCATCTCTTCATGATCTTCTCCTCCTCTTGAAGACATGCTTGAAGATGCTTCTAGGGCTCTTCGAGGTGATTCTCTGACCCTTCTTGGTTGTGGATTAGTTTTTGCACTAACCAAGTTTCCTTAACCTCTCTTGATTTTTAGCCTAGTAAGCATCAAAACTTGCAAACAAATAACTTTATCTTTGCACAAAACAAATGTTGAGTAAAAACTCTAGCTTCTGAGGCTCTAAACCTGAGCTCTGATACCAACTGTCTAAAAATGAAAGTATTTTTTTTGTTGTTCAAAGTATTCATTTCCATTAAATTAATTGTGCAAAGTGTTTGGATAGTCTTGCAAGTGAAACAAAGTGTTTTTTATAACTGTTTATGAATTTTGGTGTGAGGGAGTGTTTTTTTAATTTACTGTTTAACAACTTTAATCTTAATAACACAACAGAATAACTTCACCATAAACACATAGCAACATGATGAGGCAGTTCACCCCTCCTGGGCTACATCTGTCGGGTCCAAGGCTCCCAATGGGCATGTCCTTGATATGTTATGATGCTAAAATTAGTAATACAGTGAGAAAAAGGACTAAATAGACCAAAAAAGCTATGAAAATGAATTCAGAATGCAGAAAGAAGCTAAGAATGACTCTGATTTCACCTAAAACAGTGAAGTGTAGTCCAATGCAGCTCTATTTCCCACAAGGCCCTCATGGCTTCCCAAGCTTATCTGAAGTAAAAATGGTTGAAAGACACCTCTGATGGATCTATAACCTATTCCAATGGCTCCAGAATGCTGAGAATACCCGAAATTAAAAAATATTTTTCTCCAAAAGGTTCATTAATATGAAATTTATGACCAACAGAAGTTTTGTCCAATTTGGCCTAAACAAACTCCACTAAACTTGGAATAACTGAAGTTAGCTCAGCTAACTATGGAAAAATCTGCTGAGAATGGTGCATCCTGCTTAAAATGTCAGAACTGTTAGCAATAACATTAATTATTAGTGGGTAGTGGTCACATGGACCAGCTACACCACCGCCGACGGAACCGTTGGAGCCAATGGTTAGCAAAACCATGGCATTAAAATGCTATCGTAACTCCCGCCGGGAACCATGTGAACAACTCCGCATCATTGTAGCAGTCGGGGTTTTGTGTTATTCGGTGGTGGATTGTAGTCTATGGTTTCGAGCGCATGGTCTTACGTATAGGGGGCTAGCCATTAGACGTTGGCCCCCTTTCCTCCCCAACCAATCCATATTCAAACTTTAAATACATAATGTGACCTTTGGATAATTAGAACCAAATTGCGGGTGGGCTGGTTGGGCCTATGGGCTGGTGGCCACCCATCTCGGGGTCGAATCTTTCCAACTCACAACATTTTTGCCACTATAATTTCATTAGTTCTGGGCCCACGTGGCGGCCTCTGGGCAAGCCACATGGCGCCCTTTAATTGGCTATGAAATCTGAAATTCAACACAACCTCCAATCTGAAAATGACAAGTGTCGAGCCATAACTTGCTGCTAAAGGAATATTCCATGGAATATTCTATGGAATATTCCTGAAATATTCTGTGGAATATTGTTTTTTTATATTTTTTTTAATCAAATTCAACCCAAGTCAAATTGGGCTTTTGCATGAAATTGTGAATTTTTAAACTTGAATAACTTTCACATATAATGTCGGATTAGAGTGTCGTTCATGGCAACAGGATCGTATCGACAAGGCCTATCCATTCGTTCTAGTTTCAATCAATTCTAAGCAGTTCCAATTTTGAGCATTTTCTTCACTTAGGACATGATCACCTGATCATGTATACTCCACTGAAACACTGGTCGGAGGTTTGAATATATGTTTCTTGGCCATTGAAGAGATGATGGACTTAGGGGAGGTCTGAGACTTCGGTTCGTAATATGTCAACTGATTGATGGTGACAATTTTTTCATTGTGATGAAATCACATCTCATGGTGGACTGCAGATGGGACAAGAGACATCACATAAGTGTAGGTATGACCAAAAATAATTTTTAGTCTAAGGGGGCATCAATGACTTATACATCAACACAAACAGTCTTTCCCGTAAGAGTAATAGGAAAATTGCGGAACATGCCAAGGGGTTGGGAAGAGTATCCATCCCATGCTCGGAGGGTAATAGTGGAAGGGGCCAACTCAGGAGAAGTGATTTGCTTCCAAACCGAGGCAGACATCACACAGGTGGATGCCCCATCATCAATGATATAATGAGAGATGTTGGCATTCCATATCTTGGTAGGGATTTGGAGGGTGACGGAAGCAATAAGGGGGGGATGTTCTGACCAGTCAACATAGAATACAATTAAATGATCATCTAAAATATCCACAACACCCATGGAAATTACTAGAGATTTTCGTTGTGAAGGGCATGATTGGAGGACTTCCAGCGTTGACATGGCAGCAAGAGATTGAGGCAAGTCATCTATTATACTATACAAATCGGAAGCTTTACCAGAAGCATAGTTTCAACATAATGGACCCTTGGGGATCTTGGTATGAACCTTTTCCTTAGGCTGAGGGATCTTGAAAGGACCATTGGGTGTCGAAAGAGTATCTGTGGGACCTGAAGAAGGGGGCACATGGGTAGATGTAGCGGGGGACTTATTGTACTGACTGGACCGAGTCTAAAGGTTGAGGTCAATGGTAATGTGTTGGTCAGATTTCATCATGTGAATATGGTAATCAGAGGCACTAGATGGCGTAGGTTGAGTGGCCGCCTAACTTTCATGGGGTTGCATAGCCATGAATCCTTGGTGGGGAAAGGATTGGTAAACACAGCCAGTTGGATAGGTGAAGTGTTAGGAGGAACCGAAGGGGAGGCTTGCTACCATAGGGATGCTGCTAGAGATTCCCACATCTGCCACATCTAAGATAAAAGAGGAAAATCATGGGTGTAGTGACCATAGACACCACAACAAAAAAATGTTTGTTTGTGCGAACAGGTTTGTCCTACTTGGGCTGAGTTCACTGTCGCTAGTTAGCAATGTTAGGTGTATTCCCTTGGGGATTGGGTCCTATATTACCTAGGGAAGATCGATTTTTGTTTCCTTTCCTCTTATTTTTTGAAGTAGGAGGACTAGTCGCACCCTGTTGTGCATACACCTGACCCTGGGGGCTGGTGCCTTTTCTTGCGGGGTTTGAGAAGTTAAGGAAGGATGAGGTGCTAATACTAGAGGATATGGAGCACTAGGCTATGGATATAGATAATAAGGAGGTTGGGAAACATTGTGGTAAGTAGGTTGGGCAAAAGGAGGAGGCATGCAGTGTCCTTGATACATGCTACCAGGAGGGGGAAAAGTGCTGGAGGGGCTGACCCCTCCATGAGGGAAACAATAACCCATGGGAGGATGAGTGTATGGATAAGAAAGGGCTCCAACGATACCGTCGGTGGCATGGGATGCCCACGGTGCGTTGGCACCACCGATTCTATGGAGATCAGGTAAGATGGTATAAACATAACCGGACTGTGCGTAGATCAAGTCATATTTCAACGCAATCTGGAGGGAAGCTTCTTCGGTCTGAGCGAATGAGATGCAAAATCTTTTCCTATAGCAGGAAAACAGGATCTGAGAAACCAGTCCATATAGACACATTTTTTAAAGGTGGGGGCTCCACATAAGCTCTGTCTTCTCTGCCATTCCTAGACATGATCGGAAAGGTAGGTCTCAAAGGATTGACAGAAAAAGGTCAAAATTTTGGTATCGGTGTCATAACGAAGGGGAAGCTGGAAGTAAGATAGAAAAGACTTGGCAAGAGTCGCAAAAATAGTATGTGAGGAGGCATGGTTGAGATACAACTTGGAAGCTTCTTTGGTAACTGTACACTAGAAAAACCAAAGACAGACATATTCATTGGTGATGGAGTTAGACGAACACCAAATTTTGACAGAACAAACATGGTTTGTAGGATCCTCTCTAGAAAGACCTTAAAAATTTGAGATGTCTGAAGGGAGATTGGTTGGCATAGTAGGCCAACCAGGATCATGGTTATGGGGTCATTGATCAAATAGTTAAAATTGGGTAGAATGAGGCCTACCATATAAGGGAGAAAGGGAGCAGTCGGGATAGTTCTAGTTCATGTCACACTAGTAGTATTCCCAACATTAGGGTCGGGGCTACCACCAGCATTAGGTCCTGAACCAGAGATGGTGAAGGTGACAGGAGGAGAACCAAGGATACAAATAGAATGGGAACACGTGAACCAGAAGCAGAGTCAGAATGGGGACTCGGTGGAGGAAAAACTCAAACCCTACACAGAGGAGTAAGTCTTCCTGACGAAAACTGAGGATGAAGGCCAAGAAGTCTCTAGGATTGTTATCACTAAAAAAAAAATTAAAACATGGCATGTCAACTCTTTTTTAATCATGATCTAAATAGTTTTGAAGGTCATTTGATAATGATTAAGGTTATGTCATACTTTTGGAGGTTTAGTGTTCACAATCCAAATTCAAAAGAGCTCTTTAGGTCCATTCCATAGTTAAAAAGTTCACATCTTTCATGTAAAGGTCATCTAAGTAGGTTTTACTTTTATTTCCTGCAATTAGCTACAAATCCACATTTTCGTAGTGCCGATAGTTCAAAAAATGAGTTTTGAGCTATGAAAGCACTGCTACTTTCGTAGCGCAAATTGCAAAATTTACACTGTGAGCGCTACGAAAGCATGGTTTTGTAGATATCGTGTCAAATAAGTTGGGATTTGACAGTTTTAGTTGGGTAATGACATGATAGGAGTATGGTGAGTCAGTTAATTAACAGATTCTTAGTACCCACTTGTCCTACATTCATCATTTTCATGATAGGGTATCAATCAAACATCATTTCGTCATGAAGTGACATCCCTAATTTGAATTTCTTTTGTCTAATTGAGTTATTACTATTTCATTCACCTTCACATATGATGTCCAAGCTCTGAAACAGTGAGGATAATTTTATGGTTGTTCTATCCAAAGACGACTTTCATCAAATCAAGTGAGTTGTTCATCTGGTCAAGAGGCTGATTTACAGGTTTTAGAGAAACAAACAGGGCTTTCTACATGAAACATGGTAGAAGAAAAGAAGATCCACAGAGGGGGACATTGTCTTAGATATGAAACTGAGAATGCAAATGTTGTTATGGAAGATCAAATGGTGATGGAGGCTTTTAGCATGGTTGGCTATCTAAATTTTTTGAAAATCTTGAAGGTTGCCACACTCAAGTGTCCAAAGAGTTTGCTCTACATTTTAGTGGAACCACCACCAAAGTTGGAATGATAAATATGCTAGTAACACCTGAGATCATAGTTGTTGTGACATAGATACCAAGGGGACAACAATCTTGGTTTAAAGGTTTCAAGTTTGACATGGAGCCGTGCAAGGAGATTATGAAACCTAAATTTGGAGACATGGAATTGAACAATGCAATACCCGGGAGCTGTATCAAGGATAACTATCCAAATCTGTTATTCAACATCCAAAAATATTTCACATGTGAAGGCAAGTACCATAAATTCTACAATTATCATTTTAAACTATTGTTGCATTTCGTAGGAATGATATCATTACATTTACCATTCTTCTTGCATGGAAGCCTTTCCAGAATGGCTGACAAAGTCCAAGCTAAATCCGATGGTTGTGAAACATCCCTGTTTCATCATGGTTTGATTAAGTTACTGGTTTTAAATGAGCTGTAGAAAATAAATAGAGTTTGGTCTTCCTTTTTATTTATGAGTGGATTTGAAATGGAAGCCCTAACTCCAGCTAAAAACCCTAAGATCAAGGGAAATCCTTCAACCCCAATAGCAGAATCCCGTCAGCCAGTGATTACCAAAGCTAAGAGGTTTTTGAAGTTGAAACCTAGGAAATAGGTTAAATATAGAATTTATAAATAATTAGTGCTTGTTGCAGAAACCCCTTCACCCGCAAAACAAAAATTAGAAAATGTCAAAGAAACAAAACAGAAACAAGTGGCCAGTAAGCAAGAGAGCCAGAGAAGGACCAAATGTCAAGTATCATCATCAAAGGGAAAAACAACTATTTCAATGGCAGAGGATAGTCCAAATATGAAATGCAACTTGGATGATATACTGCATGCAATAGATATAGAAGAATCACCCATTGTGCAGGCATATTTTATTCAATTGAATGATCCTAAACAAAAAACAATCAAATCAGCAAAGAAATTGGATTTTGAAGGTGAGAATGTAGCTTTTGTTTTCCAAGCTAGGAAACCTCTAACCAGACATGAAAAGAAACTCCAAGGAAGCGGTAAAGATACCCAAGTAACTATTGAATTAGCTAAGGCCCCTGAAAAGGTGATTGATCTCTCATCTCCTATAGTAGAGCATGCAGTCAAAAAGGTAGAGAAGGGAAAAGAACACATGTCAGAGTGTCAGCTGTTGGAAGAAAGATTGAAACTATAAAATCAAGAAATGGAAATGACGAGAAAGAGGGAAAGATATCACATCATTGAAAAGACAGAATTCAAGAGGTTGAAGGCTGCTTGGGAAGGTCAAACAGTTGCTAGGTCAGAGATCCCAAGCAATGCCCAGCAGTTCTATACATGGAAAATTCCATCTATTAAAGGGGAAAGGTTTGTTAGAGTTATCAACACTCATTTGAGAGCAAGAAAAATGAAGCTAAGAAGCCAAGTGAAAGATTTGGATCTACAATTAAAACAATCTCAAAATCAACTAAAAGGAAGAGGTACAAAATGAAAAATTTAAAACAAAGTCTAAATGGAAAAGAAGGATCAAATTTTGTGAAGATTATGTTTTAATTCAAATGTATGATGTTTTTGATGAGGCCAATGATTTTCTAAAGCTATGGTTCCTTTTTTTTTTTATTTTGTGAAAATATGGAAAAAACTTCTTGCACAGTAGTTTCATAGTGCCTGTAGTGCGAAAAGGATGAAAAGTGCTACGAAACTGCTGTAACAGCCTTTTCACCCTTTTCCTTATCAATTTTGAGGGGAAGTTTTCAGATTTTTTCCTTGAAATTTCTAGAAAAAAAATGTAAAGTGTAGATTAAATCCACCTTGAAGGGAAAATATCAAAATATTAAAAGAAATGGATAAAACACTGCACTACGTAACTGTGTTTCTTTTGTAGTGCATGTCTATTTTCAATATTTTTGGATAATTGGAAGTCAATGCTGCACAAATGGCACATGGAAGTGATTAAATACATATGTTTTTAGTTATGGACAACAAATGGCATCTAAATCATGGTTCAGAAATGGTTATAATGTCCGAAGGAGTCAAAGAAATCAAAGGCCTAAAAAACAGGGAGACAGTTTCCTAGGTTTTAGGAGAACAACATCATCAGCTTTATGGCCACAATAGGTTGGAACTCATCTTCAAAATTCGACTTCATGAAAATACACGTGTCATTTGATGTAATTAAATTTAGATAAGTTTGTTAGGAGTAAAGTTAAAGAGTTTTAGTCCTATTTGAAATAAGACTTCTCATTAGGTTTGCAGCTATCATTTTGTAATAAAGACCATGTTTATGGTTAGAAAAGGTGTCAAATAGTAGCATTTTGAGGTATCTAGTTGAGGATAAGGTTATCCTATGTTGTAAATGATCTATAAAGAGGAATAATTCGAAATGATGAGGGCTGGACATTTGTTAGAAAAAAGACTATGTTTTATGTAAGTGACTGTTTTCAGCCTAATAGAGAATTTCTACTTTGACAACTCAAGATTCATAAGGAGTTTCTTGTATGTTCTTGTTCTAATGGAATTTTTCCAATATTATATTGCAGTAGTGTTTTCTTATGTTACTCAGAATTCATCAATGATGCTCTGAATTCTTTCATAAAAAAATTGACTGTGTTCCACTATTCTACATGTTTTTTTCCTTGACTTGAACTTTTATATGCCTTGACTTTCATGCTAGGTAGATTATCTTGATTTTGTTGAAGCTATCATGAGTCCCCAATGAACACTCGATAATGTGATTTACAACTATTTTACATCATTTATCTATTTTTATCTCATATAGAGTTAGCCATCTACATAATTACCAAAAATCATAAACCCTTTAGAGAGCCCTCTCAGGTTGAGGAGGCTAAGCCTCAACCAAAAGATTGGTTTGAAATAGTTGCACAAGATTGGTTTGATGACCAGCCTATCAGGTCTGATTTTGTGATAACATTTTCGTGCATTTGTCGGGACTCTGAAGATTATACATTCCTGAGATTTTGAAGTTGAACTTCTGAAGGTAGAAGGATCTCAGGAAGTTTTTCGAGGCTGCATCTACCTTGGTGACTCCATTTAAAGTTTATATGTTCAAAGGTGGCTTCGATAAGGAGATACATGAGGAGTAATCCTGACCCAGATCCACCTACCATTGTGGAAAATCTAAACACCATTTCAAGAGGCAGTCAAGACATTTCTGAAATATCAGGTACTCCATCTCATTCGAAATCCTTGCCCTCTAAAATATCAAGAAGTCTTGAAGACAAAAGAGTTGATCATAAAATTCATGAGGTTTTTTTTAGATCAGAAAATGAAAAGGAGCTAATTGAAATTATCTTAGACTTACATAAGAGAGGAATTGACACCTCAACTCTAGTAACACAAGAAGATAAAGAGGAATTCTGGGAAGTTGTCACTTCAAAATTTTTGTTGGAAAGAGAGTATTTAGACAAATTAAAGGAGCTTGATCCTTTCGAAGTATTATTGAAAAGTAAAGTTGGTTTACCTCTTCCCAACTGGAGCTCAATTGTTAGTGGCATACAAAGACCAAGCCGTTCTTCTCATACAAGTTTATCATCTACTGTTTTTACCTTTCCTAAAATTACCATAGTACCTCTGACCATGGTTGGAAATCCACCTGTTGCACCTGCTAGATACGCCCCTCTTGTTCTTCCTACTGTCTTACATGACCTCCCAAGTAAATATGCTGTTATAATTAAAACATGGGGAAGTGATGAAGACATTACAACAGATGATCACGTAGATCAATTTAATGACTTTATAAATAGGGAGGAGGTTGATCATGAAGATGTTAAATTGAGATTATTCTCTTAGAGTTTTACTATTGAGGTTAGGAAATGGTATAAATCTCTTGCCCCCAGAAGTATTCGTAATTGGAATGAATTTGAAGATGTTTTTCTAAGAAAATGGGGAAATAGAACTAATCCAGTAGAAGCTCTTACTGAATATAGTACTTTGAAAAGAGTTGTTGATGAAACTGTCTAAAAATTTTCAAAAAGGTTTAATAAAGTGTTAGATTCTATTCCTCCTCATTTGAAACCACCAGAAGCTTTAGCTCAAATGAGGTATGATGAAGCTTTCGGCTATGATTTTTACATACTGCTGAGAGAAAGAGAATATCCTAGACTTGTTGAAATGCAAAATTATGTTGTGAAGGTGGAGGTTAATTTGATAGCAGCTAAAAGGTCAAAAATGGGTAAGGGTAAGTTGAAAGAGGAGGAGAAACCTTCATCTTCTACCTCTAAAGACAAACTAGATTCAATGATGAAAACAATGGAAAAATTGATCGATAGATTAGCCCTTGGTAATACCTCTTCTCCTCCTACAAAACATGAACCTCAATTTAGAAACCCTCAGTTCAGGAGACCTCAAAATTAACAAGGACCAAGGGAGAATAGAAATCAACAGCCTGATCCTCTAGTGAGACCTCCTTTTTAGCAGTATTTGGTTGATGAAGAATATGACCCTGAAGAACCTGAAGAGTCTATTGATTGTTTTGATGAAGAAATGTCATGAATTTTCTTGACCAAGGAATAACATGATCAATCAGATCAAAACAACCATGAAGAAGAAACATCAAACTATCTAAAGGGATATCAACATGCCATTTTTGAGATGCAGAAACAATAGAATCTCAGAAATAGGAATGTACCTATCATTGCAAACAAGACACATGCTAATAAGGATGCACCTAAGGCTACTGATGGAAAGAAATAAGCTCCTAAGGTTGTTGAAGGTAAGAAAGATACACCTGTTGTCTTTCCTACCAAAGAAGCTGAAAAATCTGTTTATGTTTTCAATCTTGAGAATGAAAATTCTAAGATAAAAATATCAGTTCCTTTTGGTTAAATCCTCAAGGTAGATGAATATAGAAGAAAGATTGTTAAAATGCTAAACTCACAACCTGGAGCTGCTGATATCTTGAATTAGAATATCATCCGACCATATATTTGGGCCCAATACTAGAAGATAAACAGAATGAGGAAGTTCCTCCTTTTTATGGTGAGTCTTACCATTCACGACATGACATTGCCCAATTCTATGTTAGATTCAGTGGCTTCTCACAATCTTATGCCCAAATTAATCATGGAAATAATGGGGTTAGAAATAACTAGGCCATACAACGATTTGTTTTCTTTTGATTCAAAAAGAGTTCAATGCTTTGGTCTAATCAAGGATGTTGTTGTTGGTCTGATGCAAGTTCCTAATAAGACTTTAGTCATGGAAATTGTTGTAGCAGACATTCCACTGAATTTTTTTATGTTGTTCTCAAGGTCATGGGCAGCAAAAGTTAAAGGTACAATGAAAATGTGTCTTACGTATGCTACCATTCCAGTTTTTGGAGAGAAAAGAAGATTGTATCGAGAGACAAGGATGGCTTACATGGTGAGTAGCAAAGGTAAACCCCAAAAATTTTCAATTTATGCTATTGATACTGAGCTTGGTCCTGCTGTTCTTTTCAATGAATTGAATATGAAGAAAAAGAAGAAAAGAAAGTAGAAAATCAGAGTTTTGAAATTCAATAGCCTGAAAATCAGCAAGCGAAAGGTCAACAAGTCCACAATAAAGAGGAAGAAGGTTGGTGGTCATTATATTTTGATGGTTCAGCAGGCAAAGAAGGAGCAGGATCAGGGATCTGGATTAGAAATCCAAGTGATGAAAGTAAGTTCTTTTCTTATAAACTGAACTTTGATTGTACGAATAACATGGCCGAATAAGAATCCTTGATTTTGGGTGTAGAAGTGTTGAAAAGAATGAATGCTCAAAATATTTATATTTTTGGAGATTCAGAATTAGTCATAAAATAGATTGAGGGTGTTTATCAAAAAAACAACACAAGGATGAGAGCATATAGGAATTTGTTTTTGGACATGTTAGAAAATTTTCACGCCTATTCATTCATAGTCAAAACTAGAGAAGAAAGCTCCATTGCTAATTCTCTTGCTGTCTCTGCAAGCCTTTTCATTATTCCTTTATACTCTAAAGAAAAGTATGAAGTTGAAGTCCACCATAGGCCAACCATTCCTGACAATATTACTCATTGGAAAGTTTTTGAGGATGATCAGCAGGTGAAAAAATTTATTGGGTTGAAAGAAGAATTTTAAAATGTAAAAATAGATCAACAGAACATGTTAGCTGAATCTAAAGGAAATTCTGAAGTTTTGCAGTTAAATAATAATTCCATACCAAAGGGAATCATACCTCTAGAAATTTTTTTTGATCAGAATGATGTTTTTAAATCTCCCAAGATGCAAGCTGATGATGAAGAAGTTGAGAATTGTAACCTTGGTACTATAGGTATGCCCAAAATGATTAAAATTTCAAAATTTCTTTCAGCTGATATGAAGTTTAAATATGTTGAAATGATGAAGATATTGATAGATGTCTTTTCTTGGAACTATGATGATTTGAAAGAATATGATCCCTCCATCATTCAACACACTATTCCCATTAAAGAAAATGAAAGACCTTTTAAACAGAAGTTAAGGAGGATCAACCCACTTCTCATGCCTCTGATTGAGAAGGAGGTTAAAAAACTCTTTGATGCCAAAATCATAGTCCCACTTAGATTTTCAAATTGGCTTGCAAATTTAGTTCCAGTTAGGAAGAAAAGTGCGGAAATCAGAATATGCATTGATTTCAGAAATCTGAATAAATCCTCCGTGAAGGATAATTATCCTCTCCCAAAGATGGATCAAATTTTGCAAACTATTGTTGGTTCTCAGAGAATGTCTATGCTTGATGGTTTTTTAGGTTATAATCAGATCCTTGTGCATCCTGATGATCAGGAAAAAACAACCTTTACTACAACATGCGGTCCTTTTATGTACGCCAAGATGCCATTTGGTCTCATGAATGAAGGAGCTACTTTTTAGAGGGCAATGGACATTTATTTATCTGAAGAGAAGGAAAAGATGGTGGTTGTGTATCTTGACAACATAACGGTATTTTCAAGAAAGGAATAAGATCACTTGAACCATTTGGAAAAAATTCAGCTGAAATGTAGAAGATTCGACATCTCTCTAAATCCCACCAAAATTATTTTTTCTTTAACTTCAGGTAAATTATTTGGGCATATCATTTCCAAAGATGTGATTAATATTGATCCAAGTAGGTTCAATGCAATTCAGAAGGTGGTTTTTCCAAGAAATTGGAAGGAGATTCAATCTTTTCTTGCAAAAGTTAATTTTGTAGGATGACTTATTCCTAATTTTGTTGAGATTGTAAAGGATATAAAAAAGATGCTTAAGAACGGAATTGATATTAAATGGACAGCATAGGCAAGAAATTCATTTGAAGAAATCAAAAGAGCACTCACACAGGCACTAGTATTGATTAGTCCTAATTTTTCCAAGGAATTTCTGGTTTTTACCTTTGCATCAGAGAATATTATTGTTGATGTTCTGCTACAAAAGGGACAGCAAGGTATTGAACAACCGATTTATTTGTTTAGTAGGACATTATCCAATGCTGAAATAAAGTATAATATCATAGAAAAGGAAGCATATGCTTTGGTAAAGGCTATCAAAGATTTCAAAATTTATATTTTGCATTCTCATATTGTGGTGTTTGTTCCTAATACTGTTATGAAAGGCATCCTCACTCAAGTCGATCCTGATGGTAAGAGGGGAAAATGGATCGCCAAGTTGCTAGAATGTGATATTAAGATTAAACCGACCAAATTGGTCAAAGGGTGAGGCTTGGCGAAGCTGATGGCACAGTACAACTTTGACTGTCTTGATTTAAATTAGATTGCAGAAATATCAGAAATTTCAGATGAAGATGAAGAACTAGTTCCTATTGAAGAAAAATATATCACCTCAGATTGGTACAAGGAAGTTATTTTTGGCCTACAGCACCATCAAGCACCTGCTGATTTGAAAAAATCCAAAGCAAGGTTTTTTAAACTGAAATCTTTGAGATATTTTATATTCGGCAGAAATTTGTTTTGGAAGGATACCGGTGGAATTTTGTTAAATTGTTTGTTGGAGGAAGAGGCTGATAAAGTTATTGAGGAATTTCATAAAGGAGATTGTGGAGGTCACCATTATTGGAAGGAGATAGTGAAATTTTTTTTGAGAGAAGGTTTTATTGGCCAACAATGTTTAACGATGTTTACAAGAGGGTTGTTGCCTGCCATGAATGCTAGATTTTCGAAGGTAAGAAGAAACTTGTACCCTTACCTTTGATGCCTATTTATGTAGAAGCGCCATTCCAGCAGTGAGGGCTATATTTTATCGGAGAGACTCATCCATCATCCTCAGGTCAGCATCGTTGGATTCTTACAGCGACTGATTACTTCCCCAAATGGATTGAAGCAATCCCAACTAGGAAAGAAAATGATTTTGTGATTATCTCTTTCTTATAAAATAATATCTTGTCCCGTTTTGGTTGCCCCATGAATATTATAATTGATAATGTGCAATAATTCAAGTCTAAAAAGTTGATCAATTTCTGTCATCAATATCATATTACTCTTGGGCATTCTACTTCATACTATTCGCAAGGAAATGGACTTGTTGAATCTTCTAACAAGAGCATTGTGAGGATCATTAAATGGGTGTTGTAGTAAAATAAGAAGGCTTGGCATTTGAAACTGAAGTATGCCTTATGGGCTAATAGGAAATGTACAAAGAGTTCAATCGGAACTTCACCATATGAACTGGTATATGGCGCTGAGGCTGTTTTTCGTACATCACTAGGAGTACCTGTTATGAAGCTGATTCAAGGGCTAGAAGAGGACAAAATGCAATCCAGAGAAGAATTAATTAGCTAATAGCTCTGCAAGAGAAAATGAATGAGGTTTATGATAGCAATCAGCAATCTCAAAATAGAATCAAGAAGACATTTGATAAGAAGATAAAGGAAGAGAATTTTCAAATTCAAGATGAAATGCTGAAATGAGAGACCAGAATCAAAGAAAAAGGAAAACATGGTAAGTTTGAGAGCTTATGGAAAGGCCCTTTCAAGGTAGCTTCTTTCCATGGAAACAATACTTATATACTACAGGAGATAGATGGAAAACCATATGCTAGAGGACCTGTCAATGGCAGGTTTTTGAAGCATTATTCTTCCCAAAATTTGATGGATTGTTCATGTCATTGTATATATTTCATTTTACAAGTTTTTCTACTAATAATGACAAGCAAAATCAACAAACTTAAGCCCAAGGTGAAGGCCATTAGAGCTTCTGGAGGGAGCTTGCAAATTTCAAGTTTTTTACTGTTTTGATCAAGAAAATCGATAACAACACTAGAAATACTAGTTCTTAGTGTACAATAGGGGCACACTATCCCAAGTGCAGCCACTGTTATCACTAAAAACAAAAAATTAAAACATGGCATGTCAACTCTATTTTGATCATGATCTAATTAGTTTTGAAGGTCATTTGAGAATGGTTAAGGGTATGTCATACTTTTGGAGGTTTAGTGTTCACAATCCAAATTCAAAAGAGGTCTTTAAATCCATTCCATAGTTAAAAAGTTCACATTTTTCATGTAAAGGAAATCTAAGTAGATTTTAGTTTGATTTTATGCAATTAGCTACAAATCCATAGTTTCGTACCATCGATAGTTCAAAAATGAGTTTTGCGCTACGAAAATGCTACTACTTTCATAGCACAAATTGCAAAATTTACATAGTGAGCGCTACGAAAGCACAATTTCATAGCTATCATGTCAAATAAGCTAGGATTTGTCAGTTTTAGTTGGGGAATGACATGATAGGAGTATGGTGAGTCGGTTACTTAACATATTCATAGTACCCACCTGTCCTACATTCATAATTTTCATGATAGGGTATCAATCAAACATCATTTGGTCATGAAGTGACATCCCTCATTCAAATTTATTTTGTCTAATTAAGTCATTCCTATTTCATTCACCTTCACATATGATGTCCAAGCTCTGAAACAGTGAGGAGAATTTTATGGTTTTTCTATCCAAAGACAACTTTCATCAAGTCAAGCGAGGTTGTTCATCTGGTCAAGAGAGGCTAATTTATAGGTTTTAGGGAAACAAACAGGGTTTTCTAGAGGAAACATGGAAGAAGAAAAGAAGATCCACAGACGGGGACATTGTCTTAGATATGAACATCAGAATGAAAATGTTGTTATGGAAGATGAAGTGGTGATGGAGGCTTTTAGCAAGGCTAGCTGTGTAAAATTTTGTGAAAAGCTTCAAGGTTGTCACACTCAAGTGTCCAAAGAGTTTTCTCTACATTTCAGTGGAACCACCACCAAAGTTGGAATGATAAATATGCCAGTAAACCTGATATCATAGCTGTTGTGACAGAGATACCAAGGGGACATCAATCTTGGTTTAAACATTTCAGGTTTGACATGGAGCCATGCAAGGATTTTATGAAACCTGAATTTGTAGACATGGAATTGAACAATGAAATACCCAGGAGCTGTATCAAGGATAACTATGCAAAGCTGCTATTCAACATCCAAAGATATTTCACATGTTAAGGCAGGTACCATAAAGTGTACACTTATCATTTTAAAATACTGTTGCATTTCAAAGGAATGATATCATTAGATTTACTACTCTTCTTGCATAGAAGCCTTTCCAAAATGGCTGACAAAGTCCAAGCTAAATCTGATGGTTTTGAAACATCCCTATTTCATCATGGTTTGATTAAGTTACTGGTTTTAAATGAGCTACAGAAAAATAAATAGAGATTGGTATTCCTTTTTATTTATGAGTGGATTTGAAATGGAAGCCCTGACTCCAGCTAAAAACCCTAAGATCAAGGGAAATCCTTCAACACCAATAGTAGAATCCAGTCATCCAGTGATTACCAAAGCTAAGAGGTTTGTGAAGTTGAAACCTAGGAAACATGTTGAAGATAGAATTGAGAAATCATTAGTGCTTGTTACAAAAACCCCATCACCTACAAAACAAAAAGTAGAAAAGGTCAAAGAAACAAAACAGAAACAGGTGGCCAGTAAGCAAAAGAGTCAGAGAAAGACAAGAAGTCAAGTATCAGCATCAAATGGAAAATCAACTGTTTCAATGGCAGAGGCCAGTCCAAATATGAAAGGAAACTTGGATTATATACTGCATGCAATAGACATAGCAGAATCACGCATTGTGCAGGTAGATTTTATTGAAGTGAATGACCCTAAACAGAAAAAAATCAAATCAACAAAGAAATTGGATTTTGAAGGTAAGAATGCGTCTTTTGTTTTCCAAGAAAGGAAACCTCTAAACAGACATGAAAAGAAACACCAAGGAAGCAGTAATGATACCCAAGTAACTATTGAATTAGCTAAGGCCCCTGAAAAGGTGATTGATCTATCATCTCCTATAGTAGAGCATGCAGTCAACATGGTAGAGAAGGGAAAAGAACACATGTCAGAGTGTCGACTGTTAAAAGAAAGGTTCAAACTAGAAAATAAAGAAATGGAAATGATGAGAAAGAGGGTAAGACAAAAAGGCATTTAAAAGATATAATTCAAGAGGTTGAAGGCTACTTGGGAAGTTCAAATAGTTTCTAGGTTAGAGATCCCAAGCAGTGCCAAGCAATTCTATACATGGACAGTTCCAACTATTGAGGAGGCAAGGTTTGTTAGAGTGATCGACACTCATTTGAGAGAAAGAAACAGGAATCTAAGAAGCCAAGTGAAATATTTGGAGCTACAATTAAAACAGTCTCAAAATGAACTAAAAAGTAGAGGTACAAAATGACAAATTCAAAACAAAGTCTAAATGGAGAAGAAGGATCAAATTTTGTGAATATTATGTTTTTAGTTCAAATGTTTGATGGTTTTGATGAGGCCAATGATTTTATGAATCTATGGTACCTTTTTGTTTTAAAATTTTGTGAAAATATAGAAAAAAATGCTTTCACAGCAGTTTCATAGCGCCTGTAGTGCAAAAAGGATGAAAAGTGCTACGAAACTACTATAGCAGCCTTTTCACCCTTTTCCTGATCAATTTTGAGTGGAATTTTTGAGATTTTTTCCCTAAAATTTCTAGAAGAAACATGTAAAGTGCATATGAAATCCACCTTGAAGGGGAAAAATCAAAATATTAAAAGAAATGGGCTAAAAAACAGCGCTACGAAAAGCGCTACGAAACTGTGTTGCTTTCATAGTGTCGGTCCCTTTTCAATATTTTTGGATAATTCAAAGTCAATTTCGCACAACTGGCACAGGGAAGTGATTGAAGACATATGGTTTTAGTTATTGACAAAAAATGGCATCTAAATCATGGTTCATAAATGGTCAGAATGTCCCAAGTAGTCAAAGAAATCAAAGGCCTAAAAAACAGGGAGACAGTTTCCTAGGTTTTAGGAGAACAACATCATCAGCTTTATGGTCACAACAGGTTGGAGCTCATCTTCAGAGTTTGACTTCATGAAAATAAAAGTGTCATTTGATGTAATTAAATTTAGATAAGTTTGTTAGGATTAAATTTAAAGAGTTTTAGTCCTATTTGAAATAGGACTACTCATTAGGTCTGCAGCTGTCATTTTGTAATAAAGACCATGTTTATGGTTAGAAAAGGTGTCAAATAGTAGGATTTCGAGGTATCTAGTTGTGGATAATGTTATCCTATGTTGTAAAAGATCTATAAAGAGGAAGAATTCAAAATACTAAGGGTTGGAAATTTGTTAGCAAAAAGACTCTGTTTTATGTAAGTGACTGTTTTCAGCCTAAGAGATAATTTCTACTTTGACAACTCAAGATTCATAAGGATTTTCTTGTATGTTCTTGTTATAATGTCATTTTTCCAATGTTATATTGTAGTGGTGTTTGCTTATTTTGCTTAGAATTCATCAATGATGCTCTCACTTCCTTCATAAACAAGCTGACTGTGTGTTTCACTGTTCTAAATGTTTTTTTTCCTTGACTTGAACTCTGATATGCCTTGACTTCCATGCTAGGTAGATTATCTTGATTTTTTTGAAGCTACCATGACTCCATAAGCCCAATGAACACTTGCTAATGTGATTTACAACTACTTTACATCATTTATCTATTTTTATCTCATATAGAGTTAGCCATCTACATATTTATCAAAAATCATAAACCCTTGAGAGAGCCCTCTCAAGTTCAGGAGGCTAAGCCTAAACCAAAATATTGGAGTGAAATAGTTGCACAAGATTTGTTTGATGAGCAGCCTATCAGGTCTGATTTTGTGATAACAGGGATAAACACCTCGGGGGTGAAATGATGGAAAATAGACACGGATCACAGAAGGAAGAGAGACCAACAAGGGAAAGGAGGTTCAGGATCAAATGATTACAATGTCAAAGCAAGGGAAGGGAGGTGTAGGATCAATTGATTACAATGTTATAGTTTTGGCCTGGGGGTGTAAACTAGGAAATCTTCACTTAGGGTGTGCGTGTATGTGATAAGTGTGTTAATTTTAAGTAAACCTAGATTTGTGTAGAGAAAAAATAAAAAATATATTGTATAATTGTAAATGAATCTGAAAATGACAGTAAATTAAACTGAATATGACAAAAAATAAACAGCTAAAGATGCATGAATTTGAACCCAAGGAGGAGGGCTTCCCAACAACTAGTTTATGGGTGGGCGAAATCTAGTCAAAATACTAAAAATGGACAATGGATATAAATTCGAGAGGGACAGGGATCTAAAGGTCAGATCTGCTGGAAATAGGTGCAGAAAACAACAAAAAACCAGAGGGAAAATTGCTGCAAAAAAGGTGGCGAAAGGCTACAACTTGAAGGGAAACGAAGGGGACCCTAAAGGAGGACCAAACAAAACTAAAAATAGTTGTTTTGGATGGATGAATAACCAAAATGAAATGGATCTTAAAGTATAGGATCAGATCTAGAAAACTGGTTGAACACACTGAAATCTCAAATGACTTGTTTCATATATCTCCTCCTAAAAAGGTGGAAGTGTAATAAATTCCTAAGGGGCTTGGTTCCTACTTCGAAGAGTAAAATAGAGAAATTACAGGTCAAATATGTGTGGAGAGGGAGGTTAGACAACCCTGAACAGTACCCTAGACAAACCTAGAAAAATCACAGCAAAATTCCCTCAAAAATTTTAGGTTGGAATTTATGACTTGTTTTCAGTGGAGGTCGTAGTTTTCTAGTTGTTTTCTATGCCCTGAAGGTTGAGGTCACAGGTTTTGGCCCAAAAAGTGTGACCTACAATTTCAGTCATCTCGGGAGAAAGTTTCAGAAAAAAGTGTCGTCTCAGTTGTGGTTGATACCTGTCACCTGTGCAATAGGCCAAAAAACACACGGAAGTTAGAATTTTTAATTTTTTAGGGTTTTAAAGGTTAAAAACAATATCAGGAAAAGAAAAAAAAGAAGCTGAAGAAAAACCCTAGGGGTTGAAGTAGTTGGTGATGCAGGGATCTGAAAAATGACATCGGTCGTAATTATAAATCCTTGTGGAGTTGCCAGTTATTAGTGTGAATTCTAATCGCAAGCATATGAAAAAAACTCACTTTAGCTGTGCATAACAAATAGCCCTAACATCAAATATGGCTGCCAGTTTCCTTAGATCTACAATTATTTGACCAAGATAAATTCTACAAAATCCAAATCTATGTATTTGAATACATTAAACAATAAATAAAAGCAAGATTTCCTCAATGCATCCAATATACAAGACAAGAATATATTTAAAGAATTTTGTATTTATGACACCTGGGAAGGGAACATAGAAAGATGTTACCAGTCCTCCTCAATGGGATGGGTTCTTGTATGTCCTCAGTGCTTCATATCTAAGATCTCTCTCTCTTGATGGTGTAGAAAACTCAGACAAAAATGGAACTCAAAGGGAGCTCACAAGAAAAAAGGTACCAAAATATGACAATGATGGAGGATCAAAGTCATACGAAAAGTATAGATCCAGAGCATTCTTTAGGAAACAAAAGGTAGTGAATGAATGGAAAAACCCTTCTATTTATAAATTTTTTTTGGGTTAGTCTAGATATTGGTGCATAATTAAAATATTATTAACCAAATCTCGATCCAACTTTTATGGAATATTTTAATAATTTTGTTGGAGGGAAAAAGAATTTGAATTTGGTGAAATCCCTTTATTCGTAAATAATAAATAAATAAATGATTTATTTATTATTTTAAGAATAAGGCTGAGTAATAATTAAATAAATAATGATTTATTCAATTATTTATAATCAATTTAGTCAAATTTAACGAGGAATATTATTTAAATAATGTTTAAATAATTAATTGTATAAAATAATAAGATAAATAATGATTTATCTAATTAATATTTTTGTTTTGGTTTAAATATGACCAAGAATATTAATTAAACTACTATTTAATTAATTATCCCTTGATGAAAATCAAACAAATGGGGTTTATACAATATTTTTTCATTGGGTTTCCTGTTTAGACCATTAACAACTTAATAAATTATGGATTACTAAGTTGTTTTTCATAGTGAGAGCAATTTTACTTAGGGTAAAATTGGTCTTACATGGTGTAATTTTGTCCATCTAATAGTAACAAGTTAGATGACCAAAAATTGGTGTAAGAGTGTGTGTTTCATTAGTGTGCAGTTTTTGGTGTGATTTTCTTTCCTTTTTTGAAAACATCTTTTCCCCTGCTGACGATGTTGTACTTAGTCTGCAGATGTTGAAAAACCCTCATCCATAGGTTGGTTTTTCTAATGGTGCTTTTCTTATTACACATAATCTATCTTCCTGTGCATGGGAGCCTTATTCTCGCAATGGTGAGTTAGTGAGTTTACAGGGCATATGGATACGTTGAACAACTAAAAATATTGTTGAATATAATGTGATTATCGAACTATTATCATAACTTGTTTCCCTTGGATTAGGGTGTTAGTTGTCAAACTCAATTCACAGTTCATTTTATTACAGTTAAACAAGCATTATTTAGTTAGAAACCCTCAAATTCTATGGATGTATCTAAGTGTTCATCTCTTCAAAATAAATTTTGATACATCACTTATCGCCACATTCCAATAAATTTAAATACCATAACAAGCACATTGGAAAATTACATTTTATATAGACACCTACATAACATGTAAAAGAAACCATGCCCTAAATGAACATTAAATAGCATCAGGAAACATGTATATATATATAGTTTTTGAAAAATGTGTGGCACATCAAAAACCCCAAAAAATTAGTGTTATGAGACACATGGATTCTCAAGCCGACATAAGTGTAGAAAATAAAACTAGAGAGACATGTATATCCTCTAGTGTGACTCTCATGGTAACATGTAACTACCCTAACCACTCGACCTAAGAATCTATGTAGTCTTGCTGGTACCCCCATTGTATGTCTCTGATATCATAATGGAATATCATCAATAGAAGCATAATCTGGTATGCGTCTGGTCATATATTCCAAGGTGAGCTCCACCTCAACTATAGGTTTGGCTCCCTCATCATAAAAAACAACCTTTATATGGTGATGTTGTAGCCGCTACAACACCCTCCAAAATTTTTCCCCTTTTAAAATTTTGAACCCCTAACCTTTTGAAAATGGATTCAAGTGTAAGTTCTCTCTTTCAAAATCTCAGGTCGCTAAGTTGTAGAATTGGTCAACTTATCTAATTTGTGACCTTGCGACCTTGCGACCCCTTAGGTTGCGAAGACGCAAGGTCACATATCATCCCAAAAACAAACAATTGCGACCTTGCGATCTTGCGACCCCATGACCCCCCCAGGTCGCAAGGTCACAGAGTCGCGAGGTCACATATATCATAAACTCAACTTATTTGTGACCTTGCGACCCTCATTTATTGTCCACACGTGCAACCCCTTTATATATAGAAGGTTCGCATAGGTCGCATTCAATCTACGTGACGGAGAAATAAAACACCTTTGACAAGCCAGCTGGAGCACGTTTTTACCGCGTAATTTGCCTAATCCTCCTGATGTTTCCTTTTTTGACTAATTGTTGCCTCCATTTCCCTCACCTTAGCCTTTTTAAAACTCAACCTAGATTTTTTTTTCTTCCATGAATCTTTTCACTATAAATTTCCCCTCCCCTTAGATTGACTTCCCTGTGTACCTCCTCTAGAAGCCTCCCTTGCATCAGACTATTCAAGTTTCCTTTCTAGCCCTCTCCAATGAGGAACTTCAAGCATGATTTTCACTTGATGTGTCACCTTACCTTCCTTTTTTGGTTAAAATCAAGATGAAGATCTTTGTCACCACGTAAACCGTCTACCAAGCCCTAGAGCGACCAGTGACTCCATGACCTTATGACCGGGCGACCTCAGTTGCTAAGTCGCAGGGTCGCTAGGTCGCATATCAGTAAAAGTTCAAAGTGACGTGAATTTGTGGCTCAGTGACCTTATGACCTAGTCGTGAGTCGCTAAGTCACTAGGTCGCACTTCGGTGAAGATATAAACTAGTGCGACTCAGCCACCTGGCGACCTAGTCGTAAGTCGCCAAGTTTCCAGGTCACTTTTCTGTGAAATTTTAAACTAATGCGACCTAGCGACCCAGTCACAAGGTCGCTAGGTCACAGGTTCATCCATTTCCTTGAAAATAGTTGAGAAAAGGTAGGAGCAGCCAAAATATTTATAAATATGACATTTGTCTTATCATGGGATTGTTTTATGAACATGCCAGGGAACCTCGAAGCCGAGCTAGAGTGCGTATCCATCTCGTCGGTCTCAAGTGATATGGTGTCCCCGGAAGTTCACAAAAGGAGAAAAAGCCCTGAGATAGAAATATCAGAGGAGGAAATACCTCTTTCTCTTCCCCCTATCTATGGAGACACCGCCTGCACTTTCAGCAAAAGGGACAATATGACTTGGTATCAAGTGTACCAAGAATTCACAAAGCTTGAATTTCCAAAGGACCTCCCAGACCGGCAGGTGTATGTTCAGGTTAAAAGATCCAAGCTCCACGACATGGGTGCCCATCTGCCTATATTCCCATGTGTGGAGCTGATCGAGTGGATCCTGCAAAGGGTCAACCCCAAGATCTGGGTTATTCGAGACCATGCCAGGAAATCATTTGCAAATCTGAAGGGACAAGATGCAAAAATTTATTATGCACTTCCCCCTCGAGAACAGACCTTCACCGAGCAGTGGGCCACCATTCATGCAGCTCCCATTCCCAAGTCCTTAAGAGGATGGTGGGAAGACCCAGAAAATTTCAGGCTCCAGAAGGACCAGGAATATCAGACAGCAGGTCTCAAGAATGTCTACAAGCTTGTAGCTACACTGTTATGTAGGATGTATGGTCCTCCATATGAAACCACTTTCAATGGCTCTTGGGTTTTGTTATAGGTAAATTTGGGCACCATTCCCAATGACCTGGTTAAATGGACATCATCTCCAGGACCAATGATCAAGGGTCTACCATTCCTTATCATTTCAATTGCTACATGCCCTAAGACAAGAAACAAGACAAATCAATAAATACTTTCATCAAGCAAAGGTTTCCATTATTTGAAGCTTATTATATAGCATATGAGAGCTCAGTAACGCAGGCTCTAAGGGGCCTAAGTGCGTTTCATATGCAGGTAGCCCCATGCAAGGCTTCTTTGTAAAGCACTTCCCGACATTCACAGGTGCGTTGGTCACATTGGGAGCGAAATTCCCATTGTTCCGAAATCTCCACTTGGCCAGTGCCTTCTAGAAGATTTAACATGTGTCAAGCTTCAGATCCAAGTGTCCATTTGACATCTAAATGAATGGAAACATGTCTTGACTATTTTTGGAAATTTATTGATTAAAAAAAAACCTACAGTTCATCTATAAATTGAACACAGATCTAAGTGTTTGAGAAGGAAGAATTTGAGTAGAGAAATGTTGGAGGATTTTCAATTGAGAGCTAGATTTGTGAAGTTGTTGCTCGAGAGATTTATATTATAATGAGGCTTGGGAAATTTTTTGGAAGGTCACTTCAAATCAGTCACTAGGTTGTAACCTCTCCTTCTATCATCAATAAAGAGTACTTCTTATTTTTCCCTACATGCATCTGTATTGGCTTTGATTTTCTATACTATAAGATCTTGGTTGATGAATATAGTTTATGCTTTACCGATTTAGCTAACTAGCTTGAATATATATCTATATTATTGCATCTTCTGCTATTTCAGTTTTCTTTCTTACATGAAGCATTCATCTCACAAACCGCTTGAATTTGAAGCTGCAACATAAGCGATAGAAGGAGCCATTTGGAAGCGAATGAAAAACTAAGCCTCCAATCCTCTCTGTATATCTATTCTGAGTTAGGAGAAATAGTAGTATAGTATTTCACCTGTTGTTCCAGAATAGCACCTATATAGAGAAGCGTAATTTATCCGTAGACTACAATTCTGGCCCAACAATTTGGTGACTCCGCTGGGGATCATTTCTCTTAGTTCTAGGTGTTTTAGCCTCTTATTTGCTTATTTTATCCACCTAGTAACTATTACACATAAAGATTAAACTTTTTCAGAGCTTAATTTGCAAAGGTAGTGAGTTAAACAAAATATTTTTTCTTTATTTAATGCACCCAACACACCCTTAGACTAGAAACAGTGCTTTGCAGAGCACTGTCTCGCTTCCTAGCCTGCGTTACAGAGCACTGTCTCCCCTTGTAGACTGCATTGACTCCTGAAAGTGACCAAATTCCCTTGAATTTGACTTTGCAACTTGCTTCAGTTGTGTTTGTTGCTGTGTTCTGAAAAGTTTGATGCTCAATTGACTAGTAAATCTATATAATTCTTCCTCCTTTGGCTTAAAATTTGATCAATGTTTGTTTATAAAAGTTTTTATTTATCATTGACAAGTTGATTTCAAAGTATTTTTTATGGTCGCATTAAGAATTATTTTCTTTCGAAATAGGAAATTGTCGTAAAATATTCATTTCCTTGATAGGAGAAATTGTTGTTGAAATCCTTGTTTTTCCTTCAAAAGAGAAATTGTTGTTTTTATTATTCGTTTCAAAAAGAATTTGGATTATTGATCTAGTGCACCTAGTCTCTTTTCTGCATTCATAACATTTAGGAAACGGAAAAGAAAAAATTTCATTTTCATGTATGATTGTGTGTGTTTTGCAAAAGGAACATTAGGAAATCTGCATTTAGTTTTTGACTCATTGTTTTTTGTTTTTGTTCATTTATTTGTTTTCTCACGAACTATTTTCTCTCTTCCCTTAGTAGCTAGGTTCTTCATTGAAAAAGTTGAAAGTGAAAGTTTGTTTATCATTCTTAGCTTGCATTTTAGGAATTTCATATACATCATTGCGGTGAACCTTTGAAAGGAAAATTGTTAAGCAAGATCAACATAAAATAAATTTCAATTTACTTAACAATGCTTTGGAACAATAACGATAACATTTAGAAGGTCTAGGCTAGAGATGTGTTCTGGTGTCGTAAAACATAGCAGTTGTCATTAACTTGTCTGTGATACATTATGAGTGTGATACCTCACTCCACGTACGTAAGTATATCATAGCTTATCCACGTACTCTCGGGTATATTGGGCGATTTTACAGTACGATAAGTATAAAGAGGTGATCTCACTGTGTGATTTTGCATCAGACAGTGCTAATATGGACTTGGGCCTCCAGGTACCTTTCGGTATATCTGGGAGGAAAAAATTTAGGTGCTATCCATCCATAGTGAACTGAGACGGCCACCCTAAAATTGTGATACACCGAACACAACATTCGAGGAGATTACCTACCCGTACTTCTTGTTTTGCCGGGAGGTATTCTGCAGTTCACAGTTTCTTAGCAGACCCTTTTGCCTAGCATTACCCTCTCTTTTTTTATTTGTTTTTTGGTTAAAATAAATCAGTAATCGTGGAAGAACAAAATCCTATCCCTTGTCATTCATGTAGATTAGCTTTAAAACCACCTTTACCACTGGAAGTTACTTCTGGTAGGTGAAGGAAATCACGATCTATCGAATCAAGTACAATTCGTACCTCTGGTGAAACATCACCTTTTAAACCAGAGTTAGCTCAAATTGTTTCCACACATCCTGATTTGTTTACTGTTGTTGAAATGTAGTCTTCAAAGCTACTCGTGGTCATGATCCATTCAATCATTGATACCATACCTCTTACACCCGAGGTTGTTCAATCACAAATTAATCCAGATCCTGTCTCTTCTTTGCCAGAAAATCTGAATCCTGAAGTCGAACAACCAGAAGTTGTTCCTACCTTGGTCATCCCACAAATTTCTGTAGCCACTGAAACTCCTATATCACACAGTCAACTGTCCGAAATATATTTTGGGCCTGACGGTGAAGTTCTTCCTCCTGGTTTAATCACGATTGAAGAAATCCCACAAGATGATACACCTTTAAGTGCAACCCATTTTGGGGGAGACCTTTACCTGTACTAGTCCTTTCCTCAATTTCTTCCATCTGCTTTTGTTGATCCCATTTCCATTCAATCTCCCATAGATTTTGGAGAGTATACATTTGTTCATACAGCCATGTCTAAACCAACATCTTCATTTGGGTCTATTGCTCCAATTACATCGTCTCCTACCATCGCTACTCCGTCGATGTTGACAACCTCACCAGAGTCATATTTGCACGGTGGCCCTTCGGTCCCAGCAGGTTACAAATCATTATCTGGCACCTTCTCTGGTACATCTTCAAGAGCATGGTCTTTACCAATGTCATCATCTGGTGTTTTAACTTGTATTCCTATAGTTAGTACTGAATGACTTGATTCATTACATACATCATTAGGGCATATCAAATCGGTCGTTATGGGTCAATTCCTTTAAGTACCATATCAACTGGACTCCTATCATTTGGAGAAAATTATTTTCCATATTATTATCCTCCTTATGTTGGGGGGAAACCTTTGGTCACCCAATATGACAGTACTCAGTCACATTTTGGTCAAAATAATGTTGACATGAATGTTTGTCAATGGCAGCCCACTCTGCCTATCCAACCACAAACGGTTGTACACTCGTATCAACCGATTCAACGTGTTACACCCACTTCATTACCACTTGTTAATACATATATACCCCTATTACATAATCAAAATATTGTACATCAACCTTATCAGGCAGGTTCTTCGGCTCAATATCATCAAATGTTGGGTCCACGGACTCAAAATCCTTTGGTTAATTTACAACAACCTGTATCAAGGATCATTTATTCACAAGATGGTGTACCATTTTATGGGATGTCACAAACGCAACCTAGTTATACATATCAAAGGAATCCAATTTCTGATAATTTGGGTTATAACATTGGTGGACAGACCCCTTGGCAGCCACAAGCACAAATGCCTCAAACTCCATTTCAACAAGTATCATATCCAGGTTTTGGTCAACAGAATTCTCAAGCGTTTCCTATGCAAAACAACCCCTATCCAGGTTACCAACAACAAATTCCATATTCTAGTGCTCAAAGACCTTTTTCCCAAGCAATTCCATCTTGCCCTGGCTATGCTCAACCTGAACTTAATAGACAGTTTCCTTTTGTTGCAACCTTGGAATTACCAGATTTAAACCGATTAACCAATGATCCTATCAATTATGCTCCTTGGTGGACGGTGATACCTCATAAATCACCCTCTGACATTCCTAAATTCAATGGAAACCCTGGAGAATATCTGTCGACTCATGTCATGAATTATCATTTATGGTGTTCATCAAAATCCCTGAATGATGATTCTGTTCGAATACATCTTCTCTAGCGTACACTCACAGGTCTGGCTGCTAAATGGTACATTGAGTTACCTAGAGATTCTTTTCAAAATTTCACTACTTTAGCTACTATATTTTTGACCCATTTCTAGTTACCAATCAGATACAAAACTGGAACAGAACTCCTAACCAACTTCAAACAGAGTAATTCTACTCACATTTCAGATCATATTCATGAGTGGCATCACCGTCGATGAATGGTTAAGACATTTGTTCTTGGTTAGATCCTTGCTGAATGGTTCATTAAGTCCTTGTTACCATCTATAGCTAAGGATGTGGCTAAAGGTGGTGTCTTCACAAAAGAGCAATTTATCGCTCATGCCAAATATCTAGACTTAATTTACACTCAGTCTAGAACGCTCTAGGAAAAAATCCCTAATGGGCCGCGATCTAATTTCAATGTTCCTCCTCAAATAAAGGACTCTCATGTCGGAAACGGCTTGATAGGCACTGCAAACACACACCACACTACTGCATCTGATCCTACTCCTACTTTTGAAATTAATGTTGTTTCATTTGAAAAAGGCAAAAGTGATAAGCAACCAGGAGGTAAGAAAAAGGGGAAATCAAAGAAAAAGAAAACTTCTAACCCATAAGAAAGATCATCTGATCAACTGTCTGGACCACGAAAACGTTGTTATCCATGCATAATCTGTAACGAGGAACATTTTGTTAGGGATTGTCCTTACCGTGCTGAAGTCTCTAAAATCATCAGGACTTCTCATGCATCAGCTGTGTTGACAGACCCATTTCCAAATCCAGAGACAAGTTTGGTTTCTATAGATCCAGCTCCTAATTCCCAAGTGTTAATGTTATCTACGAAAAATTAAACCTTCACAATATATTCTGGTGTTGACGCGGACTAAAGACTATGGTAGTCCAGCCATTGATCAACCTACTACCTCAACAACGAATCCATATAATTAATCAATACCACCTCCTGTTATTCTTGAATTGACAATTAAACCACCAAAGGGAGTAATTCATAAATCGAGATATAATCATCGAGCAAGAGCTGCACAAAATTATAATATAGTTGAAGATTTGGCTCAATCCCCTTCAGTTATGTCTGCTCTTGAGGTATTACAAAATTGTCCCTCCCAGAAGCAGGCTTTATTGTTGGCCATTGGTGGAATTGATCCAACTGATTCTAATCTTATCGTCTTTAATCATACGTGCTATGTGCTGCAATTACTAGCGGAATTGGCATTCTCCATACAAGTAAATGTTCTCAATCACCTTGTTCATCACACTATTATTGATGAGGGATCATCTTCATGCATTATGTATCTAAACTGTTCTAATTCACTTGGCTCGCCATGATTATCACAATCATCAACGACGTTGAAGGCTTTTGATGGAATAACATATAAACCTTGTGGTATTGTCAATAACCTGCAAGTTGAATTAGGGGGAAAAACAATAAGTATTGATGTTGAGGTTGTTGATGAACCCCTTGAATATAATATTTTACTCGGAAGACCATGGGTATATGCAATGGCTGCCATTGTTTCTACATACTTTAGAATGATTTCCTTTCCACATAAAGGTACAATTACAGTAATTAATCAATTATCCTTTTTTGCCTCTACTTCACAGGTAACTGGAAGAATTCCGTTTGTTCACTTACCCCAACTAGAAATTCAAAACATTGGTGTAGGACTCTTAAATAATTCCACTCTTATGGGAACCTTTGCATTACCGCCACCCGCGACGTTGGCAGAAATTGCAAGCATAAAGACTTGCTACATGATCTCTTCCACTCTTTCTATATTAAAGAAAAGTACGGGTGATTCTGATATTTCTACGTTGGATGGTTTTTTACTGCCCAGCCCTATTGAGCTAGCATAGAAATCAATCTATTTTCCTTGGGCGGAAAATCCGAAATCAACATCGCCGAGTGTTTGGGTTGATCGTTCATTAGATTTTGGTACTCCATCTGATCCATTTTCCTCGAAATTTTTGACAGATGAAAATATTTTGGAAGCTATGATGTTAGAAGAATAACCATGGGAAGATTATCATCATTTTTCCCATCTTCCTGATTATGAAGAAAATAATCTTAGTGAACTATATCACCCATCCATCAAAAAAAAAATTTCGAATTCTTTACCGATTAATGTAATTGACTCTTAGCGAAATTTATCTAATATCAAAGAAACAACTTCTATCGATATTTTGACCAAACTTGGTGTTGTAGAAAATATTCATGTCAGTGTATCTTGTTCTCCATCAAAAATTGATTCAGATCGCTCTCTTTTTTGTGAATTTCATGACGTATTCGCTTGGTTTTACGAGGAAATGCCAAGGCATAGATACTAGTATAGTTGAACACACTATTAATATGTATCCTAATGTAAAATTGGTGTGTCAACAACTTCATCCTGTTCATCCGAAGAAAGCCGCTACCATCAAAGCAGAAGGTGAAAAAATTTTGCGTGCTGGTTTCATTTACCCTATTCCACTAACTGAGTGGGTTTCCAATATCGTTCCTGTTATGAAAAAAAAAGGAACCATTAGAGTGTGCATCTATTATCGAGATGTCAATCAGGCTTGTCCAAAAGACAACTATCCTACTCCCTTTATCGACCAGATTATTGATGATTGTGCTGGATGCAAAAAAAAATTGTTCATGGATGGATTTTGTGGCTACAATCAAATAAATATTTTCCTACATGATCAACATAATACAACATTCATCTATCCCTGGGGCACATTCACATATAGGAAACTTCCGTTTGGTTTAATGAATGTTGGGGAAACTTTTCAGAGAGCAATGAATTATGCTTTCAATGACATCAAGTACATTGTTCAACCATATCTAGATGATTTACTAGCACATTCACGAAAATGGACTGATCACCCAATGCATTTGAGAGCCATTTTCTTACGTTGCCGACACTACAAGATACACCTCAATCCACACAAATGTGTGTTTTTCATTGGTTCTAGTCGATTTCTCGGATTCGTAGTCTCAAAAGAAGGAATTTGAATAGACCCTCTGAAGGTACATGCCATTCTTGATTTTCTTGCACCATCAAACTTACTTAAGATAAAAAAATTCAAGGAAATGCTAACTTCCTGAGAAGGGTCATTCCAAACTATGCCGAAATGGCTAAAGGATTTACTCGATTATTGAAAAAGGGGGTTCCCTTCCATTGGGACCAAGTTGTGCAACCTTATCTTGATGTTGTCAAGGACCATATTGTTCGAGCATCATTAATGTATCCTCCTAATTATGAGAATGATTACTTCCTATATATCGTCGAGGCTGAAACCACAATCGCTATGGTTATGGTCCAAGTAGAAGATGGAATTGAACATCCAATCTATTATTTGAGTTGTAATCTCAATGATACAGAAGTTAAGTACTCGTACGTGGAAAATCTTGCCTTGGCAGCTGTTGAAGAGTCCAAATATTTCACCATTATATCCTGCTCCAAAAAACAACAATAGTTTCGAATTGCAATCCCATGACTTAAATCTTATCACGTCAATTTCTGGGGGGGAATATTCAAAATGGACTGTCATTTTGTAGGAATTTTATTTTGAATTTGTCAAATCCAAGTCAAAGAAGTCTTTAGTTTTGGCTAAGCTTCTCTGTGACCTTCCTTCTGATAGTACTGCTACTATGTCAGAACCATCTATTCTAGATGAGTCTCTATTTTCGATCGGATCATATGATCCTTGGTATGGAGATTTCATCATTTATCTCCAAACCCAAATTTTTTTACCTAATACCTCTCGCTCTGATTAGCGACGTATTCGATACGAATCAAAATATTATCTGATCATCGGCGATACACTTTATTGTCGTGGTGTCGATACCATTTTAAGGAGGTGCCTCACTCATGAGGAGGCCAAAAAAGTGTTAAATGATTGCCATGTTGGGGCTTGTGGTGGACATTTATCTGGATATGCTACCATGAAGAAGATACTCTGCACCGGTTACTTTTGGCCTATTATTTTTTGAGATTGCATCCTTGCAGTCAGAAGTTGTCATGCATGCTAGATTTTTTACCGTAAAATCCGCAAACCGCCAGCGCCAATGCATCATGTTGTCTCTGTTAGACCATTTACGAAATGGGGTATTGACTTCATGACCTGTAACCCTCCTTCGTCTGGGGGGCATTGTTATATTATTGTCACAGTCGACTATTTTATGAAATGGGCTGAAACGATGCCTACATTCAACAACACAGGAAAAACAACTACATTTTTTTTCTTCAACCATGTTATTTCACGGTTTGGGATCCCACAGGCTATAGTTACGGATCATCGGAAGCATTTTCGCAGCCATATGATGTATGAATTGACTGCCAAGTTAGGATTATCACATGATAATTCTACTCCTTATTATCCAGAATCAAATGGACAAGTTGAGGCTATTAACAAAATTCTTAAACGAATGCTTCAACGAATGATAAGAGTCTGTAAAAGGAACTGGCACTTCATCCTGTACTCGACCTTGTGCACGTATCAAACCTCGGTGAGAAACGTGACTGGATTCACTCCTTTTCAATTGGTGTATGGTCTCAAAGCTATCTTACCAATCCAATGTGAAATATCATCGTTAAAACTCGCGATAGACTTGTTACCTGACACCTCACAAGAAGAAGCGCGTCTCCTTAACCTCACCCATCTAGATGAAACGTGCCATGAAGCCAAATTGGCCAATGAAGTGCATAACAGAAATATAAAGGCACAATACGACAAAAATGTCCAGCCTTGAATCTTCTTCGAGGGTGACTTGGTCCTTATTTACGATCAAGAAGTTGATGTAATAGGTACAAGGAAATTCAGGCCATTGTGGCCTGGCCCCTATATTTTCAAAAGAGTTCTTGCTAAGGGTGCCTACGAGTTAGTTGATTACGATGGGATTCTATTGGCACAGCCTAGAAATGGGTTGTATTTGAAGCATTACTATGCTTAATCATGAGCATAGTATTTTTTTTGTATTATATTGTTTATATGTTGTTGATTTTCATTCACTATCTTAATTTGTTTTTAGATTTTTTTTGACGTTAGTAATCCGCTTTACATTTCATCACAGATGACTAAATCTTCGAAACCATTCGTTGGATATGCTAATGGTGCTAGTCGTAGTATGCAGAATCTATCCTTTGCAGTGTGGGCCATTTTTGCTCCAAACAACGAGTTAGTGAGTTTTCAAGGGATTTGTATTGGTATATCGACGAAAAATATCGCTGAGTATAGCATGTTGATAGAACTTCTCTCTGATTCCATTTCATTTGGTATCAACCGCATAATCATATGGTTAGATCACAACTTGTGGCACTACAACTTACTAGTATTTATACTGTTAGAAATCCAACGCTTCTTAGATTGTTCCTAAGAGTTCGACTTTTAGAGAGACAGTTTCATTTCAATCAATATCAACACATTTCAAAAAATCTAAACACTTTAACCAATTCATTAGCTAATCAAGTTTTAGACAGAAATTTGTGACATAGGTAAAAAAAAAAATTCACATCATTGAATAGGATTGCACATTAAACATAGGAAAAACTCTAAAAACACATAGATAGATAGTTATATTTTTTTTACAAAATTTGTGCCCAAGACACATAATTCATCTGACCTCAAAATGTATGTTAAAAAAAAAAAATCAATCACAAGTAAACTAGTGGTGCTCATGGTAATATGTTATAGATCTAGCAATCCTATGGAGCAACCGCATCCAATGGTTAGGAACCCCGATAGTTTGTCGCTACAGTCGCATGGGAAGATCTTCAATCCTACAATCCAGAATCCTGAAGGTCAACCCCTCTATGTGCTGCTGAAGCTCAGCCAGAGTCTCAGCCATATCAAGGTCCTTAAGGACTGCTCTCCCAACAGCCCTCTCTGCTGGTGCATCTACTTCGCACTTTGGTTCCTCTACTGGTTAAACACAACCAATATCTACATTACATTAAAAATTTAGTTTAGTCTTGGAAAGAAATCGAAACACAAAAGCATTGTATAAACCTTATAAAAATAAAAAAACATGGTCGAATCATTCTTACCCATTTCACCCCACTGAGTCCCTTCTAGTAATACTAGATCTGGATCTCCTTGGAATTCAAAGCCTGCGATGGTGACGATATGTCGCCAGAACCAGGTGAAGAATGTAGTTGAGAACACAATGGTTGATTGGCCTGCATGCCTACCAATGAGTTCCACCCATCTCTACATATGAGGATCTCTAGGACTAGATATATCCAATGTTACATGTTGTGGTTGCATCAGTGGAATCCGTTCCAAAGCAAAGGAGATAAGGATTGAACCATAACTGAAATTTTTCTTCCTTCCTCCCTTTGCTTTATTCAATTGTTCCTTTATCTGAGATAGAAAAACTTCAGAACAATTGAAGACTGCTGGCTCTAAGAAATCTAGCACATATTGCATATACAATCGGTTCACCACATGTAGTGTAACGGTGCCTGCAAGTTTAGCGATCGTGAAAAGGATGGTTCTTAAAGGCAAATACCTGACATCTCAGATGTTTATTTTCCCATATTTTCCAGGTTCTAACCCTGGATAGAAATATTGCATAACATAATCCCTCATTGTCTCTCCTCCAATGGTAGACCCTGTGAGAGAAATGGGCAAACCTCTCCTCGAAAAACCTGTGAGAAAATACACATCCTCAACTGTTATGGAAAACACTTGATTTTTAATGTGAAATGCCTCTATTGCCGAATCCCATGCTTGAACTAAGAACTCTAAGAACTCTAAGAGTTCTATCTGTTGCCTCATTCCCGACAATCTGAAGTACTTTAGTAGCCCATAATCCCTTAAGGCAGTTATAGTACCCAGATCATTCAAGGAAATTATATCTTGTTCTTCATGTTCTCTTTCTCTCCATGTAATCATCATTATAATCTGATGGAAACCTGAAAATAAACCATAAGATCCATTAGATTCCAATCATTGCAAAAAACTAGGCAAATTTTGGACACTGCATGAAAACCAAAAACTTCAATTACGCCCAATGCACTCCCTGGGCTAAGACAGTGCATTGCATATGCAAGTACCCTTCAATGTACCTGCTATGCAACATAGGTTTCGACATTCAAGGGTGCGTTGCCCTCATTTTGGGAAGATTTACCCTACGGTCCTCAAAACCCTAAAAAATTGCAAAGAATGGGACTAAAATGAATATTGAAGGAAAGAGGAGGTTCATGGCACTAACCTAGATCAAACGGCAACGAAATATGTCCACAGAAAAAACCGCAATCAACAATTGAATTTCAGGGGAAAAATCAGGTTCAGAGCTCCAAAATGCAAATGGTAAATAGTGAGACTACTTTCTATAGTCATTTAATTGTTTTAAACTTAAATTTATTGCTAGGACTATAGTTTTATTATATTTTTATCATTAAACAAGTATTTTTAATCCATTTGATGTTGCTCTGAATAGGAAATACAACTGATGAACACATTAGTCGTGTAGATTTATTCAAAGAATGACTTGACCACAAAGCATACTTTTTATCCTTATTTTATGAGATTTTTTAGAAACGAAAAAGGATTTGAAGCGCACTTTTATCTCCTTTTTTAGCTTCGATAAAAATGAAAAATGAACCCCTGCAGTCTTCTTTAAGCTCTTTTCAGACTCCGATAATGTGAAAATATTTTCAAGCACTTGTCTTTTCGAACTCGTTAAAGTAAATGAATTGATATCTACTCAGTATAAGTTCAACCCTTTTCCGGACTGAGATGGATTATTTACGAAAAAGGAATACCTTGGTTAAAAATGACCAAAGGGGTTCTCTCAGATATTATTCTACACTTTTTCATATCTAAGTGACAAATTTACGAAAAAGTACTTTTGGAGTTCTCTTTCGTCCACTTTTTCAAACTCTCTAAATATGAAAAAGGATCGGGCTATCACTGTCGTTAAGCTCGTTAAAACATAAAATAGTGATGGGCTTGTCGATCATGGCAAGAATTGAGTTTCATTCATCGCTAAACTCGTTAAATTATTAAATAGAAATACTTTATTCGCCCAAAGGGTTGAATTATAGATCAAGAAAATGCTATCCTCCTCAAGCCTGTTAAAAAATAAAGAGGTACTGGTCGAAAAATGACCAGGGAAAATTTGGGAAAAGTAAGAAAAGTTTCTTTTTGGTAGCAAGCCGCTCTTGAACATGACACTTCATTCACTCCATGTCCATGACTGTTTGGGTTCGCTAATAATCTTGATGGTTCATTCACACCTATGGTTCATCATACCTTCACTTCGGTTTTGGGTCAATGCTGCCAACTCATCACAGTGTTGCTGATATGTTCAAGATAAGTCATCCAGTGATTAAAAACTCATCCATCTACAATACTCGTAAACCTTCATTTTCATGACCGTCATCCCTAAAAATTGCTATATCAATTCATACCCTTGTCTCCGAAATAAGTAACTCCTGTTTTTCAATAAGGTGAATTCTTGTCGACAACAAATCAATATCCAGGAAGTTCACTTAGAAAAATCAGATTCTAGTACCATGAGGCTTGTTACAGCATCGACAATATCCTCGCATCTAGACCTTTGACCGAAATATTTTTTTTGGCGTTCGACATCAAATCATCTATTCATGCCTTACAAAATGTACTGTAGTACCTTGATGGCCATTGACATTAATGGTGGTTCTCTCTCATTTGTTAACAACACACGTCATTTGCTAGTAATCAAACGATGTCTTTCCATGTTTGAAGACAAATCATATATTCACATGGCTAGACTTGTACACGAATGATCGAGTGAACAAGATAAGAAGACCCTGGATCTAGTTTCATCCATCTGGGCTGCAATTTCAGGATTGTTGTACACATCATCTGTATGGTGACCTTACATATATATTTTCATCCAAATATGGGCCTATATCTATAGGTGTGTCTGCATCTAGGCAACATTCTAATGTAGATGAATTTCTGAATTATGTACATGTTATTAGATTGTTTTATGTGCTGAACATGGGAATTCCTACCCTCGACAATTATGATCAATAAAGGATATATCATGATGTCATGTATTGTAATATTGATGCAGGTGACCACTCCACTTTGTTTCTAGACTCATCACAGTGTAAAGCATCTCAATCAAATGTTATTATTATTTGGATCTCATGCTTTAGGGGGCAATTGTTATAGGTCAATTTGGGCACCATTCCCAATGACCTCGTTAACTTGACATCATCTCCAGGACCAATGATCAAGGGTCTATCATTCCCTATCATTTCAGTTGATACATGCCCTATGACAAGAAACAAGAAAAATCAAGCAAGACTTCATCAAGCAAAGGTTTCCATGGTTTGAAGCTTATTATATATCATATGAGAGCTCACCAACGCAAGCTCTAAGGGGCCTAAGTGTGTTTCATATATAGGTAGCCCCATGCAAGGCTGGTCTGCAAAGCACTTCCCGACATTCACAGGTGCGTTGGTCACATTGGGAGAAAAATTCTCATTGTTCCGGAATCTCCACTTGGTTAGTGCCTTCTAAAAGAGTTCACATGTGTCAAGCTTCAGATCCAAGTGTCCATTTGACATCTACAAGAATGGAAACATGTCTTGACTATTTTTGGAAAGTTATTGACTGCAAAACAACCTACAGTTCATCTATAAATTGAACACAGATCTAAGTGTTTGAGATGGAGGAATTTAAGTAGAGAAATGCTGGAGGATTTTCAATTGAGAGCTAGATTTGTGAAGTTGCTACTGGAGATATTTATACTGTGATGAGGCTTGGGAAATTTTCTAGAAGGTCACTTCAAATCAGTCACTAGGTTGCAACTTCTCCTTCGATCATCAATAAAGAGTACTTCTTATTTTTCCCTACATGCATCTAATTGGCTTTGATTTTATATAGTGTAAGATCTTGGTTGATGAATGTAGTTTATGATTTACTCATTTAGCTAACTAGCTTGAATAGATATCTATATTATTTCATCTTCTGTTGTTTCAATGTTCTTTCTTGCAGAAAGCATTCAACTCATAAACCGCTTGAATTTGAAGCTGCAACAGAAGCGACAGAAGGAGCCATTTGGAAGTGACTGAACAAGTAAGCCTCCAATCCTATCTATATATCTGTTCTAAGTTAGGAGAAATATTAGTATAGTATTTCACCTATTGTTCTAGACTAACACCTGTCTAGCGAAGTGTAATTTATCAGTAGATTATAATTCTGGCCCAACAGGTTTCTCTGATGTACGTTGTCATTGTGTACGACACCCACTTCAACTGGGCCAACTTGATAGTGGCGGCCTTCAGATCAAACATATCTACGGCACTAGCACCTAATGAAGGGTATGCATAGTAATTTTATATGGCGTCTTATCTTTTGGATGCAGTATGTGCAAGGTTCCATTTTGAGGGGTGGGCACACAACTGGGATCTGGAGCACGACGGTCCAATTCACAAATATTTAATGGTGTTCTGGGATTCCAGATATAAGCAATACATGGAGTTAAACATGCAAATCTTCATCCCTGCTCTCTACGAGAAACTATTTGGAAAAGACACTCCCTGCATGTCCGGGTGAGCCATGGAGATGATAACTCGAGTGGCCCACTGGTTTCCTCACGCATATAGTACTTTCATCCAAGTCTTAGGGTCACTCAAGGATCCCAATGCACTACCCCAATTCGTAACCGATAAATCCTCCTCCAAGAAACATGTTACCAGATGTCAGGGGTTTTTTCAAAAGTTCTCACCAAGGGAAAGAAGAAGCCATGACCCACTCTACCGCTCACTATCGGCACCTAGACAGTGAAGGATTTAAGGGAAGTAGAGGTAGAGTCCGAGCAAGTTCTAGGATTTTTTCTACCTCCCGTGTCACACCAGACATATGATCCTGAGAGAATCATCCCCTCCCACTGCAAGCACACCAAATTTAAATGGAGTTACCAGCATACTGATTTCCTAGCTAAAGATAGAGTCAAGAACTGGTACAACCAGGATAGGGAGGCCTCTCCAGAGGAATCAACTAATTAGGAATATTAGGACAACTAAACTTTAGAATAAATAATCCATATGTTGGGAGGAGTCTCATCTTCAAAATACAAGAAGAAAAGGACTGGTACGGGCCGTAACTCTTCCGCCCAGTGAAGAGAAAAGGAGGCTAAAGCGCAACAAGAATATGAGGAAAAGGCAAAGGAGGAGGAGGAAAAACGAAAGAAGCAACTAAAAGAAGAACAAATAAAGAAGTGGGTGGAGGAAACCCACAAGAAAAGAGAAGAGGAACAATGAAGGAAAGAAGAGGAAGAAAAGGCAGAAGATGAGTGCTAGCTAAAGATAAAACAGGATAAGGTAGAAGATGAGCACCAGCAAAAGGAAGATCAAGCTAGAGTAGAAGCTGAGCACCAGCTAAAGGAAGATCAAGATAAAGCAGAAGGAGACCTCCACCTGAAAGAAGAACAAGATAGAGAGGAAGTAGAGAAAAAGAGGAGGGATGAAGAGAATCGGAAGTCAAGGGAAGATTCCTCCAAGGGAACCGAAGGTGGCAAGACACCTCCTCCATAGAGAGAGAAACAAATAGAGCTACCACACATCAAGGTGCCCCAAACAACTCCTGCAACCAATGTGTGTTTTCTTCTCTCAGAATTGGGTATCTTCGGGGATCTAGATGAGGGACTGCTTGATCTGACAAGACTTACCTATGATCAGTTCACACACAAGATTATGTAGGAAAAGGGAAGATGTTTGCCATGGTACCCTGCTACACCCATTAAAATCACCACAGAGAAGGATATAGTCTTGGATACCAGGACCAATCCGGTTATGATCACATCAGCTGGTACCACTTTTGCAGCAACTACCATGAAGAATGTAAGTAGAATGAGTAGAGAAATTTTGTCTCTGCAGAATAGACTACAGGCCTTTGAGCAAAAGACAGCTAAGTCAAAACAGGAAAATAAGGCGCTACAAGAAGAATTCCAAAAACTTCAGGTTAGGAATGCCCCTACTAATGAAATACCACTAACTATTTAGGGAGAGATGCTCACTTTGGAGGCCACCAAGAAGTAGGTATATGAAAAAATGTTCACGATAAAACAAACCATTGCGCCACTACTGAAAGAACCGGCATAAACCAAGAGGAGGAACACATACCTAAAGAAAGCCTCTACTTCCTTTAACAAAATACTGGAATGGCTGAAGACGTATCCACAAGCTCCAGCCACCTTTCCTAAAAAAGATTATATTAGCACCCAGAATGACAAGGTTCAAATCTAGATAAAGGTACAATCCAAGGAGAAACTCATCAAGGATTTGGAGAAAGTAATGTCCGCATATAAACATCTGATTAACGGCATTGAATCAATGGCTGAAGTACACCACATTCCATCTCTGGCTGCACTGGGAAAATATAAAATGTTCGAAGAAGTCACCAAATATATTGAAGCATTTCTACAGCCCATAAGGCAAGCAACTGCCTCTCAAGACATGTCAGCATCACAAGAAAACCTGGTTCAATTCATCGTGACACCGATCCAGATCTACACCAAACTGGCCTCCCTGTCAAACCAGTTCATGATAAAGAGAGACACTTTTATTCCAAATGCCCTCGAGTGTCTTCAAAAGTTTAGAGAAGATATGCCTCAGGTCTTCCTAGTGGCTGCAAATTATCGGGCATAGCAGAGTTACCTCAAGGAACAGTAGCAGGTAGATGTCCCCAATCTCGCAAGCACCCAAATGCTCCCATGACCAAGTCAAATATTGTAGAAAACATAACAGGTCATAGGTTACATGAGCCAAGGGGTCCCAGGTCGCATCCATAGCCAACGTCACAAGTCATGGATTCCCTCAAGTCGCAGAGCATGTCAATGGTGTAATATTCCAAATTTTTCCCGCAATAAATTGGAATATTATCTTTTGATATTTTCACTTAGGAGTTGAATAATTGGGTGAAAATACCCATTCATAATAAAAACATGGATAAAATCCCTCTATTATGGAAATGGATCAGCCTTGGAACTAGATTTCACACCCTCGTGTGTGAAAGGAGACATTTGCAAAGAGACTAGGTCAAGTTTGATCGAGTCAAACAGCGCAGAGGTATGAGGTGGAAAGCACCTTATGGGACAGCGTAGAGAAAGAGGAGGGAGTATTCCTTGAAGGAGAAAACCCTAATAGAGTGGGACCCATGGAGAGGGAGCTCTCATGTGTTTAAAATGAGGGCAAGGTGGCCATTGTTACTCAGGAATATGATTATTGATTTCTTGTCTGTTTAGACTCTTGGCATTCTCCAACTGTTCAGCTGAGCTTATGTGCTTCTTAGAACAAGGATTTCCTATTTAGGAGTCCTTATCCTTTATTTAGAATCATCTCGAAGGAGTTGTACATATTTTCCTCACATCTAGGCTTGAGGCCAAGCATCCTCCTCCGGGATAGCATTATTGCTATAGCAGCATAATTCTGTGTTGCAGGGTGTTGTAGTGAGGAGTAAAAACACCTCTTCCATCACTTTTTTTTCAGAGGGAGAGTCTTTCTCTCCTTTGGAGGGTCATTTCAAAGCTATCAGAGCTTATTTTAGATCTTGGCACTATGCCAAATCATTCTATTCCACCTACAACATAGTTACCCTCTTAGACTGCGTTATTTTCAGAGTGCACTTGTAGTGAGGGATTGCAGTGTTGATTGGAGGGTGAGATCTCAAGTGCAAGGATCAGCCTTCTACTTAGGAGATCCATTGGAGGATTTCTACTTCAGATTTTTCATCATCTTTAGCCTTCTCTATTCATTTCCAGTTTTGAGTTGCAGTTGCTACCCAGCAACTCCGGCATTTTTTCCATTTTGTATATTTTAGCCAATCCTTCGGAGGATTGATGTATTATTGTTTCTAAGGGTTAGAGATTTTCTCCCCTATTTTATTTGAGCTATATCTTGTCATATCCATGTATTGACATCATTTTTCATCATTACTCCATAATAGACTGCGCTGTCATAGCCAAGGGTTTCATATATGTAGCAGTCTTCTTTCATTTCTTGTACATGTATTGTTGAAGCTTGCATTGCCTTCCTTGAGTGATTGTTTCCTCAAAACATTGTACTCTTTCTACTGCTATAACAACCATTGTTGGATATTCAAATCTTCATGAGTTCATGGTTGTAAAATAATGTTTTCATTCCATCTCTTGTGCATCTATTGTTGCAACCCCTCTCATTGGGCACTTTTTGAGGAAATCTAAGTGTGGGAGATATGTTTAACCAACTTAGAAGGATTTATTTGGAGCCTCCTCTTGGATTTAGCACTTAGACACATTTTTCTAAGGGATCTAGGTCCTGGTTTAAATTTCTATAGAAGCCATTACTAGAAAATGGGTTTTCCAGTCATGCCTTGCTAGCGGTTCCAAATTTGGAATATTACAGTGGTATCAAAGCAACTTTATTGGCTAAACCTGTGAGTCCCAACCCAAGAATATCAAAATGATGAAGAAGATGAGATTAATCTCATCAATATTTAGATCTATATAGAACCTCTCCAAGGAAATCAAGAATATTGAAGAAGAAGAAGAAGAGGAAGTACCATGCACTTCCTATTCTCATCAAGAAGAAGATAAGCATGAAGGATAGTTGGATTATCAAATTCTAAGTGACTACCTTTTTGAGTACAGATCTCAACCTAGAGCATTCAAGGAGACTCTATCTTTCCCTCATTTCATCCAGTTGAAGGAAGAGAAGAGACCCTGTAGCCGAAGAGAAATCAAAGATAATAGATTTATGTTGTCTACTTTTGATGGGTTATCTACAGTAAGAACTTGGGTGAGAAATTTGGAGGAATTTTTCCAACTACATCCTGTAGTAGGGAAAGATGCTGTTGAAATCTGAGCGCTGCACTTGGAGGGTGAAACCTATGTTTGGTGGTGCAGCCACTTGAGCCATGCAAGGGTAAAAACTTTTGCAGATTTCACTCAAAGGTTGATCCAAACCTTTGATGGAGAAAGAACAAAAGAGGAGAATCTCACACCACTTGAGGAGCTTTGTCCTAATGTTGTCACACTAATGGAGGAGAAGACACATGCATCAACAGTTAGGGCAGCCAACACTTTGGAGGAGAGAACTCTTGCAGCCCTACAAGAAGTTCCAAAACATCATCAAGGTATGAAAATATTTCCACAATCTATTGTTGCAGAAAATTATTTTGATAATTGTGGAGATTTACTTTTACATGACCAAGGGTCAAATCCCATTGCTACTATAGAGAAACTTGGTTGCACTGCGTTGTGCAACATGGAAACATTCAAGCGGGAAGAAAACCATCATTCTCATGAGCCATTTTTGGATTGTACATCACACTTGAGGTTGGGTTTTGAAGACTTGAAGGAAGATAGTAGACATCTTGGAGTGAGAAACCCTTTCTCCTTTAAAGATGACACTTTCTCAATGAGCTCCTTTGAGCTAAAAGAGGAACTTCTACTTTCAGCAGATCCAGGACCACATTGGTTTTGGAGGACTATTGTTGAGAGGGAGGTCTCAAGGAGAGATATCGTTAGAGGTGCACTTCAACACACCATGGAGTGCAAAGATTTTCTTCCTTTCTCACAGGAGCAGATAGAAGATGGAGGACATCTTCAGATGGATAACATCTCTCATTCTTGTGTTGGACATTCCTTGAGCCATACAAATCATGATGGGAGTTTTTTCCCTACCACCTATTTGGGTCCTTATAGGGTCTCATTGATCCTTGAGAATATTGCATTTCAAGATCCCATGAAGTGAAAAGACAGAGATTTGGTTTGGGAGAATGGTAGCCCTCATGGGAGGAGTACCAAGATGAAGAGAAGGAGAATAAATCCACAAGTGATTGAGTGGATGTGGTTGATAAGCAAGGAGCTGGGAGTCTACTTGAAAATTTATGATACCGGGTAGTAGGAGGCTTGGCTGCACTGGTTACTCTTGAAAGAGGTTGGCCATCACTTGGCATACACTCTTCCTAAGAGTAGGAGGAAGGAGGAGAGATGGCAGGATACTTGCATCATTGAGAAACATAGAGTATGGACGCATGGTGTTGATGTGATACTCATTTCATTCATTGTGTCTTCATCACATGAGTTGTATGATGGAAGTACGGGGAGGTGGAAAAATATTTTGTTGCTTTGCTTGTTCTTGGGAGAGCAAGAGTAGATTTGCTCTCAGACTTTGCATGATGTCGCAGGAGGAGGAGATGGAATTATATCCTTGGATTTTGAGGATGGAGAGGTAGTTCCGCTTTGGGAGGAACTTCTCATGCATTGCAGCATTATGGGAGATGTCTTTGACAAGGACCATGTCAAAGAACAGAGCCTTATATTGACAAAAGCTTATTTGCATGAGCTCACAACACTGTCACATGGGAGTAGAGACTTATGGATGAAGTTTCCCCAAGATCACTTCAAATTTGATGCACTCAGTGAAAAAGGAGGAGGTGATGACGATAGAGTAGTGGATAGAGGCATCTATCACTATGACAGATTCTTCTTGACTTGGATTTCCAAGCATGAGGCGGATTATCTTCTTGCAGCACATGGTTCATTCTTCTTCATAGCATTCCAAGACACTATGGAGGACTCACTCTTGGATCCATGTACCATATTAATTCCGGAATATGGTAAGAATTTTGTTTTTACATGTATTTACTTCCATACTCTTACCATTCCTATGCAGTGCATTGCTCCACAAGAGGGAAAGCTTGTCACATTGATCCATGGACAAAACTGGGCCCATTTGTATGATGGAGACAACCATCTTTTATATGGCCTTGGGCAAGTGTTTTATATCATTTATGATCAGTTGATATACTCAACCATTTGCTATTTATCAGTAGATATCATGACATGCATAATTATCCATGTAACACAAAACAACTTGCCATGTGATTTTCGGAAACAACAGTTTGGAAAACTGCGTTGTCACTATTGGGAAAATTGTTGGTACTTTCTTGCACCACATGAAACCTTCAACATTTTCCTCATTTTTTTTCTGATCATGACAGTTTAATTTTTTTATGTGGATCATATTTGTATGAGAAGCATGATTATGAGAGAGACACATGAGTTGGATGTGTCCTTGAGGGGAGAAAAATCCCACATTTTCTACACTACATGTTCTAATGGGAGCATGGGAGGAGATATGGCCACCACAACCACACACTTTTTTTCTTTTGAGGTGGGCCATGAGCTTGATAGCCATCCATTGTATAGCCATGGGCAAGTATTTATCATCTATCATTTACACATTCAGCCATTTACTATCCATTAGTAGATGTGATGGACTTTGTACATCACTTGCGAGGCTACTTTCTGATGTTGCAGTGGATGAGGTTGTGTTGTATCCTTCTAAGTTATTGTTTTTATGATGCATTATCATGTAAAAATTGCAGCAAAATTCTCATTTTGATACTCTATAATGATCTTGTCCTATTCAACATGGATGGAATATCTTGGGCCAGCTTGTTCTTCATTGTTGGAGGAGAAATCTTTGGAGGATTGTTCTTCACTTTGCCATTTGAGGGAAATAATTTTGCAGCCCAGGATCAGCACATACTCTAAATTTATCATAAGCAGAGATAAGGATATATTGGGGTAGACTATGATGCTTTCCATGTTCATATTTTCAGCCCACCTTCATTTCCGGAGCTTGAGGTGGAAGGAGATTTTCAGGAGTTGCCATGTTGGGAGGTGGCTCATTTTGTTTGGATGATTGCTTGGGGATGGAGGATCCACATGGGGAAGATGTTCCTCATCATATTTTAGACTCCATGCCTTGGGTGGAGACTTTCCAGTTCTATCCTTGCAGTTTCTTGAAGACAAGAAACATTTGGAGGGGGAGGACTGTAATATTCCAAATTTTTCCTGCAATAAATTGGAATATTAAATTTTGATATTTTCTCTTAGGAGTTGAATAATTGGGTGGAAAGGCCCATTCATAATAAAAAAATGGATAAAATACCTCTATTATGGAAAGGGATCAGCCTTGGAAGTATATTTCACACCCTCATGTGTGAAAGCAGACATTTGCAAAGAGACTAGGTCAAGTTTGACCAAGTCAAATAGCGCAGAGGTATGAGGTGGAAAGCACATTATGGGACAGCACAGAGAAAGAGGAGGGAGTATTCCTTGAAGGAGGAAACCCTAATAGAGTGGGACCCATGTAGAGGGAGCTCTCATGTGTTTAAAAGGAGGTCAAGGCAACCATTGTTACTCATGCATATGATTATTGATTTGTTGTCTGTTTAGACTCTTGGTATTCTCCAGTTGTTCAGCTGAGTTGCTGTGCTGCTTAGCACAAGGATTTCCTATTTATGAGTCCTTATCCTTTCTTGAGAAGCCTCTTGAAGGATTTGTACAGATTTCCCTCACATCTAGGCTTGAGGCCAAGCATCCTCCTCCGGGACAGCGTTATTGCTGCAGCAGCATAATTCTGTGTTGCAGGGTGTTGTACTGAGGAGTCACAACACCTCTTCCATCACTTGTTTTTCAGATGGAGAGTATTTATTTCCTTTAGAGGATAATTTAGAAGCTATCAGAGCTTATTTCATATCTTTTCACTTGGCCAAATCATTCTATTCCACCTACAGTGCGGTTACCCTCTTAGAGTGCATTATTTTTAGAGTGAACTTGCAATGAGGGATTGCAGTGTTGATTGGAGGGTGACATCTCAAGTGTAAGGATAATCATTCCACTTAGGAGATCCATTGGGGGAGTTCTAATTCAGATTTTTCATCATCTTCAACCTTCTCTATTCAGTTCCATTTTTGAGTTGCAGCTGCTACCTAGCAACTCCAGCATTTTTTCCATTTTGTATATTTCAGCCAATCCTTCGGAGGATTGATGTGTTATTGTTTCTAAGGGTTAGAAATTTTCTCCTCTATTTTATTTTAGCTATATCTTGTCATATCCATGTATTGACATCATTTTTCAGCAGTACTCCATAATAGACTGTGCTAGCATAGCCAAGGGTTTCATATATGTAGCAGTCTTCTTTAATTTCTTGTACATGTATTGTTGAAGCTTGCATTTCCTTCCTTGAGTGATTGTTTCCTTAAGACATTGTAATATTTCTACTGCTATAACAACAATTTTTGGATAATAATATCTTAATGAGTTCATGGTTGTAAAATAACGTTGTTATTCCAACTCTTGTGCATCTATTGTTGCAGCCCCCTCTCATTGGGCACTTTTTGAGGACATCTAAGTGTGGGAGATCTGTTTAAACAACTTAGAAGCATTTCTTTGGAGCCTCCTCTTGGATTTAGCACTTAGACACATTTTTATAAGGGATCCAAGTCCTGGTTTCAATTCCTGTAGCAGCCATTACTGGAAAATGCATTTTCCAGTCATGCCTTGCTAGATGTTCCAAATTTGGAATATTACAAATGGTCAGGAAGGAAAAAAGTCAGGAAAACCCAAGGGTCAATTTTTTCCTATAAATAATCCCTTCGAGGAATTGTAAAATGATATTTTTTTTGGGACTCCAAAGGAGAAAAGAGAATTTTATAGCATTGAATGCACTTTTCTAAGAATGAATACAAGCACTTGTTTCGATTCCACTCTTGGATCCGATGAGGATTAATCTGTTAACACTATGAATATTTTGTCTTATGTATTTGATCTCTTTATGATTAAGTAATCTGGGTTTTCTACTTATGTCATTTATACATTTAAGCTCACTAAATGTATTAATGATGTTAGGTTGTTTATCTAGAATATGTTAGCAACTCCGTTACTAATATTTATCTTATCTCTTGAGACCGCTTAAGGAAGTGAAGGGTTCTCTAACCATAAAGAACAATTTCTTCTGTGGTTTGAACAACTTTTACAAGCATGACCCTAATGATGTACTGCTAACAACATTTCCTTTGGCTACATGCTTTAACTCAACTTTCTATTTGTATTGTTTTATGTTCATTAAGGCTCATCAACCATTTGTCTTGTATCATCCGAATAATTGTGTGTTAGTAGGTCTGTAGGGTTCATTTTTGTCTGAGAAAAAGGAGTATTCAGGAGTTGCTAGACCCACACCTCGGACGACATCCCTATCAAAAATGGTTTAGAGTCTAATCGGAACTTTTTACCAGGGATATCCCTTGTTGTTGGCTGGACATCTTTTCCCATCAACAGATTTGGTGCTAGAAGGAGGGCCTGAATGGCAGGCTCCCATCACACAAGAAACATTCCATTGCGAACCCCGCAGGGGGAAATCGTGTACGAAAATACTGGTCCACCACCCCCTAAACATTATCTTGAGGAAGAACCCCCTTTCTACAAGATCACCTCTGACCAGCTAAGGGCATTGTGCCCAATATCCCATGAACTAATCAGAGGCTTAGAAAATGTCCCGGCCACTGGCTCCTTGGTCAACCCTCGAACTCCCGCGGCCAACCACACTCACAAGGGAGCCCTGGACAATTCCCTGGCTCAGCTGGTAGGTATCATGAAAGAAGATTACGCTGATGGCATAGACCGTCATTCATTAGAGCCCCCTGACAGTCCCTGAGGGAATGAAGTAGGCAGCCTGGAAATCACCAAAACCCAGCCCGACCAACCTATGAATTTTGACACTCAAGAAAATAACCAGCCTGAGGGCGCAACTAGGAGGGTCCGAGGAAACATGGGGCGTGGTGATAGAGGTCACGGGCAAGGATGAAATATGGGACACCCTCACCATAACCAAAACCAAAATAGATTCCCTTTCCTTTATAACTGGTGAAACATCAGGGATGTAGGGAACCAAGGAAAAAATCAGGATATGCACTCCCGTCATGAGGGAAAAGCATCCAAATCGGGCATAGGGAGTGAAACTGAAAGTGAAGTAGGGAATTTTTACATACCATGCCACTAGCAGGCTAGGCCTATCGAGTTGTTGGCTTGGATGGCACAATCTCCCTTAGCTCTCCATGGTCCCCTCCATGACATGCCCTGACACCCCGAAAAGTACCTCCCCAAGTTTGACCCCAAAAATGGTATGCTGGCCGAAGATCACATAAGAAACTTTTACCTGGCATTAAAAATGATGAGGGTGCAATCGGAAGATGTAGCATGCCGAATTTTTCCTCATACTTTAGAGAATAAAGATGCTACATGGTACCGTTCTATCCCTGTTGCTTCCATTTCTTCTTGGGAGAAATTTCGTTGTACTTTCCTTCAAAAGCTTTTGGAAGAAAAAACTCCTTCCATGCTTCTCACAGAGCTTATTACTTTGAAATGCCAGAAGAAGGAGAAAGTGAAAGACTTCAATCAACACTTTGCTTCTATATTGAACAAATTCTGCCAAAACATGGCCTTATATGTTTCCATCACCATTGACTACTACACGCGGGCTCTCCCTTGAGATATTGCCCTATTTTTCAAACGAGAAGCTAGGGATACCCTAGCGGAAAATTACACCATCGCCCTCACTGTCGAAAGGGACATGCTATCCATAGGAGCCATTGACCATGATGGCCGCGATGATCAAAAGCCAACCATGAAGATAGTCCAATCCTCGAACCATAAATCCAAAGATAAATACAACGACCCTTTTGACTTTCAAATTATCACGAAGTCCCTCAAGTTATTGACCAACGAAGTCTCCAATCAGAAGAGGAAGAACAATGACTCTGTCTCAGGTGCTAAAACGAAAAAACCTTTCTTCAGAAGGAATAACCTCGTTGTTAACTAACCTCCGTCAAACTCGAGTGCTGGCCTCAACGTTGAAGAAATCGGCAAGGATATTTTTTGTTCTTTCCATCAAGCATCCCACTCAAAGAAAACTTGCCCCCAGTGGATCAATAACATGACCTCCATGGTGAATCAACTTCTAGAACATCAGACTCCTGGGGATTTAGAGGAGGAGGTTGTTTCAGACAATAAGGAAGCCTCTCCCCCGAATGAAGATATGCATTCTACTATCCTTGATTTTGAGGTCATTTGTAGGGAATTCCCCCCTTCCACAACTGAAGTAAACCTGCTAACAACCCTAAAACCAAACCCCCTCGAAACTATGGCTTGATAAGTAAAGGCCCAGTCCCTGAGCAGTCCTTCGAGAAAAAAGGAAAATATTTCTTAAGGAAAATCCTACCACCAAACATAGAAAACCAAACCAAGACTCCTGAGAAATTTAGTCCAACCAATCCCCGAGAAATCCCAAAGGCTAAATCTTCATCAGTCTCTCTGAAAGCCGCCGCCGAACTCATCCCACACACAGAATCTAGGTATAACATTATCGAGGATATGAAGAAGACTCAGGAAAATATTTCTTTCTACGAACTCGCTCGCATTGGTAACCAGCGAGATCTTATCCTCAAAGAATTTTCCAACCTACGGGTGACTAAACCCGTGAGTACCACATCTGCCCAAGCTGCTGCTAGTCCCTAGTCTATTGTGAATGTCGTGAATGCAAACTCCAGGGGATCCACACCACCTTTCCTTCTATCCTTTGAGATTTCAAAATTCAATGTCCATAATTGCCTCGTCTATTCTGGTGCATCCACGAATGTTATGCCCTTGTTTGTATGCAATAAGTTAAACATCCGCCCTGAGAAAACTGATGCCAGGATCATTCAACTCGATAGATCTTAGGTTCCTACAGTAGGTGAATTAAATAATGTCATTATCTGCTTATCCTATGATTCTAGGGTGCATCAGTGCGTTGACATAGTATTCGTGGATATCCTCAAGGCCTATGGCCCTCTGTTGAGAAAATATTGGTCTAGCAAGCTGCAAGGATACTTTTCCACTGACTCGTCCCACCTGTGGCTCCCTTACAAGGGCAGGAACAATAAAATCCGAGTCGAAAGTGAGCCTTACATGAAAAACATGGTGACCGACCTGGATGCAACTAACGAACCAGTCAGTTTCCTGCAAGAGGATCTTGGTATGTGTTTCTTAGAATCCATTTTTGGATGCTACCAATCCCCCAAATCTCCTGTCACACAAGACATCCAGTCCGAGCTATTTTTTCTCACTGACAACCACTCCACCTCAATGAAAGACCCGTTAGACCATTTCCCCAAGTGCATTACCTATGTGCTCAGATAGCCTTGTCAACCCAAAAGATGAAATGTGGACCTTGTACTACGACGGTTCCAAAACCCACGATGGGGCTAGTGCGGGTTGTATCCTACTGGACCCTCAAAAGAACAAGTTTCTAATTTCCTGCCGGCTAGAGTTCTAGTGCATGAATAATATAGCCGAGTATGAAGCATTACTGCTCGGGCACAAAAAATCCATATATCTAAAAGTTTGTTGTTTAAAGGTAATTGGAGACTCTGAGATTATCACCCATTAGGTACGTAACACCATCCATTGCTTGTCTCCACATTTGAAAGGCTATCAGCAAGAGGTATGGCATTTAATTTCTGTTTTCGCACTTTCAGTATTATATCCGTACTTAGAATGCACAATGCAACAGCTGATACAATTTCCAATGTTGCTGCTAGGTTCACCCCACTTAGAGATGGATTTTCTATTGAAATTATTTACAAGCCATCCATACCAGACAATGTCACTAATTTTTTCATTTTTAATGATGATCAACAGGTATTGGATTTCATGCTCAATACGGACGTGTTAAAAGACGCAGTTATAGAAGAAGAGGATCATGATCAGGCCTTGCAAAAGGAACAAGGGGATTGTAAGGAAAATCGCATACCTAAAGGGATCATATCACTCGAAAAGTTGTTTGACTTACAAAACCATTTTAGAGGCCCTCCCAACATGAAGGTGAAAAGTTCCACGTTAATGCACCAAAAAATAAACCTTGAGATGGACAAGGAGCCCAAGTTCGTTAATCTCGGTAATGAATGTAACCTTCAGGAGAGGAAACCTTTCACTGAGTTATTTAAGAAATACCGAGATGTGTTTTCCTAGACATATGATGAGCTATGAACCTATGACACATGGATCATCCAGCACGTGATACCCATGAAGGAAGGAGTGAAACCATTCGAGAAGAATCTAAGGAAATTACACCCCATCTTAGAGCTAATGATCCAAAAGGAACTGAAGAAACTCTTGGATGCGCATATAATTTTGAAAGTCTGGCATTCAACCTTGGTGTCAAACTTGTTCCCAGTTCGTAAGAAATCTGGAGAAATTCATTTATACGTAGACTTCCGAAATTTGAACAGAGATTTGGACAAGGACAACTACCTAGTGCCCCCTATAGAGTAAATCCTTGAAGCCGTATCTAGGTCGGAGATGTTATCTTTATTAGATGGGTTTTCTAGTTATAACCAAGTACTAGTGCTTGAACCCGACCGGTTGAAAACCACATTCAGAACTAAATGGGGAACTTTCGCATTAATATGCATGCCCTTTGGATTGATCAATGTTGGTGCGACCTTCCAGAGAGCCATGGACATCGCCTTTAGAGGCCTCATACGGAAAAGAGTGGTAGTATACCTTGATGACGTTACCATGTTTTCAAAACATAGGTTTGACCACCTACATCACCTCAAGCAGATTTTTGACAGGTGTAGAAAATATGGGATCTCACTAAGAAAATCATTTTCACCGTCTCTGAAGGAAACCTATTGGGGAACATCATGACTCGGGATGGCATAGTAGTGGATCCAGAGCATGCGAAATTCATCGCCCAAATTCTTCCCCCAAGTGGCAAGAAGGCCATGTAGTCTTTCCTCGGGAAAATAAACTTCATGTGAAAATTTATATTAGATTGCGCCCAAATTGTGAAAGAATTGCAAGGTATGATCAAGAAGAACGCTAACTTGAAATGGAATCCTACCGAGAAAGAAGCGTTCAATAACATCAAGTGGGCCATCGTGGAAGCACCTACTCTTCATAGTCCAGATTTCAGCAAAGGCTTTATCTTGTACACCTTTGCCTCAGATTCATCTTTGGCGGCTGTCCTCACTTAGAAAGATGACAACAACGATGAGCGGCCCATATCATTCATGAGTGCTGGGTTGCAAGGTGTCGAGCTGAATTATCCAGATATTGATAATAAAGCTTACGCAGTGTACAAGGCGGTCAAACACTTCAAGCCATATATTTTAAGGAGTCACATCACAGTATTCATACCTCACCCAGTTGTTCACTCACTTTGCGTACAAAAAGAGGTAGGTGAAAGATGAGGCAACTGGATGACGTGCCTTCAAGAGTATGACCTATAATTTAAGCTAGAACACACTCTAAAAGGCCAAGGACTATGCTAAATGGCTGCAGAAGCCGCAGACTCGTGAAGCGGTGAAGAAGAGATTAGGGAACACAAAATATATATGTATCAAAATGATAGCATATCTTGACAAAATACCTCCTCATGGTACGTTTATCTCTAGAAATATCTAATTCATGGTACCATGGGCCCCACTTTAACTGCTCAGCAAAAACATGCGTTAAGACTTAAATTTGCATCATACCAACTAGTGCAGGGTAATTTTCTCTGCAAACACCATAGTGGAGTCCTGCTACATTTTTTGGAGTATGATGAGGAATAGAAAGTTCTTATGGAGCTCCATGATGGTCCAGCGCGTGGGCACTATTCGGGGGATACCACTTCGTAGAAGATCATGCGTGCCGGTTTCTATTGGCCTACTCTGTTCAAAGGTGCACACACTTATGTCCAAAAATTCCCACAATGCCAAAAGTTCACCAATAGGGAAATAAGGCCATCTGCCCCATTGCATTCCATCACGGTGGAAGAACCTTTTCAGCAGTGGGGGATTGACATGATCGGGGAAATCTTGCCACACTCTTCCAAGCAACATAGATACATCCTCACAACCACAGACTACTTCACAAGATGGGTTGAAGCAATACTGTTGCATCAAGTCAATGATCAAGTGGTAATATCTTTCATCACCCAACGCATCATGATCAGGTTTAGCGTTCCAACCTCGCTTGTTTTTGATAACGCGACATATTTTTCATATTTTAAATTATATGAGTTTTCTCTAGAAAATGGTATAGGGCTGAAACACTCTGCCAACTATTATCCCCAAGGAAATGGGTTAGCCGAGTTAACTAATAAGAACCTCATCTGCATCATCAAAAAGACTTTGTTGTCCCAACAACGAAATTGGCATAGCACACTCCATAATGCCCTATGGGCTGATCGGGTCACACTAAAATCATATTTGGGCACCTCCCCATTTTTTCTTGTGTACGACAGAGAGGTTATTCTTCCTCCTAACTTGTCTCTCCCAACCGTTCATTTATCTCAAGAAAATCATAGCACCCCTTGCCCTGCCTTACAAGCCTGAATAGACACATTGTTGAAGCTGGAGGAGGAAAGGCTGAAAACCCAGGAAAAATTCTCCATCCACCAAATTCAAATAAAACGATGGTTTGACAAGAAGGCTGCCGGAAAAAAATATTTTGAATTAGGTGACCTTGTCCTCAAATGGGACAAACCTCACGAGGATAAAGGGAAACACTCCAAATTCCAAGCCCTGTGGACAGGTCCCTTCAAAATTAAATAAAAGGTTGGGTCCCACACTTACAGGCTATAGAACCTTGAAGGGAGAATTGAGGTCCTCCCGGTAAACGGGCATGACCTTAAAAATTATATTACCTAACAGCCCCAGGGGGGCCGTCACCATACCCTGTACCATAGGTTTGTTTTATTTTTATTTTTTGTTCTCATTTTTGTTTTTTTTTTCAATAAATCTCTTGTTTCAATAAGTCTCTCATTGGCCCTTTCCCTTTGGCATCCCAATTTTAAGGAGAGATGTAGAATTTACTCAATTGGCATGCTGTGCCAGAATCTATGATGGTGAAGAATCGCCCATGAAACACAAAAATGGCATGTGCTTGCCTGTGATATGCACCCAATGGGGAAACATAGACAAGTCCCAGGAACCAAGCGTAGGTAGCTTACCTAGTATGCTGGCCCAACGGACTGCTGTACAAAAGAAAGTCTCAGTGTAAGCGGTCATTAGACAGAAAGTGGACAGGGCTGAACTCAGGAGACAAAAGGATATCCGAGAAAACTCGAAATTCCTCATATAGACCAGGAGCAACCTCTCTTGCATGAAAAATAAGTCGGGATCCCTCATCCACCCAGGAAATAAATGCCACATTTAAAGAAGTGCCATGAGCACAGTCAAATAAGTGCCTTGAGTTAATTTAAAATAAGTGAAAATTAGCAAATGAATAAAGGGTAAAGGATTGAGAAATTCTTCCTGCATAGAGAGGTGATGCCATGACTTCGCCAGGGTACTTACCAGGCTCGCTAGCAGTGGAGAAATATTCTATTATGCACTTCCCACCCGAGGAGTGTGCCACCACTCATGCAGTTCCCATTCCTGAGACCTTAAGAGGATGGTGTGAAGACCCATAAAAGTTTAGGCTTAAGAAGGACCAGGAATATCAGACAATAGGTCTCAATAAGGTTTACAAGCTTGTAGCTGCAATGTTATGTAGGATGTATGGCCATCTAGATGCAACCACTTTCAACAACACTTGGGTTTCTCTGATGTACGTTGTCACTTTCTATGGCACCCGCTTCAACTGGGCCAACTTGATAGTGGCGGCCTTCAGATCGAACATATATGCGGCACTGGCACCTGATGAAGGGTATGCCTTGGAATTTTATATGGCGTCTTATCTTTTGGATGTAGTATGTGCAAGGTGCCATTTTGAGGGGTGGGTACAAAACTGGGATCCGGAGCACGGAGGTCCAATTCAAAAAAATTTAATGTTGTTTTGTGATTCTAGATATAAGAAAGACATGGAGTCAATCAATCAAAGCTTCATCCCCACTCTCTATGGGAAAATATTTTGAAAAGACACCCCGAGCATGTTCTGGCGAGCAATGGAGATGATAACCCGAGTGGCCCACTGGTTTCCTCACGTAGATAGTACTTTCGTTTGAGTCTTCAGGTCACTTAAGGCTCCTCATGCATTTCCCTAGTTCGTAACCAACAAACTCTTCCTCCAAGAAACATGTTACCAGATGTTGGGGGGTTTGTCAAAAGTTCTCACTAAGGGAAAGAAGAAGTCATGGCCCACTCTGCCATTGACTATCGGCACCTACACAGTGAAGGATTTCAGGGAAGTAGAGGCAGAGGCCAAGCAAGTTCGAGGATTTTGTCTACCTCCCGTGTTACACTGGATGTATGATCCTGAGAGAATAATCCCCGCCCACTACAAGTGGGCCACATTTAAATGGATTTAACAGCATACTGATTTCCCAGTTGAAGATAAATTCAAGAATTGGTACAACAAGGACAGGGAGGCTGCTCCAGAGGAATCAACTGATCAGAAAGATCAAGACAACCATACTTTAGAAGAAAGAATCCATACATTGGGAGGAGCCTCATCTTCCAAAGCCAAGAAGCAAAGGACCGGTACGGGCCATAACTCTTCCACCGAAAAAAGAGAAAAGGAGGCTAAAGCTCAACAAGAAGCTAAGAAAAAGGAAAAGGAGGAGGAGGAAAAAAAAAAAGCAACTGACATAAGAAAAAAGAAAGAAGCGGGCGGAGGAAACCCGTAAGAAAAGAGAAGAGGAACAATGAAGGAAAGAAGAGGAAGAAAAGGAAGAAGCTAAGCGCCCGCTAAAGATAAAACACGATAAGGAAGAATTTGAGCACCAGCTAAAGGAATATCAAGCTAGAGAAGAAGCTGAGTTCCAGCTAAAGGAAGATCAAGATAAAGTAGAAGCAGAGTGCCAGCTGACAGAAGAACAAGATAGAGAAGAAGCAGAGCAAAAGAGGAGGGAGGAAGAAAATTGAAAGTCAAGGGAGGATCCCTCCAAGGGAACTGAAGCCAGCAAGACACCTCCTCCAGAGATAGAGAAACAAATGGAGCTACCACAAATCGAGGTGCCCCAAAAAAATCCTGCAACCAATGTGTGTTTTTCTCTCTCAGAATTGGGTACCTCCGAGGATCTAGATGAGGGAGTGCTTGATCTGACAAGACTTACCTATGATCAGTTCACACACAAGATCAGGCAGGAGAAGAGAAGATGTTTGGCATGAGACCCTGCTGCACCCCTTATAGTCACCATAGATAAAGATATAGTCTTGGATACTAGGACCAATCCGGTTATGATCGCATCAGTTGGTATCGCTTTTGTAGTAGCTACCGAGGATAACGTAAGCAGAATGAGTAGAGAAATTTTGTCCCTACAGAATAGACTAGAGGCCTCTGAGAAAAATACAGCTAAGTTGGAACAGGAAAAGGAGGCACTACAAGAAGAATTCCAATAGCTTCAGGTTAGGAATGCCCCTACTAATGAAATACCACTAACTATTCAGGGAGAGCTGGTCACTTTGAAGGTCACCATGAAGTTGGTATATGAAGAACTGTTCACGATAAAACAAACTTTCACGACACTTCTAAAAGCATAGACAAAAAATAAGAGGAGGAACACACAGCTAAAGGAAGCCTCTACTACCTTGGACAAAATACTGGAATGGTCAAACATGTATCCACAAGATCTATCCAGCTTGCCTAGAAAATATTGGATTGGCACCCTAAATGACAAGGTTCAAATCTGGATAAAGGTACAATCCAAGGAGAAAGTCATCAAGGATTTGGAGAAATTAATGTCCGCATATGAACATGTGATTAGCGGCATTGACTCAATGGTCGAAGTACACCACATTCCATCTCTGGGTGTGCTAGGAAAAGAGAAAACATGGGAAGAAGTCACCAAAGATATTCAAGCATTTCTACAGCCCGTAAGGCAAGAAACTGCCTCTCAAGACCTGTCGGAATCACAAGAAAACTTGGTTCAATTCATTATGACATCGGTCCAGATCTACACCAAACTAGCCTCCCTGTTAAACTAGATCACAATCAAGAGAGACACTTTGATTCCAAATTCTCTCGAGTGTCTTCACATGTTAAGAGAATATACGCCTTAGGTCTCCCCAGTGGTTGCAGATTATCAAGCATGGTGGAGTTACCTTAAGGAACAACAGCAGGTAGATGTCCCTGATCTCGCAATCACCCAACTACTCCCATGACCAAATCACATATTACATCAAATAGAAGAGGCCGCAGGTCACAACATCCAAGGGGTCGCAGGTCACATCCATAGCCAAGGTCGCAAGTCATGGATTCCCTCAAGTCGCAAAGCATTTCAATGGTCAGGAAGGTGAAAATTCAAGGATACCTAAGGGTCAATTTTGTCCTATAAATACTCCCTTCGGGGAATTGTAAAATGATCTTTTTTTGGGACTCCAAAGGAGAAAAGAGAATTGTATAGCATTGAATGAACTTTTCTAAGAATGAATACAAGCACTTGTTTTGATTCCACTCTTGGATCCGATTAGGATTAATGTGTTAACATTATGAATATTTTGTCTTATGGATCTGATATCTTTATGATTAAGTAATTTGTGTTTTTTTCTTATGTCATTTATACATTTCAGCTCACTAAATGTGTTAATGATGTTAGGTTATTTATTTATAAGATGTTAGCAACTCCATTACTAATATTTATCTTATCTCTTGATACCATTTAAAAAAGTGAAGGGTTCTCTAACCATAAAGAACTGTTTCTTCTGTGGTTTGAACAACTTTTACAAGCATGACCCTAATGATGTGTTGCAAACAAAATTTCCTTTGGCTGCATGCTTTAACTCATCTTTTTATTTGTAGTTCTGTATGTTCATTAATATTCATCAACCATTTTTCTTGTATCATCTGAATAATCGTGTGTTCAAGGGTCTGCAGGGCTTGTTTGTGTCCGTAAAAAAGGAGTATTCAGCGGTAGTCAGACCCACACCCTAGACGAGATCCCTATCATAAACATTTTAGAGTCTAATTAGGATTTTTTACCGTGGAGATCCCTTGTTGTTGGTCAGACATCTTTTCCCCTCAATAGGTGAACAACCCTCTGTGCTATTTGAGACAACCCTAGAGGTCTCACTGGTCTGACATCTACAAATAATCATATGTTAAATTCTGAGTACACAATAAAAAAAATAAAAAAACTTCAAAAACCTCAAGAAAAATTTAAACTTGAGTCATCCCACTGTCTTCTCGGTCATAGAGGTAGGTTAAGATCTTCTTTGAATTCAATCCATGCATATTCCCAGTCATCTAGTATGATCAACTGTTTTCGTATCCATAGGAAAAAGGCAGGAATGAAAGAAATATGTTTCCTTCCTCCATGGAAAGGCATCAACTCACTCCATTTCAAAAGTCTTGGATACCTCAGAGTAGGAGGTCCCACCTCTATCCGCTGATGTTGGAAAAATGGAACCCACTCTGAGAAAAGAGGCACCTAGAATGACCCATAGCAAAAAAATTCAAATTTATGGTATTACACTTTGTGATATGGTCCTTCATGTTGATAAGTAACCCCTCATCGCAATTTAAAATTGTTAGACTTATATAGTACACTACATAGTGAGAATGGGACTTTCTTGCCTCATTCAAGGCCTGTACTCCCAATACTCATGAAATAGCATAAAGGACGATTCTTATATCATTATCATAAACATTTTTATGTCAATCTTTTTTCTCTTTCTCTTCTCAGAACAATGTTTGTAGCATCTAGAAATGAGCATCTTTGAGCTCTCACTTCCTAGTATAGAACCAAATAACTGGACTGGTAGTACCCTCCTGTACAACCCGTTGATGAATTAAATGTCAGATACATCAATATCCAAGTCTTGGACACCAAACACAAACATTTGACGGTAATTTTACCACCATATAACAATATATTTTAATAGGTCCACCTGGGATCGAATCCTCGGTGTCTGGAAGAATTTGACAAAATTTTAATTTTTCAGCACTCTTATGCAGATTGGGTTTTGGGTTGCTTCTCGATACTCTGCCTTATGGCCTTCTTTCTTCCATTCAATGGCCATATTTCTCCTACAAATCATCAATAAACAGATATTAATAACCTTTCATGGAATAAAATTGGCAAGAGAGTGGCATAAAATTGAGCACTCATTAAAAAACGTTTAACCCTCAGCGCCAGCTCATCTGTTCCTGAATTTTTACGCATTGGCATCGCACTAGTTCTTTAAGGGCTAGGGTGATCAGCATGGACCTAATGGGTAAATCTCACACCGGTCACCCATGAGCCCTAGTTTTTCAAGGGCTTCCTAAGAACATAGAAAATGGTTAAAAATGCTCTAAAACATAGGCAAAATGGAAGCAAAGGAGAGAGATATTACTTGCAACAAATGGCTTGATGAATGGTGTCTCAGATCAATAAAACGACACACCTAAATATCAAAGAAAACAAGGGTAAAATTCCCTTCAAAATTTTACAATGGTCAAAATGATTTTGTTTTTACTTTTTAATTATCAAAAGTCTTTTAATAAATATTTTTAATTTGAAAATTATTTCTACCATTTTATAAAGTAATATTTACCTATAATTCTATATTTTTCCTGACCAAAATGATGTTTTCTTGCATGTGCAACAATAGTCAATAATGAATCAATCTCGGTAATTGGTGATTGACGAGTTATGTTTTATGGATTTTTTAGACTCATGAAAGAAAATGAAAAAGGAAACTCCTAGAGTCAACTTTAAGCTCTTTTTTGACTTAGGAAAAATGAAAATACTTTCGAGCACATTTTCTTTTGATCTCATTAAAATAAATGAATTTGACGTCATATCAGTACATGTTTACCCCTTTTTTTGGGCTAAGGTTGACTAATTATGAAAAATGAATATCTTAGTCAAACATGACTAAGAGGTTCTCTCAGATATCATTTTCTACCTTTTTGGATTTGAGGGACTATATGCGAAAAGTGACCTTTGGAGTTTTCTTTTTCGCTTCTTTTTCAAACTCTGTAAATATGAAAAATATGTCGAGTTACCCCTCCATCAGACTCATAAAACTTAAACAACATGGGATTTGTCACCATGACGAGGTCAAGTTACTCCTTCCTAGGGCTCGTTAATCTTAGTATGATGGAGTCATCCGAAGGGTGAACTTATACACTAAGTATATGGTATCGTCTTCAATCATTGTATAAAAAATAAAGAGGTATTCGCTAGAAATAGTGGGGAAAATGGAAGTACACATGTCTTCTATTCTGTATTAATGGCAACATGTCACTCTTGAACATGACACTTATCTTTGTCTCATGTTGTGTTTGGTTTATCCTCTCTTCATCATTTTATTTCCTGGGTTTGAGAAATAAATTTTCCTTTCATTCGATGATATCATGTTGTCACCATGACAATTGATCCCATTTTGATTCAAATGCTGCCAATGTCCAAAGTAATTTTTTCGATATGTTCAATAGAAGTCCTATCTAAAAGAGTAAAACTCCTTACACTTATCTGGCCTTACTCTGCAAAGATATTTAATTATTCCAATCTACCTTTAAAATTACTATGTTTTGTGTCAATGATGTGGGAAAAATTATGGGCCTCCTTCGATAGATCGGTTCATGTTGACATCAGATCATTATCCAATAATTTGATCTAGAAACTCCCTTTCAGTACCTTGGAGCTTCCATGCCTCAATGGAGATTTATTTGCACTCAATGATAGGTTCACATCCTTTGCCTTCAATCGAATGATTATGCAAGTGTTCGACTTCAACTCACTTATTCACACTTGTATATTGTGATGTAGTACCTTGAGGGCCATCGTCATTATTGGTGGTTTCTCTCCGGCCCATTAATGGTTTACATCGTTGTTTCAGAATTAGTTGGTTTCTACCATGTTTGACATTAGCACGTTTATTCATGCTGGAACAGGGTCCCTTAACAGCTATGAATCTTGTATATTTTTGTATTTTTTAGTCCAATGCAGGGGTTTTGGGGTGGGTCAAAGTCCCTAATGTATTGTAAATCAGTCAAGGGTAGGCCAAGAGTCCACAAACCATGGTTTGCGAACCATTGGATGCATAGGCTAAATTACTATAAATGGATGAACCTTTTTTGAGTCATAAGGTAGGAATGAATAGATATTGATTCAAAGTATGAACTGTTAGATCTGTGGTAGGGTTTTTTGGGTTAGGACTCCTACTGGATGTGTGCGTGGAGATCCTCTGTCCTGCTATGTGCAGACCCTACTGGTTGTGTGCGAAGGTGGTAATTTGGGGAATGTAAGAGGATTTTTGAGTAATGATATACACGTGCGGAGGTATTGTGGATATCTGATGTTATCTGTATCTTTCATGTTATTTTTGATGTGGACTTTAGTTATATGATGATGTATCTGTTAGTAAGCTGCGAACTATCTGTGTTATGGTAAATGTATCTATAATCTGTTAATCCGCTGCAAATATTCTATTATGTGATTATAGCTAATAGTACGCATGTGGATGTGAGCTTGTTGTTTAGATCTGATAAGTTGTATTCTGGTTATTTATTGAAACTCCTACGAATGACCTCTAGCTGTATAGATCTGATAGATGTGGAAAAACTTGACTTATCTGCTCTCTCCCAGGGTGCGAAAACCTGGTTCCAGCACCCTCCCACTCTGCTTCGAGTGAGACTTTGGCCCGCACAAGCAGGTTACTGCCAAAAGTGCTTGTAGTATAGGCGTTTGTTGACAAACCTTAACCTCCAAACCTGGGTCAGGACCCCTTGAGGCAACAAATAGTTCCGTTGCTGGGACCGGGAGAACTTTGAGAGAGATCGGGTAATGCCAAGATCGTATTAGAAACCTAAGGAAAATTAGCAAAGAGTTTGAAGCAAGAATTCATAGGGAAATAACTCATTTCCACCAGAAGACGAGATGACCTCACACATGAAGCTACCTACTTTCAAGGGCATGGTTGATGAGGACATGGATCAGTTCTGGTTTGTCGCAGGATCAGTATGGACTACACAGAATGTAGCAAGTGATGCGATGAAATAGGTGCACTTATCCCTTGCTTTTGAGGGGATAGCCTTGGAATGGTACATGGGATACATTGATCAACATGAAAATGCGACTATTGAGGAAATCAAGAATGCATTAAAGCAGAAGTTCAAGAAACCTATGTCCTACTCTCAGATAGTGAACGACCTGAAAGATATCAAGCAAGGACCATTTGAGTCCGTGTGGGAAGCAGATCAACGATTAAAGAATGTGATCAAAGAAGAAGTATTCCAGTATGATGACACGCAACACACAGAGTGGTTCATTGCTATGTTGCTGCCCCACCTGCGCATACCTATGGGTCACCAAGCCATTGAAACACAGGAGAAGGCCTTGGAGGTTTCCATGAAACTGGAAGTTGCGCCAAGAGATGATACCCAGTAAGGGATTGCACAAAACCAACTCAGCAGTCCTGTAAATACTACAGATAGCTAGAACATGTGGTTTAATATTGCCCGATTATGATAGCTAAGATGCAGGAGAAGCGACAAACACCTATGTAGAACGTGCAAAGGGTGAAGGTAGAACCACAAAGTGAAGAACCAAATATTAATTTTATAACCCGCAGCAGCATAGCCACCGGCGAGGCAGCGAAAAATGCTGAGGCGGAACCTCTTATCCGTAAAGCAACCAATAAACAAGAAGGGTTGGACCTACCAAAAGAAAGGGAAACTTTTGTCTCAGCTTGCCAAGACTTTGCTAATGTTGCGACACCTACCCTTCCAACACCTCTGTACCTTAGAGGAGATTATGAAGTTAAATCATTCCTGCAGGCGTGTATGAGGCTGTTGCGCAATCAACGGGCCATAGAAACCCTCCAAACCTTGATAGATAGGTGCACAGGAAGGCAACCCCAGCTATGGAAATTAATGGTGTGAAAAAAATATATAAGCACAAGAGGCTCATTGGTCAGGAGATGTGGCTTACTGCACAGATTAGTGATTATGAGATGGATCAAGTTATTCTAGACTTGGGATCCGATGCGAATTACTACCCAAACAGAATTGGCAGCAAATGGGAGAACCTAAGTTGGAATGGTCTACTATCCAGCTGTGCATGGCTAATCAATAGAAGATCATAACATTGGGGAGATTGTTAAATATGGTTGTGGATATCGTTAGGGCTAACGTACAAGATGACTTTGAAGTCATTCATATTGTAGAAGATGCGAACCCTTACCCAACGCTCTTGGGATTGGATTGGGCCATTGATATGGGTGGAATTATCAACTTGAAAAAGCAAAGCATGGTATTTGAAAGAGAGGGAAGTTTGGTGATCATACCACTAGATCCTATAGAAGGAGAAAGATATATTGAGCCAGCATGGGAGGAAGAAGAAATATACAGTATCTACAAGCTAACTACAAGGGATGAAGAATGGATCAATCCTACGGCCGACGGAGTGTTGTGTTGGGAAAAATATAGTGAATGCTTTTCCAACTCCAATGAGGAAATATACAATTGGAAAAACCAACCGCATTATGTATCCATGTTGTGTTGTCTACAAAATGCTAGGGACTTCCACTGAACCGGATCACTTATCCCGAATTGAGACAGGTGAAGAACCTACTAGCTTGGAGGATGGGTTGCCTGACACGTAGCTGTTCTCCATTAGAGTTTTTGATGTGCACTTTTTCGATATCATCCAGTTCCTAACCACAGGAATGACACCTACAGAATATTCAGTACAACAAAAGAAGGAGATGGTTACCCCAATGGCAGATTTTACCATTATCGCAGGGCAATTGTATAAACTTGGCGCTGATGAAGTGCTGCACAGGTACGTTCTGGAGCAGGAACGACATTATATCTTGGACGAAGCTCATGAAAAAATCATAGGGGGTCACTACGCAGGCAAGGCAATGATGCACAAGATTTTATGGACTGGACTATGGTGGCTTACCTTCCCTAGTGACTCTCATGACTATTGTAAAGCCTGCAATACATGTCAACGGACGGGAAAGTCATCACGAATAGATGAAATGCCGTTACAACCACAAGTAGCATTACAAACCTTCGAAAAATGGGCCATTTATTTTGTGGGACCCATCAACCCACCGGGGGAAAATACAGGTGTGTGCTACATAATTACTGCCACTGCCAAGTTGGCCAAAGCACAAGCGGTAAAGGATTGTACGGTAGATACAGTTGTGCACTTCATCTTTGAGTAGATTCTGACTCTATTTGGATGTCCAAAGATCCTTATGAGAAATCGAGGTATGCACTTTGTTAATGAAAAAATCCAAGCATTGACTGAAGAATTTCGGATCCATCATGCAAAAACCACCCCATATCATCCATAGGAGAATGGAGCGATAGAAGCTCTTAACAAGATTTTGGAGAAAGAACTAAGTAAGGTCTACAATGCTGAAAGCAACAAATGGGACATATGCATCCCATTGGTGCTCTGGGCCTACCGGACGACCTGCAAAATACTGACAAGGAAAACCCTATTCAGGATAGACTATGGCAAGGAGGCCATTATGCCAATGGAGTATATTGTTCCCAGTCTACGTATCTCATCATTTACAAACATGGCAGAACCTGATGTCATGGAGGAACATTTAGCACAGCTTATGGCTTTGGAGGAAGATCGATTTATTGCTAATTTTCATCAGCAGGTTTAGAAGACCCTTGATAAGGCCTGGCATGATCGTCATATTCAATAGAAGGAAGAAGCGTTTGATCAAATGGAGGCTACCTTTACTACACTAGTCCCATCCCAACGCTTGAATCGATTTCACTCTAGCTAGGCCCTTAGAGACGACATAGAAGCCCTTCGACAACGGAAGTAGATGATGAGAAATCACCTCAAACCATGGGTGGACGAGGCCCTCAAACTATCCCACGATGTGGATATTGCAGTAAAGCAGTTGAACCAGACATTAGAGAGTGTCGTGGCCACTATAGAAGGCCAAAACTCACAGAAGTTTGTAGAGATAGCTCAGACTGCCGCTGCGCAAAGAAATGTGGTGCTTCCTCCACTAATCACGGTCGTCATGCAACTTTAGGTGTAGATGGAGGAACCATGACCACCGTGACTCGGGACGAGTCACAAGATTGTGTTGGGGGACTGTTGGAAAAGGGTCCCTTAATAGCTGTGTATCTTGTATAATTTTGTATTGTTTAGTCTAATGTAGGTGTTTTGGGGTGGGTCAAAGCCCCTAACACATTGTTAATGGGTCAAGGATAGACCAAGAGTCCGTAAACCACAGTTTTCAAACCATTGGATGCTTAGGTTAAATTACTATAAATAGATGAAACTTTTTTGAGTCATAAGGTAGGAATGAATAGATATTGATGAGAAGTATGAACTATTAGATCTATGGTAGGGTTTTTTGGGTTAGGAATCCTACTGGCTGTGTGTGTGGAGATCCTCTGTCCTGATGTGTGCGCACTCTGCTGGCTATGTGCGCAGGTGGTAATTTGGGGAACGTAAGAGGACTTTTGAGTAATGATATAGATGTGCATAAGTATTGTGGATATCTGATGTTATCTTTATCTGTCGTTTTATAGTTAATACAGACTTAAGTTATATGATGATGTATCTGTTAGTAAGCTGCGAAATTTCTATGTTATGGTAAATGTATCTGTGATCTATTAATCCGCTGCAAATATTCTATTATGTGATTATAGATAATAGTATGCACTTGGATGCGAGCTTGTTGTTTAGATCTGATAAGCTGTATTCTGGTTATTTATTGAAACTCCTGTGAATGACCTCTAACTGTATAGATCTGATAGCTGCAGACCGGATTGACTTACCTGCTCTCTTCCAGGGTGCAGAAACCTGGTTCCAACAACCTCCTATACTGCTTTGGGTGAGAATTTGGCCTACGCAAGTAGGTCACTGCCGAAAGGGCCAGTAGTATAGGGGTTTTTTGGAAAACCTTAACCTCTGAACTTAGGTCAGGACCCCTCGAGCCAACAATTCACATGGTTAGATTCGTATGTTGGAAGGATGAATACAAAGATGAAGACCGTATAACACATATGTTCGAATATAGGTTGCATGAAGTGTTCATGATTTTACACATGATCCCTTTATACAAATGGCAGTTACCATGCCTTACAATCCATACATATGATCCTATCTAGGTGGATGGTTGCGCCCATGCCGTGTATTCATGTGTTATTTAATTCCTATTCAGTAGTGTCCTATAAGGAATATTTATAGTAGATATGTCTCATATTGTATCATGTTAGATTTTTAGGTCTCTTGGTTGTGGTTTTTCAAATTCCTTTCCTTGACTAATAAATAATCTCAACCATCACTTCTCATTCTTCTTTCATGTTTTAGGGGGAATCCACTAAATAATAGTTTGTTGTATTTCCTAATTCCCTATCCAGAGTGTCTTCCTTTGTGTCACTCATGCCACAAATTTTTCAAAATGAAAAAAGTTTTGAAATCATACTCACCATGAATAACATGCTAAAAACATCCCTGAAGAAGAAAAAAAGAAATGCTTTGAAGCCTTCCAACAAAAGCTTGTGAAAACCCTAATCTACAAGCCTAATGCGTTTCTCTCCTATATAGCCTCATGCTTGTCACCCTGTGTGTAACTTTGAAACAATGTTGGAAGGGCAGGAATTAAAGTGAAAATTCATGTTGGTCCTCTTTAGACAAGTTCTCCCAAAATGGAGCAATAGATTCTTCCTCTAGAAGTGTTGAGAATGGTAGTCTGGAATTAGTTGGCTGAAGATTAAGTCAAATTCTTGCATTTTTGAGTCGTTGATCATACGTTTAAGGACTTCCCCTTTAATATATATACCTTCCTCCTTGTTTTGTGGATAATTAATGTTACACCAATTTTTGGTAATCTAACCTGTTACTATTAGATGGAAAAAAGTACACCATGTAAGACCAATTTTACCCTATGTAAAATTGCTTTCACTATGAAAAATAACTTAGTAATCCATAATTTATTAATTTTTTTTTGGCCTAAACAGGAAACCCCACGAGGAAATATTGGATAAATCCATATTTGTTTGATTTTCCTCAAGGAATAATTAGTTAAACAACAATTTAATTAATATTCCTGGTCATATTTAACCCAAAATGGGAAAATTAATTAGATAAATGATTATTTATCTTATTATTTTCTAGGAATAATTATTTAAACCTTATTTAAATAATATTCCTTCTTAAATTTGACTAAAAAATTTGTAAATAATTAAATAAATCATTTTTTATTTAATTATTACTCAACCACATCCTTAAAATAATAAATAAATCATTTATTGATTTATTATTTACAAATAGAGGGATTTGACCAAATTCAAATTATTTTTCCCTCCAACAAATATAATAAAATATTCCACAAAAGTTGGATCTAGATTTGGTTAATAATATTTTAATTATGCACCAATATCTAGACTAACTCAATATTTTGTTATAAATAGAATGGTTTTTCCATTCACTCGCTACATTTTGTTCCCTAAAGATCACTTTGGATCTATACTTTTGGTTTGACTTTGATCCTCCATCATTGTCATATTTTGCTACCATTTTTTTTAGCTCCCTTTGAGTTCCATTTTTTGTATGGGTTTTCTACACCATCAAGAGAGAGAGACCTTAGATCTGAAGTGCTGAGGACATACAAGAACCCATCCCATTGAGGGGTACTCGTAACATCTTACTATGTTCCCTTCCCATGTGTCAAAAATACAAAAATTCCTTAAAGATATTCTTGTCTTGTCTATTGGATGCATGGAGAAACTCTTTCTTTTATTTATTGCTTAATGTATTTTACTACATAGATCTATATTTTGTAGCATTTATCTTGGTCAAATAACTAAAAATCTAAAGAAATTGGCAACCATGTTTGATGTTAGGGTTTTTTTCTATGCACAGCTAAAGTGATTTTTTTTCGTACGCTTGCGATTAGAATTCATCCTAACAACTAGCGACTCCACAAGAGTTTATGATTATGACCTCTGTCATTTTTTCAGATCCCTGCATGACCATATTCTTCAAACCTTAGGATTTTTCCTCAACTTCTTTTCTTTCTTTTTTTTATGTTGTTTTTAACCTATAAAACCTTAAAACAATAAAAAGTCTAACTTACATGTGTTTTCAGATCTATTACATAGGTGATAGACATCAGCCGCAACTGAGATGAAATTTTTTTCTGAAACCTACTCCCGAGAGTGCCAGCAGTGCAGGTCACACTGTTTGGGCCAAAACCTGTGACTTGGACCTTCAGGACGCAGAAAATAGCCTCAAACCTACGACCTCTGCCGAAATCAGGTCAAAAACTGTGACCTGTACTTTTTGCAGGAATTTTTGCGGGAATTTTTCTGGGTTTGTCTGGGATGTTGTTCAGGGTTTTCTAACCTCTATCTCCACCTATTTTGGACCTATAATTGCTCTATTTTACTCATCAAAGTAGGAACCTAGCCCCCTAGGGCTTTAGTACACTTCCACCCTTTTAGGAGGAGTTTAGCTGAAGCAAGTTGTTTGAAATTTTAGTGTGTTCAACAATTTTTTCAGATCTGATCTTGTACCTTTAGATCCATTTCAGATTGGTTATTCATCCATCCAAAACATCTCTTTTTAGTTTTTTCTGTTCCTCCTCTAGGGTCCCCTTCATTTCCCTCCAGGTTTTATCCTTTCGCCACCTCATTTGCAGCACTTTTCCCTTCGGTTTTTTGCTATTTTCAGCACCTATTTCCAGCAGATCTATCCCTTAGATCTTGTCCCTCCCAACTTTAGATCCTTTGGCTATTTTGGTGTGTTTTTATTAGATTTTTTCCCACCCATAGATTAGTCATTGAGAAACCCGGCCCCTTGGGTTTAGATTGATGCATATTTAGTTGTTTATTTTTTGTTATATTCAGTTTAATTTACTGTTATTTGTAGATTTATTTACAGTTATACATCACACTTTTTATTTTTCTCTACAAATGTTTGGGTTTAAAAATTAAAATTAACACACTTAACACACACACCCTAAGTGAAGAGCGCCTAGTTTACACTGCCAGGCAAAGACTATAACATTATAATCATCTGATCCCGCACCTCTCTTCCCTTGTTTCGACAATGTAATCATCTGATCCTGCACCTCCTTACCCTTGTTGGTCTCTCTTCCTTTTGTGATCCGTGTTTGTTCTTCCATCATTGCACCCCCAAGGAATTTATTGGGGAGACTTCTTGGCCTTCATCCTTAGTTTCCGTTAGGAAGACTTACTCCTCCACGTAGGATTCGAGTTAGTCCTCCACTGAGTCCCCATTCTGACACTGCTTATGGTTCATTGGGTTCCCCTTCTGGTTCTATCCCCAGTTCTCCCCCTATCACCTTCACCATGTCTGGTTCATGACCTAATGCTGGTGGTAGCCCTAGCCCTAATGTTGGGAATACTGCTAGTGGGACCACGACAGGAACTATCCCATCTCCTCCCTTGCCCCCTTATATGGTAGGTCTTAGTCTTCTCGATTTTAACCAGTTGATCAATGACCCCATACACCATGATCTTGGTTGTCCTGCTATGCCAACCAAGCTCCCTTCCGACATCCCCAAGTTTGAAGGTCTTGCTAGAGAAGATCCTACAAACCATGTTCGATCTTTCAACATGTGGTGTTCGTCTAACTCCATCACCGATGACTCTGTCCGTATTTGGTTGTTCCAACATATGCTTTTCGGAGAAGCTTCTAAGTGGTATGTTGACCAACCCTCCTCCTCTCATACTACTTTTACGACTCTTGCTCGGGATTTTTTGTCTTACTTCTAGTTTCCCCTTCGTTATGACACTGGTACCGAAATTTTGACCTCTTTCCTTCAATCATATACGACCCGCCTATCCGATCATGTCTAGGAATGACGGAGAAGAAAGAGCCTATGTCGAGCCCCTACCTTCAAATATTGTGTCTACATGGACTAGTTCATCAGATCCCTTTTGCATGCTATTGGAAAATATGTCGCATCTCATCTCCCTCAGACTGAAGAAGTGGCTCTCCAGATTGAATTAAAATATGACCTGATCTATGCACAGTCGGGTTATGTTTATACTGTCTTAATTGATCTCCCTAGACTCGGTGATTCCAATGCACCGAGGGCATCCGATGCCACCGACGGTATCGTTGGAGCCCTTTCTCATCTGTACACTCATCCTCCCATGGGTTATGGTTTCCCTTGGGGAGGAGCCAACTCCTCTAGCACTTTTTCCCCTTCAGGTAGCATGTATCCAAGATACGACATGCCTCCTCTTTTTGCCCAATCTATTTACCACAATGTTACCCAACCTCCTTATTATCCATATCCACATCCTGGTGCTCTAGCTCCTCCAACATTAGCAACCCCGCCTCACTTTCCTTCTCAATCCCCGCAACAACAGCCACCACCCCCCTAGGGGTAGGTGTATGCACAACCGGGCGCAAATAATCCTCCTACTTCCAAAATGAAGAGGAAAGGCACCCAAAATAAATTTTCCCCAGGTAATCCAGGACCCAATCCCTAAGGGAATGCACCTAACACCGCTAACTAGCAATAGGGCACTCAGCCCAAGTAGGACAAGCCTGTTCGCATGAATAAGCCTTCTTCTTGTTGCAGTGTCTATGGTCATTACACCCACGATTGTCCTCTTTTACCTCAGATGCGTCAAATGTGGGAGAGTCAAGCAGCATACCAAGGAAAACAAGCCTCCCCTTCGGTTCCTCCCAATGCTACACCTATCTAGCTGGCTGTGTTTACCAGTCCTTTCCCTTAGCAAGGATTCGTGGCTACCCAACCACTTGAAGGTTAGGCGGCCACTCAACCTCCTCCATTTGGTACCTTCGATTACCATATTCTCATGATGAACTCTGACCAACCCATTACCGTTGACCTCAACCTTCAGACTCAGTCCCATCAGTACAACAAGCCTCCCAATACGTCTGCCCCCAAGCACCCTTCTTTAGGTTCCACGGAGCCTCTTTTGAAAACCAATGGTCCTTTACAGATCCCTCAACCTAAGGCAGAGGTTCATAGAAATATCCCTAAGGGACCGTTACATTGAAACGCTGCTTCAGGCAAAGATGCCCAGTCATATAGTCTAGTAGATGATTTGACACAATCTCCTGCTGCCATCTCAATGCTAGAACTCCTCCAGTCATGCCCTTCACAATGAAAAGATTTAATAACTTCCATGGACGCTATGGATCCTTTAGATGATTGTTTTACCATCTTTGATGTTGACCAGTTAGAACATCCTCCCTTACCTTCTTCCGTCGCCTTCCAAATCCCTGCCAAGATCCGGAATGCCAACGTCTCTCGTTGTATCATTGATGAGGGGGCATCCACTTGTGTGATGTATACTTTGGTTTGGAAGAAACTCATATATATTGAGTTGGCCCCTTCCATTATCACCCTCCGAGCGTGGGATGGCCACTCTTCCCAGCCCATTGGAATGTTCCGTAATTGTCCTATTACTCTTGTAGGCAAGAATTTTTATGTCCTTGATACCCCCTTAGATTACAACATTATATTGGGTCGTAGCTACACTTATGTGATGTCTATTTTCCCATATGTGGTTCAGCGCAAGATGTCCTTTCCTCACAATGGAAATATAGTCACCATCGACCAGTTGACATATTACGAAATGAAGTCTCAAACCTCCCCTGAGTCCATCATCTCTTCAATGGCCAATAAACAAATAGTCAAATATTTGACCAGTGTTTCACTGGGAGTCTACAAAGACTCCTCTTTTGTTGGTTCTTTCCCTAGTCTTCCTCCTCCTGTCTCCGATCCTAGCTTGTCGAATGTTTCCATGACGCAATCGTCTCAGGCTTCCCTCAACTGGCCATCTTCGACTAGTCATCAACCCCACCCTTTGCGACCTGCTCCTAGCACCTCGACTCAGCCCTCATGACCCCCTTCTGAAGCCCCCTCATCTGCAGTTGGTATCCATGAGCCTCTCTACCCTCTCGGCACGGTTCCTCCTAGCCTTATCCATCTTGGAGCTGTCTCGCTTGGCCATTACCCCTTCGGTCAGATACTGCTCCTATCTCCCCTTCCTAGAGTGTTTTCGGTACTTGTTATGGCTGCCTTATCCCTTCATAACCTAACCCTGAGGATTCCAGTCTGGTACATTAACCCCCCAGCCGCTACCCCACCTGGTCAGCCCAAACCTTATCTTGCTCTGACCCTAGTTCAACTGGTCCCCATGACTGCTCCCTATTCTACTGTGCCTCAACCACCTCAACATGAGTCTCCTCCTATTACAACATCTTTGGGTGAAGGGGAAAATCTCACAAGAAGGCACCTAAAGACAAGGATGCCCCAACTAACCCTGCTCCTCCTCAGCCTCCAAAAGTGTACACCTTCGTGTGCTTTGTGTGATGTTGTCGGTCGTGCCACTCGTAATTGTCCTGAATTTCCTTGTCTCAAGCCCATGGTCAAAAAATCATTTCTTGAGTCTAATATCCTAGAATTCCATGTTACATTACCTGATGTAGCTAAGAAACTCAAGACTTGGCACACAAATCACCCTTGTGCTTTGTGTGATTTCCATGGCCACTATACTTACCTTTGTCCTTGCCTTGAAGAGTACCACTCCTCTTTGTAAGTAGTTCGCCAATTCGAGGCCATGCGCAACGAGTACAGCGCTCCCTTATTTGTGCATTTTTCTTTAGTAGAACCAGAGGACACATCCACTCCGATAGACATTCCCCCTACGAATGTTGAAATGACAGAGTCTTCGGCTACTCTCCACTACCTGTCATCACCTATGAGATCCATGGTGGAAGACCCCTCTGCGACTTCCCCTTTTGTTTCGCCTAACCTCCCTTCATCGATCACCTTGGGATCAACATTGGTGGATCATTCATCTACTTGTTTTTTTTTCACCCCTTGTGATGATGCGCATGTGAACCTATTTTCTCATAATGATGACTCAGGTAGCTTCACCGCATCCGGTGGTCCTTCTTCCACCAGTCACCCCATTTTCTGTTACGATGACGAAATTATGGAAGCACTCACCACCCCTAACTTTATCTATCCCCCCTTACATTGAACCCATGCATTCGAACCACATACACCTCGTGGCCATTACATTGAAACCCAATTTTTGGGTAAGAGGGCACCCATATTTGAGAGTCTAGGAGAAGTAATTCTCCACAACTCTCCTAGTGTATCTCGTCGTGTCGACTCTAGTACAATTATTCTTCCCCATTCAGAATAACCTCTATAGTCCCATATCACTTCAAATCACTCTAGGGATGATACTCCTCATCGTTCCTTCATCTTACATCAACAACCCAGTCCCCTAGACATTTTTGTTGACCAACCTTTGGGTTTTCTAAGAGAGCACCAGTTCATTATCTCCAAATTCACTCTTTGGGATAGTGACACCATGTATGCCAACCTAGAAACTTAAGTCCATTTGCTTCATATATGCAGTACCCACAGAGATTGGTAATCCTCCATTCCCTTTCTTGAACTACATAACCATAACGAAAACAAATGGCACACCATGTCATAAAAATGTGTTTAGATTCCCTCTTTCTAAATACATTTTGGCATGACCATAACATGCTTGGGGGCACCTATGCCCCTCAACCATAAAAATCCCAGCTCTGAGCCAAAAATAGCACTAAAACCCCCTTTCTTTGAGAGTTCATGTTAGGACTCCGTAGTTTGCAAGATTGGCAAGTACAAACACTGCAGAGCCTACATCAAAACCATTGAGGACCTAGCCATCCTAGATTCAGAGAGGGATATCTCTATTTATGTGTTTAAAGATGTGATATTTAAGGTTTGAAGTGTGATTTTAGGCTAGTTATGAAGAACAAGGGTTGTTGTTTTGTTTTGTTTGGGCAAGGATATTATGAAGATGAAGGAAGTCTTTATGAAGGGTGAAGATGTAAGTAGGTGAAAGAATGTTTCAGTTGATAAGATAGGCAAGGAGCAGCATCAATCCATTGGGCTATGGAGTCATAATAGGGTTTAATTAAAACAGCAAGGTTCAAGAGTGGTCCATGGGGCAAGTCATCTATGTCAAAGGATCTCTTTAAGTTGATTTTATAGAATGAAACATTAAAAAGTGAAGTGAGGGAAATTTGAACAGATGAAGAAAAAAAGAACAACCTAACATCAAGTAAGTACTTTGAGACTATCTTGCTTTTGGCATGCACTTAAGAAAAGACACAAAATTAATCTAAGATCAGGTAAGTACTTTTAAACTATCCTGCTTTTGATGTAATTTCAAGAGAAAACATTTAATACATACAAAATAGCTTAAGATCAAGTAAACACTTTTAACTTAGCCTGATTTTAGCATATTCAAAGGGGGAACATTCAAGATAAACACAAAAATTAGTCTAAGATTAGGTAAGTACTTTGAAACTAGCCTGCTTTAACCATACTCGTAAGGGAACTTTTCAAAGAAATTGTTGTAGAAGAAACCAAAGGACAGGGCTAACCATAGACTTCCGTAGCTCAATCTTTAATTACCAAACTTATCAAGAACATTAAAAAACAATATCTCAAGTTGTACTCAGGAAAAATGAGCTTGCCATCACTTCACTTGTTATACTCCATTGAATCATCTTTAAATAAAAAATCAACAGAAAACATGAAAGATAAATATTTTCAGTGAGATTTAGGGTATTTCAGAAGTAAATCCTAATCTATGTTTGTTGTTCTTTATCAGAGAAAAGTGGACAAAATGGAAACAAAATAAAATAACAATTTACAGTGAGGAACAAATCACCATTGACATAGACCAGGATCCCATAAATCAACTATTTGTATTTGATGTTCAAACCAGTTACAATCTTCAAGTCCAATGGGCCTCTACAACTTCAAACTTCTCATCTCAGCTTATGTGTCTTCAATTACAAACAGAGCTATAGCAGTTTCAAAAAACTATTTACGTGCAATGGATATCCAGAGACCAACCCCTATAATGTCTTCTATAACAGTATTTATAGAAGAATCAAGAGGTGGAGTGCAAGAAGCATTCATTAGCTCAATTAATACAAAGTAATGGTGCCTTGACCTTTGGGAGATATAAGGGAGAATATTTCAAGTGATCATCTCTATTTTAATTATTTTTACATTAATTTTCATCATCCTTAATAATTATTGTTGACTTTGGGTGCTTTGGTAGACTAATCAGAAATTCTGAGCTGTCTTTGGCAAAAGATCTCTGACCGTGCATTCATTATGTATTCTTTTGCAAAAATAAATCTCCAGGTGGCAATTTAGTGGTTGGGGATTCAATTAGCACCTCTGATGTGGCACTGAGGTGTCCTTCATTATTTTTTCTTCTTTCATTTCCTTTAAAACACCGATTTACTTTATTATTTTTGTTTATTCCTGAATAGGCTCTCTGTTTAGCTTTAAGCCTTTTATACTTTATTAAAATTTTTCTAATTGTGCCTATCTGTTTATCTGTGTTTAACACCTTTAATCCCTTTATTATGCTCTAATTATTCAATTGATTGATCCTCACTGTGTTTCCGTTTGCTGGCAGGTGCATGGGCATGTCTTGGGTTTCATAGTATAACCAATGCTCATGAGGCACGGGTCGAACCATGATTTTGAACCCTATGGATTCCCTTTTCTTCGTGAATATTGGCTTGAGGATCATCATCCTTGGCCCTTGGTCACCTGATCATGATTGTGGGATGGCTCTGTAGCCTATTTTTCATGAAACCTGCAACATAAGAGAAACGTTTAGATAAATCCTGCGTTTAGAGGTTAAACTGCTTTCAGAGGCTGGGCGGGGTGGAGGAGCGATGCAAAGGAGGAGTGATTATGCAGGCGGAGGAGTCCCATGGAGAAAAATGGGTGAAAATGTAGTTTAAACTATATTTGACGCGATCTGGGGAAAGAGTGGTTTTTCAGAAAACCAAGAGTGGTTTTTGCGCAATGATTAGCCAGTAATCGGTTTTCCCTAGAAGGAACATGATACCATAGATTAACCGACGCGTGTCCTTTCGAAAAATACCGGTATCACGTAGAAGCTATGTGTTGGAGGAGGGAGGTAGAAATTCACGTGATATGCATCGTCAACCATTTGATTGGAGGCTCCAAATCCAACGGTGGAGGTGGAGTGCGACATGCAGAGAGATGCGGAGTAAAATAGACAGGCGGGGTCCATGGTGATGTATGAAAACGTGTCATTTAGTGGGTTAGTTCAAATGGCGGGATGTTTATATCAGGTTAAGTCAGGAACACTGATCGGATCTGATCAACGATCAAGATTGATCTCGGGCTAATGAAAAATAGAGGCATGTGGAGACACGAAGTGATGATATTTTGTGCAATGGCCATTGATCTCAAGGGATGGACGGTTGAGATCTAAAGTGGGTTGATGAAGGAATGAAGGCTTGAAGGAGTGAAGAGGCCCAATGATATTTTAGCTGCAAAGATCAACGGTCACAATTTATTTAGACAAATGGTTGGAAATCAGGAAAATACGAAGGCAGAGTGGCTTTGGTCGAGAAAATAAAAAGGGAAAAGGGGCTTATGAAATAAGGTGCGGGAGGGGTTCTATGGGAAGACATGGAGACCACTAGCGGTGATGAAGGGGGCTTAGTTTTTTAAGTGCCTGGTTATAGCAGTTGGGTTTTATGGAGAATAGAGGCTGAGGGCTAAGCCGAAAGGCGCTTAAGCCCTCTTTGTTAAAAATGAGCTTTTTAGGCCAAAAACTGGGTTTTTTGCCTTAATTGGGGGTTCCGATAGGAGGGGAAGGAGGGTTTTAAAACTGATAAAGGAAATTTATTAGCTTTGAAGGGAAAAATGAAGGGTAAAAGGGGATTTTTTAGAGGTAGATGGAGGATAAAAAGGGTCAAAATGAGTGAATGAATTGATGAAAGAGGAGTTTATTTGGGGAAAAATCTTGCAGGGGGAAACAATTTTAAATTGGTTTTTTTATAATGAAATAGCAGTGAATATTACTTGCAAAGTTCAAATAGTACAGGAAGACTTCATGAATGAGGAGTTTTTCATGAAAAAAATCTCTTGAAGGCTTAGGAAATATTTTTAGCCATCATTTTCTTGGTCAAAAAATTACTGATGGCTAATAGTGGCTCCACTTGGGGATGTCAGCTCCTTGGAGGTGTCAAGAATATTCAGAATATGATCTCTGGGATGTAGACCTGTGCCTTACCCATTGACCACCTTTTCTTCTTTGATCATACAGCTTTGAGAGATGATCAGTTATTTCCCAAACAACTACCTACATAGCCTACTTCCTATCATTTTCTCTTCAGCAGGCGCATTTGGACTTGCAGACCTTAAACATCAACATTTTATTCTTTTTGAAAAACAGGAAAAACCAATCTAATTCTGCCCTTATTTCTTCCATGAGTTCAGATTAGGCTGTTGAACTCATAAATTCTCTACCTAAGCTACTATTTTCCAGGATTATACTGTCTGACAAATTTTATTCTCTATCTTCTAACAAAAAAATTTAAACACATCCAAACTAGGGTTAAACTGTCTCATTTGCTATGGGTCCATGGCATAAAGACAAGCTGCACACAGACCTTATTTTTTAGATTTTAAAACAAAATTGTGAAGGATTAAGATCTGAAAATTTTAAGACATCCTTTATTCTTTTTGTAGCTTTGATTTTGATCTTTTTGAGTTGTTCTTCTCTTTTCTCTTGGTTCAGAATTTGAGCATATTAGAACCAATATTTTATATCCTAATCTAATCTACTAATAAGCCAAGATTAAAAAATTTGGAAAATCTTCTTCACTAACCTATCAGTAGAAAAATTGAAATCTATCTCAATCATGATTAGGATGTATGACTAAAATAGCAGAGTTTTGTTTTGGTAGTGGGATTTAAGCTTTCACACTTTCAAATTTTCCTTTATTTTTTGGTATGGGGTTATACCTTTCTTGTTTTATTTCTTCCCTCCTTTTCCTTTTCTATTGTTTTTGTCTTTTCTCTTTCTTCAAATTGAAAAATAGTGTTATAAAGGAAAAAAAATGATATGGAAATCAGGAGGGGTGGTTTCTCTACTATCAATATGTTCACCTTTATCTTGGGATGAAGGTGGGGACTCAAAGTCTATCTGATCTATATCATCAAGTGACCTAGTTCTGAGTGGGTTTCTTAAGTCAAATTTTGAATCTTGTAGAGCTGTAAGGTTTTCAGGAACAGAATTAGCTCTATGGACTGGCCTGACAACAATTGAAGTTTTGGCTTTAGGAGATTTCCTAAGTATAATTTCCAGATTTTCAACTATCTCAAGAGGGTTTGGGTCAGGATAGGCTCTAGTATGAACTCTTCTAGAAGCCACTATGTTGTGTTTTAAGACCCAATGATAAGAAAATTTTACCCAAATATGACAATCTTTGTTAGGCTAACTGATCTTTTAACATGACAACTCAGTCATCAATGTTTTCTTAATTGATTTTATATGATGTTATGATAGTAAAGGGTTTCCCATTGGAGTATTTAGGTCAATTCAATATTTTGGAGTTGCCAGGTGGAAATTTTTAGCTTTTGAAGGTAAAATGTTTTATGGTCCACCACCATTAATAGGTTTGAATACCAATCTGAAATATTTTTGGGTTTTCTGAGTTTTTATAGTCCTGTGGTATATGAGAGTGTCCTAAATCTGTTCTAGCACTTAGCTACGGTGGTGAGACAGACAGAGTTTACTCTGTGGCTTACTAGATGATTTCTCCAATGTTTGATAAGGGTCTGTAAGAATCCTAAAGGTTAATTAGTTTTTCACTGATTCAGACAAGTCCTATCATGATTACCAACATGCTTGGTAGTGCTTGAAGAAAACTATTCATTCAGTAATGGATACTGAGTGTTTAGTTTTAAGGATTTTACTTAGATATCCCCAGTATGGTCGCCAGTATGTTAGGACTCCGTAGTTTGCAAGATTGGCAAGTACAAACTCTGCAGAGCCTACATCAAAAACGCTTTGGAATTTGAGGACCTAGCCATCCAAGATTCAGAGAGGGATCTTTCTATTTATGTGTTTAAATATGTGATCTTTAAGGTTTGAAGTGTGATTTTAGGCTAGTTATGAATAACAAGGGTTGTTGTTTTGTTTTGGTTGGGAAAGGATACTATGAAGATGAAGGAAGTATTTATGAATGGTGAAGATGTAAGTAGGTGAAAGAATGTTTCAGCTGATAAGATAGGCAAGGAGAAACATCAATCCATTGGGCTATGGAGTGATAATAGGGTTTAATTGAAACAACAAGGTTCAAGAGTGGTCCATGGGGAAAGTCATCTATGTCAAAGGATTTCTTTAAGTTGATTTTATGGAATGAAACATTAAAAAGTGAAGTGAGGGAAATTTGAACAGATGAAGAAAAAAAGAACAACCTAAGATCAAGTGAGTACTTTGAAACTATCCTGCCTTTAGCATGCACTTAAGGAAAGACACAAAAGTAATCTAAGATCATGTAAGTACTTTTAAACTAGCCTGCTTTTGATGTACTTTCAAGAGAAAACATTTAAAACAAACAAAATAGTTTAAGATCAAGTAAGGACTTTTAACTTAGCCTGCTTTCATGATATTCAAAGGGGGAACATTCAAGATAAACACAAAAAGTAGTCTAAGATCAGGTAAGTAATTTGAAACTAGCCTGCTTTCAACATACTCTTAAGGGAACTTTTCAAAGCAACTGTTGGAGAAGAAGCCAGAGGACAGGGCTAACCATAGACTTCCCTAGCTCAATCTTTAATTACCAAACTTATCAAGAACATTCAAAAACAATATCTCAAGTTGTACTCAGGAAACATGGGCTTGCCAACACTTCCTTAGTTATACTCTATTGAATCATATTTAAATAAACAATCAGTAGAAAACATGAAGGATAAAGATTGTCAGTTAGATTTAGGGTACTTCAGAAGTAAATCCTAATCTATATTTTTTGTTCTTTATCAGAGAAAAGTGGACAGAATGGAAACAAAATAAAATAACAATTTATAGTGAGGAACACATCACCATTGACATAGACCAGTATCCCATAAATCATCTATTTGTATTTGATGTTCAAACCAGTTACAATCTTCAAGTCCAATGGGCCTCTACAACTTCAAACTTCTCATCTCAGCTTATGTGTCTTCAATTACAAACAGAACTACAAAAATTTCAGAAAACTATTTACATGCAACAGATATCCAGAGACAAACCCCTATAATGTCTTCTACAACAACATTTATAGAAGAATGAGGAGGTGGAGTGCAAGAAGGGTTCATTAGCTCAATTAATACAGAGTAATGGTGCCTTGACCTTTGGGAGGTCTAAGGGAGAAGATTTCGAGTGCTCATATATGTTTTAATGGTTTTTACATTAATTTTCATCATCCTTAATTATTATTGTTGACTTTGGGTGCTTTGGTAGACTGATCATAAATTCTGAGCTGTCTTTGGCAAAAGATATTTGACCGTGCATTCATTATGTATTCCTTTGCAAAAAAAAATCTGCAGGTGGCGATTTAGTGGTTGGGGATTCAATTAGCCTCTCTAATGTGGCACTGAGGTATCCTTCATTGTTTTCTCTTCTTTCATTTCCTTTAAAACACCTATTTACTTTATTATTTGTGTTTATGCCTGATTAGGCTCTCTATTTAGCTTTAAGCCTTTTAGACTTTATTCAAATTTTTCTAATTGTGCCTATCTGTTTATCTATTTTTAACACCTTTAATCCTTTTATTATGCTCTGATTATTCAATTGATTGTTGCTCACTATGTTTCCGTTTGTTGGAAAGTGCATGGGCGCGTCAAGGGTTTCATAGTATAACCAATTCTCATGAGGCACGGGTCGAACCATGATTTTGAACCCTATCGATTCCCTTTTCTTCTTGAATATTGGCTTGAGGATCATCATCCTTGGCCCTTGGTCACCTTATCATGACTGTGGGATGGCTCTGCAGCCTATTTTCAATGAAACCTGCAACATAAGACACACGTTTAGATAAATCCTGCGTTTAGAGGTTAAACTTCTTTCAGAGGTTGGGCGGGATGGAGGAGCAATGCAGAGGAGGAGTGATTATGCGGGCAGAGGAGTCCCATGGAGAAAAATGGGTGAAAATGTAGTTTAAACTGTATTTGGCACGATTTGGGGAAATAGTGGTTTTTCGGAAAACCAGGAGTGATTTTCATGCGATGATTAGGTAGTAAGAAGTTTTACTTGAAAGGAACGTGATACCATAGATTATTCAAGGCGTGTCCTTTTGGAAACCGCCAGTATCACACGGAAGTTGCGTGTTGGTGGAGGGATGAAAAAATTCACCTGATATGCGTCGTCAACGATTGGATCAGAGGCTCTAGATCCAATGGTGGAGGTGGAGCGTGACAGGAAGAGAGATGTAGAGTAAAATAGACAGGGGGGGTCCATGGTGATGTATGCAAACATGTCATTTAGTGGGTTAGTTCAAATGGCTGGATTTTTATATCAGGTTAAGTTAGGACCATTGATCGGATCTGACCAACGATCAAGATTGATCTCGGGCTAATGAAAAATAGAGGCATGTGGAGACAAGAAGTGATGATATTTTGCGCGATGGCTGTTGATATTGAGGGATGGACGGTTGAGATCTAAAGCAGGGTGATGAAGGAATGAAGGCTTGAAGGAGTGAAGAGGCCCGATGATTTTTGATCTACAAAGATCAATGATCATGATTTATTTAGACAAATGGTTGGGAATCAGGAAAATACGAAGGTAGAGAGGCTTTGGTGGAGAAAATAAAAAGGGAAAAGGGGCTTATGAAATAAGGTGCGGGAGGGGTTCTATGGGAAGACATGGAGACCAAGAGCGGTGATGAAGGGGGTTTAGTTTTTGAAGCACCTGGTTATAGGACTTCGGTTTTATGGAAAACAAAGGCTGAGGGCTAAGTGGAAAGGTGCTTAAGCTCTGTTTGTTAAAAATGAGCTTTTTAGGCTAGAAACTAGGTTTTTTGCCTTAATTGGGCGTTCCGATAGAAGGGGAAGGAGAGTTTTAAAACTGATAAAGGAAATTTATTAGCTATGAAGGGAAAAAACAAGGGTAAAAAGGGATTTTTCAGAGGTAGATGGAGGATAAAAAAGGTCAAAATGAGTGAATGAATTCATGAAAGACGAGGTTATTTGGGGAACAATCTTGCAGGGGGCGGCAATTTTAACTTGGTTTTTTTTTATAATGAAACAACAGTGAAGATTACTTGAAAAGTTCAAATAGTACAAGAAGACTTCAAGAATGAGCATTTTTTCATGAAAACAATCTCTTGAAGGCTTAGGACATATTTTTAGCCATCATTTGCTTGGTAAAAAATTTACTGATGGCTAATAGGTCTCACTTTTCAGGTCATTTTCTAGGACAGATTGTAGTTTTCTGCCCAGTACCTACTACCCAGGTCACATAACGAACCCCAAAAAGTCCGACTTGGCCTCTTCATTGGTTGTAGGTGCCTAAACTGAAATTTTGATCCCCTTAAATGAAAGAGTTGGGTTAGGCCACTTACCTACAATTGATGGATCTCTATTCCAACGATCGTTTTATCCGCTACGATTGCTGCAAGATTTAGGGCCTTTGATCCTCTCTAAATTCACCACAGCTACACTTGTAAATGAGTGAATTTAGAGGGAAAATGCCTTATTAAAAGAGAAACCCCATATTTTTCTTTCACCCACTATGGCCAGACTGTAGCTTAGTTTGACAAACCGTCCATACCGTTGGAAAGCTCTCACCGAGTTCTCAAATGGGTATCCTTTAGTTTTTTGTGATTTGATACCTCACCTGGACACATTTTTTCCAAGAAGGGTCACTTCACCACTCCTCAAAATCAAATTTCTTCACTTGAAACACTTGTACTTCGGGCACCACTTTTCCTCCATACTTTTCCATGCTTATGTCAATTTTCATCATGATTAACCATCTTGTACTCATGTTTTTATGGTCCCCACTATATCTTTTTCTGTGTTGAAGCATCATTGAGTCGCCCTAGTTTAGAGCATCCAAATTGAGTCATAATCACATCCATGGAGTCTATCCCGAGTCTCTTTGTATCCTGCTATAGTCCTCCATTCTTCATTTCCTGGTTCCTCTCTTGTGTCACACATTATGGCCTTCAGTCCTATTGTCCCCTGTCCCCTTTCAAACTGTGTCAGTTGTTGCCAGGTCATCTATGCCCTTCATGCTATAACAAGGGAAGTCGTCACCCCACTACTCAGTATCCCCCATTCCATCATCATCCTTGGTTTCAGTGTGTCAGTCGCTCTACTATTATCTCTCTTTCCTTAGTTGAGCATCCCTTATTGCCTAACCTATATCAGACCTCCTTCTGTCAACATCAGCTCATTCATTCCAGAAGATAGGTCTAGAGGGTGGTGTACCTTGGTACCATCTTCCACTCTTGTTCGGTGCCTCAAATCAGGCAAAGGGACTCCTTATCACCCTTTGAATTGATTTTTTCTCAGCTCCAGCTCCTTACGACATGATGTAGATCTATATACTTGATGGTTCAGTGATGCAGCAGATTGTACTGGTGATTCCCGGTTGTGTGTGAGATGTTTCAGACCTCAAGAGGGGGTGGACCTTCATGCCCGGATGACCACTTCATTACAACCTTCAATGCAGCTCCATATATTTGGTGGTTTCGACCTTAGCCGCTTGTAGTGCCTTTTAGTTTGCATGTATCATCTAGATTTTCAGAGCCCTCTACTGTTTGCAGGGTCTCTTTGGTTGTACTTATATCTCATGTACTTATATATTATTGTATAATTCCTAGCTGTTATCCCAGGAAAAATATGTATGTGGCATCCATTATCATGTTTTTATCTGGCTCATGTTCATGACATCATGTATTATATAGTTCAGTCCCTTACTTACTGGACGCATTATTCTTTGTACCTTTTCTCGGTGGGCATCGCTATGCTTCCCTTGCCTCTTGTAGCACAGGTACTCACTCATAAAAGAGACTTGTTGCATCTGTAAGTTTCACCTCCTCAGGGTCTTGTCCTTTAGTGCTTTGGTATACCTTATATTTCTCTCTCTTTGACTTCCCCTTCTATGTCTAGTGATTGAGTTCTCACAACGTACTTCGGTCATACCATTAGCTCCTAATGCTCGCACGCTGGAGGGTAATCTGTTACACCAATGGTTGGTCATCTAACCTGTTACTATTAGATGGACCAAAGGACACCATGTAAGACCAATTTTACCCTAAGTAAAATTTCTTTCACTATGAAAAATAACTTAGTAATCCATAGTTTGTTAAGTTTTTAATGGTCTAAATAGGAAACCCCATAAGAAAATATTGAATAAATCCATATTTGTTTGATTTTTGTCAAGGAATAATTAGTTAAACAATAGTTTAATTAATATTCCTGGTCATATTTAACCCAAAATAAGAAAACTAATTAGATAAATCATTATTTATCTTATTATTTTCTAGGAATAATTATTTAAACCTTATTTAAATAATATTCATTGTTAAATTTGACTAAATCATTTATAAATTATTCAATAAATCATTATTTATTTAATTATTACTCAACCACATCCTTAAAATAATAAATAAATCATTTATTGATTTATTATTTACAAATAAAGGGATTTGACAAAATTCAAATTCTTTTTCCCTCAAACAAATATAATAAAATATTCCATAAAAGTTGGATCTAAATTTGGTTAATAATATTTTAGTTATGCACCAAGATCTAGACTAACTCAATATTTTTTTATAAATAGAGGGGTTTTTCCATTCACTCACTACCTTTTGTTGCCTAAAGATCACTCTGGATCTATACTTTTGTTTTGACTTTGATCCTCCATCATTGTCATATTTTGCTACCATTTTTTTTTAGATTCCTTTCAGTTCCATTTTTTGTCTAGTTTTTCTACACCATCAAGAGTGAGAGATCTTAGATCCGAAGTGCTGAGGACATACCAAAACCCATCCCATTGAGGGGGATTGGTAACATTTTTCTATGTTCCCTTCCGAGGTATCAAAAATACAAAAATTCTTTAAAAATATTCTTGTCTTGTCTATTGGATGCATGGAGCAACTCTTTCTTTTATTTAGTGCTTAATCTCTTTTACTGCATAGATATAGATTTTGTAGAATTTATCTTGGTCAACTAACTACAAATATAAAGAAATTGGCGGCCATCTTTGATGTTAGGGCTATTTTTTTATGCACAGCTCAAGTGAGCTTTTTTCGTATGCTTGCGATTAGAATTCATCCTAACACTGAATGTCGCCAACTTCCCTATAAATGAATGTGATTCCTTCCCAAAATAGTTGATCATTGCTGGTTGCCTTTCTAGTGATTGAATGCACCAGAATGTTGCCAGAGTTCAAAGAAGAATGAGTAGTTTAAGTATTTTGTTTGGACCTGGGAACTCATCCCGAACGATGCCTCCAACATCAAGGTACCGGTTGTGTGCTTCCCTCTTTAATTTTTAAATAATAAAAAGAAATTTTTACTTTCCATAAGCTTGTCAATGATTACTTGCTTAGTATGATTCTCCTTGATATGTCATATGGTTTACATTAGCATGAAATATAATATGCTTTTTTGTTTCCCATTGTTTAATCTCTCTTGTAGTTATTCGTATGTAAAGGAATAACAAGGAGTGAGCTTGGAAGTAAGGAGATCAAGATTAACATCAACAAGTGACCACATAGGAGTAAGGTAGGTCGTCTTTCTCTCTCATGTCATTCTAATTTAAGCTAGGAGAGTTTGCTCGTTTTTGTCTCATTTGTTACTAGACACACTCATTGGGATAGAGGGATCACTTCTATCCGTAGAAGGGATTTCCTAGATAATTTCCATTATTTTACCCATATGAAAATAATTAATATTTTTTTGTCCAATTTTACCATTTCTATTGGAATAATTAAATAAATCATTGTTTATTTATTATTCTAAAATAAATTCATGTTTTTCCATTGAAATGATTATTAAATCATTGTTTAGTAATGATTTCTATCCCATTGTGACTATATCACCTAGTCATAATTTAAAAAATCATTATTTATTTATTATTCCTTAGTCATTTATTTTTTCTCCCATTAAATAATTATTAAATCATTATTTATAAATTATTTCCAACTTATTTTGACCATATCTCCTATAAATAATTGATAAATCATTTTCATTTATTAATTATTTCAACCATTTTTCTTAATTAAATCAATTATTCCTTATTATTTGAGTTAGTTAACCAAATCAAAACTATTGACTATTTCTCTAATCTTTTATTCCCTCCAAAATAATTAAATACTCATAACAGTTAAATCTTGATCTTGTCAACCAAATATTTTATTATTTGACTAGATCTAGTCTAATATAGTCTTTTATTATAAATAAATATGTTTTTCCCTCACCATTTCCACATGATCACTATGATTTTCATCATTTTGATTTGGAAAAATTTGAGTTGTCTGTCTTGAGCTCTACCATTTTCCTTCCATTGCCCACTTGCAAGCGAAGGAGAGGGAAACAACCACTTGCAATGTAGGGACATAAAAGAACACTCACACAACGGAGGTTTTATAGACCAACATTAGTAATCAATTATCCACATGTTTTTTTTTTCATTAATAAAATAAAAAAATTGTCTTTATATTGGGTTCTATTTCTATAATGTTTAGAACTTATTTTCAACTTATGTGAGCTTTTTACAGGTTCCCCACTAAAATTTGTTCCAAATCTTAATATAATTATTGCATATTGCAAGGTTTTGGCATTGATTTTGGCATTATTTTTGTTGTTAGGTTGTTTAGTCATCGACAATAAAGATATCTGTTTGGCACGTCTACTGATAAATTTACTACTAAAAATTGTCAACAAAAGATGCATTTTATTCTTCAAATTGTATAAAACCAAGCAAAATAAAAGTGAAAATATTGACAAAATAAATTCAAGAATTGGAAATTCTAGACAATTAGTTTAAGGATGAAAATGAAATATTTGAAGGTACCCTAAATTAGTTGCAATAATAAAAAGAGAATCTCAAGAAATAAATAAGAATATAAATAAGAAAAGCTCCAATAAGCAATATGTCTGTTATGTTTTAGCAATGGTCATTGTAAATACTGCAATGAGCCGTGTTGTAAAGATCCATAGGCAATATGTTGAATCTTTGATTAAACTGAGAGGGGGGGGTGAATCAGTTTAATACATGCATTATCCTTTTAAATTTTCACCAGAGTTATTTACAGCTTTAATATGTGAACAATCTTATTTGCAGCCAATATTAATTTATTGTGACACCATACTTAAGTTGAAAGCAGCAAGAAATTAAGCAGATTGAAATAATCACATCAACACATAAGAAGCACACATAGAGACAGCAAATGTAAGTGGAAACCCATAAAGGGAGAAAACCACATCTTATTATTGTTGTGATGCAAAGGCAAGCTCCAACTCCCTCTCACCACTGTTTTCTGCAGGCACCAACCTACGGGAGGCTCTATCCTCAATTCTGCAAGCTACAACTTGCAAGGAAGCACCAACTCCCTTCAATTTTCTGCAGGCACCAACCTACAGGAGGCTCCAACCTCAGTTAGCTACAACTGACAGCTATCAAGCTTCAACTTGATAGGGAAGCTCCAACTTCCTCAATTTAACAAACTGAATGTTTGTTGATTTACCTCTAATATCAGCTCTGTTCTGTAGCTCCTCTTTCTGCTCTTCTTTTCTTGATCTTCTCTGCTTCACTCTTCTGTATTCTGCCTTCTCTTTCTTTACTCTCACCTCTGCTCTAAAAAAAAAACCTCACTCTGCATATCAAGATGATATTATTTATAGATTTCCTCACATGACTGTTTGTATTCTGCTTGGAATTCGAAATGGAAAGTCATGTCTCTTTGCCTTTTGCCTTCTCACTCCTTTTATCAGCTTACTTAGAAATTATAACTGTAGGTGTCAATTTTAACATTACATTGGGAGTTTGTTTTCTCTCGGAGACTTTCCAATGCATCACAAACAATAAAAACGATTAAAACATTTACATTCGAATTACAATGTGAACTCCAGCTCACTCATTTTGTCTCTTGGCTTGCTGCGCATTTGTCTTTTCTCTAACTGTCTCTTTGTCCCTTTCTCTTCTTTGTATGCCTTTCTGTTTATGGCTGCTGCGTAACTCCTGAATTTATGAACTGCATTTTTATTTTATTTTTATACTAGCGCTTTATATATAAATGAATCTGCTGACTGTAATTCAATCCTTTACACGCAGCAAGTGTCTTGTTGATGTGGCGAGTTCCGCAGGCCGGAACATACATATATTACAATTGCATTACATTAATAATCGCCCTCCTGTTAAGCTGAGGCCCGTGGGTCTACAGACCACGCGGCATGTTTTAATACAATCGCAACCACTTTTTATATATATATATATTTATATATAACAGCGCCTTCACAAATTTCCGTTTGCGATTAGAACTGGAACTCAAAACACTTGTTAATCATAGTTAATAAGCCCATCGGGTCCGGGCTTCAATCGCAACATTTTACAAAGTCGTGCGATCAATCGGAGAGTTCCGATTACGATTGAGATTCCGGATGCGATTTGCATATATCAACTCCCGCTTATAACACGATCGGGTCCGCCATTTCAATCGCAGCGTTTTACAAAGTCGTGCGATCAATCGTAGAGTTCCGATTGCGATTGAGATTTTGGATGCGATTAGCAATTAACTGTGGTACATAACTCGATCGGGTCCGCCACTTCAATCGCAGCGTTTTACAAAGTCGTGCGATTGGAACTCGGATGCGATTAGCAATTAACTGTGGTGCATAACTCGATCGGGTCCGCCACTTCAATCGCAATCGCAACTTTCTGTTGTGATGTTCCGCTGCCCTTGCGATCTCCGATTGCGATTGGATGAGGGTCCCACTTTATATTACTTCCTTTCCATTGATCATAACACGCTCCACTTTAATATATATCAATGTATATGCCTTGGACCATTGGAACATATGTAATGCGCTCTATGTATACTCCTGTGTGGGTAGCGATTCCCGGAATGAGATTTGTTTTATGTATCCTTCCGCCTGGGGTTATGCGATTCCCAGAATTTTCTGTGTTATTTGCATTACATTACTGCTGGAGTTAAGTGATTCCTGGAATAATTTTTGTATATGTTTATATATCTTCTTTGCCGCTGGAGTGAAGCGATTCCCGGAATTTTATAACGGCTCTGCTTCTGTCTCTGACTCTGTCTCTGCTGCTCCTGTCGCTCTGCCTCTGCCTCTATTGCTGAGATAACGGTTCTGCCTCTATTATATTCGTTTCCTCTGCCTTCATTTGCTTCTTTACTGCCTCTTTGCTTCAGCGCTACCTCCTTTGCCATCAATGACAACATTTCCAACAGTCTCCCCCTTTGGCATTGATGGCAATCCACTTTCTCTATTTGCTTTCTCTTTCTCTTGTTGCTTGCTCTTTCTGTTTGCCTGCTCTTCCTCCTGTTGTTTGTTCTTCCTCCCCCTTTGACATCAATGGCAAAGGACGACGCCTCATCTCTCCGTATGGGCTCTGTCGTTGTACTTCCTTTTTCTGAGTTACGTTTAGGTCCTCTTCAGCTGAAATTGTACTATGCTGCTCCATAGTGATGTATGAAACTTGTTGAGAGAACGCTTTGGTTTTAATAGTTGTATCATGCTGCTCTGTTTCATATTTGTAGTGCTTGTAAGCCGATACCATATAGTGAGCCGATATCATGCTGCTCTGTTTTATATGCTGCTCTATACCATTGCTCTGTTTTATGATAATGCTGAATGCTTATAGTGCTGAATGCGTGCTAGAACTTGCTTCTGAATGAATACTGAATGCTTATACTGCTAATGCTGCCGAAAGCTTATAATGTTGAATGCGTGCTAGAATTTGTTGCTTCTGAATGCCGATAATACTGTTAATGCTGATCTTGTGGACTTGTTTTATGCTTATCTTGCTGGCTGGTCTCCCCCTGGAATGATATCTTCGTTTTGTTCTCCCCCTGAAGTTGTGCATTCTCTTCATATTAGAGAGTAGCATCTGCTGATACTACCCCTATTTTATCTCTCAAGTATTGAAATGGTTCTCTAGCAAGAGGTTTGGTAAATATATCAGCTGTCTGTTCTTTCGTTGGTACATATTCCAGCTTTACTATTTTCAGAGCCACTTGTTCTCAGAGGAAATGATACTTGATTGGTATATGTTTGGTTTTTGAATGAAGCACAGGATTTTTAGATATACTTATAGCACTTGTATTATCACATTTGATTGGAATAGGTTCATCAATGCTTACCTTCATGTCTTGAAGAGTTTGCTTCATCCACATGACTTGTGTACAACATGCTGCTGCTGCTATATATTCGGCTTCAGCTGTAGACAGAGAGATGGATGTTTATTTCTTGCTTAGCCATGCAACTAGGCTTTCTCCTAGATAGAATGCACCTCCACTTATACTCTTCCTATCATCCATACAGCTGGCCCAATCTGCATCTATGTATGCTGATAAAGTGAAGTTTTTTCTTTTAGGATACCAAAGTCCATACTGTATTGTTCCTTGTAGATATCTGAATATTCTTTTGACTGCCAGAAGATGGTTTTGTTTAGGTGCTGCTTGATATCTAGCCACTAATCCTACTACTAGCATGATGTCTGGTCTTGATGCAGTCAGATACAATAGACTTCCAATCATTGATCTGTAAAGTCCTTGATCTATGTCAGCAGACCCATCATTAGCACACAGCTTGCAACCTGTGGTCATGGGAGTTGACACAGGTTCGCAGTCCTCCATTTTGAACTTTTTCAACATTTCTTTTATGTATTTTTCTTGTGAAATAAATGTACTTGTGTTCTTTTGCTGAATTTGTAGTCCCAAGTAGAAACTGAGCTCTCCAATCATAGACATTTCAAACTCTGTTTTCATTTCATCAGAAAACCCTTTTGCTAGTTCATCTTTGTTGCTTCCAAACATAATGTCATCAACATATACTACAACAATCAGGAGTTCATCTTCATGGGCTTTTATGTATAGATTGTTGTCTACTCCACCTCTCCTAAAGCCTTGTTTTCGCAAATATTTGTCCAGTCTTGAGTACCAAGCACGAGGAGCCTGTTTCAGTCCATATAGGGCCTTCTTCAGTCTGCACACATAGTCTTCTTTGTCTATCAATGAGAAGCCTTCTGGTTGTTCCATGTACACTTCTTCTTCTAGATCTCCATAAAGAAAAGCAGACTTTACATCCATTTGATATACCTTGAAGTCTTGATAGCATGCAAATGCCAGGAACATTCTGATAGCTTCCATTCTAGCTACAGGGGCAAATGTTTCATCATAATCAAGTCCTTCTATTTGTGAGTATCCTTTGCGAACCAACCTTGCTTTATTCCTTATTACTTGTCCTTGCTCATTCATTTTGTTTTTGAATACCCATTTTGAACCAATGATATTTTTCTCAATAGGTCTAGGAACTAGTTCCCAGGTATTGTTCTTCTCAATTTGGTCCAATTCTTCATTCATTTCTTTTACCCAATACTTGTCCTTGTTGGCTTCTTCAAACTTCTTTGGCTCTATTTGTGATAACATGGCTATGTATACTTCTTCTGTTTGTTCTGTTAGCTGCCTTCTTGTCTGGACTCCTGCTTTCTTGTCTCCTATGATATGATCTTCAGGATGATTCTTCTGAGTGTATCTTGAGGGGGTTTTCGAGCTCAGCTCTGCATCATCTGTTGTCTTGCTTGTTTCATCATCATCCTTGTCTTCCTCTTCATGGTTTTCTGATGGACTGCAGCAGTCTGTATTTCTTGTATTGTTTGGAAGTTCTTCATCAAATCTCACATCAATACATTCAACTATTTTCCGAAGAGTCTTGTTGTAGCACTTGTACCCTTTACTTTTGGATGCATATCCTAAGAATATTCCTTCATCTGCTCTTGCATCAAATTTCCCAAGGTTTTCATCATTATTCTTTATGTAACACTTGCTACCAAAGATTCTGAAATGTTTGATTGAGGCTGGCTTTCCATGCCATAGTTCATAGGGAGTCTTGTCATTGCTTGGCCTTAAGTGAGCTTTATTAAGGATATGTACTGCTGTGTGCACTGCTTCTGCCCAGAAGGTTTGAGCAATATTATTCTCTTGCATCATAGCTCTTGCTATTTGTTGTACATACCTGTTTTGTCTCTCTGCTACTCCATTCTGCTGAGGTGTCCATGCAATAGTAAATTGTTGCTTTATTCCATGTTCATTACATAGGTCTAAAAAGTCATAATCTGTGAATTCTCCTCCTCTGTCTGATTTGATACATTTCAGCTTGCATCCAGTTTGATTTTCTGCTAATGATTTGAATATCTTAAATTTTTCCAATGCTTCTGATTTATTTTTTAGAAAAGCAACCCATGTCATTCTGGAAAAGTCATCTATTATCAGCATGAAATAGGATTCTCCACTTGGTGTCCGAGTTCTAGCAGGTCCACACAGGTCCATGTGCACAAGCTGGAGTGGTTTTCTTGTTGACAACTCCTCTTTAGATTTAAAGGATGTGCGAGTCTGTTTCCCCAATTGACAAGATTTGCATATAGTACTTGAAGGCCTTTTTATTTCTGGCATATCTCTTACAGCTTTCTTCTTGCTCAGTCTGATGATATGGTCAAAGCTGAGATGTCCCAATCTCCTATGCCACAACCATGACTCCTCAAGTTTGCTAATATGGCAGGCTTCATCTTCCTCTTTCACTATGTACACATTACTTTCTGTTCGAACACCTTTGAGTAGAGTTTTTCCTGTTGTGCTTGATCTGACTACACAATCTTGTGCTCTAAAGAGAACTTCACAGCCTTTATCACACATCTGACTGACACTCAGTAAATTTGCTTTCAGCCCATCTACATATAATACATCTTGGGCCTTTCCTCTGCCATTGTCTATGCTGACTGATCCTTTTCCCTTGATCTTTCCTGATTTGTCATTTCCAAAAGTGACATTACCCTATTTCCTTTCCTCAAGAGTTAAAAACTTGTTTTTATCTCCTGTCATGTGTTTAGAGCAGCCACTGTCCAAATACCATTGAATCTTCAAATCTTGAGCAGTTAAAGCCAAGTCACATTTATTCGCCTTCTTTATCCACTGGAGGCCCCGTTTTGTTTGGTATCTTTTGTGAGGTGATGAATTATATCCCTTTAGAGAACACTTGGAAGATATATGCCCAATTTGATTGCATATACAACATTTGATTATAGTTTTTTGTGGAATTGTGAGCATGAACAAAATTGCTTTGACTCATAAACCTCCTTGAGGTATTGAACATCAGTCTTTGTCCATACTTTCTACATTCAATAATTCTATGGCCAAATTCCTTACAATAAAAACAATAACCATAGAAATTACTTGCATACCTGATGTAAGGTTGTCTCTTCCATGCTTGCCTCTTTTGCTGGCTTGAATCATTCTTCCTTGCATGACAATATGCAGCAATGTGTCCCTGCTTGTGGCAGACATAACAGGTGGCATTCTTCATAGGAGGGAAGAATCTCCTTTGATGGCTTCCAAATTTGACATACTCAGGAGCATATGATCCTTTTTCTGTTATCTTAGTAGTTATTGCATTCTTTGTTACTAGAGGTTTCTTCTGCTCTCTGTCTCTCTTATTGAAGATTTCTTCTTTTGTAGGAATTATTTGAGCTACTTCCTCATCCTTCTTTGCTTTTACAAAAATAATCTCTCTGTCAACCTTTTCTTTTCCTTTACTTGATTCTCCTTCGTAGCCTATTCCAGTCTTTATCATAGGTGATCTTTGAGCAACCAAAATTTCATTCAACTTAATAGAGCTTGTTGTTTGAGAAGGGTATATAGAAACTTTTTGTTGAGCATTTTCTAATTTCTTTCTCAAACACAGAATTTCTTCTTCCAGCTTCTCTTGTTCTCGAGATTTATCTTTGATTTGCTGAAGTAACATATCTTCTATCTTCTTGGCTTCTTCAAGCTTTACCTTCAGCTGCATGAGGACTTCTGAATTTTGTTCTTCTTTCACACATTTTAGGAGAATCTCTTTTTGTTTTCTGCATTTTAGTTTGAGTCTGTCAATCTCCTCGAGAGCACTTCTTAGCTCCCCCTCAAGGTCTACTTCCCCTTCTTCTTCTTCATCTTCTAGTAGGAGTCCCTCAAGATCTTCTATGGCCATCAATATAAATTCTGAGGTTCCTTCTTCACTTGAGGGTTTATCTGAGTCTTCATATGCACTACTGTCTTAGTGAGCATAAAAGGATTTTCTGCTGAATTTCTTTCCTTTCTGCCAGTTCTTTGATGTGTCTTTCTCTGATTCTTGAGCTTGATTTCTTACTTTCTTGTGAGGACATTTAGCAGCATAATGTCCAACTCTTCCACAGTTAAAGCATTTGAAGGGAAGTTTACCTTTGTATCTACCTGAGCCTGACAAATTTAGCCTCTTCTTCATCAGAGCAGGAGCATATGTCTTCCTTTTCTTCTTTCTTCTTCTCTGTTTTGAATGCTGCCTCCCTTGTGCTTGACTTCTTCTGTGGAAGCCTCATCTCATATGTTGTAAGATTTCCTAGTAGCTGATTCATGGTCAATGTCTCCCAATTCGCTGTCTCTTCTATTGCATATACCTTGTGATTAAATATGGATGGGAGTGATCTTAGAATCTTTTGCACAACTATACTTTCTGGTATGGTTTCTCCAAGAGCTTTCACATTGTTAACAATTTTTGCAACTTTTAAGAAGAAGCTACCAACATCTTCATCATCATTCATTTTTAAGTTTTCAAACTGGGCTCTATATACTTGAAGTTTGGCAGTCTTTACTTTCTGGTCTCCCTCATGTATGCCTTCAAGAGTATCCCAAATTTTCTTGGCAGTGTCTTTGTGCATTACTTTAATAAAATCTGCTTCACATAATCCATTCAGGATGGCATTCATGGCTTTTGCATTAGCTACAAAGCTTTCTTTAGCTTCTTTTTCTGTATCAGTTGATTTCGGGGCATATCCTAATTCCACAGTAGCCCAGACTTCTATTCCTAGAGACATTATGTATGTCTTCATTCTCATTTTCCAGAAAGCATAATTTTCACCAGTGAAGAAAGCGGCTTTATTGGTTGAGCATCCTTCTTTACTAGCCATCTTGGGAACCTAGGATCTCCTTTCAGTTGTTAGACTTGTACAAAGGAACCTGGCTCTGATACCAATTGTTGAATCTTTGATTAAACTGAGAGGGGGGGGGTGAATCAGTTTAATACATGCATTAGCCTTTTAAATTTTCACCAGAGTTATTTACAGCTTAATATGTGAACAATCTTATTTGCAGCCAATATTAATTTACTGTGACACCATACTTAAGTTGAAAGCAGCAATCAATTAAGCAGATTGAAATAATCACATCAACACATAAGAAGCACACATAGAGACAGCAAATGTAAGTGGAAACCCATAAAGGGAGAAAACCACATTTTATTATTGTTGTGATGCAAAGGCAAGCTCCAACTCCCTCTCACCACTGTTTTCTGCAGGCACCAACCTATAGGAGGCTCTATCCTCAATTCTGCAAGCTACAACTTGCAAGGAAGCACCAACTCCCTTCAATTTTCTGCAGGCACCAACCTACAGGAGGCTCCAACCTCAGTCAGCTACAACTGATAGCTATCAAGCTTCAACTTTATAGGGAAGCTCCAACTTCCTCAATTTAACAAACTGAATGTTTGCTGATTTACCTCTGATATCAGCTCTGTTCTGTAGCTCCTCTTTCTGCTCTTCTTTTCTTGATCTTCTCTGCTTCACTCTTCTGTATTCTTCCTTCTCTTTCTTTACTCTCACCTCTGCTCTCAAAAAAAAAACTCACTTTGCATATCAAGATGATATTATTTATAGATTTCCTCACATGACTGTTTGTATTCTGCTTGGAATTCGAAATGGAAAGTCATGTCTCTTTGCCTTCTGCCTTCTCACTCCTTTTATCAGCTTACTCAGAAATTATAACTGTAGATGTCAATTTTAACATTACAGTGGGAGTTTGTTTTCTCTCGGAGACTTGCCAATGCATCACAAACAATAAAAACAATTAAAACATTTACATTCGAATTACAATGTGAACTTCAGCTCACTCATTTTGTCTCTTGGCTTGCTGCGCATTTGTCTTTTCTCTAACTGTCTCTTTGTCCCTTTCTCTTCTCTGTATGCCTTTCTGTTTATGGCTGCTGCGTAACTCCTGAATTTATGAACTGCATTTTTATTTTATTTTTATACCAGCGCTTTATATATAAATGAATCTGCTGATTGTAATTCAACCCTTTACACGCAGCAAGTGTCTTGTTGATGTGGCGAGTTCCATAGGCCAGAACATACATATATTACAATTGCATTACATTAATAATCGCCCTCCCGTTAAGCTAAGGCCCGTGGGTCTACAGACCACGCGGCATGTTTTAATACAACTGCAACCACTTTATATATATATATATATATATATATATATATATTTATATATAACAGCGCCTTCACAAATTTCCGTTTGCGATTAGAACTGGAACTCAAAACACTTGTTAATCATAGTTAATAAGCCCATCGGGTCCGGGCTTCAATCGCAATGTTTTACAAAGTCGTGCGATCAATCGGAGAGTTCTGATTACGATTGAGATTCCGGATGCGATTTGCATATATCAACTCCCGCTTATAACACGATCGGGTCCGCCATTTCAATCGCAGCGTTTTACAAAGTCGTGCGATCAATCGTAGAGTTCCGATTGCGATTGAGATTTCGGATGCGATTAGCAATTAACTGTGGTACATAACTCGATCGGGTCCGCCACTTCAATCGCAGCGTTTTACAAAGTCGTGCGATTGGAACTCGGATGCGATTAGCAATTAACTGTGGTGCATAACTCGATCGGGTCCGCCACTTCAATCGCAATCACAATTTTCTGTTGCGATGTTCCGTTGCCCTTGCGATCTCCGATTGCGATTGGATGAGGGTCCCACTTTATATTACTTCCTTTCCATTGATCGTAACACGCTCCACTTTAATATATATCAATGTATATGCCTTGGACCATTGGAACATATGTAATGCGCTCTATGTATACTCCTACGTAGGTAGCGATTCCCGGAATGAGATTTGTTTTATGTATCCTTCCGCCTGGGGTTATGCGATTCCCGGAATTTTCTGTGTTATTTGCATTACATTGCTGCTGGAGTTAAGCGATTCTCGGAATAAGTTTTGTATATGTTTATATATATTCTTTGCCGCTGGAGTGAAGTGATTCCTGGAATTTTATAACGGCTCTGCTTCTGTCTCTGACCCTGTCTCTGCGGCTCCTGTCGCTCTGCCTCTGCCTCTATTGCTGAGATAACGGTTCTGCCTCTATTATATTCGTTTCCTCTGCCTTCATTTGCTTCTTTGCTGCCTCTTTGCTTCATCTCTACCTCCTTTGCCATCAATGACAACATTTCCAACACAATATGCTTTTTTTTAATATATTTATGGTTTTTAGGTGTCATTGAACACCGAGGATAGTGTTCCCCCAAGGGGGAGGGTCCTATAACAACCCTGGTTAAAATTCCATGTAAGAAAATAAAACACCAACCTCATGGGACATGTATTACAAGCTGAATGGTGGGAAAAGCATCCTAGTGGGTGTAACTTTGGTTTATTATGGCTAAAGGAAATTGGCAAAGGAAATTTTAAAGTGTTTGGAAAGGAAAAGTGAAATTATTGGAATTTTATTTATGAAAATCATGGAAAATATGAGAAAATTAAGGTGAAATGTCTCAGGCCTCATGTGAGGAGTAAATTGAAGGAAAATAATGGAAAATGAAGAAAATATGCGCCTTGTTGATAAAAAGGCTTCTCAAGATCAATGTCAAAGCTTTTTGGCTTCATATTTTGGTCATTGCAGTTTTAGGGCTCTCATTATTCTCTCTCTCTCTATCATACTCTTGGATACTTAGAGTTTGTAGGAGCACTCTTGGAGACTATGGAATACATAGAGATTTGGTGGAAGAAGGGAAACTAAGTGAAGGAAAGCATAAGAGGATATCCATATCAAAAACTACGGTGGATTCTGGCTGTATGTATTGATTTTAATGTATGTTGTTCCTCACTAGTTTTTTCATGAATGAAATATGCACGTGGTTTCATGATCAGGATCTATCATTGGCATGGAGGTATGTCATTGGATTTTCCTAGCCTTGTCATTTCCTGGATAACGATGGTACTGTGGGTTCATCACATTTCTTGTTCTTCTAGTTGGTTCTAATGTTTTTTTGGTTATGGGTTTAGTTATTTGTTCATGGAAGCCTTGGTTGGAAAAATGCTCTAAAAGCCCTACAACAACTTGGGTTGCATTACTAGTCCTGGAAGCCCTAGTTTGACAAATGCTCTGGAAGCCCTTGGTGGGTTTATTTACTAGTCCTGGAAGCCTTTTTTGGAAAAACGCTCTGGAAGCTCGATGCTAGATATGCATTGAGTTACTATTCCTGCAAATGCTGGTTGAAGTAAACACTCTAGAGCCTTAGGCAACTTGGGTGGAGACTAATCTGGTGATGGTTTTGATTTCCACTTGTGAGGTGGAATCACTGGCTGAGGATTGAGATGTCTTGGCCTCTAGAAGCCCTTATTTGGTTTTGATTGATGATTTTATGAGATCCCACATTCATGCTTAGAAAATGGCATGGGGGTGAATGACTGAAGGGATATTTGGCTTAGCCATCTCTATTTTTGGGTATTTGGCTTAGCTATCTCTATGTTCGGGTGGAACTTGGAAGTCCCAAACTTGGTTCCATTTTTATTATGAAAATAAGAGCTTTTTTCCTCTTATATTGATGGGTAAAATTGCGTTTTATTATGTGGCTTATTTTTAGGTCCCTATATTACTAGTATAGTCCCTTCTTGTTGTTAGTATAGCCCCTTTACTATTATTTTTGTAACCCTGCAACCCCCATATTGTTATTATTGTTCCCTTACATTATTCTTGTTACGTTGACTAGGATTATATTGTGACCCCTTGGAGTCCTATATATAGAAAGGATGTTTTGTGATTTGTATCATCCAAGAATTATTTATTTATGTAATGTGAAGGAGGTTTCCCCCTCGAAGTTTTTGATTTATAAGGCGTTGATCTCTCTTTTCTTCTATTTTTGGAGTGGTTTCATAACATTTGGTATCATAGCTTTTGATTCTAGGGTTTTGTTTCCCCAAACATGCCATCGTGGAATTCTAGCTATAAATTTTTTTATACGAAGGTTCAAAAGCTGAAATTTTTACCATGGGAAGTCAAATTCCTTAGCAACTTCGTGTCAAAATTTTAGATCTTGGTTCGCAATATTTTAGGAGCTATGATATTTGGAAGTTAGGGTTTTTGCAGGTTCCTAAATTTCATCTAAAAGAGGTGACCTTGGGAAAAGCATCGTAACTCTCTCTCTACGTATTGGATTGGAATTTTGTAAGAAGTGGCCAAAAGTACATAGAATTTAGTTTTCCTTGTATCAATTTCAAAGCCAAAGGAAGAAACAGTAACACGTTGAATTCCATACAAGTTCGCTCTACTGAACTAATACATAATTAGGTCATTGTGGGAGATTGGGAAAAACAATGTCTTGAAGCATCCAAATCAAGTTAAACATGTGGCATTCAAAAGAAAGTTCATAGGGATAATACAAGGCCAAATTTCAGATATTGAAGATCCGAAATCATAGAGATATTTCAGTTTCAATATCGAGTTCATCAAAATCAAGAAAAAGGTGTGTATTTTTTTTTTCAAATTCAGTGTCTTGTTTGGAAAACTAGTTTGAAGTGATTCCAAGGGCATATTGAGGCATAGATATTAGTTTTAGGTTTTAAAATTCCCCCTAAAAAAATTTTACACCCGTTAAGCCATCAGAATACTCCACTATGACTCATGAAGGGGAAGAAGTGCAACATTATATATCAAAATTACAAGAGCGAGTGCACCAAATTTCGCTCTCTTAAAGAGCATCAGGAAATGAAATGAAATTTTTGAAGAAAGACAGGGAAGCTAAGATGGATGGTTTGAATAAAGGAATGGAAGCTAATATGAATGGCATGAAGGCTAAGATGAATGTCATAGAAGCTAAGATGGATGGAATCAAAGCTAATATGGATGACATCAACGAAAAAATGGAAGACAAAATGGAAAAAATGAAGAATTATCTAAAATAGACATGGAAGGGGTTGAAGGAATGTTTGAAAATTTTGATACAACAAATTATTCCTAATGGAGAATAGATAGTAGAGGAAACTCATGATGATAATAAAATAAATGTTAATGGTGATTTCATAAACCCTAATGTTGGATGGAAAACCCACCATATTCCAAATATGGATATGAGGAAATTTTACGACAATGATGTTGTAACATGGATACTATAGATGGAGCATTATTTTTATCTCCATAATGTGCAAAACACAAAAAAGTTAGGCATTCCAACATTACATTTAGAACAAAATACATTTGTATGGTATCGATCACTTTTCTCTTGTAAAAAAATTCTCAATTTGTTAATTTTTACGGAGGAAATGATTGCACATTATGAGGATACAAAGAGAAACACCTTCTTTAGCCAATTGATAAATCTCAAACAAAATGGTTCAATGGTGGATCACATTGAGTACTTCCAAAAATTGAATATAAGGGTAGCTGATATTTCAGAGGAACACGGGATTTATGTCTTCATAAGGACTTTAAAGGTTAACATCCAACATGACGTTCACCTTTGGGAACCTGATTCATTAGAGAAGGCATTCAGGGTGGCAAGAAAAATTGAATGTAAAATTATGGTGACAAGGAATCCTACCACTCACATCTATAAATATGGAAGTGTTCATATTCCTAGACTTCCACAACCTACAAGGTTGATACCATAACAATTGGAAGAAAAAAGAGAAAAAGGGCTTTGCTACAGTTGTGATAGCAAATACACTAAAGGTTATAAGTGTGCCGAGAATAAATTATTTTACATAGATTGTGAAGAGGGGGAAGAAAATGAACAAGAAAATTCAAAATAAGATGATATACACCAAGAACCAAGCCTAGAGAAAAAAAAAATCAGTCTCACCATATCGTGTAATGCATTGGCAGGAATTACCACTCCAACTCAAAATATAGAAGGAGATATCAAGAATAAAAAGGTAATAGTGTTGATTGACTCATGTAGTACCCATAATTTTATTCATTGTAAGTTACCCAAGTAATTGAATTACTTCCTATACCCAGCACCAGAATGTCAAGTGATGGTTGCATATGGAAGAACTATAAATTTCTCTAGAAAATGCCATAATATCAAGCTAACCATGGGGGAATATGTATTTAGTAGTCCAGTGCTTTCCATTCCAATGTGAGGTGTTGATGTTGTACTAGGAGTACAATGGTTAAAATATTTAGGGACAGTAGCTTTTAATTTTCAAGAATGTTTCTTGAAATTTTTTTCGGAAGGAAAGGAAGTTGAATTATGGGGTATCACATGGAAGCAAGGAAAGATAATAAGCTCTAATGTCATGACAAAGCTTATGAAAAAAGAAAAAATAGGCGTAATTTCACAATTATTCTCACTAGAAGTTACAACATCAAAATCATCTATTTCTCCATATCTCCAAAAAGTCTTAGAAAATCATTCAAAGGTGTTTGAAACTCCCAAAGGACTCCCACCTATTCATGATCATGATCATGCTATTCATTTGATTCTAGGAAGTTTTCCTCTGAACATCAGGCCTTACAGATATCCTTATGTCCAAAAGAGCGAAATTGAACGTATTATTGAAAAAATGTTAGAGGATGGAATAATTAAACCTAGATAAAGCTATTTCTTTGCTACAGTAGTACTGGTGAAAAAGAGGATGGATCGTGCTGCATGTGTCTAGATTATAGGGAGCTCAATAAGCTCACTATTAAAGATAAGTTTCCCATTCCCGTGAATGATGAACTATTGGATAAATTACATGGAGAAATTTATTTTACCAAGTTGGATCTTCATTCAGGATATCATAAAATTGGAATGAAGACTGAAGGCATTTAGAACTCATGAGGGTCATTATTAATTTTTGGTCATTCCTTTTGGCCTTACCAATGCACCTTCTACACTACAAGGGTTAATGAATTCCATTTTCAAACCCTTATTTAGAAAAATTTTGTTAGTATTTTTTGATGATATAGCAATCTACAATAGGTCTTAAAGGATCATGTTCAACATGTTGACAGGGTGTTCAAACTATTGGAGGAGAAACAATCATATGCAAAAACCTCAAAATTTTTCTTTGGAGTACAAGAGGTGGAATATCTGGGTCATATTGTATCTCAAGAGGGTGTAAATGCAGACCCTAACATAATTTAATTCATTAAGGAATGGAAATTCCCCACAACCATAAAGCAACCATGAGGATTTTTTGTGTTAGCAGGGTATTATTGCAAGTTTGTTAAGAATTATGGAAGAATAACAACAACTCTAACAACATTATTAAAGAAAGATGCATTTTCAATGACTCCTGAAGCAACTAAAGCCTTTGAACATCTTAAAGAGGCAATGTGCGTAGCACAGGTCTTAGCTACACCAGACTTCACAAAATCCTTTATTGTGGAATGTGATGCCTCACGAAATGGATTTGGTGTTGTTTTAATGCAGATGCAAGACCCATTTCTTTTGAAAGTCGTCAAATCAAAGTAAATTATTTACAAAAATCTATTTATGAGAAGGAAATGTTGGCAATACTACATGCATTGAAGAAATGGAAACCTTACCTGATGGGAAGACACTTTAAGGTAAAAATTGATCAGATAGTCCTAAATAATTTTTGGAAAAAATACTATCTCGAGAAGAGAAAAAAAAATGGGTCACAAATATATTCAGTTATGAATTTCAAATTATCTGCAAAAAGGGAAGCTAAATGTTGTTGCAGATGCACTCTCAAGAAAGGATGAAGAGGTGGAAGCATTTGTTTGTGCCATTAATATTATCCAACCAGATTGGATAATTGAAGCAAGGGATGAATGGAAAAAGGACGAAGAAGTGTGCACACTCATTCAAAATTTGCAGCAAGGTCCTACTATATCTCATACATTTAGTTGGAAAAATTATTACTTATGGTACAAATATCGGTTATATATTTGTAGGAATTCCCAGGTAAAGCAAAAGATTATTTTGGAATTTCACACTTCTCCTTGAGGAGGACACTCAGTGTTTTTAAAAACTTACGACAGGGTGAAGAAAGTTTTTTTTTGGGATGGCCTTAAATCCGATATTCAAAATTTTGTGGCGGAATGTTTTATTTTCCAGAAAAATAAAGTTGAGGCAATTAAGACCTCGGGTCTTCTATATCCTTTATCCATTCCAAGTCAACGTTGCAAGGAGATTTCAATGGATTTTTTCACAAGTTTACCTAAGTCCAAAGGAAGGAGTTCCATCATGGTCGTAGTTGATAGAATTACCAAGTATGCACATTTTTATGCATTATCTCATCCATTTAAATCAACTACAGTTGCTACTGCATTTATGGAAACAATTCAAAAGCTACATGGAAACCCAAAGATTATTGTAAGCGACAGAGATCCCTTTTTTACTGGAACTTTTTTGACATAATTATTTTCTTGTTTGGGTACTTAACTAGCTCATAACTTGTCTTATCATCCTCAATCCAATTGGAAACACGAGATAGAGAAAAAAAACATTGGAAGGATATCTTCGTTTTTTTGTGTATGATAAACAAACACAATGGCTCAAGTGGTTACCTCTGGTTGAACAGTGGTATAACATTTCCTTCCATACTGCAGCAAAAATGACCCCATTTATGGCACTTTATGGATATCATCCATCGTCCATCACATCATATTTACGAGAAAATTATAAGGTTCAAGGAGTTGAAGATCACATCGAGCATCAACAACAAGTTCTCAAACTCTTAAAGGATAACCTAAATCTGGCACAAAGTCAAATGAAACAATAGATAGATAAACATCGCAATGAGAGAAGTTTTGATGTAGGAGACTGGGTATTTTCATAGCTACAACCATACAAAAAAATGTCCCTCAATCAAGCTAAGAAGAATAATAAATTATCGCCAAAGTACTATGGTCATTACAAGGTGTTGCAAAATATTGGTACTATGGCATACAAATTGGAGCTTCCTACTTCGTCTCGAGTACATCCATTTTTCCATGTTTCATGATTAAAGAAGTTTATAGTTGAAAAAATTCAAGTTCAATCGATACTGCAAGAAATTGATGAGGACGGAAAAATAATGTTTGAACCTGAAGTAGTCACAGAGACAAGAATACGACAGCTACGAAATCAATCAATTTCAGAGTATCTCATCAAGTGGAAGAAAACACCCACTGAAGACTCTACATGGGAGGATGGGAATTTTATACAGAAGCATCTAGAGCTACTCAAGTGTTGAGGACAACACTTTTTTAAAGGAGAGGGGCATGATAAGTCCCTATATTACTAGTTTAGTCCCTTATTGTTGTTAGTATATACCCCTTATTGTTATTGTTGTACCCCTATATCCCCCATATTGTTATTATTGTACCCTTACATTGTTATTATTAGGTTGGCTAGGATTATATTGTGGCCCCATGGACTCCTATATATAGAAAGGAGGTTTTTTCATTTGTATCATCTAAGAATTGTTCATTTATGTAATGTAAAGGATTTTTCCTCATCAAAGTGGTTGATTTCTAAGGTGTTGATCTCTCTTTTCTTCAATTTTTGGAGCTGGTTTCATAACACTTATATGGCTATTATTTTTTCATCATTTACGTTGTTTATATGGTGGCTATGAATGTGTTTTATGATGGTGATGTTGTGCGGCTCTCATCATGTTTTTATTTGTAAATGAATTAATAATGTCTCTGTGACCAAATATATGATAATGTAGTCAATGTGATGGGGAAAAATTATTCTTAGCCATTCTTAGATAAGTATGAGACCCCTATAATAATATATATTATTTAAACCTATATATTACATATTTATGAAATCTTTGATGAAATTCATCTCATGGTTATTAGGGGTCCAGTCAATTCCTTCTTCAAGTGTTTGTTTTTGAATCATTATTACACTTTTAAATTTCATTTCTAAAATTTTCATGGTGTTATGGGCAGTGACATGGGCTTTGGGCCTCAAAAAATACCTCAAATCTTGTAGATGCTGGCATAGTTATGAGAATATGATTCCCTGGATGAATGCATGCCTATTATGTGGGAGCATCCAAAGCATCCCATATGCACCCTTTCCCATATCAAGGGAGCGTATTTGGGTTTAAATGGTCTAAAATATATGTCGAACATAGGGGTTGGTTACTTGAGTGGTTGAGATGGCTCTTGGGAGTTTTTTTCTCGCTATGAAAGTTATGTGTGATGTGTTTCCATGGATTCCACTTCCTTAAGTCTACCTAGGAGTTTCAATCAGGTCATAATATCCTCTCATCACAAGCTTATCCTGGTTGGCCGATTACTTGGGTAGATATGGGAGGAGGGTATTACAGAGTGGTATCGGAGTGAGTTTTGTTATCTTTTGTTGGTGTCTGGTTTCTATTCTCTTTGTGTGATATTTAATACCACATGGTTTTATTAGATCAATTTTCTCTTATTTTGGTCCTATTTGAGACCACAGTGCTATCAAAGCGTGGTTGCACTCTCCTTCGGTGATGTTTGGTTTTCGGTCTCTTTGTGTCATATCAGATGCTACAGAGTGGTAAAAAAGCATGGTTTACCCCTTGGATTGGATGGGAAGTGTGTATTGGTTGTCCATTCATGTCGATTGCAAATTTGTTCCTTATTCTTGTGGTATATGTGCTTGTTGCACATGCATGACGTTGGTCACAGTTAAAGTGGTTTTTCCATGTGAAAGTTGATGGTGTTGGTGATTGGATGTGGTCATCGTGAATGCATGTAAGTTTTATATGCATTTTTTATGCATGTCAATGTCTATATGTGGTTAGGAATGAATTTTAATGGTTAATACTATTTTACATGAGGTAATTGTATGTGTTTTAGGTCATCGTGGTGTTTTTCGTATGTTATGATGTTGATGTGCCAGATGAGATAGAGTAGGAGATGCAGATCATCAAAGTGAAGTTGTGAAACTCGAATTTTAGGTAAGAGTAGATCATAATACATATATGGTATGTTTGGAACGTAGATATGTTGTTTAATGCTTGTTATAAGTATTAGGGTTATGTACATGTCTCTTAGTCTATGGTTATTGCAGTTACATGTACGATAGTTGTTAAATAATTAGTGTGATTATATGTACATGTGTCGGTTAGTTATGAAGGATATTAACTTGTTCTTATATGAATTGTGGTCATATGAATGATGGTTATGGTCATTTTACCTAGGATATTGATGTTATATGTAGCATGCTAATTTGTCTTGGCCTATGAAGATGGTTAGGGTTATGACATTCAAGTATGAGTCCTCATATTTGCGCTATTGTGTTGTATTGATATAGACTGATTGTGCATATGTGATTGTTATGCATGAATGAAAATTGTTTATGAGTTTATGATGTAAACAATTTATCTAACTATGGTTATGAATATCATGAACTTATTTATGTTTGAATTAATGTGTTGTGAAGTTATATCATTCTAAACTAGATTTATTATGTAGACAAGATATCCTCCCTTGAGATACATCAAGGTATGAATTTGATTATGTCGTGTATTTTTTGTTTGAGTGTTTGATTAGGTCATGTAGTTGATTTATTTAACATGATATGATTGAGAGTTTTTTTAATGTTTTATTAATTTGATGATCTGAGTATGTTCTTGTAATATTGCATGAAGGAATGATATGTTTCTAAGATGGTTAAACTAAAACATATGTGTTTATAAAACTGGTATGTACTAGAGTTTAAGTAGGTGATATTCGTAACATTATGTGTTACCATTTATGGCTATGAGTTGATTGTTGATTATGACATGGAATTTAGAATTGCTGAAGGTTGATTTCAAATTGATAGATATGATGGCTTGACATTTGGAACATTTCATTGACATGTGTGAAAAGTTGCAAAGAAACATGCTTGGTATTAGCATGACAAGGTAATATTTTATGTGTTTATATAACTAATAGGTGGGTGATGTGACAATACATAGTAGTGTTGAAATTTTCATCTAGAAACAACACACACAATGGTGTGGGATCACAAGTCACATAGTGATGGATCCTAGCGACATATTAGTGTGCAACCAATTTATTTAAATAAATTGGAAAATTAATTGTAATCTTATCTCATAAAAACTTGTAATACTTAAAAAAGTGTGATATACTTAGTTAGCACAAAAATTTCGAGTTGATGGTCAAATTATAGACATGTAGAGTGATTCTATTATTAACAACGTCTAGTTGCAGTTGTAGCACTAGTGTAGTGTCAGTGGGATCAGTTAACTCACATTAATTGAGTTAAAATCAGTTTAACTAGTTCTAACTATTTGATGAGCTAATGGAAGATCAAGTGAATTAAAATAGATTTAATTCACCAGTAGTGATATACCAAATAATTGATGATTCACTATATATAGCTTCATGCATGTCAATTCGGGTGGAGGCCCACTTGAGGCAAAGATTCAAGGCAAGTAAACTATCAGTTTTATTTTTAGCAAACTGCCCAAACGCAGTTATATAACCACAGGAAGCCCATGATGAATTGCACAATCAAGGAAGGATGAATTTCCTATTTAATAGTGGCTTAATTTTGTAGGGATTGCGTAAGCGGGGTAGGCTGAGGGTAGGTTAATAATTGGCTATGTGTTTGTCCAATTTTTCCTAGATAAGTGTGAAGAAATTGGTGGAGTGTATGAGGTTGTGGTGATCTAAATAAATTGTATTGTTTCATGATTCCTTGGTTTATTATAAAATAAATATGGAGGGGTTTGGAGCAGTTTCTTTCCCCAGGAATATTTGGTGTTGTGTATTGATTTCGTTCTTTCTGTTACTTTCATGTTATTGAGTGTTCGTGTTTTATATTCTGCAAATATTGTAGAAGGATTTAGTATATTTATTTAGTACATTGCATGATTAGATTTAATCCATTGATATAATTTCTACATGATATTATCGTTGTGTTAGAGATTTCCTACATGGTATCAGAGCACCAAGAAGCACAATAGTGGAGAATAAATTGATTTTGTGTTGAACAATATTCAAATTTTCATGTACTTTCTTTGGAGCTATAAGTTGATCAAGATGTCTTTCAATATGAACTTGAGGGAAGTTAGAATTATATTGCATGGAACGACAAGATGGAAGAAGTGTTGGAGGAAAATGTGTGGAAGGAATTCATAGATAATGATATTCCCAAGGCTGCAACAACAGATACCCAACTTCTTGATGCATGGTAGAAGAAAGTATCAAAGGCAAGGAGGCTCCTGTTAGAGGGAGTTAGAGATCATATTTTCTCGAGTCTCCATGGAAAGACAAATCCATATGCTATGTGGAAGGCCTTGACAGATCTATTTCAAAGCAGCATTGACCACAGAAAATTGGCACTCGAGGACAAGCTCAGGAAAATCAAAATGGAGAAGGGTGAAAAAATCGTAAAATACTTCACAAAGTTCACTCAATCTTGAGATGATCTTGGAAGTGTTGGGATTACTGTAGCTGATGATAAATTGGTGAGCCTAGCACTTCTAGGCCCTTGCAGGAGCTGGCATAGTTACCAAAAATCTATGAATAGGAGGGATACGTTACCATATTGGGAGGGATACGTTACCCTTGCAGCGAGTGAAGCTTTAGCCTCACAATTTGAGTTGGATTTCTCTCTCATTGCATGCATCATGTCAATTGTGATGGGATCTATGTGGTATTTGGATAATGGATCATCTTTCCTCATGATGGGAAAAAAATAACTCTTTAGTACCTTGGAGGAGAAGGATATTCAGATGCACATCAAGATGGGTGATTACAGGAGGTATAGCGCTACCGAGATTGGTACAGTTACTTTCCAGAGATAGTGAGGTAAAAATTTCTTATTAAAATATATCGTGCATGTACCAAGCTTGAAAAAGAATTTAGTTTCAGTTGCTATGTTGGAGGATATTGGATATGATGTGGTTTTCAGTGAAGGAAAGGTGTTCCTTCCTCACAAAGACACAACACGGGTAATGGAGATTGGGGTTCATGTAAAGAACCTCTAAAAAATTGATGTGTATGGTTGCGCATCACTGAGAAGTAAAGCAGGGAAGGTGGTGAGACAGGATATAGGTGAGTTATGGCATAGGAGATTGGGTGATCTACAACATAGTTATTTGAGGATCATGCAACGGATTTCTATAGGTCTTCCAAAGGGTATTGTTGTGTAGATAGACACACACAAGGGATATACCATGGGGAAGTATGAGAAATCCATGTGATTGTCTCATGAGAGGGAGCTTGAATTGCATGTAGATGAGGAAATATTAGTTCCAAAGGATGAACCTCAGGATGTGGAGCAGCCAAAAGTAGAGGATCATGAAGTGGTAGAAACCACCCATGCAGATTCATCCACCAGAAATGGTAGGAACCGCACCAGAGAGGTTGATAGATTGATGCTTGATGTGATAGAGAATATAGGTGCACCTACATCACATCGTGGGTAGAGAAGGTCCCTAGACATATATACTGGATACATGGCTCTTATGAGTGAGTGTATTGGGACAAAACCATCCTCTTTTAAGGAAGCAGTGCAACAAACAACATGGGTTGATGCAATGGTTGAGGAGTATGACTCCATTATTAGAAACAGTGCAAGGGAAGTGGTACCAAGACCAGTGGGGAAGTGAGTGGTTGGATCCAGGTTGATCTACAAGCTAACTCAAGCAAAGACCTTCAAGAGGGGGAAACTTTGAGCCAGTTGGGCAGAGGGAGTACATGCAGCTATACCTCCAGGTGTGAGGTAGGGCGATGTGCAGAATTATTCCCAAGAAGAAACGAGGTAGGGTCCATTGAGATGGTGTCTCTAATGGATTGAACCTGGCTGTGAGTAGCACACAAAACAATAGTAACAAGAAGGATCATTTAGATTGATGCACTCAGATGTAAGGAGGACAAAAAACAGAGTGAGAGGAATCAAATACTAGAGCACAGATCAGAGTTGGATGTATTGCAGAGTGCAAGGATGCAGATGTCAGCAGCACAACGAGTCTTATAGACATGTGGAATAGCCAGTAGCAGTCATACGGCATTGATGACAAATGCATTATATTAATTCAGTTGTTTGGAGGATATTCTGTTTCAGAAGATTTGCATGTGTGAAAAACACTAGGATGTGTTGCATGCAGAACATTCCAAAGGTACCAGATCTAGATAGATTGATTCCTTTCTTGTTGATATGGAGTGTTGAAATTTTCAAAAAGGAAATAGTGAAATTGGAATCGAGAAACAACACACACACATTGGTATGGGATCACAAGTCACACAATGATGGATCCTAGCGACACATTAGTGTGCAACCAATTTATTTAAATAAATTGGAAAATTAATATTAATCTTATCTCATAACAAATTGTAATAGTTAACTAAGTGTGATAGACTTAACTAGCTCAATAATTTCGAGTTGAGGGTCAAAGGATAGGAATGTAGAGTGATTGTATTATTAATAGGGTCCAATTGCAGTTGTAGCACTAGTGTAGTGCATGTGGGATTAGTTAACTCACATTAATTGAGTTAAAATCAGTTTAACTAGTTCTAATTGTTTTATGAGATAGTGGAAGATCAAGTGAATTAAAATAGATTTAATTCACCAATAGTGATCTACAAAATAAGTGATGATTCACTATTTATAGCTACATACATGTCAATTATAGTGGAGACCCAGTTAAGACAAATGTTCAAGGCAAGTAAACTACCAGTTCTATTTTTAGCAAACTACCCAGATGCAGTTATATAACCATAAGAATCCCATGATGAATTGCGCAATCAACGAAGGTTGAATTTCCTATTTAATAGCGTTTTAATTATCTAGGGATTGTGTAAGAAGGGTAGGCTGAGGGTAGGCTGATAATTGGCTGTGTTTGTCCAATTTTTCTTAGATCGGTGTGAAGCAATTTGTAGATTATATGATGTTGTAGTGATCAAAAATACATTGTATTGTTTCATGATACCTTGGTTGGTTAGACAATAAATATGGAGGGGATTTTGGCAGTTTCTTTCCGCAAGAATATCTGGTGTTGTGTGTTCTCACTCTCTGCAACTTCCTAGGCTAAAAATAGGAGTGAAGAAAGGTAACCACAAACCAAATTTCCGATAGGTAGCTATCCCTACCTAATGAGAGAGGGCTCTCTCTATGTCACTTTTTTTTAAAATATTCAATTTAAGGCTGAGTACCAAATTTTAGGCTAGATATAAGTTAAAAGGTTTGATTTTTTTTTAATAATTGTTTTGCTGGATAAAAATAATGATTAATGAAACTAAAGATGATTTCAAAGATTGAATTGCAGAGAACAGAGTAAGGTAAGGTAGGTAAACTATTGAGCATGTTAACACCTAATCCTAAGGGATTGGTGAGATTTTATATTATTTTAATTTAGTAAATAAGGAAGGGCAAGAGACATTGGGAAGTGAATCCCAATAGCCTCACCTCCATGTATAACTACACACACAATATCCATCTAATTCATCTTTAGTTTTGCGGAGTTACCTCCTGGTCTGACATGGTATCAGAGTCAGTCCCATTCTTCGAATTCCTGCCTTTGGTATAACTCCCTCATGTTCTGCATTTCTTGTAGGCTATCATTAGGCATTACTTTTTTTTAGTGCTCCTGTCATTCTATTTTTAATGCTACGGGAATTCTGCAATTTTGGAATAATTCTACATTTTTTTTGGCAAATTATGCCTCATTTCAGCTCTACACATTTAATTTTTTTACTTTTCCATTCTCCTCATTCGCTCACATCACTCCCTCACAGCCCTCTCCTCCCTCATCCACTTGGCCTTCCCTCCCTCACAGCCTCACACCCCTCGGCCCACACCTCATGCTCTCCCTTGGCCCCTCGGCGTCCCTTCCCATCCCCCTCACCCACACACTCCCAACCCGTAGACCGTCACCCTAACCCACTCCCCTCCCTTCCCCACCTGCTCACCTCTCTCCCCGCCCCATTCGCATCCACTCACCTCTCCCTCCCCCACGGTTCCCCTCCCCACTCACAGCCCACTCCCCTCCCTTCCCCACCCGCTCACCCCTCTCCCCACCCCCCTTGCATCCAGTCACCTTCACCTTCCCCATCGCTCCCCTCCCTACTCACAGCTTGCTCCCCTCCCTTCCCCACTCGCTCACCCCTCTCCTTGACACCCCCGCATCCACTCACTTCTCCCTCCCCCATCGCTCCCCTCCACACTCATGGCCCGCTCACCCTCCCCCTCCTTGGCTGTCACATGAATTTTTTTTAATTTTTTTTATAGAAAATATCCACCCCAGAAAATGCCTCCCCCTGCCTTGGTAAACACCTTCCCCAAAAAACATCTCCCCTAGAAAATACCTACCCTGGTAAACACCTTCCCCAGAAAACACCTCCCCTAGCAAACACCTCCCCTAGTAAACACCTTCCCCAGAAAACACCTCCCCTAGAAAATACCTCCCTCAGATAATGCCACTATTTTTCCCTGAATTTTTTTTACAAAAATAAAAGAAATTGCAGAATTTAAACCAGAATTGAGTTTTTTCTTTGACAACAAAGATTTTTTTTCTTCAATAAAATGCATTTTCTCATATCTATTGTAGGAATTTTTCTCTCCGGCGAGGAGAAATATCCTGAATGGTCTCAGAAAATCAAGCACACTCTCATTTTTAATGAGTTGTGGAGAGGAATTTGTGAAGGAGAAGGAGACCTTCCACTAGCAAAGTCCACTTCAGACAAGGAGATCGCCATTTGGGAAAACAAGAACTGCAAGGTCTATGCCTTCATTGAAGCTTCCATAAATGAAGAGTTGAGTGGCCATATTACACCATTTTCAAATTCCTATGAAGCCTTCAGCAAGCTAAAATAAATCTATGACTTAGATTCAGAACTTGAAATTGTTCAATTAATGATTAAGTCGTTCAGTCTTGAATTGAAAAATGATGACCCTCCTGCTTTAGCTTCAGAAGTAAGATCTGTCATGCATGACATTAAGAAAACTAGTGTAGAAGATGATATACCTCTCATAGCATATGTTAAGGCATTGTATCCCACTTACTCACATTTTCTTGAGTCCTTGCAAGCAAGTGGAAACCTCATGAAAATCACCTTTGATTCCCTTGAGAAAAGAGTTTGCAGAAAGAAAGAAGGCTTTTGGGAAGATGATAGCCCCTCTATATTCTAAAGAGGTTGTATGCTTTGTACATAGAGAGAAGAGTCATGATAAATATTCTTCCAGAAGAAGAGGTGGCCGAAGAGGAAGAGGAAGAATAAATTTCAGAGGAAGGGGGGGGGGAGACAAACTCAAACTGAAAAATATGATCTTCATTGCATACACTGCAATAAATACTGACATGATGCATCTACATGTACACTACCTTGGGATAAAATTGAGCAGCAAAGAAATCAAGAAAAAGGGAAAACTCATGACAGAGACAAAGGTAAAGCACCTGAATCCGCTCATTATGTTGTAGCACATTGTAACAATGGAGTAATTAAAGACTTGTTTGATGTTTCATTTACTTCTTGGATAAATGATTGGTTTCTAGATTCAGGGGCAACATGTCACATGAAATTTAGAAAAGTATTTTTTGAAGAATTTACTAACAAAGTTGATGGAGCAGTATACTTCACAGGTAAATTCAAACTCAAGCCATCAGGGATTAGCATAATCAGGCTTAAGTTGCTTGGTCTTCCAAATCATCTTCTAGATGAGGGTATATACCTCCCTGAGTTGAGGAGAAACTTGTTGTCCTTGGTCAACATCCACCGGCAATGACACTCCATTCACATGTTTGATGGCAAGGTTGAGGTCATAAAAGCATCAAATCACTCACTTGCCATGGAGGGAATAGAAGAGGGAAGCCTCTTGAAGCTACAACGTTCCTCTGGTCATTCACAAAACTTTACATTCAGTTCATATCATGATGAAGGTACATTCCCATCAAATCTTTTATGGCATGTTATATTTGGACACTTAAACTATGACAACCTTATATTTTTGAAGAAAAAATGTGTTAATTGACTGCCCACAATTCCTAGGAAACTTAAGCAATGTCATGCTTGTATTCTAGGAAAGAATAACAAACAACCATTTCATGATTCACATTCCAGAGCACATAGAAAACTTGAGATTATTCATTCAAATTTATGTGGCCCTATGCCCATTGCTTCTGTAAATGGAAATAAATATATGATGACATTTATTGATGATTACACCAGAATGTGTTGGGTTTACTTATTGAAGGACAAATTTGATGCTTTTCAAACATTCAATAATTTTCATGCATGGATTGAAAATGATGCACAAACTCATATTGGATTTTTGTGTACTGATAATGGAACATAATACACTTCAAACGAATTTGAAAATCATATTCGTCAACATGGGATCAAACATTAAACAACTGTGCCCTTTAATCCCCAACAGAATGGTGTAGTTGAAATAATGAACATGAAAATTTTAAATATGGTTCACTCCATGATGTTTTTTAAGAATGTAAAATTAATTTATTGGGCTGATGTAGTTCTATGACTTGTATACATAAACAATAGGTGTGTTTCAAATTCAATCAGAAACAAAAATCCTTATGAAATGTGGCATGGCCACATTCCTTCGGTAAATATTCACAAATGAAAATTGTTTTCAAGAATTTGATAATCAAATTCCACATATTGAAGGGCATATTCCTATAATGAATCAATCTGTGGAATCATTTTTCGAAGCACTCTCTCCCCCAAATGAAGAACCAACCACGGATGACACCTTGAACGATGTGATTGACATAATTGAGAGATTGAATCTTGATTCAATTCCAAATCAGTCGAACGAGTTGCCTGGGCCATCTCAGAAAGGTCCCCCCAAATGGCTGACAAAGACACTAGAAAACATTTGTCCCGATGAGGTTGGAAAGAGAGGAACAAGAAGTTCCACCAGAAAAAATGAAGGTGATGTAGTTAATTCTGATTCACCTGTTAATATGGATATTTCTTATAACTGTGAATTGAGTTTGTCTATAGATCATGAACCAACTTCCTTCAAAGAATCCACTTCTCATGTTGAACGGAATGAAGCGATGGAAAAGGATTATGATGCCTTGATAAAGAATGGCACTTGGAAACTAGTTGATCCTCCTTGGGGAACCAAACCAATTGGCTGTAAGTGGGTCTACAAGAACAAGTACAAAGAAGATGGCTCACCTAATAGGCATAAATCCAGGCTTCTGGAAAAATATTTTTCATAGAAAGAAGGGGTCAATTATGAAGAAAAATTTTCCCCCACAGAAAAATGGGCCACCATATGGACACTCTTTGCCCTAGCAACTTATAAGGGATGGAAAGTCCATCAGATGGATGTAAAAACTGCCTTTCTGAATGGAGATCCAAAGTAGAAATTTTTTATGTCCCAGCCAGAAGGATTTTTTATGAAGGGCCAATAACACAAAGTATGCGAACTTATAAAATCCTTGTATGGCCTCAAGCAAGCACCACAAGCTTGGTATGATAAATTAACTAAGCATCTTATGAAACATGACTTCAAACTATTTGATCATGATGATGCAATTTTGTTTGTTAATATAGTTGGAAAAAAATTTGTATATGTTGTGGTGTATGTAGATGATCTTTTGATGATAGGTAACAATGAGATTTATATTGCATCCATAAAAAAAGAATTGATGAAAGGTTTTGAAATGACTGATTTGGGTTATGTTCATTACTATCTCGGTATTGAAGTAACTCAACATCCTAAATTTATATTTCTTTCTCAAAAGAAGTACATTAGAGATATTTTGAACAAGTTTGGCATGGATGAATGCAATCCCTTAATGACTCCAATGGAACAAAACTTGAAGCTCACATCCATTCAAGGGAAGGAATTCGAGGATGTAACAATGTGTAGACAACTTGTAGCAAGTCTTATCTACCTGAATACCACCAGAGCAGACATCTCATTTGCTATTGGAATCCTCTCCAGGTTTATGAAAAAACCTTGTGAAGGACATTGGTCTATTGCAAAAAGAGTTCTAAAGTACTTGAAGGGGACTCAAGACTTTGGACTGAAATATACACAAGTAGACGATTTCAACTTGATCAAATACTCTAATTCAAACTTTGATGAGGAAAAAGAAACTGGGCTGCCTACTTCAAGTTATACCATGAGTCTTGGATCAGGAGCTGTCTCATGGAGATCACGCAAACAGTTAGTTCTAGCAGATTCCACAACCAAGGCATAATATGTGGCAGCAGCTGAAGCAACAAAGGAAATTGTGTGGCTCAGGAAAATCCTAGAAGATTTGAATATGAAACAAATGCATTCAAAACCACTCATTATCGACAACACTTCTGCAATAAAGTTGGCCAAGAACCTGAAGTTCCATGATCGAACAAAGCACATCAATACAAAATATCATCTGATTCGACATCATGTTGAGGCCAAAACCATCCATCTACGTCATTGTTCCACAAATGAGCAGACCATAGACATCTTCACAAAAGCGCTTGGAAGAGAAAAGTTTGAAAATTTCAGAATGATGCTTGGACTCACCAACATCCCTTCAGATTAAAGGGGGGAATGTTGACACCCAATCCTAAGGAATTGAGTGAGATTGTATATTATTGTAATTTGGTAAATAAGGAAGGCCAAGAGACATTGGGAAGTGAATCCCAATAGCCTCACCTCCATGGATAAGTACACACAAAATCTCCATCTAATTCATCTTCAATTTTTCAGAGTTACCTCATGGTCTGATAGAGCACAATTAAGTTGTGATTTGTGTATAGTGGTAGAAAAAGGTAGAGGTATGAATGAGAATATAACATGAATTCATTCTTCAGGTGAAAATACACATTTGTAGAGATCTTAATAGGAATAAGATATAACTGAACTCTGTTTATAAACTGATAATATTTTTACATAGAAAGTGAAGTGGAAATGAAATAACAGAGAGAAAAGCACAGTGCTAAAAATTAATACCACATGAATCTCACAATATTTTCTGCAACTTCTTTGATTTCATTAAAATATACAATACCTGCATAGTAATATAGAGAGTCTAAAAAACTCAATTATCCAACACCAATACTTCGTACAGTGAAGTATTTATGGAGAAACTAAATTACAACAGATTACATTAAAGGCTATCATAACAAATAACACTTTATTTTCCAAACTAGCCTCTAACTGTAACATGGAAATAAAGTCTATTTACTGTGCTAGCATTTCTCTAATTGAAAATGGTTGCTGAAGGAGATAATTGTGGGTTGTGCTAGTTGTTAGATGATTGATGATGTGGCAGAGGTTGAATTTTCTCTTTAAATAATTACTCCCAAAATTCACAAATTTTTTCCCCACGCTGTTCATCCGGGATGGCCAATTTTATTACCTTACAGTAAACCTCATCCATTTCAGTATATTTGGAAAATGTGGGCCTCATGAAAAAAACATGTTTTATTTCATACTAAATGAAAATAGCATTGCTTAATGTTCCCAACAATGCCCTTCCTGTCATTGTGCCTTTGGGGTTTGAAAACTTGGCAGTATCTCTAGAAATTTCCTCAAGTCTTCTATAATAATCCTCTTTGGTCATCAATTTATTATTAATGACAAAACTAGAAGGAAATGACAAAAACAAAAGGCAATCCTCTCTGTGTTAGAGTCTCTATTCTGCTAAAAGATATCTGAACTGTGATTTCTAGACTGTGACACTTATCCTCAAGCTAAAGAATCAAATTCTTCTTTTTGAGAACCTTCTTTACCTCTAGAATTGTTTTTGTTCTGTCATCTATTCCCAAATCATCCAACTCATACATGTTCTTTGCATTCAGAAACTTGGTGATGTTGTTTGTTGTAGAAGGATTATCTCCAAGCTGTGCTTTAATTGTTGCAATGGCTTCATTTTATTTTTGTATCAACTCTTTTTGTCCAAATATAATCTGTATACTTGGCCAAATTTCATTAAGAGATTCCATTATGTCTGCCCAAATTATTTCTTTTACATGGCCAAAGGTATTCCCAATGGCTGATTCCCTTTTCTCTTTTTGCAACCTCTCAATTATATTTTTAGCTCTCTATGCTTCAACTGAATGTAAAATTTCATCTTTATACTTCTGATATTGTATAAATTTCACTTGGTCTTGTAATTTATGTATCTCCTCTTCCTCATTTGACATATTCTAAGCTTATTTAGTGAGCTTCTAAGCTCCATCTGCAATACTTGTTGTAGAAAGTGTGGCTGTAGGAATAACAGTAAGAGGCACTGCTTCTAAAGAAACTTTGGATTTTTTTGTTGTGTGTTCCTTTTCCTTTATCATTTTATCTATTTATGATTCCATATATTTTATTTTAGCATTATTTTCCATAATCAACTTCATCATTTCTAGTTTCTAGGATTCAGTCTCTTCAATGTCCTTTGCTCGAGGATCTTTTGTAGATGGAATCTTCAATTTCTCTCTTAATGCTGCTATGTTGGAATTTTTATTTTTAGTAATCTCTTATGCTCCATTGAAACTGGATGGATCATATCCAATTTTGATCGTCAAGTATTCTATATTTTTTATTCCTGTGTCTTTAGCAAATGAAGAAACCTTATCCATTTTTAGTTCCGATTGGACATTAGCTAATGAAAGCTGCAATTTTGACAAACTCATAGTAGTGTTAGTGAGAGTGGATGAAACCATATCACTATTTTGTTTATATAACTCCATTTGATCTATTGGATGTATCTCCTTAGTATCAAACTCAAATGCAGTCTTTTTGTAATTTGTTTCTAGCTTTGGCTGTGGAATTTGTGCTTCAAGAAAAGAAAGCTCCATTTTTCCCTTATCTGAATCAAAAGCTGAGAGACACATGCTCTAAGAGATGGGATTTTACTTTGAAAAATGATTGTATGTGATGGTATTCAACATTTCATTCTTCAACTTTATCAACCTGAAGATGTGTAACAAAGTATTCTATTTTCCCCACTGTAACAATTGTGCTAGTTTGAATGTCTTGTTGTTGATCTTGAGAAACTGCTGAAGTATTAGGAGTAGAAGTACTTTGATCACCTGCCTGTGTGGAAGGAAGTGTCTCTTTGGTAATAATAATTACCTTTTTCTTTGAACCCTTGCTAGGATTTACTTTTGGATTGAACTTTGTCTTCTTTCTCTAATGGATTTTAAATTATTTGCTGGATGAGTCAGTTAATGGATCTGATTGATGATTGATCTTCTCTAATCCTTTCTCCTTCTATATCCTATACAACGGGAATCTGTAATGCTAATGTAGACATTTTTTTTTCTTTAGCCTCCTGTAAAGTAACCTCAGTCCATTCAATCTTATTCATATATTTCTCAATTTCTATTCTGTGTGTATGAAAATAAGGTGTAGATTTCTTCTCTACCCTTATTTTAGAAATGACACCAACTGGATCATAAGACCATGTGAAACTAGAGCTAAATTGCATCTCTTTCAACAATTTGTCTACTTCCTCCCATATTGTTCCGCTATTACAGATAAAATTTCCTATATGTGTCTTCATTTTGAATCGTGACTTATTTTTAGCAACAAAAAATGCACTTCATCAACATTAAGCATCTTTTTGATGTATTATAATGCAAAAATCCTCATTGGGAGGAATTTTGGAAATTTTTAAGGGGGAATCTCACAGCCATAAACTATGAGTTATGTGTAATTATGATAGATATACCAATATCCTATTCTGGCTTGATTTGATAGTTACAACACCTTTGTAATCTCTTCCCTGATCCTAGGCTATGTAGTGTTGTTCAATAAACTGAGTGCTAGATGAAGAAACAATTCTAAAAAATTCTTATATGAATATTCGTTTTTCTCGTCCATCACTAATGAAGTCCAGAAAATAAATTATTGTTGATTTCCTTCCTCATCCAATTTCTATAATGAAAATTTGAATTTGTCTCCTTGAGAATATAAAAACAAGTAAACTAACATAAAGGCATATTTGAAAACCTCTTCAGTTGGGAATTTAACAAACTGCTCATGGATGGAATCTACAATGAATTGAATGAAACTGAATATCATGGAGGGTTTGGAATCTGTGGAGAAAATGGAAATGAATCCTATGATGGATTCATCTACCCATTGGTCTGAATAATAACCAAGAAGGTAGGAAATAAATATGATGATTTGTTTGGATATTTTAGGGAAAATGGATGATGGAAATGGAGGGTTCTTGTTGGGTAATGAATCATTCTCAATCACAAACATCTTAAGAGTTTGAGATGTTTTTGAAAATTCTAATTTCTGATATATTTCAATCAGTTGTTTTTGAGAAAATGGAGTGGCATTCTCTCTGATGGGGGCTTGAGTCATTTTTTCAATGGTTTGGGTAGTAATGGTCACTAAAATCTCTCCTGTAACAGCGATAATAGCTCTTTGGTTGGGCACATACCAAGATTGGCATTTTCTAACAAATCCTAGAGCACTATGGGTGTGAGGAAAGATACAATGTGGAAAATTTGAATCCTACAATGCTATGTCATCAGACTTATCTAGGAACTTATTCTCCAACGAATAATACATTGTAAATAATTCAATTTCACGGAAGGTTTCATGGATTTTATGGTCTGCATCTGCTAATGGTATATGATGGAAGTCAATTTGAGGGTAAAGTAGCAGAATTACTAGTTCTTATTATCATTTTTTGTTTGGAGGCATGATTGGCTCTGTTTTAAATGGCAGGGGCAATAATTTCTGATGCAAAAGAGAGGTCGAGACTCAGCGGAAGCTCTATAGGTTAGAAGAATATCCACAACTATGAAGGATAATTTTAACAGTGCTTAGGTTTACTTATGAAGTTCTGGAAATAACTGTGAATTTTTAATTATCCTGTTTCAGAGAAGATTGAATGAAAATGAAGGGTTGAACAAGTTTTTAGTGATGAAGTTATAAGAAATATACCTTAACTCTCGTTGAAAAGGGTGTGGGTACGTTATCCTTATAGTTAGCAATTAAATTTAATTCGATAACAATTATAGAAAGGTAAGAATTAATTTTATTGTATAGTCCATAGTCCACGTTGGCATAACACGAATGGTGGGGGGAGCAGTGGTTTGATCTGGAAGGTAAGCGGGATTTCAGAGGGGTATATTGGCAATAAATTTTTTTATGAGGGGGGGTGCAAAATCATATGAAATTTACACGCAACAGTGGGGTAGGGTTTTCAAACCACCCTTTTCAGACCCCCCCCCCCCCCACGATGTAAAGTTTTGGATGATGAGGGGGTGGTCGAAGTCTCATGTGAATCGTTGGATTAGATTGTGATGCGATGGATGAAAGGTAAGATGGGAGATGGTTAATGTATTGTGGAGTTCAATGAATTATGGGGTAAGGTTATAATGAATGCAATGTGATTTTGATGATTGACGATTTAGGGAATGAAACACGTCATATGAGTAGTGGATTATAACACATAATATTAAATCCTATGGTCTCGAAAGTGGTTTTTAGAATTGTTGAAGAATAAAACATTTATAAGTATGCAATTTTGAAATAATTTTCTCGGTTGGGCTCTTAATTTCTTCTTGAAAACAATAACAACTTAGGAGATACCTATGACATGAAAAGTTTATTTAATCTGTAAAAACCAACTTGCTCCTTCAACTATAATTTTATGAATGAAATGGAGGTTTCACTACCTTGTTTTTGGTGAAAAAGTGAAGATTTTTCCATGGGAATTTTTGGCCCTAGATTTGACCTATATGAGATGGAGTGACCTGACTCAAGACCTGTAAACAATGATGAAATTATGTGAAGGAGAATCATATCAAGATAGGACTTCATAAGTGACCAAAATTATTGCTGGAAGCTAACTGAAAAAGAAAAACAATTTGAATAATGACCTAATGGAAAACTCTCAAAAGAGCTATTTTTGATCACTAATAAACTAACTCTAACAGTGGCTCCAGCTGGGGATGGTAGCTCTTTTAGCCTGGTGTCAAGAACAACATAGATCGGGTAGCCCTACCATTGGGCTATGGAGTCAACTGGACTTATAAAAACATAAATAAACTAGAAAATTTGAGTAAAAACAACTGACTTCACTCTGAATTGAAACTTTTAAAATTTTTAAAAGAAAACCTGAGCTGTTTGTAGAAGTATCGTGACCTTCTCCTTGGGCTTCAACCTTCTGTAACAACTTCCTTATTTGTTGTTTATTAAATTTAAACTGGTATATACAATGACAATAAATTTCTTTCTTAAAATTTCAAGAAATATAATGCTTTAGAAACCTACCATTGATATGTCCTCCCAAAACTTCTTGCCCTTCAAGATCTTATAGAAAAAATGCCTTATCTCCTATGAATGCTACAATCTTGTAATTTCCTTTCCACAGATTATCAAATTTCCCATGCTTTCCCTTATCTTCATTTCTAGCATCCAATCTTAGTACACTATCTTCAATCTTAAAGTCATCAGACTTTGATTTTCTGTCAAAAATATTTTTTATTTTGTCATGTAGGTTTGAAGTATTGCTGAAAAATTCATCCTTTGATTATTGAAAATGTATCATCAGATTGATCCTTCTATGAATGTCATTAGGCTCACTATCAATCTCCTGTAAAATCTTCATTACTGGCACAACTAGATAAGAAGGGAAAAAAATGTGAACTCCATAAACAAGCTTAAATGGAAACATGTTAATTGATATTTGTGTGCTCACTCTATCAGCCCATAGAGAATTTGTAAGCTTCTTGTGCCAATTCCTTTTGTTTTCCTATAACATCTTCCTAATAATACTGACCAAATACTTATTAGATGATTCTGCAAGTCCATTTCCCTGAGGATAATATGAAGTTGAATGAACAAGTCCAATGTGATATTTATCAAAAAAATAAATCATCTTCTTAGATTTGAAAGAAGTTGCATTATCATTGATAATATTTTATGGAAAACCAAACCGAGATGTAATATTATTTTCAAAAGACTGAATGATAAAAAAATCAATTCCTTGCCTAGTGGGAATAGTGTCAATCCAGTTGGTAAAATAATTTGTAGCAGTGAGAATCCATTTGTGTTGAGATGAACATGGAGGATAAATTTCACCAATAAAGTCAAGTCCCCATTTCTGGAACGGTGCTTGGACTTCAATTGGTTTAAGAGGAAAATGTAAAAGTTTCCTTTTTCCTTGAGATATTTGACACTCATGACAACTATTAACTGTTTTGTAGACATCATAAAATACGGTAGGCCAATAAAAACCCACTCTCAAAATTTTATTTGTACTTTTTTTCCAATAAATATTACCTCCACAGTCACCCTTATGGAAATTTTCAATGAATTTCTCCACTTCAACTTCAACTAAACAGTTCAGCAGCATTCCACCAACATCTTTCCAATATAGGACACCATTCAAAATGCAGTATTTCAGTGCTTTTAACTTCAATGATCTTGATTTACTACTTGGAATGCTAGGAGGAGGATTCAAATGTTGCATAATATATAAAATATTAAAATACCAAGGAGATAAATAAAATATTTCATCTATCTTAGGTAATGTTTCAACAATTTTTTCATCAGATAATGCACCAATGAAGTTTATGTATAAGGCATGAAGATTAGAATCTTCCATTAGCTTCGATAGACCTTGTCCTTTGATTAATTTTTTTAGCTTAATCTCCAAATCATACTCTAGCAAGGCAACAATCTATTTACCTCTACGACCTTCTGGATCATTATGTGTGAGCACTTCTTCAACAACATCATTTGGCACATAAGAATTGACATGGGAATGTAAAATGTACACTCTGAAATATTTCAATGATTTGACTAATTCTAAAGCTTGTTTCTCAATGATATTGTACTTTAAGGAAACATCTTTTATTTTTGTGCTAAAGAAAACAATGTGTTGTTCTATATTTTGATTTTCTTTTGCATTAAAACAACAACTGTATGCTCTAAAGAAAATGAAAAAAATTGTAAAATCAAGTGCATAGTCTAGGCTAATGAGAATGGGAGCATGAGATAGAGCTAACTTAACTTGATTAAATGAATTATTTTCTTCCTTAGACCATTTTACTTCAGTATCTTTCTTCAACATATCAGTAACCTCCCTCAAATGTTCACCAAGATTGTGAACAAATCTTCTCAAAAAATTAATTTTACCATTGAAAGATTGAACCTTCTTTTTTCTCCTAGGATAACATAAGTTCTGAATTGCTTCAATCCTTGAAGGATCTACTTTCATGACATATTTAGATACAATATGTCCCAAAAATTTACCTTCTTCCCTATCAAAGTGGCTCTTCTTTGGATTTAATGAAATACCAAAATTTATGCATCTTTGAAAACCCGTCTTTAAACGGTGCAAAGGGTGTTCATCTATCTTTGAGAAGATAGTGATATCATCGAGGTAAATGAAAAAAAATAGATCTTTTTTATTGGCAAAATCAATATCCATTTCTCTTTGAAAAGTTTCCCCTGCATTCTTCAAAGCAAAAGGCATTTTTGCATACATGAAAGTACCCCGAGGTGTGGTGAAAGATGTCTTTTCTTGATCATCTGGGTGAACAAGAACCTAACTGTATCCTGAGTATCCATCTAACAAAGAAAGTCCAGATGATCCAACTACCCTTTGCAGAAGTGATCCACTTTTGGTAGTGGATAATTATCTTTTAATGATACTTTGTTTAAATTTCGAAAATCAATTCACAATCTAATTTCTCGTCTCTTCTTTCTCACAGGCACTAGATTAGACATCCAATCTGAGAAATTAATAGGAATAATTATTCCAGCGGTGAATAATCTGTTTACTTCCTTCTGAATAGAAGGCAAAAATTTGGGATTCATCCTTCTAAGTTTTTGGAAAAATGGTTTTTTGGTCCAACTTCAAGGGAATAGTATGATAAATAATGCTTTTACCATAGATCTTCAAATTTGAATATTCCCAAGCAAATAGCTCTAGAAATTGAGACATAAGTACTGCATACTTAGCTTTCATTTCTGGACTCAAATATTTTGAAATATACACCATATTTGGCTTTTCTGAAGTGCCATGATTTATATCTTCCACTCCCACTTATGTTGGTGACATAGTATGCTTTCTTGCAACATCATTCTGGTCAAAAGTTTCTTCTAAAGGTACCAAATCTCTTAGAATAGAATTGTCCTTAAGCTGTAGTACTTGCATCTTTGTAACATGAATTTCTTGGTCATCTATTTGGGAATTCATGAATTATTCTTCTGTCCGCAAGAACTTATTGACTTTCTCATAATTTTGAAACAATTTCCAATATTGAAAATTTTCAGGGACAACAGGGCGATGTTTGACATTCATTTCATATTTCTTGTTTGGATACAGAGGAATTTTGAACATACTAGAAGAAGTGACAAGAGAATCAGCAATAACATTGTTGTTTCTAGGAATTACTGAAAAAGTATATTCAGGAAATGTTTTGAGGATATCTAGGACTGCATTTTGGTAAGCTCTCATTCTAGGATGTTTGGCCTGATACTCTCCTTTGACTTGATTGACAACTAACTTGGATTTGGCTCATACAAAAATTTTCTTTGCACCAGGCTCTTTTAATATTTTAAGGCCATCAATTAGAGCTTCATATTCAACTTCATTATTTGTGCAGTCAAATGCTAGTTTGTACGAATACATTCTAATATTTGGATGGATATCCAATGATTGATTAATTGGGCTATGAATCCATATTCCAATACCATCACCTTCTTTGTCGATATCTCCATCAAAATCCATAGTCTAGAGACTATTTTCTTCATCTAGAAGATGTAAATCAAATGGTTGATTTTTTTTGTTTGTTTGAGATATCTCTGTTATATCCAAAATTTCAGTTTTTCTACTGTCTTCTTGCTTTCTTCTTGAGGAGATGTCTTCAATTCCAAATTATTTGGCACTATTTTAAAAAATTCTTTCTCTTCCAATTCTAAAATAGAGGTCATATTTTCTAGATTTTCTGATTTTTATTCAATAAAAAAGTCTGAAGAATGTATAGCATTCTTCATTGAATAAAATAAAAGATTCTAGGTTTGTATGTATAGCATGAACAGGATGATTTTTAGGGTTTTCTATGGTACTAATCATATACTTCATCTTACATTATCTATAAAGTTTCTTGAATTTTCCAAAGATGGGAATTGTGGCTTATGAAAAGTTAAGCTGAAAAGTTCCTCTAAGCTTTGCTTCGCATGATCTAGAAAGTAGCATTCCATACCTAGGTGGGATGTCAACCACAACAACATCCATGATGACATTATTGGTTGGAATTTGTTCTAATGAGACCACTAAATCCTTGATAAGACCAAGACATTTCACCCTCCTTGAATCAAATGGATAGAGATCATGGTAAGGTCTTGTGATGTTGAATCCTAATTTTTACATAGTGGCTTTAAACATGAGGTTGTGTGATGCTCCCAATTCAAGTATTGTATTATAAAGAATAAAATCATGGATTTTGAGGCTTAGGTAAAAGGGAGGAACTTCATTATCTTATGATTTTCCATCAACAGCAGGACCAAAAAGAATCTCAGGATGATCATCAGTCAAGTTAATCATATTAGATGTTTGATCAACTCTAAGAAACTTAGTAACTTGAAACTTATACTGATCATTCTTCATTTTATCAGTGAGAGGAATAGAAACCTTCATTTTAGCAATTTAATTTTCAAGGGAAAAATAAGCAAGATGTTTATCTACCTCTTTCAGCAATGTATCTTTATTTTCAGGAAATTCTTTGGATGAAGAATCTTTCCTCTGTCCTCTTTCTTGAAATTATTGTTCTTTTCTTTGATTGTTTGTGGATGCTTCATTAGCTTTAGGAGAGGTATAATTAGTTGCTTCCTTTTATTTGCTTCTGTTTAGTGCATCAGCTTCTTTTTGCTGATTATTGGTTTGAGAGTTCTGCTTCTTTTGATTGGAAATTAGAGGAAAATTTCTACTCCTCAAACCATACTGCCTTTGAACTTTGGTGAGGGCATTTTGATATCCTCTCTGATAATATTCAGTGCATATTAATTCTTCATTTGAAATGACATATTGTTGGTCTTCTGATGCGCAAATTTCTGCAGAATATTGATCTTCTTTAGTGAGGAAGAAAGGTTGATGATTTTCCACAAATTAATGGTTTTCCCTAGAAATTTCTTCTTCATTATCCTCATTCGGGCCTTCAGTATAATTATGATGGAATGGTGTCTAAAATTTATATTGATATTCTAGATTCTGACCCCTATGTTCCCTTTGTTTAATCCTGTATTAGGGTTGCTCATTTTGAACCCTGAAATTGGGATTTCTGATAGAAGGTTCAGCTTGTCGATCAAAAATGGACATCTTATCCATCATTTTCTCCATAGCTTTGATCAAAGTATTAATTTTTCCTTCTGATGAAGTGGATGCTTCTTCTTTTATTGTGACTCTTTTTGTTTTGTTTTGACATTAGACTTTTTAATAATGATATTGGTCTCTACACTCACTGCATTTCTTTACATTTCCTCTAAAGTTGATGGGTTTCTCCCCTTCAGCTAATAGGCCATGTTAGCGTCAAAACCATTAGGATAATGGAGTAAAGAAGGGCCTGGGGGAAGTTTGATATTCCCACAAATTGAATCATATATCTTATTAAATCTAGCTGTGAATTATTGTACATATTCATTTGTATTCCTTTTTAACTCATTATATTCAGCTAGAATTTGTAATGGATTTTTCTTCTCTTCCCATTATGCCATGAATACATCGACTAGATGTTGTGAGGTAGAAATTGTACTAGCTCCAAGAGATCGAAACCATTTCTTTACTTCTATAGGAAAACTTTGTGCAATATTATGCATCTTATCATCATCATTGTCTATTTCTTTGAGGTCTATAAAATCAGTTACTTTAGCCACATGCTGACAGGTTGTGATTTCTGATGTTCCATCAAAGAGAGACAACCTTTGACCATACTTTTGAGGTAGAGAAGTAAGCTAACGTGGTAGAATTAGTGGAGAAAATATGGCCATGGTTAATGGAGGAGGTGGTGGAGGTGTGAATTGTGATGTGGATTGAATAAAATTTTGTAAAGCTAGAGATGGAATGAAAGGAGGAACAAATGGTGTAGCTGTATGAGAAGGTGAGGTAAGAGATGTACGAAAAGTCTGCTGCTGATATTGAAAATAGGCCTTTTCAAAAGTTTCCTAAAATTTATGTACTAAGACTTTAAGTATATGGAAATTGGAACAAACTTCAGTATCAGTTTTAGACTCAAAGGTTTCAGAAAATGGTGTAAAAGACTCAAAATCCAAAGGGTCAAAAATATTTTATGAGAGAAAAGGTTTAGACTTGGTTATAATTAAATATTTTTCAGATTCTGGAGGGAAAGCCAAATCTTCTAAGACAAACCTTGTAGGCAGGGAATTTGATTTAATTAGTGGAAGAAAAACTCTACTTGTATGTTGAGACTTAGTTTTTTGTTTTCTCAAAATACTTTCAGGATTATATACCAGTGGTGATGGATTAGGGTAAGGGTTTGACCTGGTATATATTTTTGGAGCCAGCTTAAGATATGAATTATATGTTTCGGCTCAGGTTTTGACTTCAGCCTATTCAGAAAACTAGAGCTTGTCACCTACAAGTCTAATTTTCAAAGGATTAAATAAATATTCCCAGGGAATGTTTAGCAATAACTCCCCGATAACAATGCAAAAAATGTTATCACTCTCCCAAAATTCCTAGGCTGAAAATAGGAGTGAAGAAAGGTAACGACAAACCAACTTTTAGCTAGGTAGCTAGCCCTACCTAACCAGAGAGGGCTTTCTCTATGTAAATTTTTTTATAAATATTCAATTTAAGGCAGAGTACAAAATTTTAGGCTAGATATAAATTTAATGGTTTGAATTTTTATTTATAATTTTTTTGTTGGATAAAAATAATGATTTTTGAAACTAAAGATGATTTCAAAGACTCAATTGCATAGAATAGAGTGAGGAAAGGTAGGTAAACTATTTGAGCACAATAAATTTATCATTTGTGTATATTTGTAGAAAAATGTAGGGGTCTGAATGAGCATATAACATGAATTCATTCTTCAGAATAAAAGAAACATTTGTAGAAATATTAATAAACATATAACATATAACTAATGTCTGTTTATAAACTGATAATATTTTTACACGGAAACTGAAGTGGAAATGAAATAACAGAGAGAATATCACAATCCTCAAAAGAAATCCCACACGAATCTCACATTATTTGCTGCAACTTCTTTGATTTCCTTAAAGTATACAATAGATCCATAGTAATACACATAGTCTCAAAAACTCAATTATCCAACACAAACACTTTGTACAGTGAAGTATTTATAGAAAAACTAAATTACAACATATTAAATTAAAAGCTATCATAACATATAGCGCTTTATTTTCCAAACCAGACTCTAACTGTAACATGGAAGTGAAGTCGATTTGGTGTGTTGGTGCTGCTCTAACTGAAAACTGTTTCTGAAGGATATAAATTTGGGTTGCGTTGGCTATTAGTTGACTGATGATCTGACGGAGGTTGAATTTTATCTTTAACTAATTACTACTGAAATTCAGATATTTTTTCCCAGCGGTGTTCATCCAGGATGGAAAATTTTATTACCTTGCGGTAAACTTCATCCATTTCAGTGTATTTGGAAAAAGTGGGCCTCACCACAAAAACATGTTTTATTTCATACTGAAAGAAAATATCATTTCTTAATGTTCCAAACAATGCCCTTTCTGTCATTATGGATTTTATGTTTGAAAACTTGGCAGTATCTCTCTCGAAATATCCTTAAGTCTTCTCCAATAATCCCCTTTGGGCATCATTTTATCATTAATCAAAAGCAGAGAAGGAAATCATTTCTATGTCAGAGGCTCTATTCTACTGAAAAATATATGAACTGCGATTTCCAGACTGTGAAACTTCTCCTCAAGCTAAAGAATCAAATTCTTCATTGTGGACATTCTTTATCTCCAGGATTGTTTATGTTTTTTCATCTCTGTCAAAATCATCTAGCTCGTGCCTGTTCTTTTCATTCAGAAACTTGATGATGTTGTTTGATGTAGCAGGCTTATCTCCAAGTTTTTATTTAATTGTTGCAATGACTTCATTTGATTTCTGTATCATCTCCTTTTTCTTCAAATATAATATGTATACATGGCCAGATTTCATTAAGATATTCCATGATGTCTTCCTAGATTATTTATTTTACTTGCCCCAAGGCGTTCCCAATGGCTGATTCCTTTTTCTCTTTTTGCAACCTCTCAATTATTTTTTTAGCTCTTTTTACTTCAACTCCATGTGAATTTTCATCTTTATACTTCTCATATTGTAGCAATTTCACTTGTTCTTGTGATTTATTTATCTCCTCTTCATGAATTGACATATTCTGAACTGCTTTAGTGAGTTTCTAAGCTCCATCTTCAGTACTTGTTGTAGAAAGTGCGGTTGTAGGAAAAACTGTAGGAGGAACTTATTCTAAAGGAAATTTTAATGTTTTAGTTGTGTGTTCCTTTTCCTTTATCATTTTCTGTAGCTCTGATTCCATCTGTTTTATTTGAGCACTCTGTTCCATAATCAAATTCATCATTTCTGTTTACTGGGATTCAGTCTCTTCAATGTCGTTTTCGAGAGGATCTTCTCTAGATGGAATCTTCAATTGCTTTCTTAATGCTGCTATGTCAGCATTTTTCTTTTTGATAATCTCTTCTGCTTCATTGACATTGGATGGATCATATCCAATTTTGATCACAAGGTCTCCTAAAGTTTTGATTCTTGCGCCTTTAGAAAATGAAGAAACCTTGATCTAGGTGGATATTGGTGGCCACCCACCTATTCCACTTGGGGACCCACCATTGTCTCTTTCATTTTTCCATTTTCGGCACAACTTACTATTTTAGAATTTTTTCGGGTCCTGAACTTCCGGAGCCATTTTGAGGCCCTAAACGACATTTTTTGGGCATAATTTTTCTAGTGAATATTATTCCATTTCAGAATCAATATTCATGGCAACTATTGTAGTCCATGGATAGATATTTCTAACGATGTATCATGTGCATCAAACAGAGATAGTATGCCAAAGTTACGTCCCCGAGAAGTTGAAACACCAATTTACCAAAACGGGGCCCATAGTTCTGGCACTTCATCTCCTAGGGTTAGATTTTTGGACGTTTATGGTTTTCCATTATTTCTAAATAATAAATAGGCCCTCGAGCCTCATTGTAACTCAGTTCAGAGGCCTGTAGCCACCACATATCTTCTCAGAGATAAGCTACCAGCGCCCTAACTAGTTTATTTCCATTCTGTCTGTAAGAAAATTTCAGTTCTTTTATATTAATGAAATGAAGTGTTATTTCCACTGTATCTTTGTATTGATGGTTATATGTGTATTATGTTGCATTCCTACATAATTCCGGATCAATGGTATCAAAACGGTGTGTTTTTTCTCGATCCTTCTTTGCATGTCCCCAACAAGGTCGGGGTTTAAGGAGTTAGGGCTCGATCTGGTGGAACCCTTGCAAGATCAACCTCTCAAACCTTGATAGATGCCCATGGGGGATGAAAATAAAGATGAGGGAGCAGGATATCCTATTAAAATATTTCTCGCAGAGGCCCTCAAAAAACAAAGGAATACGATGATGGATAACTTTGCCCAAATCCTTCAACGACTGCCCATCGACAGCGCATCTGCATCCAGCAGCCACTCTAGAGGGGCAACTCCCTTTAAGGTACAATTAAAATTTTGCATTCCCATATTTGAGGGTCAAATAGATGTATATGCCGTAGATAGATGGTTGAATGTATTAGAAGGATATTTCTCAGTTCATGACTTTTCAAGCCGGGAGAAGATTATTTTTGCACTCCTCAAAGCTACCCGCCATGCGAAGGACTGCTGGAAAACCTACTTTGAGAAAAAGGATGAGATAGAACCCTCTCTATTCCTAGCTATACCCACTTGTAATTACTTCTGAGATGTCATCAATGAAAAATACTATCATGTGGGGGGCTCCGAGGACAAGTACATACAATGGACCATGCTGTGGAAACAAAGGGATGAAGATGTGCATGAGCTAATGAATCTGTTCCATACCTTACGGACAAAGTTGGGTATCAAATATTCAGAGAAAAATTTGGTGCTAAAGTATCGCAATTGTCTGCACAGATACATTCAGGAGGAAATAGAGTTCCTCTACATCTCCTCTCTTGGTACGACATATCAGTATGCTACCAAGATTGAGTTGAAATTCAAACAGAAGAAGCGATACTTTGGATCTGCGAATCAAAAGCAACAGAAAGGTGCCCCCAAATTGCAGAACAAAGGACAAAGACAAGGCATGGAAACCCAAGACAACCTTCCAAGGCCACAAGAAAATAATAACACCATGAAGCCAAAGAAGGACACAGGAAATTGGTGTGAGTTCCATAAGAGCTCCACTCACAACACAAATGAGTGTCGAGCCAAGTAGTCGCTGGTGGCTGAGATGAGGGCTTCTAAATCAGATGCATGCTCTGACTCTAAATCCAAAATTGACAAGGGGAATGACAAAGGGAATCAGATTATTGATGCGGAGCCCAATGCCACTATTGCCACCATGAAGATCCAAAAGGAGGAACTAGAAGATCCAGAGAAGGAAGAGAATCTCTTCCACTCCCAGATGTAGATAAAGGGTTCCTCGCTACAGTTCATTGTCGACAATGGGAGCCAAAAGAACCTCATTTAAGTAGATGTCATGAAGCAGTTGGGCTTCCTGACCACAATGCACCCACAACCATACACCATCGGGTGGCTCCACCAAGGACGACATCTTCACGTCAGCCAACAGTGTCGCCTTCCCTATAGCATCAAGCCCTTCATGGATGAGGTATTTTGTGGCATTGATCCTATTGATGTTTATGATGTATTATTAGGCCAACGATACTTATGGAAGTGACATGTTGTGTATGAGTCCTAACCTCACGTTGTTATTGTTACTTTGGGAATTAAGTTGTACAGGATACCATAGGTACCACCGCCTCCCATTATCTCTTTGGTTACTGCAAAAAAATGTAGTAAGCTCATTTCCCAATCCAGGAAATTTGTTTTCCTGATGATCTGCCCCTAGGGAAAGAAGAAAATAGTGGCCATGACCTCAAGACATGGATCCTATGCACGACAACAACCAATGGACAAGGTTGTGGAGGAGTACGGGGATATCTTCACCTCACCCACAGGGGTGCCTCTGCATTATCAGGTCAAGCACCCCATTGACCTGACCCTAGGTGCGTCGCTACCCAATGGACCGATATATAGGCAATTTTTTCTGGAGAATGATGAAATCAAGAGGCAGATTCAGAAGCTGCTGTAGAAAGTTCACATCTGGCCAAGTTCATCACGCTATGGGAGCCAGATCATGTTGGTACGAAAAAAAGATGAGACTTGGAGACTCTGTATTGACTATCAAGTGCTAAACAAGATCACTATCTAGAATAGGTACCTGATCCCATGGATTGATGACCTTCTGGACCAACTCAAAGGGGAAAAATATTTCAGCAATATCGACTTGAAGTCTGGGTGTCACCAAGTACCAATCGAACCCTCTGATGTGTGGAAGAATGCCTTAAAAGCAAAGGAGGGCCTTTTTGAATGGCTCATCATGCCTTTTGGGTTGACGAATGCTCTGAAAACCTTTATGAGGTTGATGGATGACATCTTGCATCCATTCACCAACTCATTTGTAGTGTTGTACTTGGATGACATTCTGATCTTTAGGCAGACTTGGGAAGAGTACCTCCACCACATCCGAGAAGTCCTCCAAACACTACGACAACACAAGTTGTGTGCCAATTTGGAGAAGTGCACTTTTGGGATGACCCAGGTTCAATATCTATGATACATTATTGATGAAAGGGGGTTGCATGTGGATCTAGCCAAGATCCAAGTCATTCGGGATTGGCCAGCCCCAACCACTCTAACAGAGCTTCGCAGTTTTCATGGTCTTGCTAATTTCTACCTCAGGTTCATGTTGGGATTCTCTCATATCACTTAGCCCTTGATTCAAGTCACCAAGGGAGGAGCAGAAGAAAATTTATTTTGGTTGGAATCTCAACAAAAGGCATTCATAGAATTGAAACATCGCCTCTCTTCTGCCCTAGTGCTCATATTACCAGACTTGCAACAACCATTTGAGATCGAGACAGATGCCTCTAACTATGCTATTGGGGTAGTTCTTACTCAACAAGGTAATCTAGTGGAATATCACAATGAGACATTATCTGACATAGTTCGAAAGTATCCCACTTATGACAAAGAAATGCATTCTATTGTCCAGGCTTGTTGATAATGGAAGCATTACATTTTGGGGAAGGAGACAATCATCCACACAGGCCATCGACCCCTACAGTTCATACAGGCACAAGGGAAGTTGTAGAATGATCACCATCAGAAGTGGTCCACATATCTGTAACAATTTCATTTGAACATCAACTACAAGAAGGGTAGCACCAATAATGTTGTAGACTACCTCAGCTGACCACCGATCGTGGCCATAACCACCATTCTCAACTATTGTGGGCACGAGACTTATGATTGGCCACTTCTCTACAAGAGTGATCCAGAATTCAACCACACATACAAGGTACTCTTGGGGTTACGCAAGTTCCAAATTTTAACCTCCAAGATGCACTGCTATGTGACCACCTGGGACACCTTTGCGTTCCTTCAAGCGAGCGTGCCAAGATGATATGGGAAGTGCACTACAGTCAAGTCACTAGGCATTTTGGGGTCGAGAAAATAGTGGCAATACTGCAAAAGTATTTCTATTGGCCGAACCTTCGACAGGATGTTGGGAAGTACATCAGATCCTGCACTAGTTGCGCCATTTCCAAACTGACCATCATGACACAAGGGCTCTATACTCTGCTACCTACCCCTAGTAGACCTTGGGAATCCATCTCCATATATTACATGTCAGGAATTCCTTCTACTAAGCATGGTAACGACTGTGTTTTCATGGTCGTTGACATATTCAAAGATGGCCATTATGGCGGCCTACAAGAAGAATATCACAACAGAAGCCACTGCTAAACTCTTCTTTGAATGAGTGCGGGTGCACTTTGGGATCCCACAGTCTATCATATTAGATCACGGTAGTAGGTTCCTCAGCACATTTTGGTCCAACCTCTGGTAAATTTTGGACACCAAGCTCACCACGTCTAAGGTTTTCCATCCCCAAACTGATGGCCAGACAAAGGTCATCAACAGGATGATTATACACATTCTGCGCATGTACAATTCAAAGCATCCACACACATGGGATGAGAGCCTCCCCTACGTACAACAAAATTATAATTGGGCTCTCTACAACTCAACCGGCCATAGCCCCTTTCAATTGGGCTTGGGATTCCAGTCACCATGTCCCATTGATGTAGCCATGCCATTTGCGGCTACTCAAGCCGATTCGGCTCATGTCCAGTCTGAAGCTGACAAAGCAAACAACTTCATCGAGTGCATTCAGCACATCTGCCAACAAGTTCATGACATATTGGATAGAGCCAATGAAAATTACAAGCAACGACATGATCAACATTGAGTGCCACACAACTTCTAGGTGGGAAAAAAAGTGTGGCTACATTTGCAGAAGGAGTGCCTCACTGGACCCCACCACAAGCTTCACCCCCTCTAATATAGGTCGTACGCCATCACCAAGGATATAGGGAACAATGCCTTTGATCTCAGTATTCCACCATTTCTTGGTCTGCACCCAATATTCAATGTAGACCACGTTCGTCCCTACTTCCCACCTCTACTGGACACCTATGACATTGCAGAAGAACACACACCAAAAGAGTTAAACCCATGCTGCATGGAACAAACCACCACATATTGTATCATGGACATGCATATCAAGACCACTCACCAATAGAAGATCCAACTGTATCGGGTTGTCAAAGCTGGCCAACTCCTGCACCAAGGAAAGCGGTTCACCAGGGACCAAGTTCAGCAGAATTTTTCTCATCTCATGGAGGAATTCAACACAATGGTGACCATTGCTTCCTAAGGGGGGAGGAATGATCCAGGTGGATATTGGTGGCGACTCACCTATTCCACTTGGGGCCCCACCACTGTCTCTTTATTTTTTCAGTTTCTACACAACTTACTATTTTTATCATTTTTTCAGGTCTTGAACTTCCAGAGCTATTTTGAGGCCCTAAACGACGTTTTTTGGGCATCGGTTGTTCAATGAATAAGTTACTATTCTAGAATTGATATTTTTGGCAATATTTGTGGTCTTTGGATAGATATTTATAACGATGTATCATGTGTGTCAAACAGAGATAGTATGCCAAAGCTATGTCCCCGCGATGTTGAAACACCAATTTACACAAATGGGGCCCATAGTTTAGGCGCTTCATCTCCTAGGGTTAGGTTTCTGGCTGTTTAGGGTTTTTCATTGTTTCTAAATAATAAATAGGCCCTCGAGCCTCATTGTAACTCGGTTTAGAGGCCTGTAGTCGCCACATCTCTTCTCAGAGATAAGCTACTAGTGCCCTAGCTAGTTTATTTCCATTCTGTCTGTAAGCAAATTTCAGTTCTTTGATTTTAATTAAATGAAGTGTTGTTTTTGCTGCATCTTTGTATTTATGGTTATGTGTATTCTGTTGCGTTCTTGCATAAATATGGATCAAACCTTCTCCATTTTTAGGTTTGACTGGACATTAGCTAATGAAACCTACAATTTTGACAAAATTCATAGCAGTGTTAGTGAGAGTGGATGAAATCATCTCACCAATTTGTTTATGTAACTCCATTTCATCCCTTGAATGTATCTCCTTAGTATCAAAATCAAATGTAGTCTTTTTGTAATCTAATTTTGACTTTGGCTATGGAATTTGTGCTTGAAGAGAAGAAAACTGCATTTTTCCATTATATGAATCAAAATGTAAGAGAAACCTACTCTAACTGCTGGGAGTTTGCTTCCAAAAATGATTGTATGTGCTGGTCTTCAAAATTTAATTGCTAAACTTTATCTCCCTGAAGGTGTCAAATACAATCTTCTATTTTTCCCCTGTAACAAGTGTACTAGTCAATTGAGAAATTGTTGAAGTAGTAGGAGTAGAAGTACTTTGATTACCTGCACGTGTGGAAGGAGGTGTCACTTCGGTAATAATAATTAATTTTTGCTCGGTATCCTTTCCAGGAGTGAATTTTGGATTGAGCTTTGTCTTCCTTCTCTAATTGATTTTAAATTCTTTGTTGGATGAGTTAATCATTGGAGATGACCAATATTATCTAATCCTTTTTCCTACTCTCTCGTGTGCAACAAGAGTCTATAATGCTAACGTAGACACTAATTTTCTTCAGTCTACTGTAAATTACCCTCAGGTCCATTCAAGATGGTTCATATATTTTTCAATTTCTGGTCAGTGTGTATGAAAATTAGGCGTAGATTTGTTCTCTACCCTTACTTTAGAAATGAAACCAACTAGATCATAAGACCATGTGAAACTGAGGCTAAATTGCATATCTTTAAACAATTTGTCTGCTTCCTCCCTTGCTGTCCTGCTATTACAGTTAAAAGGTCTTATCCATGTCTTGATTTTCAATTATTACTTCTTTTTAGTAGACAAAAAATTCACTTCATCGGCACTAAGCATTTTTCTGGTGTATTCTAATGAAAAATTCCTCATTGGGAGGAATTTTGGAAATTTGTAAGGGGGAAGGTCATAGACATAAAATCTAAGTTTTGTATAATGCTGATAGAGATACCAATCTCCTATTTTGGCTTGATTTGATAGTTGCAACACCTTTCTAATCTCTTCATTGATCCTGGGCTTTGTAGTTCTGTTTAGTAATTTGAGTTTTGAATGAAGAAAAAATTCTACAAACTGCTTATATGAATATTCCTTTTGCTCCATCACGAATGAAGTCTAGAAAATAATTGATTGTTGATTTTGTTCCTCTTCCAATTTCTCTAATGAAAAAATAAATTTGTCTCCCTGAGAATATAAAAACAAATAAACTAACACATAGGCATACTTGAAAACCTCTTTAGTTTGGAATTTAACAAACTTCTCATGGATGAAATCTGCAATGAATTGAGTGAAATTGAAAATGATGAAGGGTTTGGAATCTATGGATAAAATGGACATGAATCCTATGATGGATTCATCTACCCCTTGGTTTGAATAATAAAAAATAAGGAAGGAAATAACTGTGATGATTTGTTTGGATCTTTTAGGGAAAATGGATGATGGAAATAAAGGGTTCTTCTTGGGTAATGGATCATTTTCAGTCATAAACAACTCAAGAGTTTGAGATATTTTTTCAAAATCTAATTTTTGATATATTTCAATCAGTGATTCTTCAGAAACTAGAGTGGCATTCTTTGTGATGGTGTCTTGCATCATTTGTTCAATAGTTTGGGCAGTAATGGTCACTAAAGTTTCTCCTATATGAGCGATAATAGCTCTTTAGCTAGGCACATAACATGCTTCACATTTTCTAACAAATTCTAGAGCACTATGGGTGTGAGGAAAGATATAATGTGGCAAGTTTGAATACCACAACCCTATATCATCAGACTTATCTAGGAATTTCTCCTCTAACAAGCAATAAATTTCAGATAATTCAAGTTCACAAAGGGTTTCATGGATTTTATGGTATCTGTCTACTAATGGTATATGATGGAAGTCAATTGGAGGGTGAAATAGAAGACTTACTAGTTCTTCTAGTCCTTTTTTCTATGTATGCATGATTGCCTTTGTTTGAAATGGAAGAAGAAATAATTTCTGATGCAAAATAGAGTCCAAGAGTGGGGGAAAGCTCTACAGATTAGAAGAATAAGAAAAATTTCAAAGGATACTTTGAATGGTGATTAGGTTGATTTTTGGAGTTCTGCCAATAACTGTGAATTGGCAATCGTTCTGTTTTAGAGAAGAGTGAATGAAAATTAAGGGTTGAACATTTTTTTAGTGATGAATTTATAAGCAATATAGCTTAATTCCCATTGAAAAGGGCACTGGTACATTAGCCTAATGATTAGAAATTAAATTTAATTTGCTAACGGTTATATAACGAAGGGAATTAATTTGATTGGACAGTCCAGAGTCCACGTTGGCATAACATGAATGGCGGGTGGATCAGTGGTTTCTTGTGGTAGGTAAGCCTGATTTCAGAGGGGTATATTGACGATAAATGGTTTTATGACGGGGGCAGTGAAAAATCATATGCATTTGAAACTTAGCAGTGGGGTCGGGTTTTGAAACCACCCTTTTCGGACACCCTGCCCCCCCACCCCCCGCCCATCCCACCCACCCAAAGTTAAGTTTCAGAGATGAGGGAGGGGGACGAAGTCACATGTGGATCATTGGATTATATTGTGATGCAATGGATGAACGGTAAGATGGGAGATGGTTCATGTATGGAAGAGTTTCATGAATGGTGGGGTAAGGGTATAATGAATGCAATTTCATTTGGATGAATTATGTTTTAGGGAATGAAACATGTCATATGAGTAGTGGAGGATAACACATAGGATTAAATCCTATGGTCTCGAAAGTGACTTTTCAAATTGTTGAAGAATAAAACGTTCATAAGTATGCAGTTTTGAAATAATTTTCTCAGTAAGGCTCTTCATTTGTTCTCGAAAATAGCAACAACTTAGGAGATTCATATGACATGAAAAGTTTATTTTAAACTATAAAATGCAACTTCCTCCTTCAACTAGAATTTTATGAATGAAATGGAGGTTTCACTACCTTGTTTATAGTGAAAAAATGAAGTTTTTTTCCATGGGCAGTTTTGACCCTAGATTTTTTCTATATGAGATGGAGTGACCTGACTCTAGACCTCTAAATGATGATGAAAATATTTTAAGGAGAAACATATCAAGATAGGACTTCTTCAGTGACCAAAATTATTGTTGAAAAATAATTGATAAAGCGAAAAAATTTGACAAATGACCTGATGGAAAACTCTCAAATGAGCTACTTTTGATCACTGATAAACTGAATCTAACATTGTGTATTGATTTGCTTCTTTTGTATTACTTGTATGTGATTTAACGATCTTGTTTTATGTTCCGCAAATATTGTAGAAGGATTTAGTATATTTCTTTAGTACATTGCATGATCGGATTGAATCCATTGATATAGTTTCTACATGGTATTATAGCTGTGTTAGAGATTTTCTACAAGTAGGACTCAATTGCAGCAAGGAAAAAGAAATGAATAGGGTAATAATTCCTTTGGCAATGTTTGGGAACCAAAATTCCAAATGAAGGAGCGCTTTGATGGAAACATGAAGTCTTCTTAACCCTTATATTGTATGGCATTATGTGGGCATGTGCTATATTTATAAACATGTATTTTATAGGTATAACAATTTGTTTCCATTTATGGTTGGATTCGTCAAGGGATTGGAGTTTGTTGAGAGATGATATATGTATGTGTTCAAATACAAGGTTGTGTGGTTAGTGAGAAAAAGGTAAGTTAACTGGTATATTTTATGTTTATATTATATACTAAAAATTATTTGTTTATGGAATTATGAAGTAGGGGATTGCATGGAGAAAGAGATTTCCATGAAATCTTTGAGAAGGATCGGATTGAGATTTCCCTTGGAATGTTTGGGAACCCATGGGATTGAGTCATGGTGTTTGTTGCTAGTCTTGTGCTTTTGTTCTCTTGTGATTTTTTGCACTTGAATTTTGGTCTTGATTGCATCTAGTGCATGGAAATTAGACTTTGTTGTGGTGGCATATTGCTTTTGGTTTCTCATGGTATTCTTCATGTTTGTTCTTCTTCTTTACCTTTATCTTTTGAGAATCTTGGGAATTGGTTTGGAAAAGAAGAAAGTTAATGGATTTTAGAGAAAGTTGTGTCGTACCCAATTGGTAATGTAAGGCTCAAATGAAGCCTGGTTCATGTATAAGGGAAGAAGAAGGTAATAATATTAAAAATAGTTGGATTGTTTTGGTCCATTGAGGTAAATGGACGATGTCATAAAAGTCGTGATAAAGGTAGCATGAAAGGTAAAGTGAATTGATTTGAAGTGTCATATTCTTTGGCTATGTTGTGAACTATTGCTCTAAATGTTGGACATGGATAAAGGGAGTTTTAATAACCTATAGCTTATTATATCTAGAAATTTTCTTGAGATCATGATTATGTTAATGTTTATATATGTATACATGTATGTATGTATGTCATGTCTCACAGTGTCATCATGGATCCTTATTTTTTAATTTTAATGTTTACATGTATATATGTATGTGTTTATGTATCTATGTTTTTGTATGACACATTTTTCAAGGATCATTCGTGTGGAGGAATTATTTCTTATGTAGGTGAATGTCATGAAGAGGTTCTTGGTATTATGAGGAATAAAGTAGGAAGAGTAACGCTGACAGATCTATGAGGTGAGTATCATGTGGACATGAATTGATATTATATGCTTGTACTATGTGATATTTATGTGATGGACAGGTAATGATGAGGAGTACATCAACAAAGTGAAAGTAATGTAATATGTGACATGCTAGGATAAGCACGGATAATGGAAAGACACTAGAAGCAAGGTTTTTTTTGGGGTCAGTGTTTGTTCTATGGATGTGTAGTACTATTGCTGTGTGTATGTTTTGCATGTTGTTTATTCAGTGATTGTACCTATGGTGATGTGCACATGTAACATATATAGTATTTTGTACATACGATGTTGTGTAAATGTTGTGTGTATATTGCATATGTAGTGCTAGGTATAGATGGTGTTATGCACATGTTGGATATGAAATGTTGTGTAAATATCGTATTGTGCACATGTTGGATATGTATTTTTGTGTGCATATCGTGTTGTGCACATCTTAGATATGCGGTGTTGTGTATGTATCGTTCTATGTAGATGTTGTATAGGCAGTGCTATGTACATATGGTGTTGTGTGTGAGATGTACATATGGTGTGTTTTGCGTGATTATACATGTGGTGTTGTGTGAATTTGGTGTTATGTACATGTTGTACATGTGGTGCTGTGTGCAGGTGGTGTCATGTACATATTGTGGATGCGATGCTATATACATGTGGTTTCATGTACATGTTGTGCATGTGGTGTTGTGTACCCATGGTATTGTATACACATTGTAATGGTGGTGTGTTCCACATATGGCGTTGTGTTATATTGTGCAAGTGGTGTCATGTACATGTGATGTTGTGCACATGTTTTGAAGGTAGTGTTGTGTACATGTGGTACCATGTCCATTTTGTGCATATGGTATTGGTATACATGTGTTATTATGTGAATGTCATACATTTTGTGTTGCAGGCATATGGTACTATGTATGTGCATCATATAGTCCTGGTATCATGGAATGTGTATTCATTGTGTTGTACTATGTATATGTATTTGTATTTTTTTTTACATTAGGTGTCGGTGTATTTGTTGTGTTGTACACCGGGTGTAGGTGTATGTGTCGTATGTCGGTCTGGGTACATGTATTGTATGGTTTTGTATTCCATATGTGGGTGTACGTGTTGTGATTTACACTGTGTGTATGTGTACGTGATTGAAGAGAAGCAAAGGAATTGGGTTCTTTCGAGGTGTGGTGACTAATTTGGTGTGTGTAGAGAAAGAAGAATGTTAGAAGTAAGGACCAATGATGGATAAGTATTTATATTTTATTTCAGTTCTATTACGAATGCGATCTATGATTCTTACATATGATGGTTACATGTGATTTATGATTATGGTTTATGATGATTGCATGCCATTAATGATTTTGATCTACGATATATGTGTTATGAGCTAATCATATGTGATATGTTTATAGCTAATGGTTTGATAAAATAACTAGTTTGACTTGTGTGACAGGATATTAACAAAAGTTCAAGGGCACCTTATTGGTGGGCTACCAATTAGGTATGATTAGAGTTTTTTTCAATTTATTTTGAATATAATGGAAACTATGTGCTTGGTACAAGAAGCATGGATATGATTGGTTAGGTTGTTGAAAGTTTGAAACCAAGTGCAAGAAATAGCAGCGTCAGAAAAATGAATTGGAACACACAACGATATTCTGTTAAAGAACTTCAGGAGCAAGGCCATTATGGGACACTTCTACCCAATCTTGTCCATTGATTTTAATGAGATTTTTATTACCAGTATGATGGTTTTGAGCCAGGGATATGTGTTGATTTTTGGACCTTCCAGTGCTAGGAAGTCTTAGCAAGGGATGGACACCTCGGGATGGGGGTGCCAATGAAACTTGGAAGGTATGTGACTACTTAGGAGGGGGTGACCAGATTACGTGAGGGACTATGCAATAGAGAAGGGAAGGTCGGGGATGGGGTTTTTTTATACATTAGCATTTCCATATGGAATCAGATGCACATCGGGAGTGCACCATGGAATAATCTTTCAGTAATTATTCACTGAGAGGACAAGTGGCACAGGATTTTAAGGCTGGAAATGTGGTGAAAATTTTTCTTTGGCAGTGTATTCTGGACTTCTTGGCAAGGAGGTGAATATTGGTATTAATTTGAGGGTGGAGGTGTGAGCCTCTATATTCCCTTTTTATTGATAGGGGAATCATATCCTTTTATTTTTTGGTTGAGAAAATGTGTATGTGTGTATAATATTTTAAATACCACATCGAGTTGGATTTATAAATATCCATAGATAATATGGTTATATATGTGGTTGTTATTGTAAATATTGTAATGATTTATGTTATAAAGCTCCAGTAAATGGTATGTTTGTCATATTTTAGTAGTGTTCATTGTAAATAATGAAACAAGTTGTGTTATAAAGCTCCGTAGGAAGTATGTTTTGTTTTTAGAAGTTTCATGGTTTGTACGTGTCATTGAACATCGAGGATTGTGTTCCCCCAAGGGGGAGGGTTTTGTAACAACCATGGTTAAAAATCCATGTAAAAAATTATAATACCAAGGTCATGGGACACATATTAGAGGATGAATGGTGGGAAAAACATCCTAGTGCATGTCACTTTTGTTTATTATGGCTAAAAGAAATTGGAAAAGGAAATTGAAAAGGATTTGGAAAGGAAAAGTCGCATTCTTGGTATTTTATTAATGAAAATAATGGAAAATAGGAGAAAAGGAAGGTGAAACGTCACAAGTTTCATGTGAGGAGAAAATTGGAGGAAAAATTATAATGGAAAAATTAAGAAAATAGAAGCCTCATTGATAAAAATGCTTTTGAGGATTAGTGGGCAAGCTTTTTGTCTTAAGCTTTTCATCAGTGCAGTTTTGGATCTCATTATTGTCTCTCTCTCTCTCATACTCCTGTATACTTAGAGTTTCTTGGAACATTCTTGGAGATTGTGGAATACTTTGAGATTTGGAGAAAAATTCAAAGGAAGAATAGGAAATAGAAAGAGGATGTCAAGATCAACAACTACGACATATTCTGGTTGCACGTATTAAGTTGCAGGTATGTTGTTCCTAACTGGTTTTTGCATGCATGGCATATGCATGTGGTTTATTGGTCATGATCTACCACTGAAATGGAGGATTTTTTGGATTGGCAGTGGACTTGTGTAGCCTTTCCATTTCTTGGATATCCATGGTGTTGTGTGTTAATCTTACTTCTTGTTTTTCTGGTTGGTTCTCATGTTCTTTCGGTTGTGGGATGAGTTATTAGTTCCTAGAAGCCTTGGTTGGATAGACACTTTGGAACCCCTCTAAGAAATTGGATTGATTTACTAGTCCTGGAAGTCGTGGTTGGAAAAATGCTCTAGAAGCTCTTGTTGGAAAAATACTCAGGAAGCTCTTGGTGGGTTAAGTTACTAGTCCTGGAATCCTTGCTTGAAAAAACACTCTAGAATCCTGACGGTAGATGTGGGTTGAGTTCTACTCCTTGAAGCCCTGGTTCGAATAAACACGCTAGAGCCCTAGAAATCTTGGGTATAGACCGATCTGGTGATGGTTGTGATGTCTCATCATGAGGTGGAATCATTGGTTGAAGGTTGAGGTGGTTTTATATCTAGAAGCCCTAGTTTGGTTTTGATTAATGAGATATATGAGATCCGGTATTCATTCTTGGAAAATGGCATAGGGGTGACTAGCTGAAGAGAGATTTGTCTTAGCGATGTCTATGGTGGGGTGGAATGTGGAAGTCCAAAAATTGGTTGCATTTTTCTTATGGAAATAAGAGCTCTTTTTCTCTTATATTGATGGGTATATATGATTGTTATTATTTGTATTATATGGATGTTATGTGCTCATAATTTCTCTTGTTTATATGCTGGTTATGCAAGTTTTTCATAATGGTTATGATGTATGGTTGTCAACATGTTTTTATTTGTAAATCAATGAAAAATGTATCTATGACCAAACAGATGATAATTTAGTTAATGTGATGAGGCAACAATGCTTCTGATAAATTCTCAGATAAGTATGATACACCTATGCTCAAATATGTTATTTAAAATTTGGATCACATATTTGTGACATGTTTGAGGAAATTCTTGTCATGGTAAGTAGGGGTCTATTCAATTCCTTTCTCAAGTGTTTTATTTTGCATTGTTATTTCATTATTCCATTTTTATATTTCATTTCTGAAAGTGTCATCATTTCTTGGGTAGTCACTTGGGCTTTGGGCCTGAAAAAGTGGCTCAAATATCAGGATGTTGGCACAGGTCTGAGGAAAAAAGTCTGTACATGCATGCATGCCCATGTTGTGGGAGCATCTATATCCTCCCAGATGCACCCTTTCCCATATCAAGTGAGTTTCTAGGGGTATAATGATCTAAAAGCTCAAGGAAACCTAGGGGATGGTTACCTAAGTAGTTGGGATGGCTCCTAGGACTTTTGTTGCCAATGTGGAATGTTTGTATGATGTTATTTTTGTTGACTCCACTTCCTTAAGGTCACCTAGGAGGTTGAATCAAATCATAGTAGTGTCTCGTCTCATGTTTACCCTGGTTAGCCGGTTACTTGGGTAGATATTGGAAGAGGGTTTTACACATAGTCTCGATGAAATATTATATGGAATGCTATATAGAAATCACATAATTTTAGATATTTTATAACCTATTCATTTAATACCAGAAATCTATTTTTGATGCTACTATTCTACATCTAGTGTATTTGATCAATTTTTTATTCTAAAGAGTTATAAGAAACAAATATATAACAAAAATATCAGGCATATTCATTACCATTTTATTTTATATTTAGTTTTCATCTCTATTCCATATATGCAACTAAAAGTATATTATTTCTATATATTTACAACTATACTCATTTAGTTATGAAATATGTTTTGATTCCATTATATTTTAATCATTTTATATTCATCCTAATTGAACTTAAGAGATAAAAATAAGCTCTCATGATGTTCAATACATTACTTTATAAAAAATATAGACGTAGAATTTTTTTTCTCACATGAACTATGAACTATGTATTTAGAGACATCAAAGTAAATCACAAATCGTTGACCTGGTTGACCTCTGCAATAGATTTGTTTTCCTAGTTTAAAAATGAGGTACTAATTTTGGCATATATTATACCTATTCTTCAAAAGGTTAAAATTCCAACTTCACAATTTAATGTAAGTAATTTAAATTAAATTAAATTACCCAATAACTATCATTAAAATCAATCCTAAAAATGTGTTGATTTTAAATTCTTGATAAATTCCTCGTATAAAAAAAATGGAAATGGGATTTTTTAAGAGGAATTTATCCCATGGATTAGATTCTTCAATTTTTTCATAAATAAATTTCTCAAAATGGACCTAAATTTTAACACTGAAATCCACACATGAAATAACCATAAAAATCATTGATTCTCAATTATTGATAACTTCAATTTCCAGATGTTGTTTTTATAATATTTTATCTCTTTTCTTAAATTAGGTATTTATTTATGAGAAAATAAGGAAGTAAAAAATATTATTCAAATTATACACATTTATTTCCATAAATAAAGCTACTTTTGTCATCCTATTTTTCCAATCCAAAATCACAAATAGTAAAAAAATAATTAGTTAAGAGTCACTCATAGTTAAAGTTTTCCTCTTTGTTACTAAAACCTAAAAAAGTTGATAGGATATCATTATAAGTGGGTCTATAGGTGATATAGGCCCACTTACAATGAGATCCTATCAACTTGTTTCGGTTTTACTAACAAAGAGGAACACATTAAGAATGAGTGACTATTAAATAGTTATTTAATGGGCCACATACATTAATAATGTATTTAAATAGTTGGGTTAGGGTAAGACCCAAAAAAATAATCTTATCTATAAACGTACAAGAATGATCTGATCTAGTGCTACGTATTGGTCATTATTATGGAAGAAGTTAAAATTTTCCATACAACTAAATAATTTATTTTTTTAAATGTTCATTGATCTTAGAATGAACGAAGCTCCTAATTTGAGAAAAATGAATAGTTGCACAAAATGGTAAATGTTGCATGGATCAAAATACTAGTGGATGGATAGGTGGTTGATGTTATTTGATAGATATCATGGGATTTTTGTTTCATTTTCTTCATAAATTATGGGTAGATCTTATTATGTAGTATTATGTCAGTTATTTTGGTATTGTTAAATTTTATGCACGGGTGATTTTAGCTCTACTGAACATAAATAAATGGTTAGGGATAATATATTCAAAGGGATTCACTCTCCTAGGGCTATTATTATTCTCGTCTCATCCATCTCAAATTAAAGATATGATTTGGACCACTAGTACTATTATATCCTCTTGCACATGTATCCTTGTTCGACATAGTGTGGTTGTGACAACTTCCCATCTATGAGGATAGATTACTGATATTACACTATTATGTATATCCATTTTATTTCACACTAACTCTATACCATACATGGTACCTACAGAAGCTAGGTATTCTAGTTCAAACCAAGTTGTTTCACATCAATTCCCTAATTACATGCATACTTCTCACGACCAGAAAACACATTATATTTAGGATAATTTCTTAGACGGTATATACGAAAATTTCTAATATTTTCATTCATTATATAATTAGATTTACAATTTACAACTATTTGGTCAATATATACAACTTTACATCATTTCTAGTTGAATTTTATTTTTTGGGATATATAACTCTTGTGAGAAAATAAACCTGTGTCCAAGTACCAAGGCATGTATTCTCTTAAACATGCAATTATTTTATTATAATGTGATTTTGGGGAACCTCACACATAATTATTAAAATGAAGTTATGCATTGTTATACAATTTTTCTTTACTTACCCACATATAGCACACCATGTTAGTCAAGGTTTGGACTAGTGATGTTACAAGGAGTGCCTTAAAGGTGAACTCTCTAAAAAAATGTTCTACACCCTAGGGGCTCACAGCTTCCACCTTGTTTTTCACCTTTTTCTTTCTATTTTTGTTTCACTTGGTGTTTGTGTTTTGTTTTTTTTAGCATTTGTTCATTTCATATTGTGGTGTACCTTAGAATATTGACCCTGTTGGTAACTATAGGGAAGATTATAAATATTACATGGTACATGGAAGTGGAAAATGACAAATGATTTCAAGGACTCCTCACTTTTTGTTTTTATTAATTACTTTCCATTTTTTCTTGCAAGTAATTTCAAATGGTTAATGGGTGTCCAAGCACTCTCCTTATTAACATTTTTGTTTTCTATTTGTTAATTTATCCCATGAGGTTTTTCTTCTCCACCCCACCATTTAATTTGATCATCCTATTATTGTTTTTCATGGTGTTTTCCTTATTATGTATTTAGTTTTTGACCTTATTTCCTGGTATCTTGTCTTTGAAATCTCATATTTATAGTATAGCTTGTTATGATGGGAGATATAAAGAATCAATTATTATTATGAAAGGAAATGTTGAGAATTTGTAGGATATAATTGAGTTTTATCTATTAGACTGAATATTACACTGATAGAGGGGGTGAATAAATATAAATGAAAATTTTCATCAACTTAAACAATTTAGCGATCAATAAGAACTGTAACCATAATCAAGTAATCACTAAAGAAAATTGACACATCATCATAAGTGAAAACCAAATGTACCTGGAAGCCATTTCAAGAGATTTTTATTTATTTTTAATCTTCTTTGGGTTTTATCACAGATTTTTAGCCAACAACCTACTGGATGGAACAACCAAAAAAAAGTGCAAGAATTGACCTGTTGTAATATATAGCATGATTGAAGCACTAACCTTCAAAATATTCAAGAATCGACCTAGAGCAGGCTTCAATATAATTGAGACACCAACCTCAATGGAGCAACCCACCTCCTTCTTCAAAATATAGTGTACCACTTTTCACAATATTTCAAGCTAGATCCACAATCTCCAAGGAAATCAACCTATTCTTTAATCATTAACCTTATACAACTTTTTCATTTCAAGAACCTGTTCATGAGATCATTTAGAAAATAATCATGACCCCTTATTCTCGAAAGATACTTAAAAATTCCCTTTTTCAAATTACAAAATAATTCCAAAAAAATACCCTTTTTTAATTAAATTTTCCTTCAAATTAAGGAAAAAAAATTAAGAATTAAATTTTTTGCGAACTACAAATTTATGGTCCACTACTTACAAATTTCACCTTTTCTGATGTTGGTTCTATAGAATGCACCCTGCCATTTTTTTATCAATTCCACAAGCTAGAGTTCTTTGGGAATGATTAAAAATGCATCCAACATTACTGCACTTGAACCCTTAACCTCCCATGGTTTCATGACATGCTTTACCAACTCTATTATCAGAATCCTTGTTTAATATATTCAATACAAATTTATTTCGTCACATACCTAAAAAGCTAAAACATGTTCATCAAGTTTCTCAATGAGGAACAACATTAGAACTACATACAAAATTATATACACATATGATAAGCGACATAAAGTGCTAATTATATACATGCCAGTGAGACCGAGATCAAATTGGCACAAGGGATAGACTAGACTTGTTGCACTAATCATAGAAATCAAACTCAAATTAATCCCTCAGAGCCAATAAAAATTACCATGGGGTCATACCATAACTTATGCTCATATCACCGAGCGACAATTCAAATAACCACGAGGTGAGACCAAAAATTGCAAGTTAATCATAGAGAGCCAATTGAAACTATTTGGAAACCATATCATAACTTTTCTACCAATCACACCATATATAACCAAGGACTACAACAAGACCCAAACCAAAAGTATAGGCTTGAACTTGCAACATTAATGACAACATACCAATGCTCAAACCATGAAGGTAGAGACTTCACATGTTCCTTTTCCCTACTCCACATTCAATTTTCCTCAAATCCAGATGGCTTATATTTGTACATGAGATAGGGTCTAAATTTGACATGGGCCAACCTTCGAGAGGCTTCATAAGACCATTCCATTCAACTCATACCTATGGGTGAATCTTCACCCTCATTCTAATGCCATCATGATGTTACAAATGCCACAAAGCATTTGCTGAGTGGTTTGAAGTGTCACCAAAAATCAACCCAATATGTCATTGAAAATTCCATTTTAGCATGCCACATGGAATCATTTCAAGTTCCCATGTCATCATAATCCTACCACATCATTGAGATTATTTCATCATCCCTTACCTATTCAGATGATGCCACATGTCACTAAACTATCATTTATCAAATATGAATTTGCCACTTCAGTGCTCGCATCAAGGGTGGCACATAACTATCATCTATATTGGGTGGTCCATGTGGCATACAAGAATGGGGTCCACCTAACATCTGCCCTTTTTAATTTATATATTTTTCCATCATATGAATCATGACATTCACTATCCTTCACACATCTTAGATCTCCATCCACCATTCATGTGATTTTTGATAGCCAGGTATGCCCAATGATGCTCAAACATTTACCTCGTTAAAACGTGTAGAATTTCATGCACCATCCTTCATTGATTTCCCCCAAAGTTATTTAACTAATATGAAGCTAGATTATTATTAATGATGTGGTGATTTTAATAATAAATTTGGTTCTTTTTCCCCTTTTTCTATTGTCAAATTCAAGTTGTCGTATCTTCTTCTATGGGAAGAGTTTGATTAAACAATGATATAACATGGGAAAGGTGTCAGAGAGGATTATCTAATGATCCCGTCCATACACACATTTGAGCAACATAACCTTAAAAATCCATTTTGACATCGTTTGATGTGATCTTATCAAGAAATTGTACTATCATACTATTTCCTTTTACTTTCCCTTAGACATCAATGACACTAGTTGTTATTAATGACAACATTGTGTCTAACTATTTTCCCCTTTGTCATTGATGGAAAATCCATGAGAAATTGATGGTCATGTATGTAAATAGACTGAAATCCCCTTATCATGTTGTTGGCGTAAGCTCTCCCTCTCAAGTTGTTGGTAACTCACCCTATCAAGTTATTGGTATAAAGTTTGATGGCTATAAAACTCCTCTTTCTTTCTCTCTCAATATTTCTCTATATCCTTAATTTTTTCTTTATCTACCCCTTTGAAAGGAGTGGTAAATTGACCTATTGATCATGGCTTCTCATCAATGTTCCATAAATGTTCCTATATTTTCTAGTGGACCTGATCTTTTTGTTAATGAATTCTCCTCCTGGTAATGTGATTTCTATCATGTGAATAGATTCTCCCCCTACCAATAAATTATATTCCTATGAATTCCTCATGCTGTGTAGATATTCCTCCTATAGAATCTTGGAGGACATCCCTATAATATCTTGGTGATATATTCCTCCTTGTGAGGTAGAATCTTCCCCTATGAATGTCTTCTCTTCCTATATATGATTGTAGTAATGTTCTTGAATTCATCCATGTTTTTTTAAATCTGAGATATCACTTTCAAAAATAATTTGATCGTCTACATGCGTCCCAATATGAATTTATCAATTTCCTTGGATTGCTCAACTACTCAATCTATTATTTTTATAACTACTTCCAAATGATGGTCATGGATGGAAATGGACTAAAATCCTCCTATCATGTTGTTGGTATCTCTCCCTTTTAAGTTGTTGGTAACTCACCATGTCAATCTATTGGTCTAAATTTTGAAGAATATGAAACTCATATTCATTTCTTTCTCAATATTTTTTATATCTCCTTCAATGTTTTCTTTATCTCCCACTTTGACATCAATGGAAAAGGTAACTAATGGTCATGGATGCTCATTAATGTTCCATAAAGTTCCTGTATCTTCTGATGGACCTAATATTTTTGTCAATGAATTCTCCTCCTAAAAATGTAATTATATCATGTGAATATATTTTCCTTGTCTCAATAAAATATCTTCCTATGAAGTCCTCAGTTATGTACATATTCCTCCTATCAAAGGTTTGAGGTCATCCTTATAATATTTTAGTGATACATTCATCCCTATGAGGTAGACTCTTCCCCTAGGAATGTGTCCTCTTCCTATATATGATTGTTGTAATGTTCTTCTTGAAGTCATCCTTGAACTTTTAAATTTGAGATATCACTTTCAAAAATCATTTGATCTACTACATGTGGCCCAATAGGAATTTCTCAGCTTTGTTGGATTACTCAAGTACTCAATCTATTATTTTGATAGCTATTTCCCTATGATGATCCTACTTCTTTTTTAAAATTAATTTATATTGCATAACATTTATTCTTCAGGTTTTATTACAAATATATATATTCATGAAGAAGATATCACTAGTAAATTAGATATTAATGTTAATATCTAACCTTGGTTATTCTTATTTTTTTCTCCATTACTTGTTTTTCATTCTTAACTTGATAGGCCAGCCTTCTAACTTGAACTATCTCAAATTGATCCTGAAATCTTTTGTTATATTTCCTTCGTTATGCCACTTGTAGCAGTTTATATTATACTTGGATATTGGTGGAAATGCCCTATATGACTTGTTGTTATAGCTTCTGAATTGATTTCCCATAAATCCATTCCTATAAGTGTAATACTATCCTTTATTATTGAAAAAATTATTTATGGCATAGGCTTTGAAATATGTCTTTTTATTCCTATATTTACAGCATGAGCAACAATGACCAAAAAACCTATTTTGACACGTAGAAGCATGCATTTTTATTTTTGAAGCATATATCTTAAAAAATTTCCTTGAAAGAGATTCATCTCCTTGTTGATCATTGACTCTTGTTCCACTACTTCTTGTGTATCCCTTCACAATAATTTTTTTCATGGTGAGACTTATACTTTGATATTATTTTATTTTATTACTTGGGCTAGATGGGCTTTGTTGATTCTTCATATCTTTTTCAGTGTCATATAAGATGTTGAAGTGGACATGTTTGGGTTGATCCATCACTTGTTTGAAATAGCCAATTTTTCTATTTATGGATCCAATGAATATAGGAACATGACCCTTAGGTTGTTCTCCACTTGGTGTCCTTTAGATATATTCATCTTTGGATATATCACAATATTCTTGAAAACAGAGACCTATTTTGATGAGGGCGGATACTTGGGTGCTAAGGATGTGCTGTAATGGCTCAGAACCTTTGGAGAGCTTTATGTTATCATTCAGTTTTTCTAATTCTCCTTTCAAAAGAACAAATCCTTCATCAAATATTTCAAAAAGTTCCTTCATTTTCTTAAGTTTTTCTAATAGAGACTCCTTTATCCTTTTCACCCTTTCTAGGTTGACTTCAATATAGATAACAAAGTTTACATCCTAATCACTATTTAGTACTTTCTATACTAGATGATATATTACATTTCTAAGAGACATTAGTTCTTCCAGAGAAATGATAAGTTCTCCTTCATAATATACTTTTTCATCAATATTTTATTCTTCAAATATGAACAATATTTCTTCTATTTCATCATCAAGGAGACTTCCATTTATTTCCTAATCACTCTATTATTTTTAGTAGATGTTTTTTTTTTGGAATTTTGTCTTCTCTTATGATCATTAGATTTTAATTTCACTCCATAATCCGTACTATTCATTTTCTCATACAGATATTGAGAAGCACAACATCATATTTTTGCACACTATTGTCACTGCTACAACAACCTCCAAAATTTTTGGCTATGATAAAATTTGGAGCCTTCCTTGGTATTTTTCATTGTCGTTGTAAACTTTGAGACTCATTCCATGTGTTTTTTGTGGGTGTTTTGGTCCCTTTTGCAAGTTAGAAAAATGTTCGTCTTTTCGCATGCTAGTTTTCGCATCATGTATATTAGCCTATTCTGGAAGTTTTAAGAGGTCATATTTGCGTAAATTATTTTTTCAGACCATGTAAATATTCATCACACTAATTTCCAAAGCTTTAACCATTGTCGCACAAGTGTCATCATGGTCAACGTAAATTGTATCTTAAGTTTCACACTTTTCATAACTTGTAATAAATAAGTCACACTGAGGGAAATGAAATGTTTATGTGACATGGATAATATATGTTGTTGTGTCATCAATTATTCTAAGTGTGTGATCATATTTGAAGCCTTACCATTGTTATAAATAGTGTCATCGAAACCACATAACCATTTTTGGTTAGGCTTCCTCACGAAGCTTCGCCCAGCTTGCTTAAGCTGCACATTGCACAGATTTTGTCTTCTATCTATGAAATTTCCTTCTGGGACTGAAAAATGTGTATTTCCTTCCTTCATATAATGATGCACTACGCACTTTTTATGCTCAAGCTATGACCTTGACCCCCAAAATTGCGCAATTCCTCCTCCTAGCTTGGCCTGAACTGCACATTTCACGGTTGCTGGCCTCAAGTATATTCCATGAGCCTTTGAACTATGTAACTTCAAAATTTCCCAAACTCCCTTATCTCCGGGAAATTGATAGTTTTTTCATTCAGTGCTCATCAAGTTAGCCTGTCTCACTGGATCTCAAAAGTGTGCAGATTTATCCCTCAATGTAGCTTGAACTACAAATTGTGCAATATAAAGGCTCAAGGCTCTCCCTTGATTTATTTAACTATGCAAATACATAGTCACTAATACTCTTTCCCATATTTCAATATGGTTCTGGCTCAATCATTGGATCAATATGCACAATCTTAGACTACGGGGCTTCTGGACTGTTGTCTTCTCATTATGACTGATTTTCAGAAATAGGTACCTTATCATGCCATGACATGATCATGAATAAGGAGTTGAAATAGAGAGGCATGTTGGAAGAAAGTTTTGTAGCTGAGTATGCAAGCTGATCAATCAAGAGAAATAAAAGGGAAACCAATTTGTGATCACCATTCAATACTTGAGATCATTGAAGATTCCTTATCATTTATCCATGCATAGGTGAAAAGAGAAGCACTCTCAAGAAGACACTCAACACATAGCAGCAACAATGGCCTGAAATCACCTCATCATCAAACAGTCTATGTCAATAATGTCATGATATGTCACGCCATGAGCGGTTACATGCCACATGATTGTGTCTAATGATGTAAATTATGTTTCAAAATGTAATTTAAAGTGAAAATCCAAACGACATGTGTGGAATATGAAGATTAGTGTAAATTTGATAATTCATAGGATGTCAAACATTCATGAGGATAGATGAAGAGCCATAAGGAGGGTGAAGCATCAATTCTAGATTTTTATATATACACCTTCATTGTAAGGGAAAGTAATTTTTCGCCTTGGCTCCTCTCACAAAGCATTACAGAGATAAGATAATTCTTTTGGGATCAAGGAGTGGCTCCAATGCTCCAACACTCCACTATTGTAGCTAGTGATGTTCATTGTATACATGTGCCTTGGAACGTTTACTTAATAACATAAGCCTTCAAGTCCATAGTGTTATTTATCCATGGATTATGAATATTTGTAATACTATTTTGCAAAGGTTTTTATTTCATGTTTTATTTCACATGTGCTAAGGTAGTTGAACTATTTCGCTAATTTTAGTACTTATCTTATTGAGAATGTGGTGTAATGGTTTATATTTCTATCCAATCCTTGTGGACTATTCCTATGATATTAGACAAATCCTCCTCATTCATTAGTTGTAATGAACATCACATCTCTTGTGGACTATTGCACTGAATATTACAGGAATATTTCTTGTTCATATGTGTATCTTCTGGGGTGGTACTATTACCTATCTCTTAGAGGCTCACTTTTCTCACTCCCTTCGCAATACAAGAACTTTGACACTTTCATAATAGTTAGAGCTATATTTAATAATTTTATAACTAAGCCATATTGTGGATGTGATTCCTACACCAAAACGTGTGAGGTCTAATTTGGAATTCATATCTGGGAGATCCACGAAATGTTGGTGGGTCCACCACCATAAAATAATTTGGCGCTAGAAGAAGGGCCACTAGTGTTTTATGGCTGATAACCCCAGGAACCCCAATATTACATATTTTGGTCAAGGAAACAACATTCACAACACCTCCCCTACTCGTGTTCCTGAAGTTGGTGAATATTCTCAGTATTAGACTGTACAAACTTGTGAAATATCTTACGATCATATTCATAACATTCTTCCTATAACTTGTCAGTTTGAAAAATATATTTGATTGATTCTAGGAGTACACAACCTTTCATATTTTCTGAAAAAGAACCCAAAAAACCCTAAGGGGATAATGGTTTCTATTACTGAATATTTGGTTTTGAGGGTCCACTTGTACTTTTGGGTGTTTTGCACAAGATGCCAAGGCATGTGGAAAATACCCTAACGAAGTACAACCCTGACAAATTAGTAAACATAGAGGACCATTTATACAACTTGTACCTACATTCGCAAACGTTGAGGTACGTCGTGATGCTGTTGTATGTAGGATTTTTTTGTGCACCTTAGATCAAAAATAAATTGTATCATATCATAGTATTCCTTTGATTTCCATCCAGAATTGGAGGGGGTTCAAGAATATTTTCCTTGATAATTTCACTGACAATAAGACCCGCGCGATGTTGTTGAAAGAACTGGGAAATATCAGGATGGAGCACAAAAAAAAAGTGAAAGATTCCAATGAAAGGTTTAACTACATTTTGAATAAATTTCTAACAAACAAGGAACCTCATGAATCCATCAGCATCGATTACTACACTCCTGGCTTGCCGAAAATCATTGCACAATTTGTAAAGAGAACTATGAAGTGAAAACTTACAAAAAACAATGAAGAAGTGATTGTGGTTGAAAATGACTTGTGTGTGATTAGGGTCATTATAAATGATGAATGAGAAAAATACTCCAAAGACATGACCAAAAGGTCTGGGCCTCTATAAGCAAGGCGAAAGAGAAAGAAAATCTTGATCATGAAATCTTGACTCACACCATCCAGTCTCTGTCAAATGAGTTGGAAGAGTTGAAATAAAGGTTAAGAGAGACCACCGTGAGTAGAAAGTGTTAAAAATTGAACCTTTACACAAGGATTTTCAATTCTAGTGGTAATAGTAACCAACTGGCCAAGTTTGCACAAAGCTCGAACGTTATGCTAAACATTGAGTGTATGGGCATGGATCATTAATATTCATTTCATCAAGAATATAATTCAGAAAAAAAACATGCCTTCAATGGAACCACAACAGGAATTATCTTCCTACACACTTCATTGATATAGTATTTTCATACAAGAAGATTGATTCTACGGAAGAGAATATGAAATTGTTGCTACCAAAGAAACTCCTACCATGGGACATGCAATGAACACATTCAATTGCATACTTCCAGTTGAAAAGAGAATTGTTGCGAAACAACCTCTGAGTTATGGCCCAACCTAGAAGTAGAATAGTCGGTATTTTCGGAAGCCAAGGGCTACCCATTTAAGAAGAGGTGACGAAGAAAAAATCCAAGGAACATTTTTTGAGAAAGATGAGTCCACCCATCCACTTAGCAGAAAACACTCCGAGCTAGTTTGGAAATATAGTCGCAATGAAATAACATCCGCAAGAAGTAAGGGTAACACCATCACTCCGGAAGTCACAAACCTAATTACCACCCCAAACACTTAGGAAATATATCCCACTTTTGTTTACAATATATTTGAAGAGATGAAGAAGACTTGCACAAATATCTCAATGTTTCAACTAACAAATATTGTGACGCAGTGATATATGCTCCTATGCACACTTAGACAATCCACCTCAGGTAACGATTATTCTTCATGCAAAGGGTTTGGTACGAACTATGGTTCCCTTGAATCCATACTTAATTATTTAAAAATTGATGCAAATACACTTCCCCCTCCATTTTTTTGAACTTTAAAAATTTTCAATTGCAATGAACACAATTTCTTAATTGATTTTGGTGCATCAATAAACATAATTCCATTATATGTTTCAAATAAAATAATTAAAAATAGGATACAATAGATGCACAAATTATTCATTTGGGCAAGGCTATTTTCCATATGATTTTTGACCTTCGGAATGTGCTTATACGTTTATCATCCAATGAATGAGTTCACCAATGTATATAGATAGTAATTTTGGAAATTTTGGAAGCATATGGGATATTGTAAAGTAGAGATTGGTCCAACAAGCTACAAGGGTATTTTTTATGGATTGGTAACATGTATGGCTTCCGCACAAGGGGAGATACAATCCCTTGTGTGAAATTCAAGGACCTCTTGTTAGTATTTTTCTCTAGAGTTGGTTGTGTTTTAATAGAACCACGATAGAGAAAAAATTTGATCTCTAGCCGCTTGGAATTAAAGTGCATGAAAAAAACTTTAGAATATAAAGAATTCATCTTGGGTTTGCAAAGAGACATTGACCTCAAACTTGCGATTCTCAAAGAAATAAGTGACTCACAAATTTCTATACGACACATACGTGAAACCATGCACTGTGTGTCACCTCATCTCAAAATTTACCAACAAGAGGTATGGAATTTGATTTTCCATTTCCAAGATTTTAATATTATCTTGTTCCTAGAATGCGCAACGCAGCTATAGATGAATTGGAAAATGTTGTTGCTAGCTTATCACCACTAAGAGACCATTTTTTGTAGAAATTATTTATTAAGCCATCGACCCTTGATAATATTACTAATTTACGCATTTTCAATGATGACCAGTAGATAGTGCACTTTATGGTGAATGCTGATGCATTCAAAGATGCACCTATCAACAAATATGAGCATGATAAGGAATTGTAGGATGCAGCTACCACAAGTAAAGGAAACCTCATGCTGAAAGGTGTGGTATCATTAGAAAATTTGTCTGACTAGCAGAAAAATTTTTGAGGGTTAGTCAATACAAAGACCCATAACTCAATGTCTTTGCATGAACATATCGATTTGTGAACAATAAAATATCGAATTTTTTTCAATAGTGGTACTTGTTGTGCACCATAGAAGCAGAAATATTTTATCCGCTTATTCAAGAAGTATGAAGATGTATTCGCGTGGACATAGGATGAGCTAAAAAATTAATAAACAAGAATCATCAGGCATGTGATCCCAATAAAAAAGGGGGCCAAGCCGTTCCAAATTTTTTTTCAGAAGGTACACTCGATGCTTTAGCCTCTAATTCAAAAGGAGTGAAGGAATTTTTCGGATGAAGAGAACATATGTAAACTGCGACATTCTACATGGGAGTAGAACTTTGTCCCTGTAAGGATGAATTCTGGGAAAATCCACATATATGTTAATTTCTATAATTATAACCACACCTTGAAAAATGATAACTACCCTGTGTTGCCTATGGAATAGATACTACAAATAATATCGGGCTCATATATGTTTTCTTTACTAGATGGGTATTTTGGATATAACTAGGTTCTAGTCTGAGAGGATGACAGACTCAAAACAAAATTTCACACAAAGTGGGGCATGTTCGCATTCAAGAGAATTCCATTTTGGTTTATTAACTCTGGTGCAACATTTCAATGCTCCATGGACATCAAATTCCATGGATTGATTGGAAAAATCATGGTAGTCTACCTCAATGCTGTCACAGTTTTTTCTAAGAATATATCTCACCACATACGCCATTTGAGGAAAATTTTTGAATGATGTCATAATTATAGGATATACCTTAATCCCAAAAAGAGTATTTTCACAGTTTCCAAGGATAATCCCTTGGGATGCATCATTTCCAAATGTGGGATTAAAATAAACCCACATAGGGTCAAAGAAATTATGTAGATTTCGTTCCGAGTAAACAAGAAATTTATGCAGTCCTTTTCTACAAAAAATCCACTTCCTCTCTCATTACACTCATATTGTCAATCCAAGACAAGAGATGGTAAAAAAATATGAAATCTAAAGACGGGATAAAATTGAAAAAGACAAAATTTCTCATATAAAGCAAGCTATTGCAGAAACACCTACTCTATATAACACAGTTTTCAGCAAATATTTCTTTTTATACACCTTTGCTTCAGACAATTGTCTCATCAATTTGATTACGCAAAAGGATGATCAGAATAATGAGTGGAAAATATAATTTATGAGTTCTAGCCTTAAAGGACCTAAACTCAATTATACCACTATTTATAATGAAGCTTATACAATATACAAAAAATGAAGCAATCTTGGCCCTATGTTTTGAATAATGACTTTATTATTTTGGTACCATAGCTACCAGTTAGATCACTATTTGTTCAATAAGAGCGAGGTGAGAGACGGAAGAACTAGATGATCGGTTTATAGGAGTATGAGTTAGAGTGAAAATCAGTTCATACAATCAAGGACCTCTACCTATGTCAACAAGAAGCAAAAGAAGTGGATGCAAAGGAAGAAGAACATCACTCTATATGGGACTAGGAAATAAACATTTATAATGTAGAGTGAACACCTCCCACTATTATCATGAACTCTTGGTACATATATCAGTGCCAATACCTTGAGCATGACACTGTTCCCTCCAATTTATCCACACAATAGAAGAGGTAACTTAGAATCAAAGAATTATCTTACTAGTTGGTTCATAGGGCACTTTTCAAAAAGAACCATAATGGAGTATTTATCAATTTTTTGGAAGCACACGATTCAGAGAAGGTATATTTATGTGATGTCCATGACAGAACAACAGGGGGATATTTTTTGGGTAATATGGCTGAACATAAAATCATGTAGGTCAGTTTCTATTGGCCTATATTATTCACAGATGCTCAACTTATGCTCACAAGTGTCTGGTATATAAAAGGTGTTCCGCCAAAAACAAAATTTTTGTCACCCCACTACATCCTATTGTAGTGGAATAACATTTTCAACATTGGGGCTTGGATGTTATTGGAGAAATATTTCATCATTCGTCAAAGTACCACCATTATATTATCACTTCGACATACTACTTTATGCAGTGGACAAATTTAGTTCCGGTTAAATTTATGAATGATAAGAAAGTCATTAATTTCCTTTAGCAGTATCCAGGCTCGACATTCCTACTTCACTTCTTTTCGATAATGAAACATACTTTTCATGGTTAAGAAACTATGATTTTGCATCATAAAATGGAATTGTATTACAATATTTAGCTATTTATTGTCCATAGGGGAATGTTTTTGCTGAGTCCAGAAATAAGAACCTCATATGTATCATCAAAAGGACCATATTCACATAAGAGAGGAACTAGCACTCTTCTTTGGTAATTTCTTTATGGGTTCACCGAGTCATGCCAGATCCTTCTCTAAACACCTCTCATTACTTCGTGGTGTATTGAAAATAATCCATCCTCCCTCCAAACATCTACTTTCTTGCTCTCCAACTTTCAAAAGAATCCCAAGGAAATCCATGCTTATTATTGTAGCATAGGATTTACACTCTTCATTAGTTATAGGAAAAGAGGTTGAAATAAAAAAAAAATAGTTTTCAATCCATTAGAACTACATCAAGAGGTCGTTCGATAATAAGTCTACATGGAAGAACAACTTCGATGTGGGTAACTTATTCCTGAAGTCGGATAAAGCCCATGGGGAAAAATGAAAACACACCAACTTTCAATCCCTATGGATTTGGCCATTCAAGGTTCACAAAAATATTGGAAACCACACTTATCATCTTTAATAACTTGACGAGAAGATTGAATCTCTTTCCATCAATGGCCAATACTTAAAACACTACTTTAAATGATGGTCTAGGGCTATTCCATACATTATGTACATAGTATTTCTTGTTGTTTGATTTCTGTTTTGTTTTCATGATGTGAATAAGGGTTGTGCATGAACCTGTTTTGGCTTCTTAGTATGTGTTTTTCTAAAGTCTAAAGAGCCTTGGGACACTTAAACATTTGGAAAAACCTTTGGTCTATCTTCCTTATATTTCCTATATATTTTCGTCGATGACGTACTCACATAAAATACAATCCATCCGTAAGGAGATTTTTGGTTAAGCTATGAACTCGAGTCTATTCAAGAAACCTTACGCCTACTTTAGGTTCATTTCTTTTTGGTGTGTCGCACTTATCCAATTAGTAGAAGAGGGGAAGGGGAAAAATTTAAATGAGAAAACATAAATCAGATTTCTCTATATGCTTCTCTAAACGAACAAAATCTCATTATCTCAATAATTTAGGATCCCTCTTCCGCCTAAAAATTAATAAGTGCCAATACATAGTCCTATAAAAAAATAAATAAATAAAGGAAAAGGAAGATACATTATTGCTGCTCACAGAGGTTAAGAAAGAAACTTTTTTTGGGTAGTATCCAAGCTCGTTGTCAACAAATAAATTTTTGTGTTCTCATAGTGACTCCACTGGGGTAATGTCTAGGCCTGTTAGCTGTAGAGAAACACTAGAGATGAAAACTTATACTCTGAAAATATTAAGCTCGCGAACTTTACTACCCTTCCCAACTCAAAACATTGTGATATTGGTGAATTGTATGTGTTTTCAATTGAGAACATATTATGGATATAATGTCTATTCATGAGGTAATTAGGGAGACTAAACTAATCCATAAGATGAATCAATACTCCTTGAAGGACCAAGGCCCTACACAAAAGAGTTAACCAAGGAATAAAAGTCAGAATTCTACTAGTTTGTCACCGAGTGTTGTCACTACTACAACACCCTCCAAAATTTGGTCATATGCTCAATTCCAAATCCTTCCTTGGTATTTTTCATTATATTTGTAAACTTTGAGACTCATTCGATGTGTTTTCTTGAAGGTTTTCAATCCATTTTCAAATTTAGGAAAATTTTCATCTTTCTGCATGTTAGCTATCACATAATGTATATTAGCATGTTATGGTAGTTTTAAGATGTCATGTTTGTGTAAATGTTTGTTCTAATCATGTAAGAATTTGTCACACTCATTTCCAAAGTTTTAAGCACTGTTACACAAGTGTCGTCACGGTCATCACAAAGTGTATCTTACCTGTTGCACTTATCATAACTTGTCACAAAGATATCGCATAGAGGGAAATGCGTTGTTCATGTGTCATTAATGATCTATGTTATTGTTTCATCAAGTATTCTAAGTGTGTGATCACAATAGAAGTCTTATCAATTTTCACATTAGTCTCACCGATCCCAAACTTAGCCATTTATAGTAATGGTTTCTGACCAAGCAGCCTAGATTGACTATACCTACTTGAACTACACATTGCACAATTTTAGTCCTCTTGGAAATATGCAATGTGCAGTTCCTTCCTTCAAGGACTAATACACTGTGTAGTTTATGTGCTCAATCTCCGACCCTGAGCCCCAAAATTATATAATTCCTCCTCTAAGATTGGCCCTAACTTCACATTACACAGTCGCTAGCCTCAAGCTCATTCCATAAGCCTCTAAACTACCCAACTATGCAATGATCCAACATACCTTGTCGCCGCGAGCTACACAATATGTTCATTTGGTGCTGATCCCCTAATCCTGTCTCACTAGCTCCTAGAACTGCACAATTTTCTCCCTTATCCTAGCCTAAATTTGAATCACACTATCTCAAGGCTCAAGGCTCTCACTTGGATGCTTGAACTACAAAAATGCATAGTCAATAAGCCCCTTTCCCAGCATTCCATTTGGTTTTGGCTTAGTCATTGGATCAATATGCACAATATTAGACTGGGGATTTTTTAGACTGAGTGAATTGGAGAGACAAGTACCATATCATTCCATGAATAGATTATTATCATAGAGATCAAAGAGGGAAGCATGTTGGAAGACACTTTTGTAGCTGAGTGTGCAAGTTCATCAATCAAGAGAAAGAAAAGTGACTCCAGTTAGTGATCACCATTTAATACTTAATATCATTGAAGATTTCTTATGTAATATCCCAAATTAGCCGCTGCTAGTTGGAATATTATGTGTTTCTCTATTTTGCAGCTTAGAAGAATAAATGGGGTAAGGAGACCCTTAAATCTCTTTAGTAGGAATAAAGCACTCCCAATGTGAAAGGGCATCAATTTAGGAAGGAAAAATAAAGCCACCTTTGGTGTGAAAGGAGGCAATGCATGAAGGCTAGATCTATGTTGAAAAAATCAACAACACTACTAAAAGAGGAGGAAAACCAATGAGGACAGCACAGTTTTGATGGAGGACTCTTTACAAGGAAGTAATATCATAAATGTGTGGGGTCAAGGGTGAGGAGGCTCACCAAGAATAAAAGGGAGGGGATGGAAACCATGATAGGAATTCAGAATCTTGTCTATATTTGGGTATTATGACTTCTTTCATGCTTCAGCTATTTCGCTCGGTTTTCTGCATTGTTTAGTGCAAGGGATTCTCATGTGGGAGTTCCATTCTCTTTCTTGGTTCAACTTGTTGAAGGGATCTAAGAATATAATTATGGGCCACATTTCCACCATCAGACTTGGGTCAAGAAGTCACCAACCTCTACAGTACAGTCTCTTGCAAAAACTACATCACTTCTAAAGGTGATTCTGTGGTAGGGTTAAATCCCTTGATTTTGTGCTAGGTCCCTAGGAGAAAGGGGCTCTTCCTCTCTTGGAAGGCTATTAAGGAGGGTATTTTAGCCATTTAATGTATTTTTCAGATATTTTATGTATTTTTCAGCCATATCAATATAGATTTGCAGTAGACTGCGTGATTTTTCTGCAGAGCTACCATTTTACACTTGTGCATTCATGAAACCCTTGTTGAGTTGTCTCCATTTTGTATAAAAGGGGCTAGACCTCCATTTTATTGGCTCTATGATTAGTGAAATATATATATGTGTTATGATTCATATTTTTCTATATAAAACCTCATGGAATAGCGCTGTCACATGCTTCATAATTTCTGTTTGGTAAAATTCATGGGGTTTGGGTGTTTTTGAGCTATATTGGGCTGGGGAGATCTGTTAAACATAGCTAGAATGATTTGTTTCTAATCCCATTCTATATGTGAGGGTTATAATATATAAACTAAAGGATCCAAGTTTATTTTCTAAATTCTATATCATAATTTTCTAAAAACAACGTTTTTACTGTCCATATTGCTGAAATTCCTAAGAAGGAATATTACAGTGGTATCAGAGATTTTTTCTTCGCTCAGCTTGTGGGGAAAAATATATCTACAGTATGGAGGAGAAACATATTCCAAAATTCTTCTTCAAACCATGCAGAACATTGTGAAAGATATCAAGGAGATGAGGCATAAGGAAGCCCCTAGGGGGTTTTATCATGAAAGAAGCACCAGTAGATCAAATTGTTTGGGAAAATAATCCACACATCCTTATCCAAAATTCTCCACTATGCCCACATTCCTATCGGATGAAGATGATGAAGAAACCCTTGGTGATTACTTTGTGGAATATGAAGCCCAATCCCGAAGATTCAAGGAACACTTGAACTTTCAGGAGTTCTATTGGATCAAGGACGGAAGGAGGACTTATCTTCACCAAATTAAAGGACGTTTTATGCAGGGATTAGACCTACATTGCATTATGGGAAGGTCTTCTTGCCTTCATATGATGGATCACCTAAATTCACAGCCAAGGCTTGGGTGGAAAAGTTGGATACTTACTTCCAGCTCAATAGAGTTTCTGAAATAGAAGCTATCAAAATAGTTGCGCTACACTTGGAAGGGGATGCTCATGAATGGTGGTTCCATGGGTTGACTACCCTTGGGCATGCCCATATCTCTTCATACTTAGTTTTCACCAAAAAACTAGTAGAGAGATTTTATCCAAGAGATCTGGAGGCCCACTTTGTTGAGCTAACCAAACTCAAACACAAGGAAGAGGTAGAAGATTATGTTTCTGAATATTTGAAGCTTTCAGTGATGGTATCCAACATCACTATGAGAAGGAGGATGTGCATGTTTATTGATGGGCTAGCTGAACCATTGTATGGGTTGGTGAAATATTCTTAACCTACTACACTCCAAGAAGCTGTGGAGAAGGCTAGAGAATTCCAACATTATTTTCCCAAGACAAAAGCATTATTTCAGCAAGGAATTCCTTCATTTACAAGAGAGGATCGAGGGAGAACACCTCTCAATAATGATCAAAATAAATGAAGGAAGGAAAAAATTTTCCTCACTTGTCAGAAACCATGGGTTCGAAACCATAATTTTGTTGTAGGGAAGGCACATTGCATTGAGATATTTTTAGATGAAGAAGAGAGGGCCAGCGATGTACCACCCCCAGAAGATGCAGTAAAAAAAATTTCTCCAAAAGGAGGAGCTCTTGTAGTGTTAAGAGGAGTCTCTAAATATATGACCTTGAGAGTAAGAGGCACTATTATGGGGCGAAGAGTATCAGTACTAGTAGACAGTGGAGCTAATCATAGTTTCATTGACTCATAGCTAGTACAAAGAAGGGGCATCCACATGGAATACTTTGAAGGTTGCTCAGTTTTGGTCCGAGGAGCTAGAACTATGCAGTGTGCCAAATATGTTCCAGAATTGTTTATCACCATGGGAACATACACTCTGACATACCACTTCTTTGTGATTGATATTCTCGAAACCAATGTTATATTGGGTGTCCACTGGTTAATCACTCTTGGGTGAGTTACCACTGATTGGGAAACACTAGAGATGGAATGGACAGAAAAAGGGAATGGTAAAATTCAAAAAATCAAAGCCATGCACAATTACCCACCTCAGATTGTTTCAGCCCACAGGATGGAAGTATATTTTCACAGAGGAGACATAGAGTGGGCAGTGGAGCTACATTAGTCTGAATCAGGAGGCAAGGAATCACCAGTACATCTAGATGTACAATCTCTCTTAGACCGGTACTCGATAGTGCTTAGAGATATTCCACCAAGAAGGCCTCCTTATTGAGGATTTGAGCACACTATTGAGTTGGATCAGGGAATTCAAGCAGTGATTACCATCCCTTTTAGGCATCCCAAATCTTACAGGGATGAGGCTAAAAGAGCCATCCAAGATCTATTAGCTCTAGGACATATCCATCCTAGCACTAGCCCTTTTGCATCTTCGGTAGTCTTAGTTAAGAATAAGGATGGCACATTGGGGATGTGAATTGACTATAGAGCATTAAAAAATAAGACCATGAAGGATAGATACCCAATTCCCAGGATCGATGAGCTAATGGATGAGCTAAGATGATCAAAATACTTCTCCAAGATTGATTTGAGATCCAAATATCATCAAATCAAGGTGAGGGATCAAGATATCCCCAAGACAACATTCAGGGGTCACTATGGGAATTTTGAGTTCTTGGTAATGCAAGTTGGATTGACTAATTCCCCAAAAACATTCCAATATTGCATGAACCACATCTTCCGTGGTCATCTAAGAAAATTTGTGTTGGTCTTCTTTGATGAAATTCTTATTTACAGCCACACATGGGAAGAACATTTGTAACATATTGAGACAATATTTCATATTCTTAAGGAGCAGAAATTATATGCTAAGATCTCCAAATGTGAGTTTGGACTCAATGAGATGATTTTCTTGGGTCACATCATTGGATTGGATGGAGTAAGAGTACATGAAGAAAAGATCTGAGCTATCAAGGATTGGCCTGAACCAAGGAATTTTACAGAGCTCTGGGGATTTATAGGCATTTGCACATATTACGAGAGGTTTGTCAAAGGGTTCTCTCAACTTTTAGCACCACTCAAAGATCTTACAAAGAAGGGAGCTTTTAGTTGGACACCTACAGAGTAGAGAGCTTTTGATAAGCTCAAGGATTTAATGAGTAGTTGTCCAGTGTTAGTCCTACCAGTTTTTTCTCAACCTTTTGTGTTGGAGTGTGATGCATCAAGGGAAGGTATTGGAGTAGTCTTGATGCAAGGATGGAATCCTATAGCCTTTGAGAATAGGAAGCTACAACCACATGAGAGGCTATACCCCATCTATGATAAAGAAATGTTGGCTATTATGCATTCTTTGGCCAAATTTCCAGCAATACTTGGTGGGGAATAAATTCAGGGTGAAGACTGATCATAACATTTTCCAATTCTTTCTTGAGAAAAAGCATCTCCAAGAGAGACAACAGAAATGGGTGAGTGAAATCAAAGCCTATGAATTTAACATAGAATATGTCAAGGGGAACAGAAATTTAGTTGCTAATGCTCTATCCAAAAGGCCAACACCACTGTCCTTAAGGGGCATAGATGTAGATTGGAAGGTTCAATTGTTGGTTGAGAATTCGAAAGGTAAATTTGCATGTGAAATACCTGATGGGGTGACATAAGATGAGAGGTATAGAGTAATGGATGAGATCATCTATTACCGGGATAGGGTGTTTTTTACTAAGGATTCTAAACTCAAATAAAAGATCCCACAAGCATCACATGATTCCCCATTTGCAGGGCATCAAGGATTCACAAAGACTTATCGAGCCATAAGGGAGAGATTCTCATGGAAGGGTCCCAAGGAGGATGTACTCCAACACATTAAGAAGTGGATGGTTTTCCAACAAAACAATGGATAACACACCCACCCTGTAGGGTTATTGTAGCCAGTTCCTATTCTGGATGGAAAATGGGAGAGCATCTCCATGGATATCATCATCGGTCTACCTTCTGTTTAGGGCATCTCCATGGATATCATCATCGGTCTACCTTCTGTTTAGGGTAAGGATTGTATTATTATAGTTTTTTACAGACTAACAAAATATTCACACTTCTTTGCCATTTCTTCACGTTATACTGCTTCACAGGTAGTTGAGCTCTTCTTCAGAGATGTGTTTAGTCTCCATGGTCTCCCAAGGACCATAGTGAGTGATTAGAATAGCCACTTCATGGGTGGCTTTTGGCAAGAAATTTTCTGGTTAGTGGGGACTCAATTGACACCATGTACTAGCTATCACCCACAAACTGATGGAAAAACTGAGATAGTAAACAAGTGGCTGGAAGGCTACTTGAGAAGCTATGTTTTAGGACAACAGAGGGCAAGGCTACGTTGGCTCCATTTGGGGGAGTATTGCTACAACACCGCTTACCATATGTCCACTGGTATGACCCCATTCTGAGCTCTCTATGGGTAATATGCACTCTCATTTTTTGATTTCATGTTTGGAGCTAGGAAGGCTCCCAGAGCTAAAGAATGGATTCAAGAGAGTCATGAAATACTTTGGGCCCTCAAAGACAACATTTCTACTGCACAAAATCAGCAAAATATGTATCCAGACCACGGTCGGATAGAGAGACACTTTGAGGTAGATGATCTGGTCTATCTCCGTCTTCATCCTTATAGACAGTCTACACTCAAAGAGAAGGGGGATAACAAGCTCAAACCACATTCCTATGGACACTATAGGGTGATCCGTTGTGTTGGGGAGCTACCATATGAGTTGAGGCTTCCTAAGGGGAGAAATATCCATAAAATATTCCATGTTTCATGCCTCAAGAAGGCCATTGGACAAAATATAGTTGCCAATGTGGACCTCCCACCTATTAATGATGAAGGCCATCTCATTTTGCAACCAAAGACAATCTTGGATACACGAGAGAGGCAGCTAAGGCTCTGGGTGATCAATAAATATCTAATTCAATGGAGAAATCTTCCTGATGAGGATGCCACTTGGGAAGGAGAGAAGATCTTACATCATACTTCTTTGTTTTTGCTTGAGGACAAGAAACTTTTGAGAGGGGAGGACTGTAATATTCCATATTAGCTGATGCTAGTTGGAATATTATATGTTGCTCTATTTTTCATCTTAAAAGAATAAATGGGGTAAGGATACCCTTAAATCTCTTTAGTAGGAATAAAGAATTCCAAATGTGAAAGGGGATCAGTTTAGGAAGGCAAAATAAAACCACCTTTGGTGTGAAAGGAGGCAATGCATGAAGGCTAGATTTATGTTGACCAAATCAACAATGCTGCTAAAAGAGGAGGGAAACCAATGAGGACAATGCAATTTTGATGGAGGACTCTTTTCAAGGAATTAACCTCATAAATGTGTGGGGTCAAGGGTGAGGAGGCTGACCAAGAATAAAAGGGAGGGGATGGCAACCATGAGAGGCATTCAAAATCTTGTCTGTGTTTGGGTCTTATGACTTCTTGCATGCTTCAGCTATTAAGTTGGGTTTTCTGCACTAGTTTGTGCAAGGGATTCTCATGCGGGAGTTCCATTATCTTTCTTGGTTTAGCTTGTTGAAGGTATCTAAGAGGATAATTTTGGGCTACATTTCCACCATCAAAATTTGGGTCAAGAAATCGCCAACCTCTACAGTGCAGTCTCTTGTAGAAACTGCATCATTTCTGAAGGTGATGTTGTGGTAGGGTTAAATCACTTGATTTTGTGCTAGTTCCATAGGAGAAAGGGGATCTTCCTCTCCTGTAAGGCTAGTAAGGAGGGTCTTTCAACGATTTTATGTATTATTCAGCTATCTTATGTATTTTTCAGCCATATCAATACAAGTTGCAATAGACTGCATGATTTTTCTGCAAAGCTACCATTTTACACTTGTGCATTCATGAAACCCTTGTCGGGTTGCCTCCATTTTGTATAAAAGGGGCTAGACCTCCATTTTCTTGGCTCTATGATTAGTAAAATCTCTAGATCTATTATTATTCATATTTTTCTGTAGAAACCCTCGTGGAATAACATTGTCACATGCTTTATAATTTATATTTGGTAAAATTCATGTGGTTTGGGTGTTTTTGAGCTATATTGGGCTGGGGAGATCTATTTAACATATCTAGAATGATTTGTTTCCAATTCCATTGTGTATGTGAGGGTTATAATATATAAGCTAAAGGATCCAAGTTCAGTTTCTCAATTCTATAACGTTATTTTTTCAAAAAAACGTTTTTGTTGTCCATATTGCTGAAATTCCTAAGAAAGAATATTACATATTAACATCAACCCATGAAGATGTGAAAAGAGATGAATTCTGAAGAAGACACTCAGCACATATGAGGGACAGTGGCTTGAAATTTCCACATAATCAAGCAATCTATGTCAAGATTTTTTTGTCCTGTCATGTCATGTCGTATGTGGTCATATTCCACACGATTATGGCTAATGATGTAAATTATGTTTCAAAACTTATTTTAAAATGGTAGTCCAAAGGATATGTGTGGAATATGAAGAGTCATATAAATTTTAAAAGTCATAGGAAGTAAAATAGTCATGACGGTAGATGAAGGTCCACAAGGAGGGTGAAGCATCACTTCGTCATTTTTATATATACACCCTCATTATAAGAGAAGTTGAATTTTCACCTTGGCTCCTCATGTGAAGAATTAGAGAGATAAAATAGTTCTTTTGGGGAGAAAGGAGTGGTTCTAATACTAAACTATTGGAGCTAGTGCCGTTCATTGTATACATGTGTCTTGGAACTTTTTCCTAATAAAAAAATCCTTTAATTCCAACATGTTCTTCATGCACTAATTATAAAGGTTTGTAATATGATTCTGTGGATGTTTTTATTTCATTTTTTCTTTCACATGTGTTAAGGTAGTTGAAATATTTCAGTTATTTTAGTACTTATCTGATTGAGAATGTGTTGTAATGGTTTTTATTTTTTTCCCATCTTTGTGGACTATTATGAAATATATTGGACAAATCCTCATCAATCATTTCTTGTAATGACTGTCGCATCTCTTTTTGACTATTCCGCTGAATGTTAGATGGATATTCCTTCTTTGTGTGTGTCTCTTCCTGGGTGGTACTATTACCTCTCTCTTAGAGGCTCACTGTTCTCATTCCTTCCGTAGTAGAATAACTTTTATACATCTACAACTGAACACTCAGGAGGCACACATTATTTATTTTCGAAGGCACGATCATATCCCTCTCTCTTTCTCACAGTTAGAGCCCAAAAAAATATTTAAGAATTCAGAAAATTGACCATATTCCAGATGAGACTCCTAAATCAAATGCTGTGAGGTATAATCGGGACTTCATATTGGGGATATACCATGAATGTTTGTGGTTCCATCATCGTCAGCACACACCTAAGACATTTAAATGGAAACCTACCTTTGAATATTCTAGTTACCTTCTTTAGCTTTCAGATAAATTTGACTTCTACTTTATCTAATTCATGGCTGGAGTCTTCTTGAGTTCTTTTTTTCTTCTTTCCTTGGTTTCTTTGAATTTTTCCTCTTTGACTCCTTACTTGTAATTTTATTTTTCTATTTCATATGTAGTAAGAATTCCATGAAGCTAAAATTATCCATTTTTTATATCTCTTCAAGGGTTGATACTTTAGGATTGAATCTTGAAGCATGATCTCATCATTTTTTAAACAATGAAAATTTTCCATGTATTCAACCCATTTGGCATGTCTCTGGTTTAGCTTTTCTTTTATGGTTATGAAATCTAATGCATGATTATCTATGTACATAATAAAATCCTTGGGCATAAGGTAATGCTCCAATTCTTAAGGGATTGAAATATTGTGTAACAACCTTGGGTTAAAAGTTCATGTAATATAATTTAATAAAGGAAAAATAACACCACACTCAAGGGACACTTTTTCCAAGCTGAATGTTCGGAAAGATATCCTAGTGGGCATCACTTGATGTGTTTTATGGCTAAAGGGAAATTGAAAAAGGAAATGGCTAAGGCTTTGGAAAGGAAAATGAGTATTTTTGGCATTTATTTATGAAAATAAAGGAAATTAAGAGAAAATAGAGATGAAAGGTCACAGGTTGCATGTGAGGAGGAAAATGAAGGAAAATAATGGAAAATTGAAGAGATTAGAGGCTTCATGAATAAAAATTCCTCAAAGCATCAATTGGTAGCCTTTTTCTAATTCATTCTCAGAATTATTCTTAGAGAGGAGAAGAGAACCAAGAGGAGAAGGAAATAAAGAAAGAAAAGGAAGGAAAGGTATGGGATGGAAAGCAAAGGAAATCAAGGATCAAGCATGGAAAATTTGGATCAAGCATATTTAGAAGGAATTCTTGTAGGTAACAGGTCACATTCATGATTTTTTAACTGGTTTTGACATGCATGGTATATGCAACATGGTATTTGGTTCTTTTACTATCATTGACATTGGTTTTTTCAGGTTAGATAGCTGATTATAGCCTTGCCTTGCCATTTCCTGATATCGCTGGTGTGATCGTAATTTTCTCGATTTGATTTTTGGATTGCTAGAATATTTTGGATCCGGGTGAGGTGGTCTCAAGAAAATTCACTAGGGCTTAGGGATCCCTTGAACAATAATAACAAGATACATGGTAAACCCTGAGGGTGGAGACAAGAAAATTCCTTAAGGTATTATAGAAGAAATTATGAGGCATCGAAGCTCAATTTGGTTTTTGGATCTCAACATTGGTTTAGGTGATATCACAGTATGGAGAGGGTCAAGGTGGTTTAGCCTCTATGTTCCCTTGATTTTTTTTGGATTGGTTTATCCCATGATATCCCACATTCATTTAGGGAATGTGGCATGGGGATTTTTGGCTGAAAGAAATATTTGGTTCAACGACTCTATATTGGTTAACATAGTTGGCTTTTTCCTATGTCTAATAAGAGATAAATTTCTCTTTCTTTCGATGAGTAAATGGACTTGTTATATGTGGCTTTAATTGTTCTTATTTCATTGTTATTTATTTGGTTATATTTTGGCTATAGGCATGGTTATATGAAAGTTATCAGCCATGTATCTATTCATGTTTTTACTTGTAACTAAATGAATAATGAATTCAAGATGTAATTGGTGTTCTAACCTCTAATGTAAGAAGGTAGTGACCGTTCTTGTTACAGCTTAGATAATTTTCCATTCCATTATGTTAAAAATTGCATTCATTACTTGTAAGTGGAATATTTACCAAGTGTTTGATGGAATTTCAGTCTCATTTAGGGAAGGTCAGGTCAAGTCCTAGTTTTAGTTTTTGGTTAACAAGAATTTTATCTAGGTTAATTTTCATCTATGTAAGTTTCATTGTGTTTTGGGTAGATGACTAGGTCCCATCCCTGAAAAAGTGCCTTAGCATTCAAATTCCCTTACATATAAATGAGAAGAAAACCCCTTAGTAATTGGGAAGTAGGCCTATGGGAGGAACTGGAGACTCATTGTAACTTAGATGACCTATCAAGGGAGTGATTGGGTCTCCTAGTCACGTAAAAAGAGAGCTACCTCACGGGGTAGACACCTGGAGGGGCTAGGTTGCTCGTAGAGATCTTTTGGTACTTAAGGAAAGTCATTAAGGTCTTAATTTGTCGACTCAAATTCCTTAAGGTCATATAGGAGGTTGAGTCTTACCATAGTTACCCTTAGCTCATGTTTACCTGGGAAAATAGGTGAAAGTGGGTAAATGTGAGAGGAGGAAGTTAGAGGGTGGTATCAGAGCAGGTTTCACTCACTTTGAGTTGTATGTGATGTTAGCATTCTGTAATTTCCTTTACGATGATAAAGGATTATAAAGGTAACCTCAGACCACCTTTAGGCTAGGATAAAGCTCTATAAGCCTTGGAGAGGGCTCTCTCACTATGGTTTTCCTCAATCAACTTAATGGATAAATCATTTTTTCATCCTGGTATGGTTATGAGGATCAAAAGAGTATATTTGATTTATTGTCTTTAAGGTAGGTAAGAGAAGAAAGACTCACTCAACATAGAACTAGTTTCAAATGCTAATTTCAAGTGAATAGGGATAGTGAAGGTGATTTAGGCAGAGGAAGGATAGGAAATTTTACTGATAATGTAACTCTATTTCATTGTAGAGAGAGTGAATTTATAATCATGATGAAGAAAATCATAGCATCAAGTGATAAATGAATCCGAAATTCCATTATGAATAAAAATACACATAAAATGTTCAGCTTATATAAATAGAGCACAATTGTGAATTTTGAAATATTTACACTTAAGCTAAACCATGAATACATATGTTTAAACTATGGAACCATGAGATAAAACTGATAGCACAAAGGACAACATACCAAAAAAGGTGTGGCACGAGAATCCATGTCAAACTCCTTCTGCCTTCTTCTACTCACTTGAGAAATTCATACAAAATAAAAAATAACATCCTCTCTTATTCACACAAAACAATTAACCCCTATACATTCATATTCATATGCTTTATATATTTACAATTATAATATTAACTCCAAAATTAGTGGATTCAAATTTTCTAAATACAAATATTAGTTGTTGGAAATAAAATCATGAAAATAAACCTAAAACAAATTGGCTACAATGGAGTCTTGAATAGGTAAGAGTTGTATTATTTAACATGGAAAAGGTTGCAAGTGTCTTGATTAACTAGAGGTTGATGAAGCTTATCCTCTGAATTTGGAAACTAATGGCCTCTCATCCATATGGCTACTAGTCTTCCACCTAGAAAATAAGCATCAAGTTTGGCTCATTAAAGGAAATATTACAACTTGACAAAACAAATTTTTCAATCACTATCATAATATTCTGGACTCTTTAATTTGATGTAGATGATATGGCAAACCTGCTGGAAAAAATGAGCTAATTTGGTGCCATGTCATAGTTGTGCAACATGTCTGTCTAGAAGCACAATGCTTGGCGCTACGCAAGCTCATAGTTCCTCAGAAATGTAGAAACGTAGCGTAAAAGCGCAGAGCTTGATGATTGAGATGCTTTCGCCCAGTTTTTAAGATGAATAATGGCTCCAACACATAAAAAAAATACATAAGGATGTTTTCCTTCTTTGAAAATTCCCTTTACTAGAGAAAACCTCAAACATTGACATTTTTACCTATAAGAAAACACACAACACCACAAGCGCAACAAATGATATTTTTTTAATATCTACTAAATGATAAGCCGCATTGTGATGAATTTTTATATCAGTTTAACATCATCATAAAACTTATCCACAAAAAGATTTAGCCAAATATGAATCACGAATTTCGAGAAAATATGAAAATGGTTGTAGATTATGGTGGCTCGTTTCTAAAAAAACATGAAGAATTTTGACCTAAAATTGAGTGGGTTTATTCATTTCAACTCCATAAATTTCTTTTAAAATTTTCATAGTAAATAAGTAAATATTTTAAGATATATGGTGAAAGAACGGTGTTCATGTGAAAGTGCAGAGTAGAAGCACAACGCTCCAAGATTACACTACATTCTACCATCATCTAACATATTGAGGGTACTCGGTTGACGTGTGTTAACACTGGAAAATATTATGGGCAAAAGACATAAAAAATTTCAAGCAGAACGTATAGATATAGGTTTTCAGGGAAGAAATACAGTAGGAGGAGCCAAAAATTTAGTTTTTCCTAAGATCAGAGGACAAAATTTTTGGTCCACGCACATTCAAGACTGGCTCTCAGTGCGCAGTGTAGATTTTCTTTGATAGTCGTGCACAGTGTGGATATCCATTCAATAGACGCATGGTCCTACAGATGATGGAATTTCACCATCCGAGACCACTTGGCACACTTGGTGAAAAGGATTCTCACTCAACCTAACAAAGTGCAATCACTTTTGAGTCACCTTGAGGATTTAGTGAAGCACATAAAGGAATCATACCCCCACTCTTGTGTCACCATCAATCTCGGACCAAGAGAAGGAGGGAAAATTTTAAAATGGTCTATAAAATCCAGCCTTGGGAACAAAAATAGGAGATGTGTTGTTATGCTGGCCAAATTTCTCCATAACAAACCTTCTTGTGTTGTCTAGCAGCAGGAGAATTTGAATGATTCAGTTGTTAGCCACCCAATATCTCAATCCAAGGCAGAGGATTTCACCACATGTTCATCGATCTAGAATCCTTTTAGAAGGAATAGAGGCTTGATAAAAACCTGAGGGGAAGAGACCCACTTCTCCTGGATATTGGAACTTCGTAGCTCGAAGTATCCACTACAAGAGATATAGAATTTTATCTTCTTCTACTACCAACATCTAATAAAGGGATAATCTCTCCATTTTTGAGTTATTAGTGTGTTTTCTATATTGAGCACGTATCTTCTGCATTTTTTTTGTTTTTGTTTCATTTTTTATGTCACATGTTATGTTTCCTTTCTAAGTTATCTTATTACATGTTGAAAATTTTCCACTAATGTTTGACAAACCATTTTAACCTGTGTGTCTTATGTAGGTAAAAAACCTCCCTACTAAGAAAAGTGTATTTCATCCGCTCATGCACCACATACACTACCACAATGTGGAAAGACCCATTCAAAATTTCAACCTGCGAGAATGTTCCTAGACCAAATGCAAACCTTCAAAACTCAAAACTTCTTCTTGTAGCAGAAGCACAACAAATTTGAACAACGCATCTCCATCCACATGAAATGACCCAACACTGATCTTCTGCGTATGAAAAACTACTTGGAGAGGATTCAAATATTATTAAAAAACCTCTTGTGTGTCTTCATTCAAGGATCAAATTCAAAAACCCATGATTTCTTCATCAAAATAAGTTTCCTTGGTAAAAGTGAAACACCCCAAATTTCTTATGATTTTGGTCATCCTCTGAAATTTTGAAAGTACTGGGGAGATAGAAAATGACTCGCACAATATTGTAAAAATATTATAATACTTCTACTTCATCCACAAACCTCCATTATTCAAAATTACTCCTCACAATAAAAACATAGTGCCTCTGTTGCCTCCTTTCTGAAGTGAACAAGAATGACCACACACTAAGCTTCACATGGAAAAAATAGAGAGTAGGGAGATATTGGATAAAGTAAAACATGAAAATAACATCTCATGGTTGTTGAGATCATATTTTTATGTTGATGATTATTGTTTTGAACTTGAAATACCAAAGCGAATATGTTGGAAAAAGTTCATCAATTCTCCTGTTAAATTTTATCTTGTTGCTGATGTCATGTAGATTCATGATTTGACAGCTAAACTAACTTAATATGCATAAAAATCTCAAATTAATAGATATATTGAAATGAAAAATATTCGTATAATATAGGACCCTAACATCTGATACCACAGGGTGGTATCCGAGCAGGTTGCGCTCTCTTTGGGTAAGGTACGATGTGTTAATGTTATGGTTTTCATGCATGGGGTAATGGTATACACTTGGTATGGTCATTCATGATGTTATTATATGCACATGCTTATGATTATACATCTACATGCTAACATGGAATGATCTTGAATATGAGATAAGAATCCCCTAAATATCACTGAGGTATGGATTTGATTTTGGTATCTACTTGGTTTATCTGACCTCATACATTTGGAGGAAGAAGAGCCTTCAAGATGAAAATCCAAATGGTAGAATACAATTCCCATGACTCTCCCTACAGATTAGTTGAGAAGCAAGCAGAAGATTATTATCATGGTATACCAGATACATTAAGGAGCTTGAGGGAAGATGTTATAAGTTGCAAAGAAGACAATGACAAGTTGTTTGAGGCTTAGGAAAGACTTTCAAGGGCTTAGGAAATGGAGGTAGAGGTTAATGCAATGATCCTTCAGAGCTTGTGAGAGTTGCAGAAATATGGATAGATGAGAATAAGTCAAGACAATTAAGAGAAAAATAATGGATCCTATGGTAGTAGATCTCGGTTTGGATACAGGTGGGACAGAGGGGACATAGTTAGAGGTGGCATATCACTGGATACACCTTAGAGGAGGACTCATGTGTATGGGTATCATTCCATTTCCTTATTCAGGAGACATCATCATAGTAATTACCGACATAATCATAATAGGAGGAGAGAGTATCTTCCTAAAAAGTTCAAGAAATTGGGGCCTCCTACATTTAACTGAGAGATGAAAAGGTTAGAAGATGAAGAAGAATTGTTGCTTGGAATGAAGAAATTATTCATATTACATAGATATGTAGAAAACATGAGAGGAAATACATCCACCGTTAGTATTAAAGGTAAAGAAAATACTTGTATGGAAGATGCCAATAATTTCAAGGGCATTTTGGAGGAATACTTGATTTGGGATGATTTTGAGAGACTCTTCGCAAAGAAGTACCTATCGGAGAGGTACTATAATTAAAAATATAAGGAGTTTATGAGCTATAGATGGTTTCTATGAAGGATGATTATTACACTAGAAAGTTATTGAATCTATTAATATATGTGCCTTATCTCAAGGAGGAGAAGGTGAGGATTCATAGATTCATCAGTGGATTTTTAGTATCATATATAGACATGATTGATTTTCATGAGATCTTATCACTCAAGGAAGCCATCCAGAAATTGAAGAATTGTTATGAGCAACCAAATTGCAAAGCTAGCCTAAACGTGACTTCAAGGGAAATGAGAAAGTTAAAGGGAAGTAGCCACTGAAGTGGGGAATACCTGAAGATGCAGGTGAGAAACAAAATGTGTTTCCTTACAAGAAGTTAAATGCAGTTGAGAAGGGGCATGGGTCCTACCTTGGAAAGTAATACTAGAGTTGATGGTAGAGGACCATTGCAATGCTGGATATGTGGGAAATATCATCTAAAGAAGGATTTTCAATTGTACTAGGGAGGTAGGTCTCAGATATAGTGATCTAGAGGTGAAAACCATTGGGGTTTCTGGTCAGAGTATTCCTCAGATTTATGTAGTTGTGGAAAACAAGCAGGAAGATCACCAAACATTTATTATTGAGATGGAAGGTAATATTTTTGATCAAGTTATTTCTATTTTGATTGATCCTGGATATAATTATAGTTATGTTAATCCTGATGTTAGCCTCCTATATCAATAGGTTTCATCTTTCATGATTGTCTTGATGGAAGTGTGGAATATGTTCAAACCTTCTTACTTGAGCAAAGGTGTTCCATATTCTTAAAAAACCAAAAAAAATCAAAAAATTTAAAAAATGTAAAGAGGGTATACCCTAAAAGAAAGATCAAAGGGTAAAAAGAATAAAAATGGTCAAAAAGAGAAAAAATGAACCCCAAGCAAAAAATAGACCAAGGAAAGTGTGCGAATCCAAATGCCACTATTTTTTTACTCTGTTGTAATAAATCAATTGTGTGCAGCTTGTGAAACTTTTGCCACAATTCATGAATAAGTCAAACTGTTTAAACTTGGCTTAGTCATATTTCAATTTCATGTTATAGATTAGAGAATAAATATCTAGCCAAACAGTTTAATCTTGGCAGATAAGTAGCTAGGTAGAGTTATTAAAAGGTGCTCAACAGTTTACTCTGAGCCCTTGGATGTAATAAGGGTAGAAATAGATAGATTCATCATGTAAAAAGAAAAGATTGATCAGGGTTTGCAAGTCTAAATGCACCCTAATAAAGAAGACAAAATGGTAGTGTTAAGTAGATAGGGTAGGTAGATGGTGCTGCAAAGTGTTATCTGATGAATGGTGCTGCTACATGTTAATCATTTACTTTCATTAAAAGTACTGAAACAGGAAATACACTGGAAAATCACAGCAAGCAAAGTCAAATTCATTAACCTCCCCCATCATTTTTCCCCCTCAAGATTTTTACTAATTTCCCCAAAAGTACTAAGGTAATTGGAGATCAAAGGGGCTCAAGGCATTTCCTTGACTTCTGGAGGGACCGGACCCTCGGCCTAATGATCAAAAGACCTAAGCACTTGAAATAATCCATCATTGATTATCTTCCATATTTAACTTTTTCCTAAGTAAAATCCTATTTTACTTAGGAAACTGATGCAATATTCCATAAAATTCCTCAAAACAACTTGTTATTCTAAGTTTAAGTGTTGAAGATAAAATGTTGCAATTTACTTCATAAGTTATCACTTTCTTAGATGTACAAAGATGTTTTGATTTTCCTTGTCCTTTGCCATATTAACATTTAATTCTACTATATTAACTCCCTAGTGAAATACCATTTCCTAAGTATATAACTCCCTTTTTATATATACCCCAAAAACCCCTTTATTATAATGTTTTACCAAAGTATTATATCCCCGCACATTGAAAATAAAACCCCGCCTTATAAACCCTTTGGTGAAATATATCTTTATAACATTAATCCCGCCCTTATGGTGAAATAATTGTATTTATTAATTCATCATATAATAAAAATATATATAAAAAAACTTTAGACATACTATAAGTATGTTTAATACCAAAACATATCAATAAACTTTGCGAAAAGCCTTGTGCCACCGTGGTCCGTCCACGTGGCATTCCACCTAGCCAACTCTGCCGCAACCTATTTCATTATATACCTGGGATTAATTAGTCATTCGGACTAATTAACAACCTTCTCCGCCTATTAACATTTCCCCGGGGTGATTAGATTTCGCATTAAAACCTTTTAAAAAGCCCGACGGGCCCACCTTTGAAATCGCCGCATGTTCCCCGTCCCTTCAGCCGTTGGATCGCCCATCCGTTGATCAACGGTGATCGTTAATCCCGCTGCCCATCCCTTGCCAGCATGTTAACCAGCGGGGGATGGGCGGTTTCTGAAAAGTCAGACTTCCACGTGGCAGGCGTCCTGTGGAATCGCTGCCCTCGCGACTTTTACCGCCCTCGTCCATAAGCGGTGCGGGCTCACCGCTTACCACTTACCGCATACCGCCGGCCCCACTTCCCTACGTCACCCCGTACGTCAATGACGTCATCACCTCGAAAAAGACAAAAACCCTTTTGACTTGTAAATAAGCCATTTTTCGTGTTTTTCGGTTATTTTTAGTTTCTGAAAGAGACAGAGCTCCCGCTGCAATTTTCAAATTCCACTGCAAATACACCAATTTACTCCGAAATTCAACTGCGCCCGTGTTGAAGAACGTCCCCGCCATTGTTCATTACCTGTTAAAGAACCAGTTTCCATCTAAAAACAGGTATTTATCATTTCGCGCCCCGACTGCAAGTCAAGCTTAGTTTCCTTTGTTTTTTATCTGAAAAAATGGTTAAAAATCCTCTCTGAGTCCTCATTAAAGATTTAAAACCTGTGAATTTGCTTCCCAAACCTGCGAATTGTTCCAATTTCCTCTTTTGCCAGATATCCCGCCCGGTCTGCAAGGAAAAACGAAAACCTCCATTTTGAATCCACAAGAACCAAAATGGAGGCCCCGACAGCTTTAAATATCACTCCATTGAATGCTCCTCACCGGGAATTAGACTATTTACCTCTAATAGATGAAGATTTCCAAATTAAAGACCTACATTTTGATGAAAGTCCCCGTTTGAGTTTCTGTCGCTGCAGAGACGAACACTTAAAGGGGCAAGATCTTATAGGGTTGTGGGAATCCAATCTCCCGAGGTATTTTATTCCTACAGTCCACGTTTTCCCTGAAATCATTCATTATTGTCATGCAAATTATGATCCTGCACAAAGAGCTGTATTAGCTCCTGATCAAAGTGTTCTGTTCCCTATCACACCTCAGGCTATCAATGCTATGTTATACTTTGAGCCAGAACGAGAATTAGCACCTTTATCCATGGAAGGGTTGATTGAGAAAACCAGGCAGTTAACCCCAGAGAAATTAAAAGCAATGTGTCAGTATTTCATGTTACCTGAGCATCAGCCAAAAGGGACTCCCCCCTATGGTTTTTATTTTTTCAATAAATTAGGAAGGCTTATTGTGAATGTAATATCCTTTGTCTTAGGATTCAAGACCAGTGAGTATGTAGATGAGATAACTCTGGCTCTGCTATCTATCTTTACCCCTGGGCAGCCTCCTGAGATTAAGTATGATTATGCTTCCTTCATTGCCAACAAAATCCATGATCAATTTTTAAGGCTGGATGATGAAAAGGTTTTCAAGTACTCCTCAGTTATCTATCATCTCATAATTTTCTATCACTCAGACAGATTCCCTTTCCCTGTTCAGAAACTTGATGCTAAAGGTAATCCCAGGTCTGTTATTTTTTGGTCCCCCATCATTCATTTGTCCTCTGATTCTCCCTACTCTTATTCAGAATTCATTGATCAGTTTGTACATCCTACTACAACCTTGTTAACAGGAGTTTCTCCCCCCAGGCTTAGTACTGAGATAAGAAAGACCCTGCAATTGTCAAAGAGTTACAAAGTTGGGGATTGGTACTTGTACCAAAACCATACGGTCATCAGGATTTATGGATGTGAATTACATCCATTCAAGTTACCCAGATATGTACCAATGAGAATTTTTGCTTTGGAATACTTTAGACAGATGAATAACTCGGATGTAATCCATTTCTGCAATGTAAAGAAGAAAGCACAGTTAAGGATCAAAAGCCAGTTAGGTCCTTTCATTTGCAATTCTAGAGAAGCTGAGAGAGAAGCAGAACTTATATTAGAGAGAAAATTCGAGACATCTTTCCGTTGGGTCCCATATGACCCCTTTGGTTTCATTTGTGAAAGAAGGTTAAAAAATAAGTCATCTCCTTATGTACATCACAGAATTCTTGACATAGAACAGTATGCAAATCAAGATGAATGGGTTAAAGGAACACTTGTTGAAGAGGGAAGTGGAGCTGCCAAATTGAATAAACTTATGAAAGATGTTGAGAAGAAATTTGACCTAGAAACATATGATCAAATGCAGGTACCCTACATTGGCACATCATCAGCAGCCACTCTACAACAAGCTCTACGGGAAGATAGTCCATCAGTAGCAGCAGAGCCCAAGGGTAAAGGAAAAGAACCTATAGTTCAGGTCATTGAAACCCTGGTCATGGCAGAAAAATCACAGAGTTCCAAAGCACCAGAACAATCTCAGGCTTCTCAAACACCAGCAAAGCAAATCCAAGTTCCAGAGATGCAAACTCCACTGAATGTGGAAATAGGTAAAAAGAGGCTAGCTCCAGATACCACACCTTCAAAAGGAGCCCCACAAGTTTATCAAGCTAAAAAACACAAGTCTGATCCACCTCCAGATGTAGAGATTATAGATGAAGTATTTGATGATGGTAGGGAAGATAGTCAGCAAACATGTACAGCAAGTGAAACAAACATAAGCCAGAAAGGGATACAAAAGCAATTAAGCACTGAAGTATCTTCTTTCAGACCGCCAAAGACAGATACTGGAGACATTAAGAAAACCTTCATTAATATCAAAACAAAGAATGATCCATTGAAAATGAAGGTCTACGATCAGTATATGAAGATGGCTCCTCATAATCAGCAAAGGCTGATGTCTGCATTTGATCTTTCACAAGGTAAAATGCTAATGAGCCACTTTAAAGCAAAGGTGCCAAAGCCAACTTCAGCAACAGATTACATCAGAACAAATTTTGAAGTTTTAGCAAAATATATCCATCCCCTGGATCAGATAGAGCTTCATAGGCAAACAGGGGAAATGGTTTATTCTACTCTCACCAACAAAGCCATGGCAGCTTTAACGCTGCAAGATTCCTTGAATAATACTACTGCACAATTAAAGATTGAGAGGGCCTCCTCACAGGCCAAGGACAATAGAATAAAATCTCTAGAAGAGATCATCATTGGTTTGGGTCACAATCCCAAAGACATTAAAAGTATTGAGGCATTGGTAAAAAAGAAAGAGGATGATATAGCTGCACTCAGAAAACAGCTGAAATTACCAGCCTCGAGGAACCCTCAGACACAAGAAGTTATAAAAGGAAATTCACAAGAATAAATGATGGAGTTGCTCTTGAATTTGACAGAGCGACTAAATGAAACTGAGAAGGAGTTGGAAAAAGCATTGCAGGAACAGGAAAATATCAAGCAGACTTCAACAACAGGTACTACAACTACAGGACAGCAGGAACAACCATCTCAGGTGAACATTTCTAATTTGAATTCTGAGGATTTAATTAAACAAATGGAGAGTTTTCAGCTAAAGGTCACAGAACTCCAAGAAACAAAATTACAATTAACAAAATTGGAGGGAAAATATGACACATCCAAAAAGACAGCTGCTGACAACCTCAGGGAAATAAAAAGATTGGAGAAATTGGTTGAGGCTTTGCAAAAAGATCTTTCACTGGAAAAGCCTCTGAACGAAATAAATGATATTCTTTGGAGCAACATCATTGAATTAATAAGAGATATTTGGCCTTCCATTCAAGCTATTTTTTAGCAAAATGAATTAGTCAAGATAGCACAAGAGGAAATAAATAAAACTAGACATGAATTAAGGGGCAAGCCGGAGCATGCCCAGCAGATCATTCAATTTTTGAATTCCAGAACAAAACAACAGCTTGCATTGTTAGGAATTGATGACAGAATAGGTGTAGTGTTGGAAGCAAAGAGAGTTTTCACCAAGAGGACTTTCATGCAAAATCTAGAAAGAAAGTGTACTGACATTTTGGTCGATATCAACGTTTTCGGAGAGAAGTTTCAAGCTTTGCTGGACAGTGAATTGCCAAGTCCCATGCTCACAGAGGATCAAATAGTAGACTTGGAAACCTATGAGAAAAGAATAAAAGCTCATGCTAAAAATACAGCTATAGGTTCTACTAGCTCATCAGAACCTGTATTACCAACCGGGAAAAGTATTTATGAAAAAGTGAGGAATCTATTTCATCTGGAGCATGAACTAAAGTATCTATTTCCAAACGAGCCCACTTTTTATAAACTTACTGAAGCAGATGAAACTTTAAGGAAACTCAGAAGAACAATGATACCAGATGATCATTGGTGGAAGGAAATGCTGGAAGTTTTGTAAAAAATGTTTTCAGGATGAAAGTTTATCTTTACTATTGAGTAAATGGTAAAAAAATAGAAAAGCAGATGAAAGAGTATCAGATGAAAGTTAAAGAGTATCCGTGAGAAGAAAGAGTATTCAACAAGTCAAAGGAATACGCAAAGGACAGCACAGAGCCCTATTTTAAGCACTTATCCTTAGCATGTCCATGAAGAAAGGAACAGCACATCAGCCGTTACTCATTATTCTATTTACGAGACCATGTGTCTCTTGTTTGTTTGTAAATATGCTTTAAGTCAGCCTGGATTATTGGCTAGGATAGAGTAAGATTGTTAGGATTATTTTTTGTATAAATAAACCCTCAAAGAGAGAATTGAGGGTGGATTCTATTACTCTGCTGTAACATTGAGATTTTCGGAATAAAAGCTTTTGGAGAAATTTACTTGTGGCTTACTGGATGACGATTTGAAACACTGGACTTGTTGCAGGATTCATGTGTTGGACTACAGTTCAATAAGTGTTTCTACCCTTTGTCTGAAATTTTATATTAGTTTATAATACCATCATATCCATTTCTGAATAATTTACATAAAGGATTGAAACAGAATTTGCTTAATTGTACTATGTTTTCAAATTTGATTGTTCCTAAATGTTTTCTTCTAAATTAGCTATAAGCATGAATTCTTAAATGCTCCTGCTTCGCTAATTTAAGCACTGTTGATTGCTATAATAAAGAATCCTTTATTGCTCTTTGTTTGTAGTCAATTCACTTCCTTCCTTTGAACATGGTGAAAGATTCTTAGTTGCCTTTCATCCCTTCAAGATCATCCCACCCACTTTAAATTTTAAGGATTGTTCTCTGTCTAGCTATCTTGCCCTGTAATACCATCTTGTGAATAGAATAGAAATCCAGTAAAGCCATCCTTTGACTCCATAGCCCAATGGACTGAAAGCTCTTATCCTTGCCCTTAGTTTGTGGATTCCACCATTTTCCCAAAACAAACCCTTGAATCTATAACTAGCCTAAAACATTTCAAGAACAAAGATAAATCATAAAGAGAGAGCCCTCTCTGGATGCAGATTGGCTAGATTCTGCATCTAAAAGGTTGGTTTGTGGTTACCTCGGGTATACTTTCCTCTTACACAAATTCTAGGAAAACCTGAGTGATAACATAGTGGCGACCATACTGGGGAACTGAATCATTTTATTGATACTAGTGTTTTATTTATAAGCTATAGACAGAGTCTGAAGATCAGCCAGGTAGCCTTTGAAATTGCTTTTGCTCTGCAAATGCAAAAGTAAATAAATGCTGTTTCAGTCTATCTCTGATTTAGCTTATAAGTTGAATCTTAGTTTCAAATTTTTCAATCAGATTCTCTAGTTTAAACAGATCTTTGAGGAAATATTAATCACATATCATTATTTCTTAAAGAATTTGTAGAAGTTGTATTTATTTTTCAATTAAAACCCAAAATCCAAAAACACATATTCTAAGAAAACTGGCTTCAGAAAGGATTCGACATACTAGGTCAAACCCTGACCCCAATCCACCACCAATATTTGAAAATCAAAATCTGATCCCTAGGATTCTTAGAAGACAAGGAAGTCAAGAAAGTTCTGAAAGAGGAAGTCAGGAAAGTACAGGTAGTTCTAGACCACTCTCTAGATCTACATCTTGTCCTGTGAAAATTATTTATATTGATGACATTCCTTTTGATGCACGATTTGAAACATCTTTGTTTGTAAATTTCTCTGAGACTGAATTATCTAGATTAATTCTAGATCCTTTGTTCTTTGAAGATTTGCAATACAGATTTGTTTCACATCATCTTGACAGAGAATTGCATAACTCCATTCAATCTGAGCAAGCCTTTGAAGAAAGCTCAAACATTTCTGTGATAACTGAAGCATCTCCGAGCTCAGCCACTTTTCAAACACCTGTTAGACCTCCATCTCCTCCTGTTAGACCTCCATCTCCTCCCGTAAGACCACCTTCTCCTTCTACTAGACCGGCTACTCCTGTCACTCCACTTTATCTTCCAATGGCTAATCGATATGCCCCTTTACAGTTACCAGCCAACCCTCCAGCTTTACCACAAGACTACCAAAGTAAGATCACACCTTTTGACGGATCAGGTACCTACACAGCTCAACAACACACCAAAAGGATGACAGATTACTTTGAGTTTTATGAGATTGATACTGATGATATCCGTATGAGAATTTTCGTACAAAGTCTTACTGGAGAAGTTAGAACTTGGTTTAGGGCTCTCGCCCCGAACAGTATTGCTGACCTAGAAGCTTTGTATAGGGCATTTTTGAACAGAAGGGAGAAAAAGAAGGATCCTCTCCAGATCCTATCAGAATTTGAAAAATTAAGAAGAAGACCAAATGAAACCGTACAATATTACATCATAAGATTCAATGAATCATATCATGCAGTTCCTCTGAACCTAAGACCCCCACCTAATAACGTGTTGGTCAAATTTCCAGACGGTTTTGACTCTGATATAGCTTATTCTCTTAGGGAAAGAGCTCCACAAACATTAGAGGAAATGAAAAGCATAGTGGTGAGTGTAGAAGCAAATCTGATAGAAAAACGAGCCAGAGCTAGGGCAGAGAGAAGAATGCCTATGAATGAAGAACCTTCAGCTTTTGAAAAGAAGCTGGATGTAATCATTAAAGGTATGGAAATATTAGGTGATAGAGTGGAAACCATTGAAAGAAAGTCTGCTACTGATAACCAGAATGTTGCGAGAAACCCAAACTTTAGGAGGAATCTGAACCAAAATATTGGAAAGAATGTCCCTGATCAAAACATTAGACCACCTTTCCAAGAAAACTTTGTTGAAGGTTCAACCTCAGAAGAACCTACAGAAGATGTAGAAATAAACAATGTCAATGAGGACAAAGATGAACCAGAAGTCTTCCTATCTCAAGATGATCAAGAGAATCATATCCTTGAAACATTCCACACTCATTCGGGTGAGACTTTTGATTTCAAAGAAGGCTATGACACAGCAATCTACGAGGTTCATAAGCAGTACAACTTGAGAAGTAGACGGATAGATGTACCAGAGAAAAATAAACAGAAAACCACAAAACAAAATGTCAAAGGAAAACAAAACATTTCCCCTGTACAAAATACTTCCCCTGTACAAAACATTCCCCAAATACAAATTTTGCCTAGGATAACTCCTAGTTTTTCAAATCCAATAATTGAAGATGTCTCTGACAACCAACCAATCGACAAATAGCAATCCAATACATCTCCTCATGTAGGAACTGTAGAAGAAACGGTAGAATTTAGTCCTGAAACATCTTCAAAGCAAAACTTCATTCATGAAAAAGAGAAAAACATTGAAGATCCAGTAAACAGAGAAAATCCAACTGTGCAAAACACTAAAACTCAAACAGAAAAACCCTTTAATCTAGAAGCTGAAATAGGCAAACTCAAGATAGCTGTTCCTTTATCAAAATTGGCTAAACATGATGTCTATAGGAATCAGATTTCCAAGTCTTTAAACATTAACATTACTGGATTAGATGATTCAGTAAATATTCTTGATGATCAACCCAAACTTCTTTTTGGCCCTGAGGTTAATGGCAAACCAGAAAGTGGAGGAACTCCTCCATTTTATGGAAGCCTGAATGTTCACGACAAGATACTCCATAATGCAATGCTTGATTCTGGAGCATCTCACAATTTGATGCCAAAAGCAGTAATGGAAAGATTGAATCTAGATATTGCCAGACCATACAAAGATTTGTTTTCATTTGATTCCAGTCAGGTAAAATGTTTAGGTTTAATTAAAGATCTGTGTGTCACTTTGGTTCAATACCCTGCTAAGTCTGTTTTAATGGACATAGTAGTTGTTGATATTCCACCTAAATATGGTATGTTATTGTCTAGGTCTTGGGGTGCTAAACTTGGAGGATCTATTCAATTAGACATGTCTTATGCAACTATTTCAGTATTTGGTCACCCTAAAAGATTATATAGAGAAACTTTGATGAAGTACTTAGTGAGTAGCCAAGAGAAGCCTGAAAACTTCCCTGTTTATTCTGTACATTCTGACATGGATTCTTTTATTTTATACAATGCTGAGTCAGATATTCCTACTGAAATAGAAGCTCCTGAAATGGAAATCATAAACAAAACCACGGTTAAAATTGAAGAAATCTCTGAAAACAAAGAAACACCAGATGACCGAGAAATACCTAAAAAAACTAAACAACTAGCTCCTGTCAGAAAATATGTTAAAATAATTGATGAAGATTATGAACATGAAATTCTATGGCATTTAGAGTTTGATGGCTCAGTAAACAGACTAGGGGCAGGAGCTGGGATTTGGTTACACAATGTAGAAAACAATCATGCAGAGGGTCATGCTTATAGGTTAAATTTCAAATGCACTAACAACATGGCAGAGTATGAAGCTCTTTTATTGGGACTTAAACATGTCAAGAAGTTAGGAGGCATTAGAGTATCAATTATAGGCGACTCTGAATTAATCATCCAACAGATTAAAGGAGAATGTGCAACAAAGGACATGAGACTGAAACAATACCGAGAGACAGTTGTAGAGATTCTCAACACATTTCTACAAGCCCAACTTGCCAAGATTCCCAGGAAACAAAACTTGCATGCTCACGGTTTAGCAATGTTTGCTAGTACATGTAAGTTGCCTTTTGATCCTAATCATCAGTTTTCAGCTGAGATAAGACACAGGCCTGCAATACCCGACAATGTTTTGAATTGGCAAGTATTTGTGAATAACCATCAAATCAATAGTTTTTTGACACTTCAGAATGAGTTTTTTAACTGTAATATAGATGAAGACATGACTGTTGATAAATTTGATCAAGAAAAAGAACAAAAAATAGAAATTTCAATAGAAAATGCAATTCATATGCTGCATCCAACCACGTTCACTGAAAAAGACATGCAAAATTTGAAACACATGGAATTTGATGAGATCATAGATGAAACAGAAATCATAAATTTAAAAGATAATCAATTACCCAAAGGATTAACACCTTTGGAAGATCTATTCGACTCAAATGATATTCCATTCAGACCTAAAATGGAATCTGTTAAAGCCGATATGGAGGAATGCAACTTAGGAACACCAGAACATCCAAAAATTGTTAAGTTGTCCAAATCTCTTCCAAAAGATCAGAAGGTAAAATATGTTGAACTATTAAAAGAATTCCAGGATGTCTTTGCCTGGAGTTATGAAGACCTCAAATCTTATGATACATCCATCATTCAACATACTATACCTTTGAAACCAGACCAGAAACCTTTTAAACAAAAACTTAGGAGAATTAATCCTGTTTTATTACCCTCAATTGAAAAAGAAATCAAAAGAATGTTTGAAGCAGGGATTATAGCTCCTATCAGATTTTCAGAATGGGTTTCTAACCTGGTACCAACAAGGAAAAAGACAGGAGAAATCAGATTGTGTGTCGATTTAAGGAATTTGAATAAAGTTTCTTTAAAAGACAATTATCCTCTGCCGAAAATGGACCACATTCTGCAAAGGGTAGTGGGATCTTCGAGAATATCACTACTGGATGGATTTTCAGGGTACAACCAGATTCTGGTTCATCCTGATGATCAGGATAAAACAGCATTTACCACAACATGGGGTACGTTTAAATATGTCAAAATTCCATTTGGGCTCAAAAATGCAGGAGCTACATTTCAAAGAGCAATGGACATTGCTTTTGCTAAAGAAATACATGATTTTCTGGTCATTTACTTAGATGATTTGACTGTTTTCTCTAAAACAGATCAAGAACATTTAGATCACCTAAGGCAAGTATTTATAAAGTGCAGAAAATATGGAATTTCTTTAAACCCTAAGAAGTCATTGTTTGGTTTGGAAGAAGGAAAGCTTTTAGGACATATCATTTCTAAAGAGGGCATTAGAATTGATCCAGAAAGAATTCAAGCAATTTTGCAAATACCCCACCCCAGAAACATAAAAGAATTGCAAGAATTTATAGGAAAAATCAACTTCTTGAGAAGATTTATTTCTAGTCTAGCAGAGTTACTTAGATTACTGACTAACATGTTGAGGAAAGATTCAAGCATTAACTGGACTGTAGAAGCCAAACAATCATTCGAGGAAATTAAAATGGCTTTAACAAGGACACCAGTTCTGACCAGTCCTAAATTTGATAGAGACTTTATTATTTTTTCATCTGCTTCTGAACATACTGTTGCAGCTGTTTTACTTCAAAAAGATGACCAAGGGTGTGAAAAGCCAATAGCATTTTTTAGTAAAGCACTGAGGGATGCATCTCTAAAATACAATATTATGGAAAAACAGGCTTTTGCTTTGGTAAAAGCAATCAAAGATTTCAGAGTTTACATATTATATTCTCATGTGATAGCATATGTGCCTAATGCAGTAGTTAAAGATATTTTGACTCAAGATGGCATTGAAGGTAAATGAGGTAAGTGGATAGCTACCATTTTGGAATATGATATTGAGATTAAACCAACCAAACTGATAAAAGGCCAAGGTTTAGCACAACTTATGACAGAAACCAATTGCCAAGCCTTAGATATCAATGAACTGGATAACGAGCAGGAGATGGCGACTCCTCAGATCAGTCAAGCTCTCTTAGATTCACCCTGGTATACTGATATAATTCATGTTTTATTAAACCTGCAAGCTCCTCCAGGGTTGTCCAGAACCAAGCAAAGATTTTTAAAAATGACATTTTTGAAATATTGTATTTTAGATAGCACTTTATTTTGGAAAATCATGAAGGAATTTTGTTGAATTGTCTCTTAAAAGATGAAGCTGATAAAGTACTTAATGAATTTCATGCAGGGGATTGTGGAGGACATCTCTACTGGAAATCTACTGCAGACAAGATCTTAAGGGCTGGCTTTTACTGGCCAACATTATTTTCTGATGTAAAGAAATTTGTAACAAGTTGTCACAAATGTCAGATATTCGAGGGTAAAAGAAAGTTGTTACCTCTACCTTTAAAACCAGTTTCCACGGAAAGACCCTTTCAACAATGGGGATTAGATTTTATTGGAGAAATTCACCCCTCTTCTTCAGGGCAACATAGATGGATTTTAACTGCTACAGACTATTTCACCAAATGGATTGAAGCCATCCCATGTAGACAGTCCAATGATTCTGTAATCATAGGGTTTCTTGAAACCAACATACTTTCAAGATTTGGATGTCCAGAAAAGATTATAACAGACAATGCTGTTGCATTTAAATCAAAGAAAATGATTAGCTTCTGCCATAAATATCACATTACTTTAGGCCATTCAACAGCCTATTACCCCCAGGGTAATGGACTAGCAGAATCCTCCAATAAGAGTTTGATCAATATCATTAAGAAATTGTTGGAGGAAAATAAAAATAACTGGCATAAGAAATTGACCTATGCATTATGGGCGGACAGACTCACAACCAAGAAATCCATTGGGACTAGTCCATATGAGTTAGTTTATGGTCTGGAAGCAAGATTCCCATCATCTTTAGGAATCCCTGTCATGAAATTACTTCAGGAGGCTCAAGTGGAGCCAAATGACATTCAAAGAAGAATTAATAAAACAATCCACCTGCAACAAACCAGAGAAGAGGTATACCAAAGATCACAAGTCTTATAGGAAAAGCTAAAGAAAATGTTTGATAAAAGGACTAAAGCAGAGGATTTTCAGTTAGGGGACAAGGTCCTAAGATGGGATTCTAGAAGAGAAGAAAAAGGAAAACATGGGAAGTTTGATTTCTTGTGGAAAGGGCCTTATATCATTCATGCCTTGCAGGGAAAAAACACTTACTTTTTGAAGGACTTGGACAATTCAGAAGTTGAAGAAGGACCAGTCAATGGTCGAATGCTTAAGCATTATTTTGATCCAATTTACTAGAATGTTTAAATGTTTCTAACTTGTACATAATATATTGTTTGCTTGTTTTATTTTTGTTGCTGCAGTTTGGATTGGATGGTGACTTCTTGGAATTGAAGCCCGAAGTGAAGGCCCTAAGTTCCAAAAGCTTCACTATCATATGTAAAATAAAGCTATCAGAAGAAGGAAGATTTCATACTTTCAGTTTGAAGACATTCTGAGGCATCTGACCTGCTGTTCTCGACTTTCCACAAGGAAAAGCCATCCCCAAGTGGAGCCAGTGTTAGCCTCCTATATCAATAGGTTTCATCTTTCATGATTGACTTGATGGAAGTGTGGAATATGTTCAAACCTTCTTACTTGAGCAAAGGTGTTCCATATTCTTAAAAAACCAAAAAAAATCAAAAAATTTAAAAAATGTAAAGAGGGTATACCCTAAAAGAAAGATCAAGGGTAAAAGAATAAAAATGGTCAAAAAGAGAAAAAATGAACCCCAAGCAAAAAATAGACCAAGGAAAGTGTGCAAATCCAAATGCCACTAATTTTTACTCTGTTGTAATAAATCAATTGTGTGCGGCTTGTGAAACTTTTGCCACAATTCATGAATAAGTCAAACTGTTTAAACTTGGCTTAGTCATATTTCAATTTCATGTTATAGATTAGAGAATAAATATCTAGCCAAACAGTTTAATCTTGGCAGATAAGTAGCTAGGTAGAGTGAATAAAGGTGCTCAACAGTTTAATCTGAGCCCTTGGATGTAATAAGGGTAGAAATAGATAGATTCATCATGTAAAAAGAAAAGATTGATCAGGGTTTGCAAGTCTAAATGCACCCTAATAAAAAAGACAAAATGGTAGTGTTAAGTAGATAGGGTAGGTAGATGGTGCTGCAAAATGTTATCTGATGAATGGTGCTGCTACATGTTAGTTAATCATTTACTTTCATCAAAAATACTGAAGCAGAAAATACACTGGAAAATCACAGCAAGCAAAGTCAAATTCATTAACCTCCCCCATCATTTTTCCCCCTCAAGAGTTTTACTAATTTCCCCAAAATTACTAAGGTAATTGGAGATCAAAGGGGCTCAAGGCATTTCCTTGACTTCTGGAGGGACCGGACCCTCGGCCTAATGATCAAAAGACCTAAGCACTTGAAATAATCCATCATTGATTATCTTCCATCTTTAACTTTCTCCTAAGTAAAATCCTATTTTACTTAGGAGACTGATGCAATATTCCATAAAATTCCTCAAAACAACTTGTTATTCTAAGTTTAAGTGTTGAAGATAAAATGTTGCAATTTACTTCATAAGTTATCACTTTCTTAGATGTACAAAGATGTTTTGATTTTGCTTGTCCTTTTTCATATTAACATTTGATTTTACTATATTAAATCCCTAGTAAAATCCCTTTTCCTAAGTATATAACTCCCTTTTCTAATAAATATCCCCAAAACCCTTTATTATAATGTTTTACCAAAGTATATATTCCCGCACATTTAAAATAGACACCCCGCTTTATAAGCCCTTTGGTTAAAACTATAGCCTTATATATAAATTCCGCCCCTATGATGAATTAATTATATTAATTCATTCATCATATAATAAAAATATATACAAAAAACTTTAGACATACGACAAGTATGTTTAATACCAAAAACATATCAATAAACTTTGCGAAAGTCTATGCCACCGTCAGCATTTCACGTGGCATTCCACCTGGCCAAGCTCCGCCGCAATCCATTTCATAATTTCACGGGGTTAATTAATCATTTGGACTAATTAACAACCATTTCCGCCTATTAACTTTTCCCCGGGGTGATTAGATTTCGCATTAAAACCTTTTTAAAACCCCGACGGGCCCACCTTTGAAATCGCACAAGTCCCCATCCCTTTCAGCCGTTGGATCATCCGTTCGTTGATCAACGGTGATCATCAATCCCGCTGCCCATCCCTTGCCAGCATGTTAACCAGCGGGGGATGGGCGGTTTTTGAAAAGTCAGCATTCCACGTGGCGTTAAAACTATGGAATCGCTCCCCCCGCGTCTTTTACCGCCTTCGTCCATAAGCGGTGCGGGCTCACCGCTTACCGCTTACCGCATACCGCCGGCCCCACTTTCCTACGTCACCCCGTACGTCAATGATGTCATCACCTCGAAAAAGACAAAAACCCTTTTTGACTTGTAAATAAGCCATTTTCGTGTTTTTTCAGTTATTTTTAGTTTCTGAAAGAGACAGAGCTCCCGCTGCAATTTCAAATTCCACTGCAAATACACCAATTTACTCTGAAATTCAGCTGCGCCCGTGTTGAAGAACGTCCCCGCCATTGTTCATTACCTGTTAAAGAACCAGTTCCATCTAAAAACAGGTATTTATCATCTCGCGCCCCGACTGCAAGTCAAGCTTAGTTTCCTTTGTTTTTTCTCTGAAAAAATGGTTAAAAATCCTCTCTGAGTCCTCATTGAAGATTTAAAACCTGTGAATTTTCTTCCCAAACCTGCGAATTGTTCCAATTTCCTCTTTTGTCAGATATCCCGCCCGGTCTGCAAGAAAAAACGAAAACCTCCATTTTGAATCCACAAGAACCAAAATGGAGGCCCCGACAGCTCTTAATATCACTCCATTGAATGCTCCTCACCGTGAATTAGACTATTTACCTCTGATAGATGAAGATTTCCAGATTAAAGACTTGCATTTTGATGAAAGTCCCCGTTTGAGTTTCTGTCGCTGCAGAGACGAACACTCGAAGGGGCAAGATCTTATAGGGTTGTGGGAATCCAATCTCCCAAGGTATTTTATTCCTACAGTCCACGTTTTCCCTGAAATCATTCATTACTGTCATGCAAATTATGATCCCGCACAGAGAGCTGTATTAGCTCCTGATCAAAGTGTTCTGTTCCCTATCACACCTCAGGCTATCAATGCTATGTTATACTTTGAGCCAGAACAAGAATTAGCACCTTTATCCATGGAAGGGTTGATTGAGAAAACCAGGCAGTTAACCCCAGAGAAATTAAAAACAATGTGTCAGTATTTCATGTTACCTGAGCATCAGCCAAAAGGAACTCCCCCCTATGGTTTTTACTTTTTCAATAAATTGGGAAGGCTTATTGTGAATGTAATATCCTTTGTCTTAGGATTCAAGACCAGTGAGTATGTAGATGAGATAACTCTGGCTCTGCTATCTATCTTTACCCCTGGGCAGCCTCCTGAGATTAAATATGATTATGCTTCCTTCATTGCCAACAAAATCCATGATCAATTTTTAAGGCTAGATACTGAAAAGGTTTTCAAGTACTCCTCAGTTATCTATCATCTCATAATTTTCTATCACTCAGACAGATTCCCTTTCCCTGTTCAGAAACTTGATGCTAAAGGTAATCCCAGGTCTGTTATTTTTTGGTCCCCCATCATTCATTGGTCCTCTGATTCTCCCTACTCTTATTCAGAATTCATTGATCAGTTTGTACATCCTGCTACAACCTTGTTAACAGGAGTTTCTCCCCCCAGGCTTAGTACTGAGATTAGAAAGACCCTGCAATTGTCAAAGAGTTATAAAGTTGGGGATTGGTACTTGTACCAAAACCATACAGTCATCAGGATCTATGGATGTGAATTACATCCATTCAAGTTACCCAGATATGTACCAATGAGAATTTTTGCTTTGGAATACTTTAGACAGATGAATAACTCAGATGTAATCCATTTCTGCAATGTAAAGAAGAAAGCACAGTTAAGGATCAAAAGCCAGTTAGGACCTTTCATTTGCAATTCTAGAGAAGCTGAGAGAGAAGCAGAACTTATATTAGAGAGAAAATTCCAGACATCTTTCCGTTGGGTCCCATATGACCCCTTTGGTTTCATTTGTGAAAGAAGGTTAAAAAATAAGTCATCTCCTTATGTACATCACAGAATTCCTGACATAGAACAGTATGCAAATCAAGATGAATGGGTTAAAGGAACACTTGTTGAAGAGAGAAGTGGAGCTGCCAAATTGAATAAACTTATGAAAGATGTTGAGAAGAAATTTGACCTAGAAACATATGATCAAATGCAGGTACCCTACATTGGCACATCATCAGCAGCCACTCTACAACAAGCTCTACAGGAAGATAGTCCATCGGTAGCAGCAGAGCCCAAGGGTAAAGGAAAAGAACCTATAGTTCAGATCATTGAAACCCTGGTAATGGCAGAAAAATCACAGAGTTCCAAAGCACCAGAACAATCTCAGGCTTCTCAAACACCAGCAAAGCAAATCCAAGTTCCAGAGATGCAAACTCCACTGAATGTGGAAATAGGGAAAAAGAGGCTAGCTCCAGATACCACACCTTCAAAAGGAGCCCCACAAGTTTATCAAGCTAAAAAACACAAGTCGGATCCACCTCCAAATGTAGAGATTATAGATGAAGTATTTGATGATGGTAGGGAAGATAGTCAGCAAACAGGTACAGCAAGTGAAACAAACATAAGCCAGAAAGGGATACAAAAGCAATTAAGCACTGAAGTATCTTCTTTCAGACCGCCAAAGACAAATACTGGAGACATTAAGAAAACCTTCATTAATATCAAAACAAAGAATGAACCATTGAAAATGAAGGTATACGATCAGTATATGAAGATGGCTCCTCACAATCAGCAAAGGTTGATGTCAGCATTTGATCTGTCACAAGGTAAAATGCAAATGAGCCACTTCAAAGCAAAGGTGTCAAAGCCAACTTCAGCAACAGATTATATCAGAACAAATTTTGAAGTTTTAGCAAAAGATATCCATCCCTTGGATCAGATAGAGCTTCATAGACAAACAGGGGAAATGGTTTATTCTACTCTCACCAACAAAGCCATGGCAGCTTTAACACTGCAAGATTGCTTGAATAATACTACTGCACAATTAAAGATTGAGAGGGCCTCCTCACAGGCCAAGGACAATAGAATAAAATCTCTAGAAGAGATCATCATTGGTTTGGGTCACAATCCCAAAGACATTAAAGGTATTGAGGCATTGGTAAAAAAGAAAGAGGATGATATAGCTGCACTCAGAAAAAAGCTGAAATTACCAGCCTCAAGGCACCCTCAGACACAGGAAGTTATAAAAGGAAATTCACAAGAAGAAATGATGGAGTTGCTCTTGAATTTGACAGAGCGACTAAATGAAACAGAGAAGGAGTTGGAAAAAGCATTGCAGGAACAGGAAATTCTCAAGCAGGCTTCAGCAACAGGTACTACAACTACAGGACAGCAGGAACAACCTTCTCCGGTGAACATTTCTAATTTGAATTCTGAGGATTTAATTAAACAAATGGAGAGTTTGCAGCTAAAGGTCACAGAACTCCAAGAAACAAAATTACAATTAACGAAACTGGAGGGAAAATATGACACATCCAAAAAGACAGCTGCTGACAACCTCAGGGAAATAAAAAGATTGGAGAAATTGGTTGAGGCTTTGCAAAAAGATCTTTCACTGGAAAAGCCTCTAAACGAAATAAATGATATTCTTTGGAGCAACATCATTGAATTAATAAGAGATATTTGGCCTTCCATTCAAGCTATTTTTGAGCAAAATGAATTAGTCAAGATAGCACAAGAAGAAATAAATAAAACTAGACATGAATTAAGGGGCAAGCCGGAGCATGCCCAACAGATCATTCAATTTTTGAATTCCAGAACAAAACAACAGCTTGCATTGTTAGGAATTGATGACAGAACAGGTGTAGTTTTGGAAGCAAAGAGAGTTTTCACCAAGAAGACTTTCATGCAAAATCTAGAAAGAAAGTGTACTGACATTTTGGTCGATATCAACGTTTTCAGAGAGAAGTTTCAAGCTTTGCTGGACAGTGAATTGCCAAGTCCCATGCTCACAGAGGATCAAATAGTAGACTTGGAAACATATGAGAAAAGAATAAAAGCTCATGCTAAAAATACATCTATAGGTTCTACCAGCTCATCAGAACCTGTATTACCAACCGGGAAAAGTATTTATGAAAAAGTGAGGAATCTATTTCATCTGGAGCATGAACTAAAGTATCTATTTCCGAACGAGCCCACTTTTTATAAACTTACTGAAGCAGATGAAACTTTAAGGAAACTCAGAAGAAAAATGATACCAGATGATCAGTGGTGGAAGGAAATGCTGGAAGTTTTGTAAAAAATGTTTTCAGGATGAAAGTTTATCTTTACTATTGAGTAAATGGTAAAAAACAGAAAAGCAGATGAAAGAGTATCAGATGAAAGGTTAAAGAGTATCCGTAAGAAGAAAGAGTATTCAACAAGTCAAAGGAATACGCAAAGGACAGCACAAGAGCCCTATTTTAAGCACTTATCCTTAGCACGTCCATGAAGAAAGGAACAACACATCAGCCGTTACTCATTATTCTATTTACGAGACCATGTGTCTCTTGTTTGTTTGTAAATATGCTTTAAGTCAGCCTGGATTATTGGCTAGGATAGAGATTGTTAGGATTATTTTTTGTATAAATAAACCCTCAAAGAGAGAGTTGAGGGTGGATTCTATTACTCTGCTGTAACATTGAGATTTTCGGAATAAAAGCTTTTGGAGAAATTTACTTGTGGCTTGCTGGATGACGATTTGAAAGCACTGGACTTGTTGCGGGATTCATGTGTTGGACTACAGTTCAATAAGTGTTTCTACCTTTTGTCTGAAATTTTATATTAGTTTTTAATACCATCATATCCATTTCTGAATAATTTACATAAAGGATTGAAACAGAATTTGCTTAATTGTACTCTGTTTTCAAATGTGATTGTTCCTAAATGTTTTCTTCTAAATTAGCTCTAAGCATGAATTCTTAAATGCTCCTGCTTCGCTAATTTAAGCACTGTTGATTGCTATAATAAAGAATCCTTTATTGCTCTTTGTTTGTAGTCAATTCACTTCTTTCCTTTGAACATGGTGAAAGATTCTTAGTTGCCTTTCATCCTTTGAAGATCATCCCACCCACTTTAAATTTTAAGGATTGTTCTCTGTCTAGCTATCTTGCCCTGTAATACCATCTTGTGCGTAGAATAGAAATCCAGTAAAGCCATCCTTTGACTCCATAGCCCAATGGACTGAAAGCTCTCAACCTTGCCCTTAGTTTGTGGATTCCACCATTTTCCCAAAACAAACTTTGAATCTATAACTAGCCTAAAACCTTCTAAGAACAAAGATAAATCACAAAGAGAGAGCCCTCTCTGGATGCAGATTGGCTAGATTCTGCATCTAAAAGGTTGGTTTGTGGTTACCTCGGGTATACTTTCCTCTTACACAACTTCTAGGAAAACCTGAGTGATAACACCTGACATGGTAGATAAGTGTGGATTGAGAAAGTAATTTCATGCAAAGCATTGAGTGGTGTAGTTTCCTATAAGTACTAAGAAGAGATTTCATCATTGGGTAAAGATATTGTGAATTTGAGGTAAATTGTATTCCTACAAAAATGCATCTAAATGTACATCCATTGGGATCATATAATATTCTTTTGGGAATAGACTGGTTTTATCTTCATAACACCAAAGTACATTTCTATGAGAAGGCTATTCAGTACCTAGATGATAATGGGGAAAAAAGAATCTTGTAGGGAAAGAAGAAGCCTAAATCAGTGAGGATGGTTACAACTATGGAGGCTAAGCATAGTTGTAGGAAGGGGTGTGTGATGTTTGCAGTTCATATTTCCAATGAGAATGGTAAGGATGTTGAGGATGAAGAAATATTGAAGAGGTACCCTATATCACCGTAGTTTCAAGATGTGTTTCCAGTAGATATTCTAGATTTTCGTCCTCGTGGGGAATTAGAATTTTCTATTCAATTGCTACCAGGGGTAGCACCATCATCAAATACACCTTACAAGATGAGCACACCAGAGTTGGTAGATTTGAAGTTGCAGTTGAAGGAAATTATTTCCATGTGATACATTAGGCCGAGTGTATCACCCTAGGGTACACCAATACTTTTGTGAAGAAGAATGATGGTTCTCTCATGTTGTGCATTGATTAAAGATAGCTAAACAAGGTGATGATCAAGAATAGGTACTCATTTCCGAGGATTGATTACTTGTTCAATCAGCCGAAGGGAGTAGCAATATTCTCAAAGATGATAATGTGTACAAAGAAGCGTGTTGATGACATTGTCTAACTAGGATACCATTAGGTACACATCAAGGAAGTGGAAATATACACGAATTCCTTCAGGACGAGGTATGGGAATTATGAGTTTGTTGTAGTTCCATTTAGTTTTAATAACGTTCTAGCTACTTTTATGTCCTTGATGAATAGTGTTTTTTGTCCTTATATAGAAATTGTTTTTATTGTATTCGTTGATGACATCCTGATATATTATAAGAATAAGGAATATCATGTTGAGCATTTAGCAGCAATGTTGAGATTGCTAATAGAGCATCAGTTCTATGCCAAGATTAGAAAGTTCAACTTCTTTCAAACAAAGCTACACTACTTGGGACATGTTGTTTCCAAGGATGACATAGTAGTAGATCCAGAAAATATAAAGGAGATCATGGAGTGGGAAGCTCCTAGAAAAGTGGATGAATTCATATCGTTCATGCTACTATGAGGTTATTCTAGGAGGTTTTGGTAGTTTAATTGATCTTAAATTATCTCATAAATATATCGATGATGACTTGTAAACTGATGAATTATATGTGAACCATTTGGGTTAGTATTCCTTGTCACATGAATAATTTGTAAGTTGAATTAGGATGTTTTTATACACATGCTTTATCTAAGAAACTCATAGTAAAAATATTGTCACTCTTGTAGGAAGGAAAACATCACACATACAATAATAAAACTAAATTGGAATGTAGAAGCAAATAGAAAAATCAAATCAAAAATATCCTTATGCTTTTAGAAAAATAAAGCTAATCTAAAATTGCATAAATAAGTATCACACCAACTAATATAGATGTACTTCTCACTAACAAAAATGAAACTAAGTCTTAAGTGAAAAATTAAAGTATCACACTCACAAATCCAAATTACACTGCTAAAGCCTTGAAATAATTATACTTCTAATTCAAATTCGAAATTAAATAGATCTATTCTAAAATTTCCATGTGCACAATAGATCCTTTTTTATATATTACTTTTATCCTTATTCACACAATTAAATGATTATATCTATGAAAGGAATATTTTGAAAATTCTGTAAGAATTTACGAAAGATCATAATGAAAAGATTAGTCATGATAATCTAATGCTACAAAACTGAAATATAAAACTAAAATAGAAATGAAAATTAAACCTTACATCTCTGACGGGGACCTACTGTGAGTTGTAGTTATGAAGAAATCACTAGAGACTAAACATGCATTTAAACACAACTCATATAGGAATAAAAAGATCACCTTTCTAATAATTGCAAAGAGTATTTAAAAATAATATCCAGTCTATCATCTTCATGTTGAGAGGTAGGCTTTATAACCTACTTCAATAAATTGTTTGGATGTTTCTAAGCCTATCCTACTCAACAAAAAATCTAAAAATAACATGTTCTAAGATGAAATAGGGATTCTTCATGATTTTTTATTGAAGAAGCAAATCATGAGGCAAAATATCAACTTCGTCCTTATCATCAATCATTAGGGGAATTTTTAGGTCTAAAATGGGCCTCCTAAGGAAATTACAAAATAATAATGGAAAGAATAAAATAATATTAGATCACATCCTCAAATTTTAGGGGGAAAAAATAAAAAACTACTTCTTGAAATCGTATTTTCAACTTATCTCACTATGGGTTTATTGAAATTTCAAGCGGGAACACTCGTTGGATGCATAATCTGATTCCTCATCGAAGGAGTTACCCATGTTGGATGCTTTTAATGGACCCTTATACATGAAAAATGAGAAATACATGAAAAACATGTTTGCAATCACATTTTGTCATGTGTTTCTCTTTTTTCGTGTAGTAGGGTCCATCATAAGTATGCAATATGGGTACTCCTTCGATGAGGAATTAATTTTTTCATCCAATGATTACTCCTGCTCGAAATTTGAGTAGGATCTTAGAGAGATACGTTGAAAATACGAGTTGGAAAAGTAGTTTTATTATTTTACTATTTTTTATTATTTCTACTTTTTTATCCCAAAAATGGTGAATCATCCACCTTGGTTGAAATCATCATCTTCATTCCTATTGGTTCTTATAGATTTTATTTTGGTTGTACATTTTTCTTAGGAGGCCCATTTTAGACCTCAAAAGTTCTCTAATCCTCCTCACTCACCTGATTCGTCTTCGACTCCTTTTCCTCTAGGTTGATTTCCACGTTGAACTTCTTATATGAAATACTCATCATCTTTCTATATCATGGAGATAGGTGAATATAGTTATGTGAGTTTTCATCTACCTTTAAATACAACTCCTTCCTCACCTGGTGTTTCATAACCTATAAATTCTTTAAGTAAGCTGCATAATCATTTATTAGCTACATAATTGATGAAATTCAGTAGCTTATGTAAATATTAAATAAAAAAATAAATAATAATGAAAATACAAACAAAAGATGTTTAATTACATTTTTTTTCCAATAAATATGTAAGGTGACACCTTATTGAGATATTTATGGTCAAAATGGAGGAGAATGGAGTTTAAGGATGGTGTAAAAAAAGGACAATTTTGGTCTTTAACATTTCCCCATACAAAATATATTGCATGTCCTCATGAAAAAAATTTGAAAATTTTGTTACCCACTATGTCATTAACCTATCTCTGAGGCCTGAGAAAGAAAATCTAGATTAGTTCTCCTTAGTTTTCTGGTACTGCCTACCATCCTTGGTTTCATCATTAAGAAATTTGTTTTTATATTTCAATTTCTTGTTTTTCTTATATGAGTGGAAAATATGTAAGAAAATATTATCATTTTGAGCCTTTTGAATGTCATTTCTACTTCATTTCTTCATAATCCTACTTTAGATACTTCTTTAACACTTCCAATTCATAAATTTTCTATTTAAGAGCAACTTCAATTCTAGGTTCTTATGGAGGATCAAAATGAACTTATTCATTTAAATTTTCTTCTTGATTTGATGATGACTTAACAATTTTCCCTTTATATTTATGTTCAATGGACTCTATATAGTCATAGATTTCTTGTTGGATAGGGTTGATTTCTACGGCTTTCATAGCTATACTTACAGTTGGTGATGATACTTTTGGTTCTTTTTATCCTTCTAAATCAGTAAACCGTGGAGACTATTCAGAATGTTGACCAGTTGGTTTCTTAAGTCGTGTGCTTCTTCAAACTTTCACTGGCGACCTTTCAACACGATTTTTCTTGCTTTGGTCCTTTTATCTATGGAGATTCATCTATACTTATGGGTTTCTTCATTTTATCATTATCCTATTTAAGTTTTTCTATAACATTTGCAAGAGTAATTTCATCATCAGAATCCTTCTTTGTTTGTCTATCTTCTTGTATTTCAGGTGCAGGTGAATCTTGGTCTTGAAGCTTAGGCTTTCAAGAAAATTTCATCGACTCTTATTTGTTTTGGAACTAGGTTCATCTCTCTCTAACTCCTTCAAATGATTTTGAACCACAAAATCTTCCCAATTATCCCCTTTACTCCTTAATGAGATTCAATAAAAATATTTACTAATCCATGATGATATAGAGAATTAACAATAAATTGTGTTTTCCTTTGAATATTGGTAGCCATGTTTTAAAAAATACAGAGCAGGAAATATGGTAAATTGATTCCATTTTCATTAGTGAAATGAATCAACAACTGAGCATGACAAAATTAAATATTCCAAAATATACCCTCACAGGTTATAAACTTCAGAATGATCAACAAAAAATTTCTCCATTTACTTTTTAGGGTTGTTACTTGAAATAATTTCTTGAAAATAGAGATGTCCTACCTAGGTTTTTAAGGAATACCTCCCACTCTTTTTCCTTGATTTTTTGGGTTTTGAACCAAATTTACCTGTTTCTCAATAATCTTGTAGCTTCTTCCATGAACAATTCTACGAAGGCCAACTTGACCCAATTTCTGGTTTTATCGCATCATAGGCTCGAGGAAAAGATTTAGTGACTTCTTTCTCGTACCCATCAAAATTCTAAAAGAACAGTAACGATTGTGCCTTCTAAAATCTCTTCTTCACTTGTGGATAGGTTTCAAGAAATTTGGTTCCATTTTTCTCAAAACGCACAATAGTTCCCATCTTGAGGAAGTCTTAGTCTGCAATTTCCCTTTTTGATGGGATTATAAAGCGTAACAAGGATGAGGATGGAATTTGGGTAGCAGTTGAGCTGTTTTTGGAAATGAAACATGGTCAAAGGAAGTGGGATATATTTCGAATGAAATGGGATAGTGTATGGGAGAAATGGAATGATATATGAAGGAAGTGAAAACAAATCGAGCGATGGAAAGTTGTAATGACTTGTACAAGTATTATAACAAGATATGATCATTAGAATTTGTAAATTGAATAGTAAAAAAGGTCATGCCATGACAAGGATAATAATTATGTGAAATTGTGGCAACAACGGTCATTTACAAATAATCATCTATTTACATCATAACTCGAGCTTTTGATTTATTATTTAACTAATATTTACATACCTTTGATTCTACCTTATACTAATTTTCTCTTTTTTGTGGGTTGCTGAAGTTGCTTTAGCTTTTATTTCAATTCAAGTTCCTTTGGCCATGATCTCCATTTTCTTTGGCTGTAATATGTCAAGTCAGCTGCAAAATTTCGTGAGAGATGCAGATTATTGATAATTCTGTAGTAGTCTTATTTTTTCAAAAGACGAATAAAAATAAATGAGAGAAGAATAGGGAAATTAAAGAAAATCTAGGTTTCCAAGAATTCTTGGTTTTCAACTCATATTTTCTGTATAAACATTCCAACAATGTCGGTTTTCTTGGTTATACAATTTATTTATTTATTTTCCTATATATATATATATATATATATATATATATATATATATATATATATATATATATATATATATATATATATTATCTATTATAAAAAAATAGAAAGAAATTTGAAATCTAAGTTGGAGAGGAAGAAAAATATTTCCTTACCAACTTCAAATCAAATTATATTACAGATTACTAATGAAATATTCCCTTGTTAATTATTTATGGTCTATTGGTAATCTATGACCATTTACAAGAAAATTTAATTTTTCTTCATCAATGGTTTTAAATCTAATTGCTCCATTATCAAAGACAGTTTCAACCTCATAAGGACAGAGCCCATGAGTTTGAAATTTTCCTAAAAATATTTAAATTTATAATAAAAAATTAATGCCCAATCACCTGGTTGGAACTTCCTTTCTTTGATAAACTTATCATGCCATCTAGAACTTTTTTGTTAAACTATGTCGGTTCTATTAAAAGCCTCTTGTCGAATCTCGTCAAGTTCATTCAATTGCTCAATTCCTTGTTTTTGTCCTTCCGATAGATGAATAGCCAATTTGATTGTCATTTTGAAGGTCTTTGTTTGGAACTCGGTATGGAACAAGACTTGTTTCCCATAAACAAGTTCATAATCACTATTACTTGTGCATTTCTCCATGTGATACAATATGCACATAGATCTTATAGAACCTTTTATACCCAATCCTTTCTATGCAGATGCACATTTTGAGTAATAATTTCTTCAAGTTAGTTATTAGTTGATTCAAATTTCCCATTTTCTTGGGGATGATCACGTGTGGATTTTGGATGTTTGATTTTGTATTCCTCCATTATCTTATCTGCCAACTTAGATGTAAATTGAGTACCTTGATATCTCACAATTTCCCATGGGACACCAAAATGAGTGAATATATCCTCAAAAATAAATGAAACTACAACATTTTCAGTAGCAAAAGGAAGTGATTTAGCTTCTACACAGTTCGTGACATAATATGTACATACAAGAACGCAGCTTTTCTTTCTTTATGGTGGATTAATTGGACCAACAAAATCCAAATCCCACTTTTCAAAAGGTTCAATAAGTACATGGGGTTATAAAGGAATCTCATTTGAAGGAACAAGCTTTCCCATCCTTTGAAAACTATCACATTTCTTAACATATTATCTGACATATTTAAAAAGAGAAGGCCAATAATATTCTAAGAGAAGGATTTTATAGGTAGTTATTTTATCAGAAAAATGACATCCACATGGTTCATCATGAAAAGAATTTGATATTTCCAGTACTTGATTCTCCTTGACATATCTTTGAATGATTAAATTAGGCCATGTTTTATACAATTCTCCATTTATCCATGAATAATATGCATTGGTTTGAATAATTTTCCTTTTCTCTCGAAGAGGGAAAATGAAGGTAACTTCCGTATAGTCAAATAATTAGAAATATATGCAAACCAAGGAGATTTAATAGATACTGTAAAAAGATATTCGTGAGGAAAATTATCTTTTACATGAACATCCTTATTGTCATTTTTTATTCTTGATAGAAAATCAACAACTTTATTCTCCTTTCCAGGTCTATCCAAAATAGTAATATTGAATTTTGTTAATAAAAATAACGATCTTGTAACTTCGCCATTAGTAATAGATTTATTTATGAAATATATAATTTCAGAGTGATCTATGTGAACAAAAGTTTCATAACCAATGATATAATGTTGAAACTTATTAATGGCATCTACAATAGCTGAAAAATCCTTTTCTGTTACATTGTAATTTAAATCTGTAGGAGTCAAATTTTTACTCTTGTAATAAATTGCATATGGAGTCAAATATTTACATCCCAATACAATTCCTAAGCCTCTATGTGAATCATCAGTTGAAATATGAAAATGAAGGTTCCAATATGGTCCTGTTAAGATAAGTGCTTTAGAAATATTTTCTTTTAATGTTTCAAAGGCTTTTTTGAAATCAAAATTCAAAATGAATTCACAATATCTTTTAAGAAATTTGAAAAGTGGAGAGGCTATCTTGGTGAAGTTGTTTATAAATATTCTTTAATAACTAGTAAAAGCAAGAAAACTTCTAACATCTCTTTGACAAGTAGGAACTGATAATTTGGAAATAAATTCAACTTTAGATGTATGTTGTTTAATTCCGTCTCCTGAGATGTGGTTCCCTTAAACAATTCCCTCGTTGAACATCATAAAACATTTTTCATGGCTTAATCAGAGGTTTGTTTCTTTACATATAATGACAAATTATTCCAAATTTTAGAGAGATTCCTCAAAACAATTCCCATATACCATAACGTTATCCATATAAACTTCCACACAATCATGAATTAAATTAAAAAAATGCCTCCAATTTACCTTTGGTAGTTTAAGGTGCATTACATAATCCAAAAGGGAGTAATTTATAAGCATAGGTTCCCCATGGACAAGTTAAATTTGTATTTTCTTGATCCTCTAGAGCTACTTGGATTTGATTATATCCACTAAAACCATCCAAGAACGAAAATTAATTTTCACTTGCTAATGTATCAAGGACTTCATCTATGAGGGAAGCGGAATATAATATTTCAAGGTGGCTTTATTGAATTCCCTATAAGTGATCCATACTTTCCATTTTCCATTTTTCTTTGGAACAATCACTATTGGTAAGACCCAATGATTATCAGGTATTGGATAAATGAAATTCACATTCAACAATATTTGCAAGTCCTATTTAACAATTTCCCTTAGATTTGGATTCGTCCTCCTCTGAGGTTGTTGAATTGGCCTACATTTTCTTCAATATAGATATGATTCATACAAGTGTTAGGATCAACTCATTTCATACCATTGTATTCCCATAGATAAGAAGAGGAGTGTTCTTGTAACATATTTATAGATTATTTCTTTTGATATTCTTCCAAATTATTGTTAATATTCAAAACACTTCTCGAAAATATTTCTATTAAATAATTGCCAAATTTCGCCATAGCATGTAAATAAATTTGATGATATGATAAATATTCAACGTTTCATTGTTCTTGAAAACCTTCATATTGTTCACAATATGAGGAAGAATCATTATTCATCAAATTTAAAATCTTACCTTCTTCATCTATTTGTGAGGTAGAAAGTATTGGTTTTATATCAAAGTCTTCATTGTCGCCATGTATCCAAACTTCACTTTCTACTTTTGTTTGTTTTTTTGCAGGAGGGTATAGTGTGAATTTATTAGTAGATCTTCCATTAGAGGTAAACATGACACTGGATCTACAACTTATGAAAGAATCAATTGTAGATGACAATGCTCCACCTAGAATCAATGGATCTAATCCTAAACTATTTTTCAGAGTTAAAATCATAATATCAATATGATATTCCGAAGAATCTATGGAGACTGATACATATTGTAACACACCATCTGGTTTGATAATATAAATGTATTCTAACAATAGTAATGTTGGTGTGTACTGAAGATTGACAAGTTTTAATTTATCCATAGTTTGTTTACCCGTGATATTTGTTGCTACTCCGAAATCGATCAATGCTTTTGGAAAATTGATACCATTAATGTGTTTTTTTCTTACAATGGAGCTACCTAGATCTACATATTTCTGATTTTTTGGTTTCCTCATCATAATATGTGTAATTTCCCCAACTAACTGCTTTTTTTTTTAATTTCTTTTATTTTTCTTCCTAGTCTTTTAATGCTTAACTCCCTCATTGTTCTTGTAAATATTGGTATTTCCTTTCTATATTGTAACAAACGAATTTTGGTGAAAACATTGTTTATTTCATCTAACATGTCATATTTAGGTACCACAATCTGTTTCTCTATTCCTTTTTCAATTTTTAGCCTTTGAGGAAAAGGTGGATTTTGAAGAGAAACATAATGTTGTTCTGCAATGGGAGTTGAATTTATTGAAGTATCATTAGAATGTATATGGGTACTTTCTTTATGAGGAATTTGTTCTTGATTGAGAGATGTTTATTTCTTAGGAAGTTCATCTTCTTCCTGAACAACAACATATGCTAACTCCTTTTCTCAAACTCCACCAGATATAAGTTGGAAATTATTTAGATTTAATGTATCTATCATGCAAGCTTGGAAAATTTTACCTTTTATATTGTAAACAGGTTGTGAATTATTATTATTTCGGTTTGGAAGTGGTTGAGCAGGTATTTGATTTTTTCTGGGGGGGTATGATTTGGGTGGTAATGGAAGTGGTTGATTAGAAGATTGAGTTTGTATTTGGGATTGTGGAAAATAATTTGATTGAGGATAATATGGAGGTTGATATGGAATAAATGGTTGTTGAAACTAATTAAACAGAGGATTCCTAAGGGGGTACTGCCAACCTTGTGTCCATAATGGATTTTGAGGTGGCCAATTTTGCCAAGCAATTGGGGTATTACAATTATTATGAGGTTGTGCATATGATTGGTATTGATAATTAAGACCTTGTACTATATTTGGCTGTTGTGGTTTCCATGCTATTTTACCAATAAAAGAAAGTAACTCAACTTGGCTTTTTTCAGCTTCATGTTGCAAGACTGCTTTAATTCCAAAAATTAAAGGGAATACCTCTTTGCCATGATTTTATGCAAAAAATATCATGTATTTCGACACTATCAAGAGGGAATTCTCTTAGAGAATGTTCCTTTCTCCATTTAGGACAGAATATTGATAATGCAACATTTTCAGTTTTTTTCTTGCCTTGAATCTTAAGGGTATATAGTTTTTCACTGAGACTCCCTAAAATATATGTTTTGAAATTGTCAAGGAAATTTCCTATTTCTACTCTACTTAATGTTCTAATTTAATATATATTAATCCTAGACATAACAGGGTCTCTTGGATTTTTTCCAGTTCTAGCCTTTCCTCTTGAAATATGTTTACAAAGTTCACAAATGTCTCAAAATGATAACTGTGAAACATATCCTTTACCCATTAAATTGAGAAGATTTACCCACTCATACATAATGGATTTCAGCAAATTATATTTCAAAGTTTCATCATCTAGAGTATGCATTTTAGCCCTTTTAACATTGTAAGAAAAATTTTCAACTAAATATTCAATATTTTCATCCTATTTTTGCATCATTTTAAAGACCTCATCTTTAAGGTTATGAGGTGTACAATAATATTTTTATTTTTCTAAGAACACATCTTTCATTTCTTCCCATGTTCTTATGGTATGTGTTCCTAATCCCATAAACCATTTAATTTCTTTGTCTTTAAAGTTGGCTAGAAACAATTTCAATTTTTGAGAATCAAGAAAGTAGTCATAAGACCTACACATGACTTCAAACTCAAAAATAAATGTTTTAGGATCCTTGTTCCTTAGTCCATGGAAATTAGGGAGGGTGGAGGGTGAGATATGCTTCATTGTGGTAGTGGTATCTTCTTCTAAGATGGGAGATCCAGAAGGTTTTAGTTCTCCTCTACCATCTCTTATACCTATTCCTCCACCTCCTCCTCTATTTCCTCTACAATCCTATATTCACCATTCACATTGTGTAACTCTCCTTCCCCTTATCCTACAAATGTATATTCTTCAAACGTAATGTAATGTTCTATAATTAGATTTTCTAGCTCCTCCTTTGGCTCTTTTATCAATGGAATATTAGAATAACTTCCTCTTTCCTCTTCACTATGGATTTCTAGTTCTTGTACTAGAATTTTTTCTCTAGTGAATATAGAAATAGTACTCCTTATATTGGGAATGTAGTCTCTTTTACTACAACATCAATATATGAAGTTGGTGAATCACTAGGTTGAATCTCAGATCTAAGTACCTCAGGAAGTTTATGTCTACCTAGGAATGATGGAATATTAGTTTCAGTGGATGGTGTGGCACTACAAGGTATTGGTGGAGTGAGTGGTGATGTTGGAATTGAAATCATATCTCTACCTATAAACATACCCTTCAAATCTAATTCCCTGTGCATACATTTATTTTTATCATTTTTTTCAAATGAAAAGAATCATCTATACACTTCCTCGACAACGATGGCATAATGCTGGTAATTTAATTGACGTTAAATTACTTCATAAGTTATGAACAAGGACTTGTAAATTCGTTAAGTATATGTGCACTATTTTTCCATAGATTCCTTATCATGTGAATAATTTTTAAGTGGAATTAGGATATTTTTATGCATGTGATTTATCTATGAAATTCAAAAAAAAAAGATTGTCACTCTTGCAGATACGAAAATATCACAGTCACAGTAATAAAACTAAATTGGAATGAAAAATTAAATAGCAAAATGAAATCCAAATTCTCTTTTCGCTTGTAGAAAAATAAACCTAAATTACAATTGCTGAAATAAGTATGACACCGCCAAATCTAAATCTACTTCTCACTCACATAAACGAAACTAAGTCTTAAGTGAAAAATTAAATTTTCACACTCATAAATCCAAATTAAACTGCTAAATAATTGAAAGACCTATACTTCTAATTGAAATTCGAAAGTAAACAGTTCTATTCTAAAATTTACATGTGCTTAATAGATTCTTTTTTATTTATTCCTTTCATCCTACTTCACATAAAAGAATCATTAGATCAATGAAAGAAATATTTAGAAAACTCTATAAGAATTTACTGAAGATCAAAATGGAAGGATTAGCTATGATAATTTAATGCTACAAAACCGAAATATAAAACTCAAATAGAAATGAAAATGAAACCTTACAACTCCCAGGGGGTCCTCCTGTGAGTTTTAGGTATGAAGCGTTCACCAGAAACTAAATATGCATTTAAAAAAAAATGCATAGAGGAATAAAAAGCTCACCTTTTAAAAAATTACAAAGAGTATTTCAAAATAATAACCAGTCTTTCATCATCATGTCGAGAAGTAGCTTTTCTAACCTCCTTCAATAAAACATTTGGAGATTTCTAAGAATATCATACTCGACATAAGATATAAAAATAAAATGAGATAACATGAAATAGCAATTTTCATGATTTTATATCAGAGAAGAAAATTATGAGGAAAAATATCACCTTCATCCTTATTGTGCATATCGTCGCTCTCCTAGTTCATCCTCTTCTCCTTTTCCATTGGGTTGAATTCCATGTTAACCTGCTTGTACGACATCGTAATCATATTGTTGGATCATGGACATAGGTCAATATTATTATTTCGGTTGTTAGCTACCTATCCGTACAGTTCGTTCCTCACCTAGTGTTTCAGAACCTACATATTATTTGAGTAAGTTGTATAACCATTTATTAGTTGCAAAATCGATGCAATTCGATAGCTTATGTAAATATTAAATCAAATAATTAATAAAAAAGAAACTATTAATAAAATATGATTAATTACATGTTTTTCCAATAATATTGTAAGCTGGCACCTTATTCAGATATTTATGGTAAAAAAGGAGGAAAATGGAGTTTAAGGATGGTGTCAAAAAGGGAAAATTTTGGTCTTCAACAGGAGGTTCATCAAGAAATTCTTAAGCATTTCCTATCCTATTACATCATTGTAGAGGAAAGGGAATAAGTTGGATGGATAGAGGAGTGTGCGTCCAGTTTTGAAAAGTGGTAATTGTTGAGCCACTAATATGACCACTTTTTAACACCTATTTCATCCATTTCTACTTTTATTTATCCTGTAATTTATCATAATTTATCATATAAATCCATTTTATAATTATTTATGCTCTTATGGATAAATATTATTTCTTCTCCTTTATTTTTAATAAATTGATGATGATTATGCATAATTTTATTAATGATGGTTTATTAATATATTTTGTAACATAACTCACCATTTTAGCCTCCAAGATATTTGCTAGATTGCAGATTTGATCTCCAGCACATCATTCAATATTCCAACTCAGAAATTCGCTAGAATAAGAAGTGACAAATTTGCGGTTGATAGTATGGGAAAATGGAGAAGAATCGGGAAAATCCGGAACATGGGTTTTGTCCAGAATAGACAGAATTAACTTTAGTGAAGAACGGTTTCCCAAAATTCAGCCTGTATTGAGAGAAACAGAAGGTTCTTTGAGAATAATTTTCTCATATTTACTATTGCAGCCGTCTTCCAAATTATCTCAGCTGCAAATCCAAATTCGACTTGATCTTGTTGAAATATTTATGGAAATATCTTTTCTTGTTGATCAAGTTGTTGGTAACAATCCAATTTTGTTATGAGATGTCACATTTACTATTTACATTCTCCTCTTTCTGATTATAAAAGGAGAGCATGTATTATGTATTGGGGGGAGGATTGAATTTATTTTGTAACTCTGTAATTTCTTAACTCTCGTGATCAGAGAGCGATTGCTGTAAATGCTATCTATGTTTTATTAATACAAGAATGTGTTTCTGTTCCATTTCTTAACTCCGGAGTAAATCCTAGCGGCGTTTCACCAGTGGTTGAGGGCCTGACCTTGGTGGATCGATCCGCTGTTTGTATCATTACTTTTTAGTTATCATTGTGATATAGTTCATATTTTATTTTATTACAGTTTGCAAGTTAATCAGTTTGTTGTTTAATTTCTTATGGATATTGGCGTGTTACATTGGTGAATTGCATTGTCGTCCATTGCTAATTTAACAAGAATCTTAATTACTTGTCTTGTTATGCTTTAACAGAGCTACGCTATTCAACATTTGATTCATTTTTTGTTCTGTTTGATTTTTGTCCATTACAGATTGTTGTTCAATAGAATTTTCTATGCGATCCCATTAATTAGAGTATTCTATTCAGATTTATTAAATAGGATTCGCTGTTCAATTCCTTTAATTACAGTTTGCTGTCCATTTACATTGCTGTTCATTTTAGTTGATTAATTGCAAAGAGTTTGGTTTTGAGAGCTTTCTTAGTTTACTTTCAATAGCAGCTTTAGTTCAATTTCTATTTCCCTTTAATTGCTTTAAAGAAGGACTATCAACTGTAGAGAAAAATGGTTATTGCTTCCACGTTCCCAGATTGATTGTCTTGTTCCAGTTTGATTTCAGTTGCATCAATTTCTAGAGGAATGAGTTATTGCTACTGTATCCTTGATTGATGTTTTCCGAGTGAATGATTGGATTTCAGAGCATTTGAGTTCCTTTTATTATAGTTAGATTTCATTTTCAAGCATCCGTGTACTCTTGTATTTAGAGCACTATACTACATATTACAAGGCATTACTGTTAGATTGAATTGCAGCCTCAGACAGAGTACACTCTTGAAATAAAAATTCGTTCCTGGATTGATAATTAATGTAGGATAAATAGGCGTTAAAAAAGACACCTTTTATACCTAAACATTTTGGCGCCATTGCCGAGGAGAGTGTATGCCATTTAGAAAGAGTGATGCATATTTGATTTTTTTCTTCTTGGGAAGAATTAGGTATTAAAGATGGAAGGTAAGAACCTGTGCACCGAGCAAGGAACACACTTGTTCACTAGCCCGCTTCACAGCAAAATTGAGTGAAAGCTTAAGGTAGGAATGAATGCTTGCGTTTTTTTTGAATTTTAGAGGTAGAATTTTTAAGAAAATCTTGTAATTCCACTCGAGTGGTGATGTAAGCACCACCCATTTCACTAACCAATTGATAGCAACATTTGAAGGAGGATCCTCAAAGAAACACATGAAGAACATCTTCTATTATGGTAATAAATGGCTCACATTCCAACTTTTGAATTCCCTATCAAAGATCTAGGAGGAGTGACACAAATGCACATAATCCCCCCATTGTCTCTACCAAATTTTCATGGTTTAAAAAATGAAGATCTAGATACATTCTTATTTGAGTTTGAAATACTTTATAGAGGATATGATTATTGTACTAATGATCAAAGGTTGAAAGTGTTTCCTCTTACTCTAAAAGGAGCAACTCTCCGATGGTTCATGAGCCTAGGAGGGAACTGCATCCAAACATGGGAGGACATGAAGAACATATTCTTGAAGAAGTACCAAGACTACTGCAAATCCAATGAAGATATTTTTGGTATGATACAAGGGGAAGATGAAAGCTTGGAGGACTATGTAGAGCGATTTCAATATAACCTTCAAAAATCAAAGCATAAGCATTTGGAAAAAGAGATCTTGAAAACACTCCTTCTTAAAGGAATCAAAGATGATTTTTTAGAACTCTTAAATTTGATAGGAAAAGGTGATGTTTTTCAGTTATCATATGATGATGTTTGTAAATTGTGCATAAGGTATTTAAGAGGAATTTCCAAGGCTGGTAAGAATTCTAGAAACGTTTTTTCTTTCTTTTCCAAATCTGCTACAAGAACGGAAGATATAAGAGCTGAAATCAATATTTTATTTGAAAAGTTTAAATTAGATTTTATTAGCTCTCTAAATTCGCAATTGAATTTTTTGCAGGTTCAGAAAAAACAAGAATTTAATGAAGTGTTTTGTCCTCATTGCCGAAAGGAGCATCCCATAGATATTTGTTCTTCCTTATCTAGGATGGAAGTAGAATATCAAAGAGATGGGGAAGATGCAACAAGGTCAAAACCATGGCAATCATGGCCTATAGGTATGGTTCAAAACACTTCCTCTCCATTCTCTTACTTGCATAATTTGTTATGGAATACTCATATGTTAAGGCAGCCATGCCAATCTCAATATAACCACCACCAATCTTGTCTACAAGCTTGGCATGGTTCACCTTATGATTGCATGACTACTCTCTCTCTCATCTTGTAGCACAAACACATATTCCAGCTCTTCCACAATAGCTTGCTTTCCTATCAAAATCATCCACTCAACCCAATCAACTACATCATCAAGAGGCTCCATTCCCTACACAATCTCCTGCTCAACTCATTCCACACCCTCATCATAATAAACCAGTACAACATGCTTACAGTGTTGAACTGAAAAATTCACCTACCCTTCCCACCCATTCTATATCACATGCACCATTGGAGAAAACTTACACTGAGACTCAGAATGTATCAAATCCAAAAATTGTAGAATTTATGAAAGAAAATGAGGTTTCTTCTAGTTTGCACCAACAAGCCATTTTAAAAGCTCAAGAACTTCATGATAAGTTGGCTATGGGAAATCAAGAAAGTAAGGGATACATCGAAGATTGGTTTCACTCCATTTGTTTACAGCATCATTCCATACTTCAACAATTTTTGGCATCATCTTTTCAAGGGAAGTTGGATTCTCATACCCTACTATTTATCTACATGCATTTTCCAAATTTGGGTATGTACATACTAGAGGCCTTATTTCAGAAATGGTTCCACTGGAAATAATATTATATGTAATCATATTCATTTTCCAAATCAGAGTAGGTTAGTGAAAAATAAAATAAATAAGGAAATAAAATAAACACATTTTTTTATTTTATTTTATTTTATTTTTGTAAAAATAGTTCTTTTTGTTGCAACACGCTGTGGAGATGAACATCGATGATAAATGGTTTAATTTATTTGTGTATGTATATGAATTATAATGGAAATAACTATTCTACAAACACTTATATTCATTTTTATCACCAATATGGAAAAATTTCTTGAATATCATATTTTTTGGCTTGTGGGCTTGATGAAATTTCCGAAAACACAGTTGGAACAGTCATGTTTTGGGGGACCAAAAATAGATATTTTTAAAACCTGTTTCTATCCTAAGTATCTCTTGATGTATAATTTCTAACCCAATTTTAATCACTCCATTTTGATTTTAAATGAAAAATTTATAACCAAAACATTGACAGGGTGTCTAGTAGGTAGCTCAAACAACAGAGTTAGGACAGTAAGTTTTTGGAGGCCTAAATGACTATATTTTTAAAAAATATTTCTATGGTAGATTCCTATATGAATCTAGTTTACAAATAAATTTTAATCGCTCAATTTCAATATCGTATGAGGAATTTATGATCAAAATACTGACTGCTTATCATAAATCAGAACTCTGGAAAACTCTGTTTTCTCGGTTGTTCACTAGCGTATTTGACCCACCAATTCTCATTGTCTTCAAAACTTATTTCCATTTGAGATAAATAAATGAATATACTTAAATCTCCAATTTTAATCAGTTCAATCGAACATCAAACGAAAAATTTATGCTTGAAATATCCACTGTTGGTCTAAACTGGAAAATCGAAAATGACTCTATTATGTAGGTTTTTCTAAGAAAATTTGACATATCATAGTATAAAAAATTTAAAACCTTTTAATATTGGAGATAAAAAATTGAATTAGCTCTCATTTGGCTTTGGAATCACTCAAATCGGATGAAAAACAAAGAAGTTATGATTAAAACACTGTTGGTTAGCATGATTGGCCACTGCTCTCCCGCAGGTAATAAATTAATTTTACTTTGTCCGTGGATTTGTTCTACAGAGTAACTAATTTTTAGTTTTTTTCATAATTTTTCAATTATGGGAGCCCGTGCACCTCTCTTTCTCCATTATTTAATGTTTTATTGCAGGTAGACACTTGGTTTTTGCAGGTCTTAGCAGAACAAAGAATGTCAATTTATGGACGAGCGATTCTTAAAAGAAATTTTAGTGAAACAAGGGAATTTCATCCATTTCATTACCTAACAGATTCATAACAAGAATAAATGAATAATTGGTTTCCATTTGAAGATTCATGTCACTACTGCCAAAACATTTTTGATGTTGTGAAACCAGCTCCAAAAAGAGAAGAAAAGAGATATCAACGCCTTAGAAATAAGCCACTTCGAGGGGGTAACCTCCAATACATTACATGAATGAACAATTATTGGATGCTACAATTTACAAAACCTCATTTCTATATATAGGATTCCATGGGGCCATAATTTAATCCTAGTGGGCCACAATGTAATCCTAGCCGATCTAACAATAATAATTTAAGGGCACAATAATAACAAAATGGGGGTTACAAGGGTACAATAATAACAATAAGGGGGTTACACTAACAATAACAAGGGAATATAATAGTGATATAGGGACCTAGCATGCCCCTCTCCTTCAAAAAAGTGTTTTCCTCAATGCTTGAGTAGCTTCGGGTGCTTCTGTATAAAATTCTCATCCTCCCATGTAGAATCTTCAGTAGGTAAGTTCTTCCACTTGATGAGATACTCTGAAATTGATCGATTCCGTAGATGTCGAGTTCTTGTTTCCATGACCGCTTCAGGTTCCAATATGATTTTTCCTTCCTCATCAAGTTCTGGCAATATTGTTTGAACTGGAAGATTTTCACCTATAACCTTCTTTAAGCATGAAACATGGAAAACTGGATGTACTCACGAAGAAACAGGAAGCTCCAATTTGTATTCCATAGTACCAATCTTTTGTAACACCTTGTAAGGACCATAGTACTTTGGTGATAATTTATTATCCTTCTTAGCTTTCTTGAGGGACATTTGTTTGTATGGTTGTAGCCGTAAAAATACCCAATCTCCTACATCAAAACTTTTGTCGCTGCGATGTTGATCTGCCTGTTGTTTCATTCAATTTTGTGCCGAATTTAGGTTATCCTTTAAGAGTTGGAGAACTTTGTGTTGATGCTCGATGTGATATTCCACTGCTTGAACCTTCAAATTTTCTCTTAAAGATGATGTGATGGATGGTGGATGATATCCATAAAGTGCCATAGATGGGGTCATTTTTGCTGCAGTATGGAAGGAAGTGTTATACCACCATTCAGCGAGAGGTAACCACTTGACCCATTGTGTTTGTTTATCAGATACAAAACAACGAAGATATCCTTCCAAACATTTATTTACTATCTCAGTTTGACCATCAGATTGAGGATGATAAGATGATATATGAGCTAATTGAGTACCCAAACAAGAAAATAACTCCGTCCAAAAATTTCAAGTAAAAATGGGATCTCTATCGCTCACAATAACCCTTGGGCTTCCATGTAGCTTTTGAATTCTGTCCATAAATGTAGTAGCAACTGTACTTGCTTTAAATGGATGAGATAATGCACAAAAGTGTGCATACTTGGTAAGTCTATTAACTACCACCATGATGACATTCTTTCCTTCGGACTTAGGTAAACCTGTGATAAAATCCATTGAAATCTCCTCCCAACGTTGACTTGGAATGGATAAAGGTTGTAGAAGTCCCGAGGTCTTAATTGTCTCAATTTTATTCTGCTGGCAAACCAAACATTCCATCACAAAATTTTGAATATCAGATTTAAGGCCATCCCAAAAAAATTCTTTCTTCACCCTGTGGTAAGTTTTTAAAAATCCTGAGTGTCCTCCTAAAGGAGAAGTGTAAAATTCCGGAAGAATTTTTTGTTTTAGTTGGGAATTCTTACAAATATATAAGTGATATTTGTACCATAAGGAATCATTTTTCCAACTAAATGTATCATATGTACTAGGATCTTGCTGCAACTTTTGAATGAGTGTCCATACATCTTTGTCCTTCTTCCATTCATCTCTTGCTTCAGTTATCCAATCTGGTTGGATAATAGAAATGGCACAAAGCAATGCTTCCACCTCTTCATTATTTCTTGAGAGTGCATCTGCAACAACATTAAGCTTTCCTTTTTTTGTAGATTATTTCTCAAGATAGTCTTTGTTCCAAAAAGTGTTTAAGACTATCATGATCAGTTTTTACCTTGAAGTGTCTTCCCATTAGGTAAGTTCACCATTTCTTTAGTGCATGCAGTATTGCTAACGTTTCCTTCTCATAGATAGGTTTATGTAAATACTTTCCTTTGATTGGACGACTTTCAAAAGAAATGGGTCTTCCTTCCTGCATTAAAACAACACCAATTCCATTTCCTGAAGCATCATTCCACAATAAAGTTTTTGTGAAGTTCGGCGTAAGCAAGACGGTGCTAGGCACATTGCCTCTTTAAGATGTTAAAAGGCCTTGAATTTAGCAGTCCATGAAAATGCCTCTTTATTCAATAATGTTGTTAGAGGTGTTGCTATTCTCCCATAATTCTTAACAAACTTGCGATAATTCACTGTTAACTTGAGAAATCCTCGCAGCACAACACTTTATGGTTGTGGGGACTTTCCATTCCTTAATAGCTTTAATTTTGTTAGGGTCTACCTTAACACCCTTTGAGATACAATATGACCCAAATACTCCACCTCTTGTAGTCCAAAGAAACATTTGGATGTTTTTGCATATAATTGTTTGTCCTGCAATAGTTTGAGCACCCTGTCAACATGTTCAGCATGATCCTTCTAGGACCTGTTGTAGATTATTATATCATCAAAAAATACTAGCACAAATTTTCTAAGGAAGGGTTTGAAAATAGAATTCATCAACCCTTGAAATGTAGAAGGTGCATTGGTAAGGCCAAAAGGCATGACCAAAATTTATGACGACCCTCATGAGTTTGATGTTGTTTTGGAATATCTTCAGTCTTCATTCTAATTTGATGAAATCCTGAACGAAGATCCAACTTGGTAAAATAAATTTCTCCATGTAACTCATCCAATAATTCATCAATCACAAGAATGGGAAATTTATCTTTAATGGTGAGCTTATTGAGCTCCCTATAATCCGGACACATTTTCCATGATCCATCCTTCTTGTGTACCAATACTACAGGAGTAGAGAAAGAACTTTCACAAGGTTGAATTATACCCGCCTCTAACATTTCTGCAATCATACGTTCAATTTCACTCTTTTGGACGTAACGATATCTATAAGGCCTGATGTTTGGAGGAACACTTCTTGGAATCAAATGAATAACATGATTATGATCACGAATAGGTGGGATTCCTTTGGGAGTTTTAAACACCTTGGAATGACTGGCCAAGACTTGTTGGAGATCTGCAGGAATAGATGATTTTGATGTTGGAACTTCTAGTGAGCATAATTGTGCAATTACGCCTTGTTGTTCTTTATTTAGAAGCTTTGTCATGACATTAGAGCTTATTATCCTTCCTGGCTTCCCTGCAATACCTCGTAATTCGACTTCGTTTCCTTCTGAAAAAAAATTCAAAAAAATTTCTTGAAAATTAAAAGCTACCATCCCCAAAGATTGTAACCATTGTACTCCTAGTACAACATCAACACCTCCCATAGGAATGGAAAGCATTGGAATAGTCAATACATATTCCCCCATGGTTAGCTTGATATTATGGCATTTTCCAGAGAAATTAATAGTTCCTCCATTTGCAACCATCACTTGACATTCTGGTGCTGGGTATAGGAAACAATTTAATTCCTTGGCTACCTTACAATGAATAAAATTATGGGTGCTAGCTGAATCAATCAACAATATTACCTTTTTCTTCTTGATCTGTCCTTCTATCTTGAGAGTTTGAAGAGTGGTAATTCCTGCTAGTGCATTACATGATATGGTCGGATTCATTTCTTCCTCTTCTAGGGCTGGTTCCTGGTGTATATCCTCTTCTTGTTCATTTTCTTCTTCTTCTTCACAATCTATGTAAAATAATTTCTTTTCAACACACTTATGTACTTTAGTGTATTTGCTATCACAACTGTAGCAAAGCCCTTTTGCTCTTTTTTCTTCCAATTTTTGTGGTGTCAACCTTATAGGTTGTGGAGATCTAGGCGTAGAAACACTTCCTTATTTATACAATTGAGTGGTAGGCTTCCTTGTCGCCATAATTTTACATTCAACTTTTCTTGCCAACCTGAATGCCTTCTCCAATGAATCAGGTTCCAAAACACGAACTTCATGTTGGATGTTATCCTTCAGAGTGCCTATGAAGAGATCAATCCTGTGTTCCTCTGGAATATCAGTTACCCTTATATTCAATTTTTGAAAGTCCTCAATGTGCTGCCCCACTAAACCCTTTTGTTTGAGATTTATCAATTGTCTAAAGAAGGTGTTGCTCTCTGTATCCTCATAATGTGATATCATTTCCTCCGTAAAAATTGACCAAGTGAAAATTGTTTTACGGGAGCAAAGCCATTGATACCATACAAATGTATTTTGTTCTAAATGTAAAGTTGCAATGCGTACCTTTTGTGTGTTTTGCACATTATGGAGATCAAAATATTGCTCCATTTGTAGTGTCCATGTTACAGGATCCTTTCCATCAAACTTCCTCATATCCATCTTTGGAATATAGTGGTTCTTCCCACCAACATTAGAGTTTATGAAATCACAATTAACATTTATTTTTTTCTCATCATGAGGTTCTTCTACAATATTTTCACCATTAGGAAACATTTCTTGTATCAACTTTGTCAAACCTTCCATGTCTGCTTTTAGAACATTCTTCATGTTTTCCATTTTCTCATCGATCTTAGCTTCCATGTCATCCATCTTAGATTCCATGCCAGCCTCCATGCCATCTATCTTAGATTCCATGCCATCTATCTTATATTCCATGCCTTTCTTCAAACCTTCCATCTTCACTTCCACGCCTTTCTTCAAAACTTCCATTTCATTTTTCGTTGCTCTTTGTGAGAGTGAAATTTGTTGCACTTGCTCTTGTACTTTTGATATGTCATGTTGCCATTCTTCGTCTTCATGAGTCATAGTAGAGTCTTCTAAAGGCTTAATGGGTGTTGAATTCTTTTTAGGGGCCATTTTAGAATCCAATACTGATATCTATTCTACAATATGCCCTTGGAATCAATTCAACTTGATTCTTAAAACAAGACTTATGCAATTCGGAAAAAAAAATACACACCTTTTACTTGCGTTTGAGGAGCTTGATATTGAAATTGAATTATATCTATAATTGTAGATCCTAAATATCTAAAATTTGGCCCTATAGTAGCCCTCTAAAGCTTCTTTCAAATGCCACAGGTTTGACCTGATTTGGATTCTCCAAGACAAAGTTGTGTCCAATCTCCCACAATGACCTAATTCTGGACTGGTTTAGTAGAGCGAACTTGTACTACTTGCCACGTGTCACTGTTTTGTCCTTTGTCTCTGAAATTGATAGCCCAGAAACTTCAGTCTGTGTACTTGCGACCACTTTTTACGGCACTTCAATCCAATGCCCAGAGAGAGAGTTATTGAAGTTTTTCCACGATCACCTCTTTGAGATGCAATTCAGGAGCCTGAAAAAGCACTACCTTCCACAGATCATATCTCCAAAAATATTGCGAACCAAGCTCTGAATTTTTTTTGAAGAATTTCCTCAGGATTTCAGCTTCGCACCATACGAATTTCAGATTCTGAACCTTCGTAGAAAAAAATTTATAGCGAAAATTCCACGATGACCTGTTTAGGAGCTTGAAAAAAGACCTAACTTCCACAGATCATATCTCCAAAAATATTTCGAACCAAGCTCTGAAATATTTTGACGATTTTCCTTAGGATTTTGGCTTCCCACCTTAAAAATTTTAGCTTCTGAAACTTCGTAGAAAGAAAGTTATAGCGAAAATGCCAAGATGACATGTTTGGAGCAGCGAAACCCTATAATCCAAAGCTCTGATACCAAATGTTGTGAAACCAGCTCCAAAAAAAGAAGAAAAGATATATCAAAACCTTAGAAATAAGCCACTTCTAGGGGGTAACCTCCAATACATTACATGAATGAACAATTCTTGGATGATACAATTTACAAAACCTCCTTTCTATATATAGGAGTCCATGGGGCCATAATGTAATCCTAGTAGGCCACAATGTAATCCTAGCCGACCTAACAATAATAATTTAAGGGCACAATAATAACAAAATGGGGGTTACAAGGGTACAATAATAACAATAAGGGGGTTACACTAACAATAATAAGGGACTATACTAGTGATATAGGGACCTAACATTTGAAAAAGATCATTTTTTTCATTAACAGATTGATATTCCCTAGGAAATAACATCATAGCTATTGTAACTTAATAAAGTGTTGTTTCTTTTCTGATTTCCTTTATGTTTTTGTGTTTCAGGTGTTGATCCCTTCAAATTGTAGTTTCCGCTCCATTGACAATTGAACAATAAGGACCTCACCATGCAAATTTCAGGAGGAAATTCTTCAGTAGCATAAATTCTGTAGAAATTTACTTTTTCTTGAAACTTGTACATAAATTTTCCTTTCTATTTGATTGGATTTGCTTGAAAATAGATTGTACATTAGTTTTGTTCTTTCCTCTATTTTTTTCCTTCGCTATTCCCTACAACAATTTCTGCGTGCATTTTCTTTGTTGTTCCCTACTTTTTTGTGTGACTTTATTTTTCATGTTGTTCCTCTTAAGGAACAACAACCATGCTTCTTAAGGAACAACAATCTTGCGTGCTTATATTTTTTTGTTGTTCCTCTTAAGGAATAGCAGTCGTTCCTCTAAAGGAACAACGCATTTGTATGTTTCTTTTTGTTATTCCTTTAAAAAAGGAACAACATTTTCGCAGATTGTTTTTGCTGCTCCTCTTAAGGAATAGCAGCTGTTCCATATAAGGAACGACACTTTTTTAGTGCATTTTTCTTGTTTTTTAAACAACATTTCTAGGAATTTTCTGAATTCTTTGTGACTCTTTGAAAGGCAAACATACAATTTATGTAAGGATACACAAATTAGAGGTTGCTGGAATCAGCTAATCAAGAGAAATTGTCATTTTTAAGAAATTTTTTTGTAGTGATAAGAAAAAGGAAAAGACACAACCATCTATATCACTTTGTTGTCTTTATTTTCACTAAAATTAATATGATTGATTATCTTTATCATGTTGGTTATTCCCTAAATTCTCATAACTCTCTTTGATTTTTATTTCATTGAATAAGAATAAGGTCATATTTTCTCTATTGAGATGTTCAAACTTCTTCCACCATCCCTACTCTTAAGGAGTGTTGAGCCACCCTTTATATATAGATAGGGAAGTGCTACATAAACAAAAGAAGAAAAAAAAATATCTATATGATTACTAACAATTCTAGGATATGACAGATGGAGGATAGGGGGTCTCATCAAGAGCCAGCCTACAATGATCATAAGGGAGCAGTGAAGTGGCATTCCCATTATGGCCACCACACCAGGGATATGATCCAATGGAAAACTCAGAAAAATAAAAAGTTCTTGGAATAGGAGGTCTCATCATGAGTCAGTCTGTCCACCTTTCACTCCTTCCTGGTGAATGGCATTGTGATTCATATGGTTCCCAAGACAGCACAGTGGCCTCCATCATGACATCACATAACACTTCCCTAGGCATAAATAAAGGATAATGGTTCCAAGGGTGAGAAAGAAACTTTGTCAAGGTTATAAACAGTTGTGGGCAAGAGAGCTCTGCTGATGGTATTGGAGTCATATTTTTCACAAATCAATTTTAATGATAAACCCTTTTCTTATATATTTATCTAATATCAAATGAGAGTATGTTCCTAAACCATTTTTTCGGAACCTCTTATGCATGAAATTTATTTATAAATCAATCGTAACAGTTTATGTGGATAATGACCACATAAGTACTTTTTTTCGCATCAGCTGTCCTTTTCCCTTATTTTCGAATCATTGCATAAACATTTCCATATCTACTCACGATTTCAAAATATGCATTGATTTTAGTAATGCGATAATTTGTTGATCATATCATAAGTATGTATGTCTTTCCATACTGTGCAATTGCTGTGCAGTACGCTGCTCTTCTATTTTGCTAATTTGCCACAATATTCATACTACATTTCTACAGAAGTTTTTCTGATTGAACTTTTGGCATACATATTATCTGTTGCTCTTCAAAATTAACACTGTGGTTTCAAGAAAATTGCATGCAGAATCGTGATTTGTTTACAGGAGAACAACAAGTATGTGGGAAAAATTCTATTCGCAGCACCACCACACTATTGCAACTAACAACAAAGGCTCGTAAACGCACACAATTCTTCAGACATGATGTGCTTGCATGGCTTCCACCTTTTGCATCACTTTTAGTATCCGCTCAGCCTACATCAACTTCAATAAAGGCTAGTCCCTACATGTCATTCCACATTTTTTCGGAGGTAACACTTGAGGTAAAATAGCATAATTTTCTGGTTTATTATGAATTTAGGAGAATTTCACAAAAATCCATTGACCATTGTTTATCATCATTCACTTCCCATTTTTCAGAGACATCTCATCTTTCAGTTTGGGGGAGTGTTGATTTATTTCATTTCTTTCTTATGACCATGTCAGTAATATTCTTTATCATCCATTGATATTCTCATTCATTCTCAACACCTACCTTATTCCATGTTGTTTTAGACCAAGCATATATTTCAACAGATTGTAGAAACCACCTCTCTTTGTTTTCTAGCATTGCATGAGGACATGCTAATTCTTTAGTTTGGGGGAGGAATTGCTACACATGATGGATGCTTTCTACTTTCTTTCTCGTTTAAGGCATACAATTTCATTTTTTATACAGTGCAGAAATTGATTTGCATATATCTTTAAAACTATGAGCTGAATTCTTGAACCCAGATAATTTCACCCTAAATTAGTTCATAAAATTTTGAAAATTATGCACTATCACCTACAACCATTTTTTTTATATCTCATGATCCATGCACCAAAACAATCTGATTTTTGAGAAAATGGTTAATGAATTTTTCTATTACTTATATCACATTTTTCTACAACTTCATGTACATATAGTTGAATGTCAACTGTAAAAATTGTTATGCCTTCATCAAGATTGCTAAAATTGAATATTCATTATTTGAGGAAAAATTCATTTGTTCCATCCATTTCATGAGTTGGGATGAACATTTTTTTTGCTTGGTTAACACATGGGTTTTTTTATTTGGGTTGCATGAAGACATGCAATATATTCAGTTCTGGGTTGCATGCGGGCATGCAATATATTCAGTTTGGGGGTATCTTGAGCCGATAATATGACCACTTTTTAACACCTATTTCATCCATTTCTACTCTTCTTTATCATGTAATTTATCATAATTTATCATATAAATCCATTTTATAATTATTTATCCTCTTATGGATAAATATTATTTCTTCTCCTTTATTTTTAATAAATTGATGATTATTATGCATAATTTTATCAATGATGGTTTATTAATATATTTTGTAACAACACTCACCATTTTAGCCTCTAAGATATTTGCTAGATTTCAGATTTGATCTCCAGCACATCATTCAATATTCCAACTCAGAAATTCGCTGGAATAAGAAGTGACAGTTTTACGGTTGATATTCTGAGAAAATGGAGAAGAATATAGAAAATCCGTAACATGGGTTTTGTCAAGAACGAACCAAATTAACTTTATTGAGGAATGGTTTGCCCAAATTAGGCCTGCATTGAGAGAAACAGAAGGTTCTTTGAGCATGATTTTCTCTAATTTACTATTGGGGCCGTCTTCCAAATTATCTCAGCTGCAAATCCAAATTCGACTTGCTCTTGTTGAAAGATTAATGGAAATATCTTGTTTTGCTAATCAAGTTTTTGGGAACAACCCAATTTTGTTATGAGAGATCACATTTACTATTTACATTCTCCTCTTTCTGATTATAAAAGGAGAGCATGTATTCTATATTAGGGGGAGGATTGAATTTCTTTTGTAACTCTATAATTTCTTAACTCTCGTGATCAGAGAGCGATTTTTGTAAACACTATCTATGTTTGGTTAATACAAGAACGTGTTTCTGTTCCATTTCTTAACTCTAGAGTAACGCCCAGTAGTGTTTCACCGGAGGTTAAGGGTCCGGCCTTGGTGGATCGATCCGTTGTTTGTATCATTACTTTTCAGTTATCGTTGTGAGATAGGTCATATTTTATTTTATTAAAATTTGCAAGTTAATCAGTTTTATGTTTAATTTCTTATGGATATTGGTGTGTTAAATTGGTGAATTGCGTTGCCGTCCCTTGCTAATTTAACAAGAATCTTAATTACTTGTTTTGTTATGCTTTAACAGAGCTATGATGTTCAGCATTTGATTCATTTGTTGTTCCGTTTGATTTTTTTCCATTACAGATTGTTGTTTAATAGAATTTGCCATGCGATTCCATTAATTAGATTTCGTTGTTCAGATTTATTAAATAGGATTCATTGTTCAATTCCTTTAATTACAGTTTTCATTCCATTTACATTACTGTTCATTTCAGTTGATTAATTGCAAAGATTTTGGTTTGCAAAGACTTTAGTTTTGAGAGCTTTCTTAGTTTACTTTTAATAGCAGCTTTAGTTAAATTTTTGTTTCCCTTTAATTGCTTTATAGCAGGACTGTCAACTATATAGAACACTGGTTATTGCTTCCACGTTCCCAGATTGATTGTCTTGTTCCAGTTTGATTTCAATTGCATCAATTTCTAGAGGAATGAGTTATTGCTATTGTATCCTTGATTGATGTTTGCTGAGTGAATTATTGGATTTCAGAGCATTTGAGTTCATGTTATTTTAGTTAGATTTCATTTCCAAGCATGTGTTTACTCTTGTATTTAAATCACTGTACTACATATTACAAGGCATTACTCTTAGATTGAATTGCAGCCTCAGACAGAGAACGCTCTTGAAATAAAAAGTCGTTCCTGGATTGATAATTAATGTAGGATAAATAGGCATTAAAAAAGACACCTTTTATACCTCAACAGTAACAGTTGCTGGAAAATGCTTTAGTTTTTAACATTGTAGATCTGGATAAATAGTTCATAGTATTTACAAATTATTGCAAGAGATTTTTTGGGGGATTCCTTATGTAGAAGGGACATGTGATATGCTATGAGACCCGGAAACTGAATGAACACAACCAGAACTATGTGACTGATCATCTTGATTTGAAAAATATTATTCATGCCTTGAAGATGTGGAGGCATTATCTTCTTGACAGGAGGTTTGTGTTGATGAGTTATCACAGTGGGTTGACATATCCATTTGACCAACCAAATTTGAATTACAGGTAAGCTATATGGTTGGCTGTCCTTAGTGAGTTTTAATTTGAGATCATATACATTAAGGGAAAGGAGAACATCATTGCAGATGGTCTCAGCAGGAAATTACAGTTGAACCATGTTGCAACAGTGGGCTCATATGTGACAGATTTACAGGATTGGATCTTATAGGAATAACAATAGGATGACAGGTACATGGAGCTTATGCACAGGTTATAATAGGATACAAGTGATCACGACATGGACTATCATCTCACAATAGATTATTTTGTTATATTTAAAGACAAGATATATGTGTCAGATGACATTCAGCTCAATAAGCTTATATTGAGGGAGTTTCAAGAAAAAACATATTCAAGTTACCCTGGATATCACAAGAAGTTGGTAGTAATGAAGAAGTTCCACTAATGGATATATCTGAAGAAGGAAGTGGAAATTTTTTTGTCTAGGTGTTTAGACTTCTATCAAGTCAAAGCAGAGTGTAAGCACCCAAGTGGGTTGCTTCAGCCTCTTCCAATTCTAGAGTGGAAATAGAAGGTTATTTCCATGGATTTCATTACAGGAATTCCGAGGACATTGAGGAAACATGATTCTATCATGGTGGTGGTAGACATGTTGAGGAAGGTAACTCACTTTATTCCAGTGAATAGTACTTATTCAACTAGTGAGGTAGCAACATTCTTCATTAGGGATATCATGTGATTGCATGGTATTCCGAAGATGATTGCGTCAGAAAGGAATGTCAGGTTCAATTCCATGTTTTCGAAGGAGTTATTTGAAGGTTTGGGGACATATTTTTCCTTCAGTAACACTTATCATCTAGATATAGATGGAAAAAAAGGCTTAATAGGATCCTGGAGGATATATGAAAGATGTATTTCATGCATCAAAAGAGGAGATATGAGGATTACCTTCCATTGGTAGATTTTTATTACAATAATGGTTATGAGGAGACACTAAGGATGAGTTTGTTTCAGGCACTGTATGGGCGGAGTTGTAATACTCCCATCAGTTGGAGTGATCCAGTGAAAGGGGTACTTGTGGGTCCATAAATGTTGGTATCAATGGAACAAGAAATGTAGGTTATAAAGAAGATTCTAAAGGTAGCATAGGACAGGAAGAAAATTTATGTAGACCAACACATGTTAGTTAAGGAATTGAAGGTTGAGGAGCATGTGTATTTTCTCATCAAGCCCAAGAAGATTTCATTGAGGATAAGACCATGTTCCAAGTTGGCACCGTGGTATTGTGGACATTTTTGAGATCCTTGAGAGGATTGGGAAAATGGCCTATATGCTTTCATTGCCTCCAAGATTTAAATTCCATGATGTCATTCATGTTTCATTACTTATAGTAAAGGGGGTTTATAATGTTATTGTTTGGTATGTATTGCAGGTGGATCAAGAAGGATAATCCTAACTAGATCATAAGTGAATATTATAGTGGAAACATATCATGCTTCGAAACAGAGAAATTGAGCAAGTTAAAGTGCAGTGGAAGACCTTTGGGCCCGATGCACATACATAGGAGATGGTTGATTAGATGTGAGCTATGTATCCAATATTTGTTTTAGTGGAGGCAAATGGGATTTTGATATTGTACATATGTATGTATGATTGTTATTGTAAACATCAGAATGAGCTATGGTATAAATCTCCAATAAGCGGTATGGTTTACATGTTGTCATGATTTTCATGATGGTTTTACTTTTCAGTATGATGTTATTGTAAATATTTCAATGAGTTGGGTTATAATGCTCTAGAGGTAGTATGTTTTTTTCTTTCAGCATTTTTGTTGGTTCTAGGTGTTGCAGAACAGCAAGGACTATGTTACCCCAAGGGGGAGGGATTTTTCACAACCCCAGGTTAAAGTTTCATGTAATAAAAGTTAGTAGAGGAAAAATAATGACATGGTCAAGGGACACGTATTCGAAGCTAAATTTTGGGAAAAATATCTTAGTGTGCATAACTTGTTATCTATTATGGCTAAGGGGATACTATAAAAGGAAATAACTAAGGCTTTGGAAAGGAAAATATTATTTTTGTAATTTATTTATGAAAATAAAGGAAATTAGGAGAAAATGGAGATTGAAATGTCACAGGTTTCATGTGATGAGGAAAATGAAGGAAAATAATGAAAATTTGAAGAAATTTGAGGCCTCATCGATAAAAATACCCCAGACCATTACTTGGTAGCCTTTTGTCAATTTAGTATTGGAATTAGTCTAAGAGATGATAAGGGAACCAAGAAGAGAAGGAAAGAAATCAAGAAAAGAAAGGACAAGCAAGGAAATGAAATAAAAGGAAATCAAAGTAAGGAAAGGATCGAGCAAGGAAAAGTTGGATCAAGCAGCTTCACGAGCAATACTTGCATGTAACAGGTTTGATGTATGATTTCTTAGTTGGTTTTGACAGGCATGGTATGTGAATTTGGTATTTTGTTATTTTACTATCATTGGCATGGGTTTGGCCTAGTTGGACAATGGATTTTAGCCTTTCATTTCCATTTCTAGATAACCATGGTGTGATGGGATTTTTCTCGGTTTGAGCTTTGCATTGTCGAAATATTTTGGATCCTGCTAAGGTGGTCTCAAGAAAATTCTAAAGGTCCTAGGAATCCCTTAACTAGTAATCAGGAGATACATGGTAAAGAATGATGGTAGAGAAGGTAAAATTCCTCAAGGTGGTGGAGAAGTAACTTTGAGGTATCCATGTTCGACTTGGTTTTGTGATCTTGACACTGGTTTAGGTGAGATCGCGATATAGTGAGGGTGGATGTGGTTTAACCTATGGAATCCCTTGATTTTTTTTTGTTTGATTTATCCCATGAGATCCCAGATTCATGCTTGGAATATGGCACGAGGGTGACTAGTCGAAAGAAATATTTGGTTCAAAATATCTATGGTCAGGTGGTACACGGAAGTCTTGGATTTGGTTGGCTTTTTCCTATGTCTAATATGAGCTAAGTTTATCTTGCTTTTGATGAATAAATTTACTTGTTACGTGCATCTTTAATGGTTGTTATCTCATTTTATTTATCCGTTTATATGTTGGTTATAAAAATTGTTATATGAAAGTTATTAGTCATGGGTTTATTCATGTTTTTAATTGTAATGGAATGAATAATTAATGCAAGAACTAATTGGTGTTATAACAACTAATTTCATAATGTAGTGACCCTTATTTTTAAACCTTAGCTAATTTTTGAGTCCTGTAAGTTCATACTTGCATTCATGACCTGTAAGTTTCATATTTACCAAGTGTTTGATGGAATGCTAGTCCTCATTGGGGGAGGTCACATCAAGACATGATTTCATTTTATTTTTTACATGAATTGTCTCCATGTTAATTTTCATCTCTAGAAGTTTCACTGAGTTTTGCGTAGAGGACTGAGTCCTGACCCTGAAAACGTGGCTTAGAATTCAAATTCGTTGGCATGAAAATAAGCAAAAAATTCCATAGTTGTTGGAAAGCGGGCCTATGGGAGCAACTCAAGTCTCATAGTCTCTTGGAGGGCTTCGCAATTGAGCGACTCGAGCTCTAGGTTGGGGAGAAAGAGAGTTATAGTAGGGGTTGGACACTTGGAGACGTTGGGTTGCTCCTTGAGCTCCTATGGAACCTGAGGAAAGTTATTAAGGTCTTATGTTGTCAAATTTCTCTCCTTAAGATCATATAAGAGGTTGAGTCTTATCATAGTGACCCTCAATTCAGGTTTACATGGGAAAGCGAGTGAAAGTGGGTAAATGTGAGAGGAGGAGGTTACATACTGCATAAATTTCCTTTTTGTAAGTGGAATATTTCTACTTGGTCTCATTTAATTTCTCACTAAATTATGAAAATGGCTTATCATGTTGGTTAAGAACAAATCCATCCCACTGTTATCCCAATTCACCTAAAAAGTCTTTTGAAAATAAGGAAAAACCAAAATTTTTTCCTCTATTATTTTCTCGTTTATCCATTAGAATTCCTCTTCCATTGTTGTTATCCATTTAAAATATTATTTCTCATTTTGAATAGCTTCCACTATCATTGCACTAATGTGGCTAAAATTCAAATAAACTTTCAGTAGAATCCATCAAACCCATCAATGATTCTTAGTTCATGGATAATTGTTGGATAATGCCAATATTTAATGGATTTTACATTCTTAGGGTCCATTTTTAGCCCTTCAGAATAAATTACAAATCCCAAATAAAATAATTTGTCTTAATAAAATAGCACTTTTTCAAATTTATCAAACTCTTTTCTTGTCCCAATTTCCATAATACTAGTTTTAAAAATCTAATAATTTCTTCCTTGGTTCTTCTATACACAATGATATCATCGAAACAAACAATCAAAAACTTATCAATGAACTCTTTGATTAATTCATTCATGACCCTTATAAAAGTAATGGGTGTGTTGGTTAAGCCAAATGGAATAACCAACCATTCGTATAAACTTTCATTAGTTGTGAACATACTCTTCTAGACATCTCCCTCTGTCATTCAAATATGATGATATCCACTCTTTAAATCTATTTTTTTTTAATATATAGCACCACTAAGACAATACATTATATCCTCCATTTGGGGAAAAGGGAATATTTACCCAATGGTTATCGTATTAATAGCTCTTTAGTTAGTGTACATTCTCCAACCTCTTTCTTTATTTAGGCTTAAGATTATTAGCATATCACAAGGGATCAAAACTTCCCTAATTATTCCTTTTTCCAACAATTCTCAGAATTTGTTCATGATTCCTTGATTCTATTTAGGTGTCATCCAATAAGCTACCTTGTTGAGTATACTGGATCCTAAAGTGAATTATATATGATGACCGATGTTCCTTAAAGGTGACAAGGTATTCGGTAATACATTCACAATAACATAAGGAAACTCATCTAACAAGGATTTAATTTCAACACACAACTCATTTAAATATTCATATGTAATAATGTTTTTAGAATTACCAATTAAAGCAAACTATAACTTTTCCTTTTTCTTATTATCTTGCAACATCTCCTTCCTAGATATCATCAATAAATTTGGATTAGTTTTCTCCTTGACTCCTTCATATTCTAGGGGAATCAACATGTGTATAAAATTTTCCTTCTGAAAATAATAACTGCTCTTCCTTCCATCATGGACAGCTAATTTTTTGTATTTCCATGGTATCCATGGAAATATGTGAACATTTGTGGGCATGATGTCGCACAACACTTTTTCCTTGTAGCAACCAACCTAGAATTCTACTTTTATTTTCTCATTTACCAAGATCTGATGTCCCTTCTACAATCAGGGCACTCAATACAAAGTGGTGTGTTCCATATTTTCCATTCCTAACTTTTCCACCATCTCCATAGATACCAAATTATCAATTTTGTGACTATCAATGATCACCTTAAAACACTTTCCCTTGTATTTGTAGATTGTTCCGAACATGTTCCTTTGTTATGATGGATATTCCTTCTCATTTTATCCGTTAACTAAAATCTTATTCACCATTAGGATTCACCCAATACAATCTTGACCGCTTTTACCTCTGTTTTTTTTGCCTCGTTCTTGGCTTCTACAACATACACTCCACTTGGATTTGCTCATTTATTTTTAGGATAGGTCCATGACATATGTCCTGTCTTTCCACATATGTAGCATCTAGATTCTCTTTCTTTGACTACACCTCTTATCAAAAGGATTATTCCTCTTGAATCTACTCCTCTTGGATATTTACAACTTGAATTCCATGCTTCTTCTCTAGAGGTCTAGAATCTTTCCCTATTGGGAGATAATTTCCCTCTAGTTGGACTCCTTCCTCTGCTCTGTTGGCTTTGTCTCCTAGCCAACTTTACTTCTTCCTTTAGTGCTTCCTCACATGAATCCTCCATGATCTTCAAGGTTAAGGGGAAAATTTCATCTTGGATTTCATATATTAGGCTATTTATGTATATTCCCACTTTCTCCACATCTTCATTTATGTTTCTTTCTATGATATTTAGCCTATAAAATTCCAATGTATTTTCTTTCACTGTCATTGACTTCTTCCTTAAATTTTGTAGTAGCCTGAATAAGTTCAGCTAATAGTGCTTAGGAATAATATTTCTCTTTAATTTGGCCACCATTCTATCCCAAATATTAACATTGATTTCCCCTTTCTTATTTGATCTTCCTACAATTCATCCCATCATAGTGTTGCATGTCCTCTTAACCTAGTCACAACATACCTAACCATCTAATCCTCCTCAACAACCTCGTAATCAAATGTTTGTATATATTATTGATCCAATATAGTGTCTCTTAAACATTATACTTTCCATCATACAACAACACTTCCATATTTTTTCTGGACCTGACCTTGGTAACAAACCTGATTAGATGTTCATCTGGTTTCTCCCTTCCTAGAGATCCCTATATCACTGCCTTGGAAATCATGTCCCCAATCTCACTAATGTATCACACGTCAAGTTATTTTCTTTAGGAACTCTCCATGACCTCCATTATTTCCTCGATATTCCTCAGTTCCATTCTTACATTCTTGTGTATCCCACTCCTTTCTCAACCTCCTCTCTTCGGCGAAATAATTGCAATACAATTCTTAATATCTCCTTAATTCCCTTAAAAATTTTAGGCATTGCAGAGCTGAATAGATCTCATACAAATATTTTTCAACATAGATGTGGTGGTATATTTTCTTGAAAAATAAACTATATGTGGCATTCCCCCTTTCGCGTGTAAATCCCCTTACTTACTTGTTTTGCATTGAAACTTCTTATTCCTTTTCATTTTTTTTTTAGAATTACAATCCCTTTAACCAAGCACAAGATCCACTCTTAATAGAAAAAGGCCAGTTAGGAGTCAAATGAATCATCCAAAAGAAATACACCTAAATTTTTGACTTGAACCAAGGACCCGAATATCCAATATAAGGTTATTCATTTGGGCCCCATGCGAGGTCAAACTCAGGGTTACTCAAGGGAATTTCTCTAAGAAAAAGGGCACATAGGGCCAAACTCCTGCCCTTATACTACAAACCTAGTAACTTAGAAATCAACATGTGGGTTGGGCATTTTCTCTTTATTTAATTTACTTTTTGTCGCAATGAACAAGGGGTTTCAATATTTAACAAATCATCCACACAGAAAGGTTATAGAATAGAGATTTTCGCACAAGTTCTCCAACAACATTAAAATTCGTTCATAGGTAGATACCTACCATGATTTGGAAACTTCATAAGAATTTTTATTTTTCCCTCGAATCGCTTTGTCAAACCAATGTCTACCTTGGGTACAGAGATTCAAAATTGGAAGAGATAAAGCAATAATTGAAATAATATCATATCATGTGATAAAACATTCTAGAGCATAAAAAAAATATTTCCTTATTCTTCCTCTAGCTCTCTCACATCTCGTGAGCTCTTCAAACCCATATTTTTATATACAACAGAGGGAATTTCCTATTTAATCAAACAAGGATGTGGTGGCTAACAACAACATTCCCAAAGATGAAATTTGGTCCCTTCTTTAACACCTCTAATAACAAAAGGAAAAACTACACGAAACATAGAAACACATGATTAAAATAGAAAATAGCATATATGCATAGTTGTCCCTTAAGGGGCACATAACCCCAATAGAGATAGTAAATGTGGAAGATATTTACATGGAATATGTTTTTTTTGAAAAAAAAAAATGTTGAGTGATGCTCTAGCATCATGTTTTCATATTCCTGGTTAATATTCAAACGAGACAATAATTGTTTCAAATATATTTTTCATATGCTTTATCAAAAAGCTTCATGATATTAAAAATATCCAAATATTTCCAACTTATGGTAGCGTCTTCCTTGAAATCAAGTGGTAAAAATATTTTTCAACTCGTTTTTTCTTTTTTCTAGGTTAAACTATTTCTATTAAGAATCAAAATAGAGATACAATTCGCATCCTCGGGCTTTGATAAATCCAAAGATGAGGGAATTGGTAGATTATTACTGTCCAAAACAGGGTTGTCCCGAAAGGGAAAACCAGAATCTTGATTCCAAGCATGACAGGCTGCCCATAATGAGAAACCAGCCTTCATAACAACATAAAAGTATATAAACGAGTTTAAGAAAAGACAACAAAAAATCCAGAGATTGATGGAGTTCAAAAGACGAATTCTAAGGCGAGTATTCATTCTGGTCATTGGGTGGACGCGAATCCTCCAGGATCCAGCATATGTAGCCATAGTCGAGAGTGCCCGAGCCCAGGTCCTCATCCAGAAGTGGTCCCAACAGAGAAGAAGGATGCCCACGATGTTCAACCAGAGTGTCCTGAGCTACTCCAATCTGCATGAAAGCTGAGTTGTCCTGAGCATCCATCAAGGTTCTCTTGTACTTTGACGTGGGGAAGCCTATATGGAGCAGACCCGGGAGCTTTGGCTCTTCTCTGGGTTCACCATCATTGTCTTTAGAAGTAGAACTTGAGGCTGGCTGCACAGGAAACTCTTTCAACTTGCGGCGGGGAAGGGCTGGAGAGGCGTCAATGGTGGATTTACGGGCCCGTTTCTTACCACGGGAGGAGGAAGGTGAGGTGAAGGATCCGAGGGCGAGTTTGGGAGAGACAGGAGGATCAGAAAACATAGCGGGAGCAGAAGAAATAATTGGGAAGGAGGGAGCTGGAGCCGCCATGTCCCAGTCCACAGGTGAGCTCAAATCTGGATGGAGAGCCATTGGCAGAGGGGTACACGAAGGATTGCCTTTGCCCCTGCCCTTCTGCAGCGTTGCCTTTGGCGCTGTGGCATATTTGTGGAGACAAAGTAGGAGGCAGGACCCAGAATCAAAGCTCGGAAGCTGGATGGAGACCAAACAGGAGGCAAGAACCAGAATGGACGCCCCAGAGTTGAGGGGTGCAAACACCACACTAGCTCAAGGAAGGTATGAAAAGTGGGCAGGGGAGCCAAGGGAGAAGTGGGAATGGCGAGCGACATAGTGCTAAGGAGAGTAAATACCAGTAATGCGGAGTACGTCGAGCAGTGGGTGGCGCATGGGGCTTTAAAAGCCCAATCCACGCTGGAAGTTATGGCGGTGGGTTTCCCCAGGCCTCTTCACATGGGCGTGCCCTGTGGTAGAACACATGGCCACCCTGTGTACTCCCAAGATATCATATAGTACCCACATCTGGGGATTTTTCAACTCACTTGTTATAAGAACTCATAGGAATCTATTTTTTTTTTCTAAATAAGCTTAATCTATTAATCATCAGAAACACAAATATATACATCAGGAGTTAACCAGGACAGGGCCTGAGGACGAGGCCTGTAGAGCAAAAAAGCATAATCTTTGCACTGCCCTCTGAGGGAAACCAGTGCATGTACTGATCCAGCAAAAAGAACCCACGCAGGGGCAATGTCTAAGTCTAGAACAAGCCTATAAACCTTTGACCAGAACCAGAAAAACACACAGAGACATTTTGCATACTGAAAACAGTGCCATAGCAAAAAAACCTGGAACAGAGGAGGCTTACTCGTCCGGTTCCTCTTCCTCGACCCTGCACCATAACTCATCTGGTTCGCCATCAGAATTATAAAGGTCCTCAGTGGAGTGAATGACCTTTTCAGCAGCAGGGGTGCGCTGTCCATCGCCTGGATGAGGCTGGTGCTGAGCGTTTGCAGTGGCACGGTCTTGAATTGCACTTTGCTGCTCATCCTGTATCAGCTCGATATCAACATTCATGTCATTGCCATGACTATCAGCTTCCTCGGTGATGGCTCTGTCCTGCTCAGGCATATCTTCATCATTCGGCCCAAATTGACCATCCCGCCCTTCAGCAACGGGAGCCTCATCGTTAGGGGACTCACGGAAAACAATGGTGACCGTGGCTGTAATGTGAGGGCGATTAAGCGTGCTTTGAAAATAGAATTGCCTGGATTGAGAATGTGCAGGAGCGTTCAGGCGATTGGTGTGCCTATGCTCAGACCGAAGAATTCGACCACGAGCAGCTTGAGAGGTTCTAGCAGAGTCAAGAAAGTCCGCAGCAGAAGTGCTGGAGGATGGGGAGGAGCGCCTGTACATTCTCCGGGAAGAGCCGCGACGGCACCTCATTCTGTGCCTTAGACGAGGCATGCTGTCAATCTGAGCAGGAGAGCTGGAGGTATGCTGAGACCCAAGCTGAACGTTTGTCAAATGAGAGAGCAGAGGTGCGATGGGTTCTTTGGGCAGTTTCTCAAACCAATTCCCAGACTTGCGCATGCAATTTCCAGCAATGGAGAAATGAAGATTGTCGCCAAGCTCAAGGCAACCATGAAGCCTGGTTCTCTTGCCGGTGACAGTGCGCTCAGAGGAAAGCCGCACTGTGGGCAAGCAATACACCGCTAAAGGCCTGGGGAAGCAGCTTCTGGCGTGCTCGTTCTCCATCCCGTAATCAAAAACCTCAAATCTACTGCCGTCCCACTGCATTAACCTCTCCATTACAGGAGTAATGACCATATCCTGTTTAACCTGCGGAGAATAATCTCGAACTTCGCTATTAGAGTTGTGAACCGCGCCCAGCATTGATTGACTTAAATGCATCACGCTTGAGTACAGACTCCATCGGACATTTGCAGTGCCATGAGGCCGACTTCTTGCCGGAGTGCCTTCTGGCCGGTGTCCTGTCACTAAATTAACCACCCGCATCTGTGTAACTCATAGGAATCTATTAATTTTTCAATACTTTTACCATTATTTTTTTCAATGAAAAAATTATCTCCAAACCCACAAATAGAACAAGAAATTTAAAAGAAAATAACTCATTTTTCAATGGAGATCCTTGAGGCTAGAAAAGGGTTGTAACTATTAGTATATTTATCTAATTTTTATTTATGATTAAAATTATTAAATGATACACACTCTACATCTAATAACATTATTTTGACAAAAATTATGTCTTTTCCGTGAAATATATCTAATTACAAATTGCTTAGTGGTCATTGGAAAAACCCTAAAAAATGATTTTAAATTAGTCATATCTGCACTTGCTAGTCTCTATTTGAGGCTCTCTAATTTTTTTTAAATTTGGTACTTTCATAAGAGTATTTTAAATATCCAACTATTCTCTTCTATTGTTTAAAGAATATTTTATAAAATAAATTCTAGTTGGGCTAGCTTTTTTTTCTATGAAATAATATAAAACTATTAGAAAAATATTCCTTTTTTTCCTAGAAAAGAGCTTCGGTACCAAAAATTATGTTCCCAATATATTTGATAACATATCATGTAAATAAACTATATAATAACAAATTTTCATAATTGATAACAAACAAATAATGAACATAATAATATAAGAGATAAAATCCTCGAGGTAGGTTAACATCATCTATTATTTATTGAAGAAGGAAATACTCCTGAAGAAATAGTTTCTTGTTACAAGTACAATGATATTCATCATATTAAATTTCTTACACTATCGTGTATAGTATTATGTATTTCCTAAGAACATTATAGAGAAATAACATTCTGGTGGATGAAATATTCAAGTAATATTTCTCACAATAATTGTGTTCACACTATGCAACTTATGCTCTATATACATAGCCATACATATTAACATATATAATTTTAATCCACTTGGGTACTCCCTAAGTATCCCCTAATACCTTTATGGGGGTATTATGATTTTGTGACCTATGATTGGTGCCATGGATTAAAATTAATTTCCATAACCACTTCCCCAAGGATTTGATATTTCGTGTATGATGTGCTTTTGATATCACCCCTTGGGCCCACCATTATGTATCTAATCCCTAATCTTCCATCTCCTTAGCCTTAGTAGATAGACACTTAGCCCCTACCATGTACAAGCATGGTGGTTCATGTAACCTTACATGTGGATTCCATGTGACCTCCATGTCATGTTGTATATGAAATTCCCATTAACTCATATTCTCCAGGAATTAATATGGTGAATTTCGAATTAAATATATATATATATATATATGAAATTATTATTAGTAATAATTATAAGAAATCAATAATATATAAATTAATGATAACATATTCATGTTCAAGAATTGATTCTTTCCCGGGAATGAGTTATATTTATCTCTTACGATGATTAGTCGTTAAAAATTTGTGTATAATCATGCAGTAAAAATAATCCTTTAATATCGGAGAAACAAAATCTAAGTAGAAACTTTTGCTAGTTTTTGTAGAAACATATATCCCATTTAATATATTTTAACCCAATATATGAAGGAATCATTTTCCAGGATAATACAAGTAGCAATATTCATTCTATACTAATTTTAATAAGTTAATAAAATGACCTCTTAAGGTTAACATATTATACTTGTTCACACATGAGGGATTTAAATACTTAACATAGTATGCATGTTCACACATGATGCATTTAGATATTTTAAACCATAATCTAACTAATTGTAACCTCCACATAAAGAAAACCCAATGAAAACCTATTAGCAAGTACACTCAAATAGATGATTATAAATATAATTCAAATTTTACCATCTAAGAAGTTTTATAATGTATTATAACTATTATACAATGGATTATCATCACAATACTCTTTTTATGTATGTTTGTGGTGAGTTTCCTAATGGTTTATAATGTATTATAACTATTACACAATGGATTATAATCACAAGACTCTTTTTATATGTGTGGGTGGTGGAGAGCATATAGGGAATTAATATTAAAAAAAACTATTATTTTTAATATTTATTTAAATTTATATTTAATTTTATAATTATCATTTTTATTTTACAAAAATAATATATTTAAAAAAGAAACAATATGATTATGAAAATTAATTCCAACTTAAAAATTAATTCATATTTATAAAATTTAAATTATTTAAACATAATTAAAAAAAAAACACAATTTAAGAAAACTATAGTATAATTATCAATAACATATCCCATAAGCATAAAAGATTTTATGACTGTGTTTTTTAGTTGTTGTGGTTAGCTACATAAAGGCAGAAAATTAATGGAGTATTGTGGAGTTTTAATATTGGCTTTGCAATATTTAAAAGACTCATCATTTTCAAAACAATGGAGTTATTAAATTATAATAATTAGATATTCTTACAAGTACCTAATCATCCTTTATTTTCATTCTTTCTATTATAATAATTAGATATTCTTACAAGTACCTAATCATCCTTTATTTTCATTCTTTCTATTGAGTGTATTCAAATTTTATTTTTATAATAGTGGAATTCCACTATATTAAAGCAAATGTCAAAAGTATATTTAGAAGTGAATGGTTAGTGTTCACATAGTGAGGACATTTTCAGTACAAAAAAAGGTAAAGGATGGCCATAGAATAATTACGTCTAAGTATCGCTTACCATCAATATAATTAAGGTGGTATCATTCTTCCTTTACATACATATTAATATGCAACCAATTGGAAAGTCTCCACTAAACCTGGCCTCCCCAAAGGGTATTGAATCCTCCATAACATTATTACACAAGTATGGGGAAGTTAATTATGCTAGTGTATTGCGATAAATATGGCCAAAGAAGGGGATAAACATGTACCTCACAATCTTGGGTAGTTATGAATCTCGTGAATCTCCTGCTAGCTCTAGGTATTTTTTTGTTTTAGTTCTCCTTTATAATTATAAAATCCAGTTGTGGCATATTTTCAAAATGAGAATCCATGTTGTAGCATATCTGATTTGAAGGAGATCATGAATGAAGCATTATGAACGCAATTTAGGAGACCAATAGAATTATAGATTCCTTAAGTAAACAATGAAGTTGATGGAAGGGGGAAAAGATAGGTAGAAAATGGAGAAGAAGAGGGTATGCGGATAGTGTTCATTAAAATGGATCATCATATTATTGGTTCTTAAGAATAAGATGTGTACACAAAATCTTTCATGACTATTCATTAAGTGAAGTGTCTCAAAATCGCCTATTTTATAATGACACTACGATATTTGACTAGAAGAATTTTGGAACATGTCCTATGTCGAAAAAATTTTGTGTCTCCTATGTCTAGTAAAATGGACACTTTCGTAGATTCAACTTCAATCAATCTAGTTAAAACTTATAAGTTTCTTCGAAATTTTACTCTAGTGCATGTAGGTAGAGATCCATATCGCCATTTAGATGCATGTAGTACTAAGGAAATGGAACAACATGAAGTAGCAACACGAAATTGGACACGAATCTTGCTACCCATTTAAGACTTAATTTTGGTTTTATTGTCCATTTAGTCTATTTATCCTCTCTTTGTTTTTTTTTAAACCTTTGAGCGTGTTCAATTCAAACATCTCTACAATGTGTAACTCACCTCTTGGCATCATAGTTACTTTAAAAAAACAAAAGATAAAACTTTTTTTCATAAACCTTATACTTGTATGAATCGAAATCTATACTTTTCTATAAATTCTCTCATAATAATAAATAATATTAACACTATTTGAATCCTCGCTTCTCTTCTTCATATTAATATTATGTTGTTGAAATATATTACATTATATGTTTAATATATCATTTATCTTTATAGATGTTATTAGTATAATAATCTTTACCATCTTTAATTAATATCAAAAAACACATCGTCATATCGCAATTTGTTTTCAACAATAATTTTATCTATACCTAAATATTGTTCATCATTTTTTAATATCATATCTATATCACTAAATAATAAAATAGTCAATAATATCCATTTGTTTCTAAATCATTTGACTAGAAACCTAATATACATATTATTATCCCCTTTCGGATGACATTCAAAAATAATATGTTCATTTCTTTATGGCTACGCGTCGAATATACATATTGTTCTCTTCCGAAATCATATGTTAATTTCTTTATTACTCTGAGTCGAATACAAATAGAGATTCAAATATTTTTTACCTCCAACACTCAGGCGTCATAAGCTCATACATTCAAACATCACAACCTGATTTCATTTGTGAAAAAATAAATTAGCAATTGCACTACATGTTGCAAAAGAAATGCCATAAGGCAATAGAATAGGAAAGAGTAGCCTAGAGGAGATAATTTGTTGCAGAGTAGGAGCCATTGTGAAGGAATGAAAGGAAATTTTTGCTTCCATGGGAGCAGGTCATGGAGGTTTCAAAGATATTGATGATAAGAGTTGTCAACTAGAAAATTTTGTTATAGATATTGAAATAGGAAATTGCAGGTGAAAACATATATATAAACCAACATAATATGTTCACATATATAAAAACTTTGTTATAGATATTGAAATAGGAAATTGGGGGTGAAAATACTTTGGTGATTAATCATCCTCTGAAACAAGCATGAAATGAGCATTTAACTCAAATAAGATATTTTAAATACATTCAAGTACAATCTATCTAGCCTAGATGTAAATAAAGAGAATTTTTATTAACATAAATAGAGTTTAGTCCCAATTTTATATTGTATATGAATAACAATAGTCTTGGTATACAAGAAATTGAATGTCCTTTTAATATGGAGACATTTTTTGAAGGATATATTGTTTTTTATGTTATGGTTTTTTTTTCTTAACACCAAACTTGGTTTATTCTTTCTCTATATACATAAGAAACAAAAAATACAAAGTAATTTCACAATTTTAAGTTATAGTTTTATATTTTATAATTACAAATCTAGTTTCTTATTAAACAATTTTACACACATCTATTTATTCAAATAAATTATATTGTGAATATGTTTTCTCCTATTATTTGATTACAAAATTATTGTACTCCCTACTAAGTAAAAAAACTTTATTAATAAAGAATTGAATGTCAAATTTACAAATTGTTCAAGCTGGAACCACTATAAAATATAGAATTGATTTTTTGATGTATAAATTATTTGTTTTATATGTCGTTGAATTTTGATTACCTATTATCTTCAAACCCCATGGGGAGTTATTGAACATGGGAGCCAGCTTTAGGTAAATAAGCATTCACATTATCAACTTGGAAAAAAAAAATTATAATCCTAAAATTTTCTTACGTAATCATATTTTCAAATATATAATTGAGTTCCATTTATTAAAAACAAAGGAAATATTAAGAACCTCCTAGAGTTAAAAAAGGTAATCGACATGAAAAATAAAAAATCTTCTCATGACAACATACAAATGTTAATCTTAATTGAATCATTAAAAAAATAAAAAGGGATAATATATAGTATCAAAATTTTCTTATCATAAATAAATGCTCCTATATGAAACAATGATGGATTTGGTTAGTTCAAAGGCAGTAAAATCAAGTTTACTCAGAAAACAACTTTAGCACTGAGAGAGATTTGGAAGCAACAGTTTAATTGGTGAACATGTCTTTCTCTATGGTGTTGGATATTGGGCATAGGCAACTATTGAATTGGTGAACATGTATTGCTCTATGGTGTTGGATATTGGGCATAGATTTCTTGATATTGTATACAATACTTTCATTTTTCATGGACCTTATACTACATTAACCATGATATTGTCAACACTTAGAGCACACTTGCCATCACATTTGTAGAGAAAATTACAATAGAGTATCACATTTTTCTTATTGCAAAAACTACCTTGTGCCTCATAGTTTAAATTTGTGCACGGGGGAGGAGATGAGTGTCAAGGTGCAAGCTAGAATAAGAAGAGAAAGAAGAATCTTGTTTGGGACTTGAGAATTTTCTTTGGGACTTGAGATAGATTCATTCTCTACACATCTAGACTCAAAGCTTAATAAAAAAAAACTCACCATACTTTGAATTTTTTAATTAAATATGTTAAAAATTAGAATATCAATTTAATACATTTTACTCAATTACACCTTTAGCAATATTCATTTTAGAAAAAAAAAAAAAATTACTATTTTAAATAAAAATATTACAACACATTTAACAATATTCATTTAAAAAAATACAAATAAAAATTACTATTTTAATTAAAAATAGTACAAAGAATCACATTAATTACCATGGCCTTTGTGTACCTTCCTCTTATTACTTTTTAAATACCTTTTAAAATACCTAATGTTTGTAACTTATTCTTAATCACATAGTGTCAATTTTGTAAAACTATAATCTACAAGCCTCACTTTTTATAACTTTGGTGGAAGGATAGAGTATCTAAATTCCCTTACCCTTTAAGAAGCATATTCAATTATTGTACCACCCACCTCAACATCCAATCTAGACATCTTAGGTTATTCTAATTTGATCAAGAGTATAGAATTTTTAGGGTGGTGTTATAAATTTACTAAAATTTCCATGATGTCCATCACTATGTATGGGGTTCATTGCAACTTTGGATATATTTTGTGAGTTGTGATTTTTTTTCTTGTGTCTAAAACTTATTTTTGGTTGTCACCTAATTATCATGATTCAAAACATTGCTATCATCCCAAATCCTTATAGCATTAGATATATCTTGTGAGCTAATGTGATGTTTTGTTTGTCACAATGATCCAAAAATCAGTTATTATACCACACTATTGACTTTCTCATTGTTTGTTTTATTTATGAACCCTTTAAAAAACCACATGAACATTTGATTTTACACTCTGATCTCCCTAGTATGGGTGGGGGTTTGAAAAATTGGAGAGTAAATTGAACCGCTATTGTTAGAAATTTTTCTATAAGATGGGAAATTTGGATGGTTTGTACTAAATATGGATGTCATAATAGATATCGATTTTGAATTTTTAGTGTCTCTAGCCACCACGCATCTAATAGGATCCATCTCAACTGAGAACGTGAATAGATTATTGTGTGAGTGATAACTTGTGACATCTTTGGCCATTTTCTTTGATTGTGGATGAGGTTACAAACTAATACTTTGTGAAATCCTTAGCCATTTTATTTGATTTTGGATCAGGTTATAAACTAGAATACACTCTCTCTTTAGAATACTCTACAATATATATTGGATGAAGGGAAAGGTTATGATAAAACTTTAAAACCAATTTTGTAAAACTATAATATACAGTAAGGAGTAAGGACTGAATGGGAATTTTGTTTTGTAATTTTTGTTTGAATTGAAAAATAAAAAAATTATGAAAGCTAAAATTATGTAGTGAAAAACTTTGGTTAAATTTCAGAATAAAAAGTTGAGTAAGTTTGACATCATATAACACAAAATTTGTTTATGATTATAAAGTAAAAAAAATTTAATATTTTTTAGCTATAATTAGGTAATTGAAGATATGTATATAGTTCTTTTTAATAGAAGAAATTTGGTATTCATTAACAAAAAAAAATCAGAAAGAGTATGTATGTACTTACAAACTGTTATGTAGTTAGAAACTATTACAATTAAGTAATTAAAGGTAAATTTAGTGTTATTTAAGAAATTAGAATTATGAACATTCATCATTATTGCTCAAGATAAATCATGTCCTCTGAAATAATTTAGTAAACTATATTCCACATGAAGACCACGGGTCAATACCATGGGTTGTTTTTATAGTTTATTATTATTTTTTTTAATTGTATTTTCACCTAGTTAAAATGCTCATTACACTATGTCAATATTTTTATTTAATTTACTTTTATTCTTGTTTTTGTATAGTTTGAAATAGTCAAAATGTTAAACGTGACATTATAACATTTCTATTATACACCTAAAATCAATCTAACTTATTAAAAAGAAAAAAATAACTAACATTATGAAAAAAAGATAAAACTATTTACTTGTGGATTCAATGGCTTGAAACATTTTAATCATCTAACATTTGATCGAATGGTTAAGACATTGAAAAATTGGGAGCTAGGGAAGTTGTTTTCAAATAAGTGATGTTTTGTTTGTCACAATGATTCAAAAATAAGTTATTATACCATAGTTTTGAATTTCTCATTGTCTGTTTTATCTATGAAAGCTTTAAAAAAACCACATGAACATTTGATTTTACACTCTGATCTCCCTAGTATGGGTGGGGGTTTGAAAAATTGGAGAGTAAATTGAACAACTGTTGTTAGAATTTTTTCTATAAGATGAGAAATTTGGATGGTTTGTAGAGAATATGGATGTCATAACAGATAAATATTTTGAATTTTTAGAGTCTCTCGCTACCATGCATCTAATAGGATCCATTTCAACTCATAACATCAATAGATCACTGTGTGAGTGATAACTTGTGACATTCCTCACCATTTTCTTTGATTGTGGATATGGTTACAAACTAATTGTTTGTGAAATCCCTAGCCATTTTCTTTGATTGTGGATCAGGTTATAAACTAGAATGCACTCTCTCTTCAGAATACTCTACAATATATATTTGATGAAGGGAAAGGTTATGATAAAACTTGTAAAAGAACCCCTTAGGGTTATGTCAACTTACTCTATTGTTAATCACACACTGCCAATTTTGTATAACTATAATCTACAGTAAGGACTCAGTGGATTTTTGGTTTTGTAAGTTTTGTTTGAATTGAAAATAAAAAAATTATAAAAACTAAAATTATGTAGTGAAAAACTTTTTTTAAAATTTCAGAATAAAAAGTTGAGTAAGTTTGACATCATATAATATGAAATTTATTTATGATTACATAGTCGTGTGAAATAATTTAATAAACTATATTCCACATGAATACCATGAGGCAATACCATGGGTTGTTTTTATAATTTATTATTATTTTATTTTATTATTTTTGTCTTTTATTGTATTTTGACCTAGTCAAAATGTTCATTACACTATGTCAATCTTTTTATTTAATTTACTTTTATTTTTATTTTGTGTAATTTGACATAGTCAAAATGTTAAACATGACATTATAAAATTTCTATTGTACACCTAAAATCAATCTAACTTATTAAAAAAAAAAAAAAAAAACTAACATTATAAAAAAAAATATAAAACTATTTACTTGCGGATTTAATGGCCTAAAACATTTCAATCGTCTAACATTTGATCCAATGGCTGAGACATGGACACATTAGCAGCTTGTTTTCAAATAACGTCAATACCATGGGCCTTTTTTACAGTTTATTATTATTTTATTTTATTAATTTAGTTTTTTATTGTATTTTTAGCTAGTTAAAATGCTCATTACATTATGTTAGTCTTTTTATTTAATTTACTTTTATTTTTATTTTTGTATAATTTGACATAGTCAAAATGTTAAACATGACATTAGAACATTTCTATTATGCACCTAAAGTCAATCTAACTTACTAAAAAGAAAAAAAATAACTAACATTATAAAAAATATAAATAAAACTATTTACTTTTGGATCTAATTGCCTAAAACATTTCAATCATCTAACATTTTATCCAATTGCTCACACATAGGCACATTGGCAGCCAAGGAAGTTATTTTCAAATAAAAATGCCTTACTGTGTAAATATTCAAAAATTATTCTTCTATAGTGGCCACCGGTAATCACCACCAATGGAGTTACATTGACTCACTACAACCTTATTCTTATGAAGGCATCTTCATGTGTTCAATAGCTTTCAAATAATTATGTAGAATGGACGTTGATTCTTTTCCCACATGACATGATTGATCAGACCTTACTAGAGAACAAATGTTCACATCAGTCATTGGACCATACCACAGAAAAAATATTGACAAAGAGAACAAATATTCAGAAAGAATTCATGTGTCCAATACCATTCAAATAATTATGTAAAATGGGCGTTGATTCTTTTGCCACCTGAGATGATTGATGAGACCTAACTAGGAAACAAATATTCACATCAGTCATTGGACCATACTAGAGAACAAATATTCGCAAACAAAGATTGCCCGAAGGTAGAGCTCATGAACATGTGTCGTGAGAAAGAAGTGGCTTTCAATTACTGAGTTAAATAGATTTTATATAAAGCCGCCTAAAGACAATAATGCGAAAGTTCGGAATCTATCACGGAAACTAAGCTTTCAGCGGTGGAGAAAAAGTATAGTCTCACGGATTTGCGCGTGCAGGTAGAGAAAGAAGCCAAACCCTAGCGGTCGCTCTCTTTCGTGATCCTGACGGGCTTCTACAATGCCCTTTCTCTAATTTTATTGGAAACTTATTTTCATGACGCTTGTTGCTTTTAGGTTCAGAAGCACTGATAAATCCAAAATTAAAATGGAAATGGAATTAAAATATATCTACCCAACATATACACTTTGAGCAAATCAACCAGTTTTTCTCACCTTCCAATACCTCCTCTACTTTCGGTGCTTACCAACCATTCACCTTCTTTTCAACAACCAATTTTCACCCTCACAATGTGCATCGTTAATAATGGAAAATTTTTCCACTGATCCAATGAAGCCGGTTGCGTATAATGATCTGTAGGAAACCAGAACAAAGATATTGAGTGCCCACTAACTCCAAAAAAATAAAATATAGATTACCCTATTTGATATTCAGGTAATTTTCTTGGCTCTTTGATTTATCATAACATAGAAAATCGAATCCGTGGACTTATCAAGTAAAATTGTCTCTGAGCGATTAAAGTCGTTGGGTGATATGGATTTTCAGAAGAAACGAACAGTCGAGATAATGGCACCAAATCCATTGTGGAAACTAACGATTCCCTTGGTGTTGAGATACATTGGTTGTCTCTTCGATTTGATAGGACATGAGGAGTTGAGAGACTTGCGGATCATAAACTCTTTTGGATCATAAATTCGATTTGATAGGACTGGAGGATCATAAATTCTTTTGGATTCACTGCGTTCTTAATCATGTTGTAGAAGTTTGGGATTGAACCTTCGACATCCATCATGAGGACTTAGAATTAGGAGACTTTTGGCAGGTGCGTTTTTAATCTCTAAACTTTCCTCAGCTGCTAAACATAGTTGATCAAAGCAGCTGGTGCTTATCTCATATCCTTTAGGCGGATTTTGGAGTAATGGATATAAAATTAGTCTAGTATCAAATGGTTGTGTATATGTTTGGCTCTAGAGATATTCTAAACCATGCATGTTCATTTGATGACTTTCTCATTGAAACTGATGCCAGGATGAGTCATAGGATATACTCCGTGATAGCATATACTCCGGGCACTTTGAGTGGCATCTTGTCCTCCATATAATTGGCGAATGAGATACGTGGTATTTTTTTTTGGTGTCCCTAAATGGATAATAAGTACACAATATGCTTGATCTCAAAACTTAATATCGTTCATCACCCGTCATCTTTTGATGAAGTCTCAATAGTTCAAAGAGAACTACGACATCTATATTTTTCATGATGGTCCACCTCAAAATGTGGGAATTTGCAGCAAACATGGAGAGGTGGGGATTGGAATAAAACAGTAGATATATAAGCAATGTTTTTACTAAGTTAATAGTGTATATATTTCATGCTGATAGGTTTATAGGGAAATAATCGAGGCTTGATTATAATTTCATGTAAATGTAATTATGAAATCAACTTGTAGAGATCAACATCTAGATTTTTGTTATCAAGGAAGAAGGATATATTTAAAAGTGGTTTCTCTTTAAACATTTTGGACATGTCACTCTTATTCCAATATTTATGATGCATTTCTCATCCTCTATAAAGGTTAAGAAGTTCCCACTTCTACATAAGTTTTATTGCTTGGTTCAAATTGTCAATATGCTCAATCACATTTTCTTTTTTTTCTTGATTTGCATGTAATATTTCTTGATAGTCAATTATTTTACAAATTGGAAAAATTATTAAAAATAAATATAAAATAGAATTAATTATCTATTCTAAGACAAGATCTTTGTTATGAAATAAAAAAAAGGAACTAGGAAGGATTTCATATATTTGGCTTTGTTCATTTCAAAGTATTTCAAACATTTAACTATTTCCTTTGTATATCTCATAGAACTAACTACTTCCTTTGTGTATCCCATATAACTAGTGAGACAAATTTCTATACTAATCCAAAGGGCATAGTGCCAAAAAGAAAGATCAAATAAACAAGAAGAGCAATCCAAATTATCCAAGGTCTACCAATTTCTTGTAACAATGTGAATAATCATGACAACTCTTCTTCAATATAACCACATAAAATGAAAAACCATCATCAAATAAACAACTAGTTCATTTGTATCTTACATAAATCTAATGAGATAAATGTCTCAAGTATTAACAAAAATACATGGTACCAAAGAGAAAAATCAAATAATCAATGAAGATAACATACATGTTTTTCTTAATTCCACAAGGGCTACTAAGATCAGGGGCACTAAGATAAAGGAGGGCTTATTAATATAAGACTTAGAAACAATAATTTATTCTCTTATTTAATTAAATTTCATAAATTTTCTTATTTTTTACAAAATAATTTTGAGTTTATTTTACAAAACCAATTTACTTCATAGTCAAATGGAGAAGAAGTTCAATATTAGTTGGATTGGATTAACGGATTGGGACTGTTGGTTCTGGATGAAATGTATGATTTATTTTCTTGAAACTCTAAACCATCACCATGTAGGGAGGTGAGGATTGCATTTTTCCGAGTAGTACATATATAGCACATTTGAAAACAACGTTCTTTTGGTGGCCCTTTCAGTTTGAACAAACTTGAAATGAGTAATGATTGCGAGGTACATCATTTTCGCCCTTGTAGTTTGAACAAACTTGAAATGAGTACTAATTGCGAGGTTTTAATTTGATTAGATTAAAAAATCATGAATTCATTTAATGGATTCCCGAGGACAATAGTTTTCACACTACTCATTGTACAAGGAATTTGATTTTTTCGTAGGAAAAAAAAAATTTATTTCTTTATACTTATCTGGTTACAAATTTTAATCTGTTGAAAAGCCTTCATAAACAATGATAAATTAAAACGAAAAAGCAATTGAATACTGTTATGCAATACAATTCTTAAAGAAAAGGTGGCAAGTGCTTGTTTGCAAATGGGGATAATTTCTTTTCAATGTCGCGAATTCAAAAAAATCATTAAAGCTTTACCACATGGATGTGGTAAAAGGGAGTATATGATTGAAACAAGTGTATGTGAAATAAGTTGTAGTGCTTTTTCCTAAGTAGGATCTTTCGATTATCCATTACCTTTTTTAAAAGGAAGGACCACTTGATGACAATATCAAAAGTAGCGAGTTTGATTTGTTATAATGAAATGCTACTTGTCACATTAATTTCATGTCATTATGAGTTTTCTAATTCTATGAGATATCACGGAGAATTTTATTTGATGTGACAAATGGTAACATCTTGCTATTGCAAATTTTGAAGTTTTCTAGCTTATCACATAGTAAAAATGTTAATGTTGTGAACATCGTATTTTTTTGGTGTTGTAAATATTGTATTTTCATGGGAATGAAAATATTATGTCTCTTCATAGTGTAACCAGAATATCAACTTTACTTTATTCTTTGAAAGGCATGTGATATCAAAGTTTCATTGAGTTCAATATTTAATCATAGAATAATATGATTTTTTAACCTTATAAATAAACAAAGACAACAAGAAGGAAACCAAGGGCATAGCAAGAGACTAGATAGGGTTGTTTAAATTAGTAGGTATGACATGTGACATCTATAAGATTCGTGCTGTTTCATCGGCTTCCTCTAATAGACTTCCTCGATTAGGGACAAGGATAATGTTAGTCTATGTGCTCAAGGTGATATAGGTGATTCATGTGATGATTCAAATGGTCTTATGTATTGGAGAAGATGTAAGAGATCTTCATATTGGGATGTGCTTTGAAAGAATTTCATATGGCAATATAAATATATTAAGTGTATTTATTAATTGAATTGTTTACATGTATTTCTATGACACTTAATTTAAATTTTCAATTTGAATATCTATGTCTCGGAGGTGATTTTTATGGAATGTTATTTTTTTATATTACAAATTGGAAGAGAGTAGGGATGCACAAGAATAACACACAAAACAAAATATATTTATTACTTTATCACCTAATCAAACGAATACATTACAATATTTATAGTGCTGCTGAGATTCAACTAATTCCACTCTTGGAGGGAGAAGTTGAGAGAATCTCTCAACATCCTCCAACAAACCAAACCAATTCCTAATGTTTAGTATGCATCATAAATGAGGCATTATCTTAAACACCCCCCCCTTAATGCCTACATTACAAAAAACTTACAATACTGAAATCACAATTACAAAATTTGTATTTGTCTTTGTCTAGCTGGTCTTCATCAGCAACTCTACCCACTCTACAGTCTTCTGGATTCTGCTCTTTCTTTCTTCACATCTTCGAGCTTACCTTTCAACCCATTTAAAGTACACCTTCTTCTGACCATCAATGCTGAATTTGTAAGATTAAAGATTCTTGATACCCCCGAAGAAGAGTCTCGACACTGAACTGCGCTATTGAAATATTTCCATCTGTGAAATAACCCCGAAGAATAAATTTCAACAGTCGTATAGGAAAATATTCTAGGTACAAAATATGATCAGCGATCAATCCTACAAAGTGACCTTTACACACAAGGATCTCATTGTATAACCTGTAACTAATGCTCTTGAAGCCCGAAGCACAACAAGACTCATGAATATATAACAAATTCACACAATCAAATTAGCCAATTGCTCTCTCGACACCGAAGGACGTCGAGAACGACTAATTTAAATAATGCTCATTTGTTCAATAATTGGTTATGCACTACACAAATCTCACAACAACTAATTCATGAAATTATCGATTGTCATTCAAGTAATTAATGGCGTTGCTAAAGCAAGACCCATCTTGTCGCCATAGCCACCACCATAACCTGAACGATCTTTAAACTACAGATTTATCAAGGTCGTTTGAGTACAGCCTGTAATCAACGCAATTAGACAGCTTATACCATCAATAAATCTTCGTCAGTGGGACTCCATCACAACTCTTCCATGAGTCCTGTGGATTTTCCAGCTACGTAGACCGCTTCCAGAAATTCCTTTCCTGCAAAATTTCTATCCATTGTTTTGAGCTAAAACAACTAGCAAAGGAAAAATGAAACAACAGCCAACAATAAACCCGTTGAATCTGCTAGCCATGACATCATCATATAATGTGAATTTGATTCTAGTATCCTGGCCAATTGATGATCCTCTGATTCAACCACAGGTTGTTGCCACTCACGTGCGTCAGATTCATCCACTGTAGTGGCGGACGGACTAAGCTCTACATGCAATTGGAAACACACACACAACCTTCTCCTCACGGCATGCGCCTCTCAACAGAACTCAATGCTGATCCATGCTCTTCAACAACTCTACAAGACATATACAGGTCAATTGGCCCACGTAGGTATAGAAATTTAATACACCACACAAATTGCAGGCAGATCTGCTTCACAAAATCGATCCACGGGAAGATCTCCTCAGCCCACACCTTCACGCTTGGTCTTCCAGCAAATTTGTCACTTGCCAGCCACACCTCAGGACACATGTAGAACTTGGAAACAGGGAACGAAGCCGAAAATACTCCTACATAGAATCAAGGTTGAAATTGCATGGACTCTTGAGGTTAATGATGAAGCTGATGTCATCAGAATTCAACGTGTAGCATCCCGCGTTCTTTGGTAAAATTCCTCTCGAGAAGCCAAGTTGTTCCAAAACTGTGTAGGCCGAGAGCTGTTCAAAGGATTTCACATAACAGAGTAAAGAAGAATAATAACAGCAAGCAATATAGTCACCTGCAAGAAGCCATGGCTTGTACAGAGAGCCGACCCTAAATTTACTGAGAACTAGAAGAACAAATTTATGAATTTAAGAAATTACACAAATACAACTGGCAAACATACCTACGCTACGCTACTCTCCTACAACATACTCAATCTCAAATCTCTCACTTTTTCCTGGCCATCCCGTGAGGGATTTAAGCCAGTAGTGGCTCCGATACCATATTACAAATTGGAAGAGAGCATGGATGCACAAAAATAACACACAAAACAAAAATATTTATGACTTCATCACCTAATCAAACGAATACATCACAATATTTATAGTGCTGCTGAGATCCAACTAATTCCACTCTTGGAAGGAGAAGTTGAGAGAATCTCTCAACATCCTCCAACAAACCAAACCAATTCCTAATCTTTAGTATGCATCATAAATGACGCATTATCTTAAACATTTTAGACAAGAGTGAGCTCTTGATTTCGTCTTGGATGGGGCTAAGATAATCTCTCACAATCTCTTCATGAAATCAATGGTTCTTATGTGCTACCTTGATTGACCCATTAGTGGTAATATGTTGCCTATTATGGACACGAGCTTGGTTAATCCCTCACTATTTTGAGTAGGTGAAATGGGACTTTCCCCACTTTTGGAAAGCACTCCATTGGAAAGTTTTCAATGTTATATTAAAATTATTTCATAATAAAATAATTTTGTAATGATAGTGTTTATCTACTTTTCGATAAATATAGTTGTATTTTGATGAAATGCATTCAAATAAACAAATTTTTATCATTGTGTTTTATTATAATAATATAAAAAATATAAATTGTTAAAATTTATAAGAAAAAAATCTAAATTTGGTTTATTATCTAAATTTTTTTCTCACACATTTAATTTTCCATAAATTAATTGTCCATAAATTAAATTAGGTCTTACCAAAAACATGTTTTGATAGGATCTAACAAAGTGTCCAAGCTATGATAAGATAAATTGTCCAAGCTATGATAAGATGCATTTCCCGGACAAATTTATGAGAACCTCATGCCATCTTAAAAGTGTTTAGGACTTTCTCAATGTGAGAAATAAAATTATAATCCTTGATATAAGTATTCATTAACTTTTAAGACACAAAGGTAGAGGATTACCTCCAATCCGCCTTTTTCCGAAGGTGGAAATGCAAGGGATGTTTTTTTCTTGGTAGATGGTATATGTAATACCTTAATGTGTATGTACATAGTAGGTAATCGGCATATGAAAGAATGAGTGAGCACTAATATATATGATCCCTTGGTGAAGTCACTATGACACATTTTGATTTGTGATCGTTGCACTTGAATATATGTTGATTTTATTTTTTTTATTATGAAATTATTATGTGACTCATCATCGTGATACTTTTGGGATTTATGCTACATGGTGATATGCGGAGTAAGTATATGTATGTGACATTATCACGATTTATTTATATTATTTTAATTACTTACTCTATTTGCAACCAATACTTTTATGTTGGTGCATTGCTATGTATTTCACATTATTTTATGGATTATGCATGAGATTAGGCAATGTAATTGCTAAGGTTCGACACTAGCTAGCCTCTTAACGAAGTTGCTAAGTGATTTCCCTTGAGAAAACTTGAATGGAACAACGGTGTGTAAAATTAAATTAATTTAAAGTGGAATGACTCTTGTTAAATTCATTGACATAACTATGAAAATGCTATTTTATTATTTTAAATTTATTTTGCTATTAATCATGAGTAAGATACATTTGATGAATCTCTTAACAATGTAGATTATGAAAGAGGAATTACAAATTGAAAATAAGAATTTTAGCCCAAAAAAACTTGCAAATTATAGTGTTGATGGTTGAATACCAACTTCTTTTTTTCTAGTGTAACTTTTCAACATATTTTAAATATGGCACTCAAAAAATAAATTGGTGTAAAAAACACCGTGAAAACAAAAAATGTTGCTGTTTAAATGCAACTTTTTTTTTTAGCATAAATTTTGAACATTCTGAAATAATGACAGAAAAATAAAATATCATGACTCCAACCAACCTCAAATTTGAAAACAAAAATAAAAAATAAAACAATAAAAAAAAGAAAATAAAGAAAATAAAAGTTTATATATATATATATATATATATATATATATATATATATATATATATATATATATATATATATATAACATAAAATAAAAAAATCACAAAAAAATCAAATATATAAAAATATATAAAAAGCCAAAAAAAGAAATCAAACATAAAAATGTAAAAAAAAAAAAAATATAAAAAATAAGAAATTTTAAAAATTAAAAAATATAAATAAAAAAATAGGTTAAAAAACATAATTAAACTAAAAAAATCAAGAAAAAGAAAAAAAATAATAAAATAAAAAATTATTGAATAATTAAAAAAACAAACAAAAAGAAACATTAAAATAAATTAATAAATTATACATTAAGAAAAACACATTTAAATAATTTACTAAAATTTAAAATATTAGAGAACTTAAAAGTAAAAAGATAAAAAATTAAATCAAAATAATAAAAATTAAAAAAATTAAAAAACTAAAATATAGAAAATATTAGAAAAATGAATTATGCAAAATATTTAAATAAATAACCCATAAAAATAAAAAAATAAAAAATTTAAGATATTAAAACCTAAAATAATGAAAAAAACTATTAAAGAATAAAAAAATAAAAAAAACTAATTTAAATTGATTAAAGAAAGTAATAATTATAATTTTAAAAAATAAAAAATAAAATATACAAATTCGATCTCTTAGGCCACAAGCGGGCACATTTCGACTCTCAAAATCGGCTCGAGGCCTAAGCCAATTCTTAGAATTAACTTTGAGAATGTTCGTGACCCAAGGGGCCATGTGCCATGGGAAGGCGGAGGTGCAACAACTCCGCCCACCCATGGCAGGCAACCCCTTGGGCCACCAATGGCTCAAATCCGATTCTCAGAATCGGATCTGATTTTGTGAATCGGGCAGCAACTCCACCTACCCACAACACATGGCCACCAATGAATCAAATATGATTCTGAGAACCTGATTCGATTCTCTGAATCAAATTTGATTTGATGGTGGACCAAGTGGGTACTTGGCCGCCCACAACAAGTTACCTCCAACGACTCAAAACTAATTATGAGAATGAAATCCAATTCTCATAATGGGTTTAGGTTGTTGGTGGCTAGAGTGACTCCTTTAGGTCTGAGAATCTACTTTGATTTGTTGGTGGCCAGAGGGGCCGCCTCCCATGGGCGGGTAGAGCTGCTGAATGTGCACCCGCCCACGGCAGTCGTCCCCTCGGGCCACCAACGACTCAAAGTTGATTATTTGAGCCCATTGGTGGCCGCCTCAAGTCGGCGGATGAAGCTGCAACTACTCCACCCGCTCATAGTAGACGTCCCCTCGGCCCACCAATGGCTCAAGGCATGCAATATTTCATTTTTTCTATTATTATTTTTATTTTTTAATATATATATATATATATATATATATATATATATATATATATATATATATATGTTTTGTTTATGTTTTCAAATTGTTTTATTATTTTATAATATTTTATTTTTTATTTTTTATTTTTTTATTTTTTAAGTTTATGATTTTTATTATTTTTATAAATTGTATGTTCTATTTTATTTTATTTTTTAATACTTAATATGTTATCTAAACCATTTTTCTAGAAATTTTCTTTTTAAATGTCATTTTTTTTAATACAAAATCTCCAAAATTTGTTAATTTTTCAAAAAAAATTATTCAAATTTTCCATAATTTTTATTTATTTAAGGTGTTTTTTTAGCAAAAATGTGTTAAAATACATATTTTTTTTAATTATATCTATATTCAAAATCTATATTTTTTGTTGAGTTTTTAAAATTATTATTTTTTGGTGACAATTATTTTATGTATATTGAAATATTAATTAACATTATATAAATATAAAAGAAATCCTAGCCTAAAAATATTAGTTTTATTAATTTGTTTAAACTTAGGTTATATATATATATATCATTACAAAAAAAATATTCCGAAGGAATACAAAAAATAAAAATTTGAAAACCTTTAAAAACCAAATATATTAGGACAAAAAACATGGAGAGGAATAAGACCACTTGAAAATGGTTAAATAATTAAGATTTAACAAAAATGGTCAAAATCCACATGAAAATATTTAGCATTTAAAAAGAAATCCACACTTTATACATTATAAAATTTAAATTACAAAAAATAAGTCTTCTAAAAAAGGGGGTTGATGTTTCATCAACACTTTTCAAAATTAGCACGAAAAGCCGCTAATATTTTTAAAAAATTGTTCATGCCCGATACATGAGAAACTTTGAATTGTCAAAAATATGATAAAAATGAAAAAAGATGTATTTTGAATAAATGATTTCGAAAATCATATGTTTTTTTTCTGCCTTAAAAAAAACTGTATTTTGAATCAACACTTTTCAAAATCAAATGATTTTTTGCTACCTAAAAAAAATTTGTATTATAAATCAACACTTTTCAAAATTAGATGGTTTTTTACTACCTCAAAAAAATAGGTACTCGTATTAGTTCCCATTTCAAAGTTGACATTTTTTCTTATATCACAATGGAAATCGATGAAATTACTAAAATCTTAAGTTTGAAATTGATCTCCTACATTTTGCTAGAAGAAAGTTCTAAAGGTGAAGTATTGCACCCTAAGCCTAAAACTTAGGCGTACATTCACAAGCTTCTTTTATATTAAGTGGATTATAACAAAAATGATATAAATAAGGCCAATCCCTGAAATGTATATAGCTTTGACTATCAAATTCTTATGGGTATTTACAAAACACAATACTTTGATATCTCATATTGAAAAGGGATATAACTATAATGACACATTACGATGCATTTTTCTGTTAAATCCTCTAATAAATCCACACTCAACTAAGTGAAAGGATGTTTGAAACAAGAAGGGTTGGGGGAGTACACCTCTGAAGATTCATACTCTTTACTAGTGTGAACATATAAATTAAATTGTTGGTAAGATCATTTATATGTTCATAAGAATCAACATCACATCACTTACTTCATAACATGTCTCATTTGTTTGAAATTAAAAAAATTGTAAAAGACTAAGTAACTTGTATATTAATTTTAAAATTAATATTACTATCATTGGTTATTAAAATAAATAATATATAATTTAAAGATATATACATTAAAAAAAACATGGAATAAGATTTTTAACCATGGAATCTAGCCCAACTTGAATACATAGACTACTAATTACAATACCATATTTATCAATATCACATGCCCACAAATCCATAACCCACCTCATATCAAAAATATTCATATTTTTTAAAATTAATTAATTTCATTAGAATGACAAAAATTTTGCAATACCGTTGGTGCAATTTCTTTTGCAGAATTTATTATTTTATATTTATCCGTAAATATTGAACTTGGACATTGGTTATATGGCCAAGACTAAGTTTATTTTACTTATGTAAATATATCTTATAACGATCAAGATTTGTATCTTCTTTTCAAAATAATATGGGAAACAACATGTGAGTATTTTGGGCTTCTTTGCTATCCAAAAAACTATTAAAGTGGCTGAGTCGAAGTTGTGAACATGTTGGCACTGCTACAACCACACTCTAAAATTTTCAACCTCAAATAATTTTGGAGCCCCTACCAATGTCTTCAAAATATCATGTTCTCCAAAGGCCTAAGTGATCAAGGTCATCCTAAAATCATTGAGATCTCTAAGTGTATGAATTCATTTTGAGTTTTCTCTAAAAATATTTAAGTCTTGGCACATTTATTACTTTCAAGCGTGACACACTTATTTAACCCATAATCGAAGCATCCTTTAAGCCTAGTGCAAGTGAACTTTACAGTGACAGTCAGGCATCCTTTGGGCACATCATTGTACATGGGCACACTCCAAAAGCGTGGATAGCTCACACATGTGGACTAACTATATAAACAATCCACGCCCATATTCATTTCAAATTTTCATTTGGTCTTTTGGGGGCTCTGCGCATCCTTTGAGCATATAACCATCTCCCTGTTTGTGTGTGTGTCACACGCTCTTATTGGGTAAGTCATTTTCTTGCACCACTAGTTTTCGATCAATATATTACTGATTCATTTTTTTTTTCTCCCTTGAACCCTTTCACATTCCATGACCCTTTGTATTTTTTAAAGGGAGAATGCATATGTTTATGTGGGAGTTGTTATTATAAACGATTTATTTACACACTCTTAGTCCCCAAACTTCCTACACTTAGCTAGAATTTGGGATTTTATTGTTAAATCCATATCCTAATCTCTTGGTAGCACACTCACTCACTCTTTAATCGTAGTATCACATCATTGTATTTGTAATCTAATCTCATGCTTGTGATGATTATCCTTGACCTAGTGTGTTAGTACAAATATTTGATATAATGTCAAGGCATTAGCTTTGGAACTTGTGTCGATGATATCCCATGGGTTTGACACCATTTGGACCGCACATGCATATCATTATATATAGTCCAAGCTCCTTTATATCTATGAAATATTCTTGTGCCAAGTAGTCGTGTTCTTAACACATCACCAACACATTGCATTATTTTATCCTTTAAGCATGTCCATCCTCACACCTATCACATGTGCATGCACCAGGGAGTTGTGATTTTACACTATGTGCTTCCAATACTTCGTACATTTAACCTTTCCTTTCCAATACATGCTTGTGCCCTACCCTAGCACTCTATTTTTCCATAGTTAAGATTTTACACAAATTGAACAAGATAGAGTAGGGATTTTGTAACTAATCTTGTATATTTTTCCATTAGTTGTTTTCAATTTATAGGTACGATAAATCTTCAACGTATCATTATATCATCCTTTATTGAAGGGGTGCCTTTGGCTGGAAGGAAAGGATTCATAAGAAAAAATTTGAAAGAAGTATTTAAGGTGTGGTAAATAGTATAAAAGCTAAAGTATCAATCCTGTAGGACTTAACATGTTCTATATACAATACTATTACCCTAACTTAGAAAAAGAGACTTAAGGACTTCACGAAGAAATAATTCTCCGAAGGTCTGGAAGATATAGAGGTAAACATCAATGTTAATAGGTCCACATTCCACAAATTTTCTCTCCATTATCCATTTCTTCCTTGTGTAGAGACCATAAGATGGATAGTGCAACACATTGACTCTCAAAGAATGATCTTCATAAGTGCAAAGGTAGGAGTGATTTCCACATATTAGCGTCATGAACTTCATATGTACTATTAGCTCCGAAGTCCTGAAGGATATCTGAATACAATATTCTATGTTGGCTTTGAGAAATCCAAGAAGGATATTCTTAGAAAAAATTGGCAAGAGCCAAGAAAATTTTTCCAAAAGCCTAATGGTATTTACAGAACCAGGGCATTGAGGAAAGTGTACCAATACTTAATGGATATGTGTGGAAAAATTTATGCGTCTCAAAACATACAATTTTTTGAGGAAATATGGGTCGATACGATACACCCATCTGCCACTAAGGGAACCATTTTAAACTAGCCTAACCTAATAGCTCAAAAATTTTAGAAATGTGTTTCAAAAGTGAAGAAAATATCCCAAAGTGAGCAACCATTATTATATATGTTCTCATGTTTTTTATATTGTATATTTAATAAAGTTGAGTTCCCATGGTTAGGATAGTAGTCGACTTATGCTAAATATATACCTCTATTTTACATATACTACAACATACAATGGGATACAAGTTATAGGGAATGTATATGAGAGTAACCAAGTTCTTGATCTTAGTATTTTATCAGTTGTTGTTTGCAATAGAGGCACCCTGCATGATAGATAAGGACAAGAAATCCATATTAGATGCCAGAGACTTGATTGCATCAGCCCAGGGAACATTCATCACAGTATTTGGAGCATATAAAGTGTTGAGAAATATATGGGAGGAAAGTTTAGGTGATTTATTTTCTTGATGATAACTTCTTGTGGTGTATTTTTACTTCACTTAATTAGATTCTTCTTTCACTTGTTATTATTAGTTTTTTCTTCATAAAATATTCATCAAACCATAAAGAGAAATAAGAAAAAGGAAAAAATATATCTAGGCAATCAATGAGGGCCAAAACCTCCCCAACTGAGAGGAAAACCCATTATGATTCTTCTCATATTATAAAACTTCAATTGACAATTTCCAAGACCTATGAACCTAGACCAAAACCCCTCCAAGACCAACTTTATGCCATTCGTTCATGAGATTTTATTTCATAAAGAAAGCTTTAGTCGAACATCCTTCCAATAGTAGGATTTTCTTCTTCTATCTCTTTCTGACCCCTGCAACTTCTCACTGCAGAAAACTTAGTTTCTACACATGTGGGAGAGGGATGGATATTTTTCCCTTTTCTCTTCTTCAATTGGATAGAGGCTCCTTCATCTGCAGTTCGACTTGCAATACTACTTTTCTTTTCACTTGATTCAGGCCTCCTTAATCTACTAAAATAAATTGGATTTTGCTTCAATAAATAATACCCTATATTTTTTGCATGTGTGAGTAACGTCAGCCTAAACACAAACTTCAAAATTTCATATTCCTCTTATAAATTTTTTCTCTCCCTTTATTGGTTTTTAGGTCACCTTTCATTCTCTTGATCAAACTTTTGTTGCTTGACTGAATATCTTCTTGAGTGAGGTTAATTCCTCCTTTATATAGGTGTCCTAACATCCCTAGTAGGCCAAAATGTCCTCTTAGGTAGGACAACCAACTATTTTGAAGGTTGAATTGGAGCTTTCATATTTAATTGGTATTGGAGGGTCATTTGACTCTATTTTGACTTAAATAATTTTTCTTTGCAAAATGGAATATGCCCAAGAATGGGCTTTCATGCATGGGAATGAGTTTCTTGACTTGTAGACTCAATGACAAGCCCTAGAATCTCCTAATGGGAGATTGACCTAAAAAATTCTTTAGCATGAAACCCATGCCTCAAGAACAACAATAATAAATCCATTTTTTTTCATTACATCAAATACATAAAATCATGGTTACATGTTTCATTATGAAGACTGAACCTAGTTACATATTTCAATTCTCCCTCTTAACCAGGGAGGTATTCATAATACAGAAAAGGTACTTGGACATTGAAAATCTAAAGAATTCTCATAAGAATGTCAAATTGGTAACCCACTTGTTTAACATCAAGCCAACCAACACTGTCACATAGCAAGGCCCTCACTAACAACTCTATCTCTCCACAAGATTAGAGCACAATGTTGGCGATACCAATGATTTATAGAAACCAGCATCATTGTCTCTCAAGGACCATACGCCATCGAGGTGTTCATAGGGTATGTCTTCCTAAGACTACTTTTATATTGGATTTTAATTACGTGATAACATACCCTTCGTTCTATGTTGGGAACTCTAACAGAGCAAGAAGCATATAAATTTACAGTCCTAATGCTCAAACTAGTAAAATGGAAAGAAGGGGTAGTACTCGTAAGTCCTACGTTTGAAGGAGATTCGACATATTTCAAACCCTTTGCTTCTCCTAGTGCTCCAAAACCTGCAACTCACTGAAGAAAAGTACATATACTAGTAATAACTAAAAGCATGTTTAAGATGCTACTGTTAGATCATATAAGAATATAAGCATAAAAAAATGAAATAATTCATACTAGGATCATAACATGTATAAATCATTAAGATCATGAACATCAAGAATATCACATAGCTTATTTATTGATGAATGCACAGAAGTTTGGAGGAATACCACTTGATTCAGCCATGGCTTCAAGAAAATTGTCCTTCAGATCCGTCCAACCTTGGCCTCAACAATCTCCTTCCAAAATAATACACATGGATGTCATATAAGAGGAATTAACATCTATGTGAGGGAAACAAGGGTTTCCAAAATCTCAGATTACAGGAGCAATAGGGATAAATTAGACTTGATAAGGGACTAAATGGATATAATATCAATACCTATCTCTCTCTATTGTGAAACCAGCTCCAAAAAGAGAAGAAAAGAGATATCAATGCCTTAGAAATAAGCCACTTCGAGGGGACAACCTCCAATACATTACATGAATGAAAATTTATTGGATGATTCAAATTACAAAACCTCCTTTCTATATATAGGAGTCCATGGGGCCACAATGTAATCCTAGCTGACCTAACAATAATAATTTAAGGGCACAATAATAACAATATGGGGGTTACAAGGGCACAATAATAATAATAAGGGGGTTACACTAACAACAATAAGGGACTATACTAGTAATATCGAGACCTAACATGCCCCTCTCCTTCAAAAAAGTGTTGTCCTCAATGCTTGAGTAGCTATGGGTGCTTCTGTATAAAATTCTCATCCTCCCATGTAGAATCTTCAGTGGGTAAGTTCTTCCACTTGATGAGATACTCTGACATTGATCAATTCCGTAGCTGTCGAGTTCTTGTTTTCATGACCGCTTCAGGTTCCAATATGATTTTTCCTTCCTCATTAAGTTCTGGAAATATTGATTGAACTAGAAGATTTTCACCTATAACTTTCTTTAAGAATGAAACATGGAAAATTGGATGCACTCGTGAAGAAGCAGGAAGATCCAATTTGTATGCCATAGTACCAATCTTTTGCAACACCTTGTAAGGAGCATAGTAATTTGGTGATAATTTATTATCCTTCTTAGCTTGCTTGAGGGACATTTGTTCGTATGGTTGTAGCCGTAAAAATACCCAGTCTCCTACATCAAAACTTATCTCGCTATGATGTTGATCTGCCTCTTGTTTCATTCGATTTTGTGCCAAATTCAAGTTGTCCTTTAAGAGTTGGAGAACTTCTTGTTGATGCTCAATGTGATCTTCCACTGCTTGAACCTTCAAATTTTATCTTAAATATGATGTGATGGATGGTGGATGATATCCACAAAGTGCCATAAATGGGGCCATTTTTTCTGCAGTATGGAAGGAAGTGTTATACCACCATTTATCTAGAGGAAACCACTTGACCCATTGCGTTTTTTATCATACACAAAAAAAACGAAGATATCCTTCCAAAAATTTATTTACTATCTCAATTTGACCATCGGATTGAGGATGATAAGATGAGATATGAGCTAATTGAGTACCTAAACAAGAAAATAACTCCGTCAAAAAATTTCCAGTAAAAATGGGATCTCTGTCGCTCACAATAACCCTTGGGTTTCCATGTAGCTTTTGAATTGTGTGCATAAATGTAGTAGGAACTGTACTTTGCTTAAATGGATGAGATAATACACAAAAGTGTGCATACTTGGTAATTCTATCAACTACCACTATGATGACACTCTTTCCTTCGGACTTAGGTAAACCTATGATAAAATCTATTGAAATCTCCTCCCAACGTTGAGTTGTGATGGATAAAGTTTGTAGAAGACCTGAGGTATTAATTGTCTCAACTTTGTTCTGCTGGAAAACCAATCATTCCACCACCAAATTTTCAATATTAGATTTAAGGCCATCCAAAAAAAAATATTTCTTCACCCCGTGGTATGTTTTTAAAAATCTTGAGTGTCCACCTAAAGGAGAAGTGTGCAATTCCAGAAGAATATTTTTTTTAGTTGGGAATTCTTACAAAGATATAAGCGATCTTTGTACCATAAGGAATCATTTTTCCAACTAAATGTATCAGATGTACTAGGATCTTGCTGTAACTTTTGAATGAGTATCCATACATCTTTTTCCTTCTTCCATTCATCTCTTTCTTCAGTTATCCAATCTGGTTGGATAATAAAAATGGCACAAAGCAATGCTTCCACCTCTTCATTCTTTCTTGAGAGTGCATCTGCAACAACATTCAGCTTTTCTTTTTTGTAGATTATTTCAAAGTCGTAACCCAACATCTTTGTGACCCATTTTTGCTGTTCTTCTGACGATAGTCTTTGTTCCAAAAAGTGTTTAAGACTATCATGATCAGTTTTTACCTCGAAGTGTCTTCCCATTAGGTAAGTTCGCCATTTCTTTAGTGCATGTAGTATTGCTAACATTTCCTTCTCATAAATACGTTTCTGTAAATACTTTCCTATGATTGGACGACTTTCAAAAGCAATGGGTCTTCCTTCTTGTGTTAAAATAACACCAATTCCATTTCCTGAGGCATCACATTCCACAATAAAGGTTTTTGTGAAGTCCAGCGTAGCTAATACTAGTGCTAGGCACATTGCGTCTTTAAGTTGTTCAAAGGCCTTAGTTGCTTCAGGAGTACATGAAAATGCATATTTATTAAATAATGTTGTTAGAGGTGCTACTATTCTCCCATAATTCTTAACAAATTTTTTATAATACCCTATTAACCTGAGAAATCCTCACAACTGCTTTATGGTTGTGGGGACTTTCCATTCCTTAATGGCTTTAATTTTTTTAGGGTCTACCTTAACACCCTCGTGAGATAGAATATGACCCATATATTCCACCTCTTGTACTCCAAAGAAAGATTTGGATGTTTTTGCATATAATTGTTTCTTCTACAATATTTTGAGCACCCTGTCAACATGTTGAACATCATCCTTCCAAGACCTGCTTTAGATTAGCATATCATCAAAAAATACTACCACAAATTTTATAAGGAAGGGTTTGAAAATGGAATTCATCAACCCTTGAAATGTAGAAGATGCATTGGTCAGGCCAAAATGCATGACCAAAAGTTCATAATGACCCTCATGAGTTTGAAATGTTGTTTTCGGAATATCTTCAGTCTTCATTCTAATTTGATGATACCCTGAACGAAGATCCAATTTGGTAAAATAAATTGTTTTGTGTAATTCATCCAATAATTCATCAATCATAGGAATGGAAAATTTATCCTTAATGGTGAGGTTATTGAGATCCCTATAATCCAGACACATGCGCCATGATCCATCCTTCTTGTGTACCAATACTACAAGAGTAGAGAAAGAACTTTGACTAGGTTGAATTATACTTGCCTCTAACATTCCTGCAATCACACGTTCAATTTCACTCTTTTGGACATAAGGATATCTATAAGGCCTGATGTTTGGAGGAACACTTCCTGGAATCAAATGAATAGCATGATCATGATCATGAATAGGTGGGAGTCCTTTTGGATTTTCAAAAACCTTGGAATGATTTTCCAAGACTTTTTGGAGATCTACAGAAATATATGATTTTGATGTTGGAACTTCTATTGAGCATAGTTGTACAATTATGCCTTTTTATTATTTCTTTAGAAGCTTTGTCATGGCATTAGAGCTTATTATCTTTACCGGCTTCCCTGCAATACCCCGTAATTCAACTTCCTTTCCTTCTGAAAAAAAATTCAAGAAAACTTCTTGAAAATTAAAAGCTATCGTCCCCAAAGATTGTAACCATTGTACTCCTAGTACAACATCAGCACCTCCCATAGGAATGGAAAGCATTGGACTATTCCATACATATTCCCCCATGTTTAGCTTGATATTATGGAATTTTCGAGAGCAATTTATATTTCCTCCATTTACAACCATCACTTGACATTCTGGTGCTGGCTATAGGAAACAATTCAATTCCTTGGCTACCTTACAATGAATAAAATTATGGGTACTACCTGAATTAACCAACACTGTTAACTTTTTATTATTGATATGTCCTTCTACCTTGAGAGTTTGAGGAGTGGTAATTCCTACCAATGCATTACACGATATGATCGGACTCATTTCTTACTCTTCACAATCTATGTAAAATAATTTATTCTCAGCACACTTATGACCTTTAGTGTATTTTCTATCACAACTGTAGCAAATCCCTTTTGCTCTTTTTTCTTCCAATTGTTGTAGGTTGTGGAAATATAGGAGTAGCAACACTTCCATCTTTATAGAAGTGAGTGGTAGGCTTCCTTGTCACCATAATTTTACATTCAATTTTTCTTGCCAACTTGAATGCCTTCTCTAATGAATCAGGTTCCAAAACGCGAACTTCATGTTGGTTGTTATCCTTTGAAGTACATATGAAGAGATCAATTGTGTGTTCCTCTGGAATATCAGTTACCCTTATATTCAATTTTTGGAAGTCCTCAATGTGCTCCCCCACTAAACCCTTTTGTTTCAGATTTATCAATTGGCTAAAGAAGGTGTTTCCCTTTGTATCCTCATAATGTGCTATCATTTCCTCCATAAAAATTGACCAAGTGACAATTTTTTTATGGGAGAAAAGCCATCAATACCATACAAAAAAAAAAAAAAAAAAAAAAAAAAAAAAAAAAAAAAAAAATGTATTTTGTTCTAAATGTAAAGGTAAATGCGCATCTTGTGTGTGTTTTGCACATTATGGAGATCAAAATATTGCTCCATCTGTAGTATCCATGTTATAGGATCCTTTCCATCAAACTTCCTCATATCCATTTTTGGAATATGGTGGTTCTTCCCGCCAACATTAGATTTTATGAAATAATGATTAACATTTATTTTGTACTGATCATGAGTTTCCTCTACTATATTTTCACCATTAGGAAACATTTCTTGTATCAACTTTTGCAAACCTTCCATGTCTACTTTTAGATCATTCTTCATGTTTTCGATTTTATCATCGATCTTAGCTTCCATGTCATCCATCTTAGATTCCATGCCAACTTCCATGCCATCTATCTTAGATTCCATGCCATTCTTCAAACCATCCATCTTATATTCCATGCCTTTCTTCAAACCATCCATCTTAGTTTCCACGCCTTTCTTCAAAACTTCCATGTCATTTTTTTTTTCTCTTTGCGAGAGCCAAATTTGTTGCACTTGCTCTTGTAAGTTTGATATGTCATGTTGGCATTCTTCGTCTTCATGAGTCATAGTAGAGCTTTATAAAGGCTTAATGGGTGTTGAATTCTTTTTAGGGGCCATTTTAGAATCCAATACTGATATATATTCTACAATATTTCCTTGAAATCAATTCAACTTGATTCTTCAAACAAGACTTATGCAATTCGGAAAACAAAATACACACACTTTACTTGATTTTGAGGAGTTTGATATTGAAATTGAATTATCTCTATAATTACGGATCCTCAATATCTGAAATTCAGCCCTATAGTATCCCTCTGAAGAATCTTTCAAATGCCACAGGTATGATCTAATTTGGATTCTTCAAGGCCAATTTATGTCCAATCTCCCACAATGACCCAATTTTGGACTACTTCAGTAGAGTGAAATTGTACGACTTTCCACATGTCACGGTTTCCTCCTTTGTCTCTGAAATTGATAGACCAAAAAATATATTCTGTGTACTCATGGCCACTTTTTACAGCATTCCAATCTGATGCTCAGAGAGACAGCTATGAAGCTTTTCCCATGATCACCTCTTTCAGATGAAATTCAGAAGCCTCAAAAAGCCCTAACTTCCACAGATCATATCTTCGAAAATATTGCAAACCTATATCTGAAATTTTGCGGCGATGTTCCACAGGCTTTCAACTTCGCACTTTAAAAATTTCAGCTTCTGAACCATAGTAGAAACAAATTTATTACGAAATACCATGATGACCTATTTACGTTAAATTTAGGATCCTGCAAAATGACCTAAATTGCACAGATCATATCTCTGAAAATATTGCGAACCAAGCTCTGAAATTTTGCAACAATGTTCATCAGGATTTTGGCTTCGCACTCTAAAAATTTTGGATTTTGAACCTTTGTAGAAAAAATTTTTAGCGAAAATTCCACGATGACCTGTTTGGAGCAGGGAAACCCTAGAATATCAAAGCTCTGATACCAAATGTTGTCAATGGGGACCTTCTTAACTAGCACGAGCAAAGGACCATATAGATGATGTGATAGAACATAAGTCTGACAGACCATGGATGGCTGACTAAAGAAATGAGTCAAGAGACACTGCAGAAAGGCTGACTCAAGTTTACTTCCCTTGAAAAAAAGCATGACTGAAATGTGAGTATATGGCAGCATATGATAACTTTATATAAGTTTGTCATGCAAGAGGCAAAAAAACCCTCCATATGATTGGAAGAGATAAGAAATCGGGGGAGTACTAACTCAATAACAATATTATGGCTCTCCTAAGTCAAACTAAAGCCCATCCCAATGGAGAAAATAATTTTATATTGAGTGCTTTATTCAAGGGAGACACAATTGACTCTAGCTTCCATTAATTATAGAAGTAATGTCTCGTTCCTGCTTTTTTTTGAAATATATATATTTTTGTATTTTTCATATAAAAATCATAAAAAATAATAAAATAATGGGTATAGTACAATAGAAAGAACAAGCATCAGGGTAGATATGCCCTAGTTCCTGGGATTGGAACATTCCTTTTCTCAATGCAAGGTGGAAAAACTGGTAAATGACACTCAAAGGAATTTTCTCTCCATGAGAAAAAGGTGTCAAGTGGTAGATGCTAAGGGATTGTAGGGTTGATTTTGTAGAAATACATGGTCAAAAAGGGGCTTATACACCAGTCCAGGTTAAGTTGGCTTGAGGCCAAAGTATATAAATAGTCAACATGAAATGCAACAAAATAACTCAGCAATAGACTCTAGGCTATAAAGCCACAAAGATAGAAAATAATAAGGAGAATGAAGCTTCATCACAAAGGTCATGGTAGGACTAAAGAGGAATCTCGATCTTTCACAATTTTTTTAGCATGGGAAACATATGCTAGCGAGGATCCAAATAGGAAGCCTGTGTAAACGATGGCTCTACCATCATGTCATGCTTTTATAAGTCAGTGATTGAAAATGGTTTTAATAATCATAACATGATGGTATCTACCCTATGGTAGCATATCACAGTATGGAGGCTAGAATGTAGAATGAAACAAAAAAGTGGTTTTTCCTAACCTCTATGCCAGTGCTGAAAACGATGCCTGCTATGACGCGTCAATTTTCATGGAATAAAAGTGGTAAAAAAATTTCTCAAAGTCTTCAATTTATCCTGAAAAACAACCTATCCCAACATTTGAAGCCAAAAAGGTCATAAAGTTTTAAAAATTCTAAAAATAGACATAAACTTTATCACAGGGGTTTTTTGAAATTTTTCAAATTTCAATAACATTTTTGACTTCCAATTATCATTTTTTTTTTCAACATTTAGAGAAGAGAGCTCTGGATAAAAAAATTAACAACCTCAATCAACCCAATTTCTCAATCAGATCATCATGAATCTTCCAGGTAATCCTCTCAATAACTTTCTCAGTGATTTTTTTATCATTTCAAGTTATTTCCATGTGATTTGACCGTAGAAATTTCATTTTTAAATTTAACCTCTATGTATACACGATTTTAATATATTGAAGTCATGTGTGCACGTGGATGTGTATGAAGATAACCTGCGTATGCAGAACGCAAATTTTTGAAACACGGTCTTACTGAAATGAAAAGTATTTAATGATACAAGATGTATATCAGCTAGAGGGAAAGGGAACAAAGTGCAATTTACAATGAATTTATGGAGGATCCATTGGTACTAGATTCCCTTAGAGGATGTGGCTTATTGAAATTCTTCAAAATGCTGAATATGAAAGCAAATACAAGGTTTCTCGAAATTATTGTAAATTGTTGGGATCAAGAATATGATTCTTTTATGATTGAGTATATTCCCCCATGGATTGAGGTAGAGTATATATATTTCATCACTAGAATCACCCAAAGAGGAGAGAAATTTAATTTTCAAGGGAAGGCCCCAGGAGGTGTCAATGTGAATGACTACATTCTCCTTTATTGTTCAGCAGATACCCAGAAGGTAGGAACACAGGTCCTAATTAGAGATGTAGAGGGACCACATATGAGAATTATCCTTTTCACAATTTTGAGGGTAACTAGATCAACATCTTCGGATCAAGCATCACATGCTACAATGTGTTTAGCGACAAATTTCATAACCACATTATATGACTGGTGCATAACTCTACTGACCAATCTCAAAAAATAAATTAACTTCTATTCATAAGAACAAGACCAAACACTTTGGATATTCTACAATAATTTGAACTTTTTTTTGAGATATTACTAGGTCTTCGACGCGACATGATTTCTACCATTAGCAGCTAAAGAGATCTCCACATAGCAAGGTGGGCTAACTTGATGAAAATACTAGGGAGTGGTGAGGTCCCTAGAACTACCTTTAATGACGAGTTTTTCCTTTCATGGGGATAACAAGCCATAGCCATTAAGGACTAACCATATGTAGGCATTGACTTCACATCAGATCTAGATATCCCACTTCCACCTAGTGCTACATGGGGAGCCATTAGTAAGATTTTTTTTAAGATTTTGATATAATTTGATTTTTTGGATTTTCAAAAGTATGACATGAATTTTTTTTTTACGAGACAAAATTATTAAAAATTTGTTAATAATGACACAAATGTGGGACCGGTAAGACGTGAGAGTCTGCCTAGGCATAGGCGCTGCAGAAGAGATGCATAAAATTCCACTGTTGATACTGAGAGAGTCATTCATGTTGTACAGAGGAACCTGAAGGGTTTAACTTGCCAAGTGCCTATGGTGGTAGTGGAGGGTCTAAAATATGCTATGTAAAGGTGTGTGGTCGATGTACCATGGGTCTGGGTGCAAATTTTCCAACCTGTGGCAACTTCCATAGTATTTTTCTAAGATCCATATCCAGGGAAGTTCCCTCAGACATAGATTAAGAATGAATTGATCTTTTTTTTTTATAGACATGATCAGGCTTAAGCCCTAATTTCTTACAACATTTTGGTCCCAATTTGGTCTAATATTTTGAATAGATGACTCATATCTATATAGAGACAGTTCATGATGTGACAATCATATATAAAATTGATAATTGATTTTTTATTTATTTTTAATGTGATGAATTATTTATATGCTGATCTAATGCTTGATTAGTGATTGAATTAGAAAAAGAGTTTTCTGATCATGGAATATGAGTAAATGTAATAAAATTAAATGATATATGTAATAAAGTCACTCTAAAAAATTTACGATATAAATAAGGATCTATGACACGATAGATGTTCTTTAATTGAGATACCACCATTTGTAAATCCAAATATACCACTAATCAACCAACACCAAGAGATATCGCTTCAGATTATACATTAACAAGAACAGTATATTTGGCAACACTATTCGAAGAAGGACTGATAAATATGCCCTTTGAGACTAATAACTAATCGAACGAGAAGTAAGTTATCTAAGCCGTGGAAGCCAAATTCTGGGTCTGTCGACTAGAACCATTGGAAAATGTTAGATAGATCATATCATCCATCGATACCTTGCAAGGCAAATAAAAAAAAATGATGTCAAAATGAAACCTATAAACAGGTATGCACAAAATATAAAATACGTATAGTGCCAAAGTAAATTCCAAGCACAAGCCTAGGGATAATACCTTTAAATATAGAGCCCATTTCTGGGATCTTCGACCTTGTTTCCATTAAAATCAACCAATTCATAAGATCCATTTTTTAAGACTCTTTTAAAGATGAAAGGATCGTACAACATGGACTTAAAATTACCTTCTCCCAAGGCATCCTTATCTTGGTCATAGGCTAGGACAAGGTTTCCTTAAGAGAAAACCCAAGGGTGAACAATCTCATCATGCTAACCTTCACCCTCTTCTTATAAGCTTTGTTAATCGTGGTTGTGTTTCGACATTTCTCATAAAGACGTTCCAAATAAATGAGGCATTATTCAAGAGTGGTAGTGTCTGGAAGAAGTTCAACAACTAGCTTAATAGAAGGAATTTCACATTCCACAGGGAAGATTGATTCCAACTAGTAAAGTAGTTGGAAATGAGTGAAACGAGTTGCAGTCTTAGCTGACATTGAGTATGCCCAAAGTGTAAGATACAACATGATGTGCCAATTGGATCGAGATTTATTAATTTTCCTTTATAGGATAATATTCAAGGATCTATTCACGGCTTCCACTTGCCCATTGGCTTCAGGATAATAAGGATATGGATGCTCTTGTTGAAAACTTAACTTGAGAGCCAAATCAGCCATCATGGGGTTCTGAAAATGACTTCCATGGTCAGTGAAAATCTCCTTAGGAATACCAAAAAGAGAAATGACTTGGCTGAAAGGAAATAGGGTTGTTGTTTGACCATCGTTCACAAAGGTTGGCATAGCCTTCGCCCACTTAGTGAAGTAGTCCACTGCTACAATGATATACTTATGACCCTTTCCCAAAGGTGGGTTACAAGTTGTAAAAACGATTCCCCACTTGGTGAACGGACCGAAGTTAATAAAATGAAAGAGCAGAGTTGGATGAGCGTGAATCTTCCAGGTATAGACTTGACAAGGATGTCATACCTTGACCGCTTCAACACAATCTTTGAATATTGAAGACCAAAATAGCCAGCACACAATTTTTTTAGGGTTGTAGAAAGCCCTGATAAATGACCACCACAAGCTCCATTGTGGCAATCATTCAACACTAACTCAGCTTCTTCTATGGTTAAGCAATTTCTAAGGATTGAATCAACCCCATGAAGATATAAAGTGTCAACAATGATAACATAAATTTTAGCCAAATGGCGTAATTTTATTCGCTTATCCTTTGAAAAGTTGAGGGGATCCCCATACCCAATATCTTGTGAAGAAATGAGGAAAACATGCTCACTAGGGAATGATTGCTCGTAAGCTATTTATTCTTCACAAGGCAACTTCGAGATTAATTCCGTGAATATTAAATATTTCTTTGATTTAGCAAACAAGAAATCAAGATCAAACTCTTGTAGAATACTGATCCATTTATTATATTTTCCCCCAATCACTTTCCTACTGAGAACAAACTAAAATGGATTGAGAGCTACCAAAACAAAAGTTTCGTGAAGTAGAATGTAATGTCTAATTCATTGGACAACATGAACAACTTCCAAACATATTTTCTGAAGAGGAGAATATCGTAATTCAGGACTAACCAAGGCTTGACTTAGGTAATAAATGACATTCTCACAGAGAGCATCATATTCCTGAACTAGGACCATACCTATGGTTGATTCTGCCGCAGCAAGATACAAGAGGAAATCCCTGCTATAATCAGGTGGAATCAGTAAAGGAGTAGAGGTTAATGCTTTTTTCAAAGCATCAAATGAGCACTCAGTGAAGTTGTCCCACAGAAATGGAATTCGTTTTTTCATCAATCTCATAAATCCCTTCGTAATGTCAGCGTAATTGACGATAAATATCCTCAAGAAATTAGATTTTCCTTGGAGACTTTGAAGTTGACAAATGGTAGACGGTGGAGGAAATTGAAGTATTGGCTCAAACTTGAAAGGATCTACATGAATCATTTCAGTAGAACATATGAACCCCAATAACTGAATGGATGTTACTACGAAAAAGCAATTATTCGGATTCAAACAGATTTTATAATAATGACATCTCTTGAAAATAAACCAAATATGATGGGTATGATCAATTATCTTTTGAGAACGAGTAGCTAAGTCATCCAAATAAGCTTTGATGATATGCTTGATATCATGGAAAGCATAAGACATGGCCTACTAGAAAGGTACTCCAACATTTTTAAGACCGAAAGGCATATTTTTATATGCAAAGGTACCCTAGGGGAAAATAAAAGTTTTCTTATCTTCCTCTTCAGGACAGATAGTAATTTGGTTATAACTCGAGAAACTATCCATGAAGGATAAGATCTCATTTCCCGCACATTCATTGATAATTTGATCAGTAAAGGGTGTGGTGAAATTATCTTTATAACAAGCCTTATTTAAATCTATGAAGTCTATGCATACATGGATTGTTCTATGTTTCTTATCAACTGGGACTAGATTTGAAACCCACTCAATAAAAGGAACAGAGTATATAAAACCCAACTTAAGAAACTTCTCAAACTCTGCTTTGATAGATGATGCTTCCCAAGGGTATACTGGCATAATCTTATGCCGTATAGGCTTAGCATTTTGATAATTCTTCATCTCATGTTGGACAATTGATGGATCAATTCTAGGAATTTCCTCATACAACCAAGCGAACACATCACGAATTTATTTGAAAATATCGGTATATATTTGAACTTATTCAAGGGAAAACTCGGCTCTAAAGAAAACATTTTGTATTATATTGGGATCCTTATAAATGTTCACAGGAATAGTTTTCAAAATGATAGAAATATTACCTTCGGAAAAAATCTATTCTGGAGCTGAAGGATTTAGAATTGTGTGAACATCGAAATGATAGACATATTACCTTTGGAAAAAATATGTTCTGGAGCCAAAGGATTTATAATTGTGTTAACATTACTAGTTTATGGAAGGCTATACAAACTTGAATCTAATTCACCCAAGTCTGGGATAAATGATGACCGATCATGAAAATCATCCCACAGTCTTTCGACGCCTGCCATTGCTTCTAGGATTTCCACCTCATATGGTAAAAAGTATCAAGGTTGTCCAAACAAGAAGCTATGTTAAGAGATGAATTTGGAGCCCCATCTCCATCCAAATCCTCTCGTGAAAGAGGAATTTGATCAAAATATGTAGTCTTAATAATAAATTGATAAGAAATTTCGGCTACAGACATAAGAGATGTCATTCCATCCACATACCCTTCTTCTACTGTGGTCATAGAATATGGTAAGGGCCAAGGATCCAAAAAATTATGATTTTGGAAGAAGTATCTTATATAATAAGCCTTGGATGATGCAATAAAATATATCTAAGCAATAGGAGACGAAAGGTCAAATGTACCCATCAATGAGGAATACATATTGACTCATATATAGTCAATGGACTACTTGGCATTATTCACCAAGGGAATAATATAATCATAAGGTGCAATGGAGTATTTCAGAGAATAATCCATCTGATCAATAATAACCATTCTCCCTTCATAGTGAAAGCATAGGATGTGAAATAATGATGATCAAATGGCATCCATTTCATAAATGCAATTACATCCCAATAGAATGTTATATTCCAAATTAGCATCAACTATTTCTACCTCGTATTGAACACCTTGCCCCCAACACAAATGGCCAAGGCTGGAACATTGCCATGTGGCCTGTGAGAATGACCATCAAATGTAATCAAGAGAGTAGGACAAGGAAGAGCTTGAGGAGATCCAATCACTGTCCAACATGAAATAGACATGACACATGTGAAAGCTCATTCATCAACTATAATTCAACAAATGTTCATCTTTACATATGTAGATTTAATTTGAAAATTCATATGATGATGAAGTCTATTCTTAATATTTGACATCTCAAATGTATTCATAAGAGAGTCTTTTGTGTCTACCGCCCCGATTGGAGTGAGAAGCGCATTCCTTTATGTTGGGCACAACTGGATTACCTCTAACGTAGACATGGAACAATGAATCTGAACAAGATCTTCTACAATGGAGTAGTTCTGGGCTGCCTTGGCATTAGGTTTAATCGCTGAACATTTAGGAGAGCCTTTTGGCATCCAAGTTATAGGCTCAATTGGGGGCCTCTTAATATGGAGTGGCTCTGAATCATCAGGAGTGTCCTTAGCCTTAGAGGATTCTCATTCACTATAATCACATGACCTTGTTGCAACATCAACATGAGAACTCATCATGTATACATTTGATGTGTTTTCGCCTTCCTATTTGCCCCTTGTGGGAGCTCCAGTGTACACATTCACGCCATCAAGAATTTTTTGCCCTTGGAAAATAGGGTTAGTGAGGATAGCCTAGCAGCTAGAAGAACCCTGATGAGCTAACAATCACTAAGAATCCTAAACCTTAAGGAAAATATGAGTTAGATGGTATCCAATGCACAATTTTCAAGGAAGCTTAACTCTCTTTTTCGACTCTTTTTTACCCTCCCAAACATTATTACTGGGTTTTTTTACATTGTCCCTCCCATCCTTATCATTTCTCTTATTACATCCTTTCTTCTTCCCATCATATTGTTAGCTTTCGTTGGGGTTAGATGATTGGAAAGAATTAATAGTTGATGGTTGGGAAGGCATAGACACTAACGAGGATGCCTGAATCGAAGAAGCGATTTGTGAGGAAAATTGTTGCAATTGATTTAAGAGGTTAGCTATATTGTTATCGATCAACCCGAATAGCCCATCGGCCTAGGGACCTGACTTAGGTTTGGCTAAATATATCTTGGATCAAGGAGAATCCACAAAATCTTATTAAGAATCCCAGACTTATAATATATAATTTCCAATTGTCTAGCTCTAAATATAACATTCTCTTTGGTAAATACACAAAAAAGTGATACATATGGGTGTACATATTTTAATAACCATTCCAGAAGTAATTCATTGGGAATATAGGCTTTAATGAGCCTCTTCCTTCTTCATCGTTACTTAATATGGTCAGAAATATGAGTTTCCTTATCTTGTTGTAAGTTGGCCAATAGCTTAGTTCCAACATCATACCAAATGAGAAACTGAAAATCATTCAATAAAATAGTATCCAATTCTCCAAATGAAGCAAAGGTATTTGCATTAAGCTTGCAACGTTTCTAGTCAAGGTGCATTGAAACAAACTTAACCTAATTGAATCATCAATAAGGGAGTAATATGAGCACCATAATTGGAAAGTTGTTACATGGGCAGCTAGATCCTCTCTAGTATTCCCTTTAAATTTTGGAATGTCAGATGGATGCTAGATAGAAACTAGAGGCCAAGCTGGGCTATAAATAATTTGATCGTTCGTCAATTTTGAAAGTTTTGAAGAATTTAGAGTTGTCTAAAACGGTAAGAAGGAAGGACCTTGAGAATTACACCCACCATGAGAGGGATTCCCAAAATTTTGAAAAGAATAACTTGGATTTTGTAAGGCACCAGGTTTCTATGGATTGTTCGTAGAAGACACTGAACTGTATGTAAAACATTTTGGTCCCGAGAAATTTAGCATAGGAACTCCTCTTTCCGAAGGGTTACCATAACAAGGAATGTTTCCCCCAATCGAAGTATTAAAAGGAGAGGAGAGCCCTTTCTAAGGGCTCCATTCATTGGCAAAGGGAGAAAAACCCCGAGAGGTTCCTATGGAGAGAGGCATGTTCCCATGTTTACTAGACACAAACTAATTCCCAGTTCCTAAACTACCAAAAGCAGGGTTCCAGCCTTGAAAAGGATTGAAACCTTCACCCCCTTGAAAATCATTGAAACCTTGACCTCCTTGAAAAGGGTTAAACCCTTTACCTTGAGAGGAGAAAGGAAAATAACATCAATAAGGATTAGATTGAATGATATGACCACTTCCAAAGAGAAAACCCTAAAAATATGTTGAACCACTGGCCATATAAGACATAGGTGTGGAGACAACACATGAAATGGTGAAAGGAACTGATGAAATTACACTATAAGGCATCCCAAATAAAAATGAGCCACTGTGGGAAGAAAATTCTTGGGTTCCCCCACTTGAAGATGGAATCGAGGTAGAGCCAAATATTGAAATACTAGGAGTGATAGTTGATATTGAAATTGTACCTCCTCCTTCTACAAAAATATGATTATGAAAACTAGAAGTACTCATAGTCAAAACCGTGTTCCCAGTAGTGGTCATCACAAGAAAATGAGAAGAAACAACAGGGATTTTCGGTCTATGATTCGGGGTCCCAACGTATAAGATAAATACCAGAAACATAGGAGGAATATGTGAAGAAGGAGTGATAGGAGACGTAGAAATATCTTCAACCTCAACTTCATATTCTGCTGGAAAAAGAACCCTATAAATAAGTGGATTACTCCTCTCCAATTCACATCTCACACTAGGATTAGCCTGTGAAATTATAGACCCAAGCAGAGGATCACTCTCTGATGCATTCGCTGCTACCGATTGAAAATCACCAGCAAAATTGCTCCTCTGCCTTCTAGGAGAAGGCTTGACACTTGCATCTAAGAACCCAAAAGGCTCCTTGATGAACGAATTTATCTATCAACCACTTTTAATTGTTAAGAGAACTGATAGAGACTCAAAAAATTATAAAGCGATGGAAACCTAGGAGCAAAGAGCACTCTCTAAAAATGTCCCTAAAGATGAAACCAATGAAACAACTCTCATGTATTTCTTCTCCAAGTGATTAGGACCAGACACCAAAATACAAGAAAGAAAATATATAAGGACCTTCCAAAAATATTCTGGGGTAACTATGCCCCAGACCTACTGGCGAAGGTAATAGAAGCAATTTCCTTGACCTCCAGACAAAATCCTTTACCAGTGCAAGTACCTAAGCTTCGCAAGGGCACCCTGCAAAACAACTAATGAACATGATGCAACATCTACCTCAGGTAACAAAAGTATTCCCACCCATAATCACCTATTCGATACGTAGGAATGGCAACTAAGGTCACCAGTTCATATCGATAGTTGAGCGAAACAGTCTTTACTCGGATCAGACAAGTAAGAGAGGTGGTATCTCTCTTTCGTGCTTTCACTTGCCCTCGTGCTTGACTACATTTTTAGGAGATATTTCCTAGTTAAATTAACAACACTGGGTTTCACTCTTTTAATCGACTTCTAAGTTTAAATTCAAAGTGGCCTTGGAGAGTAACACTCCACACACCTATTCCAAGGCCTTAATGACCTAGACTAGTTGATGTATTTACTGAAAAATCAAAAAATTCAGGTTCATTTTAGTTTTGATCACTTGATTTTAAAATTTTTTCTTTAATTCAGGGGTGTGATGTAGGTACAAGTTATGTTGTTATGGAAGCAAGTAGAAATAAATAGAAACATGTGTACGTGCAAAAATGCAACTTTTTCTTCAATGAAAATAGACTTTTACAAAGTCAAGTATGAAAAAACTAATGAAAGAAAAAAAAATTCTTTTGTTTTTTCAAAATACATGCTCACACAGTCAAAATCCACAAAAAAAACTAAAAATTCTTATAGTGAATTTATTCCAATGCAAACTACAAATGCCTAATGCAAGATTCTAGGATTACTCTAAAAAACAAGAGAATGTGTTTCCCAATAAAGAGGTCAAAAACCTGATACAAGAGAGACAAATTAAACAAGGAATTATCCCAACAAAGAGGCCAAAAAATTGACACAAAGAGGGAAAAATTCTAATAATAAATTCTCCCAAAAAATAGGTCAAAAATGTGACACAAGAAAGGGAAAATTGAAACAACAATGTTTCCCAAAATCAATCAAATGCGACCAAATGAAAAAAATTTCACTTGCCCAAAAATTACAAGAAAGCCCTAAAAAAATAGAAAGAAAAATAAGAGGCAAAAAAAGATGTTTTTTATGTTTTTCTCCTTTTAAGGATGCAAATAATTCTTTGAGAAAGCAAAAACCTACTCAAAATTTGAAGACCGCCAAATTGAGCAAAAAAGGACTTCAGGATCCTTAAGCCATAAACATCAATTTCATGACAAGAATTAAAAATAAGAAATATTTTACACACTCAAATAAATGACCTGGTCAACAACACAAAAATTCAGCGAACAACAAAACTCCAAGAAAATCAAGAAAAATCTTCAAGATTGCCAAAAGTACTTCTCTCAAAAAGCAAAGAAAGCAAAGAAAGCCAATGAAACAAAAGAAAAATTGAAGTGGTAAGAAGGTTGGAAAAGAGAAAATTAATGCTAATTAACTATTCCTAATAATCAGAACAACCAATAACTTTAGCAAGAAGCCTCAGTCCCAAAGACAAAAACTAAAACTTCACAAAAAGGGAAAACCCTCTGTTGACTAGGTTTGTCACCCAAAAAGATAGGAAATTGAAAATTTTCAAAAAGAAACATTTTCTAAGAACATCAATGATTAAACAGAAGCAATAAAAATAAGTAAAAATGCTTTTCTTGATTCAAAATCTGAAAATTTCATTTGAAAATAGAAATATGCGGCTTGACAGTTGTTATCACTATTAAAATTTTCTAAACTTGCTTAGTTTATACTTGCTCCTAAGTCATGGTATTAGATAGGGTTTGAATCATTTTTATGTTTTATAGGGACTAAGCCATAGGTTACAAGTCCCATTTCATCACCAAATAAAGTTCATAAACCTTGCTTTACTCTTTAGAAGCCTCATACCACGTTTTGAAAACCATATTTTAAGTCATTTAAAAAAAAAATTTGAATAAGCCATGAAACCACATTTTCGTAGTGCGCTCAGTGTAAAAAAATTCTTATGCACTATGAAGATGCTGGTCCTTTCGTAGTGCAAAATCCCAAAATCACATTACCAGTGCTACAAAATTTGGCGATTCGATAATTTCTCGGTTTATGAAATCATTATGAGATTCGTTAGGGGTCATTTTTCATTAGTACTTTTCAAATTTGAAAAAGGGTTGGTTATCATTGATTTTGTCTCATGCAAAGAAAACATTGCATGCATATCTATTATTTGAAAGAGAATCTCATGATAAGAAACCAGGACTCTCCTTAAGTTTTGAAGCGAGGCCGAATTTAAATCAAGCGAGGCAGAATTTCAAATCAAGCGAGGAAGAACCCAATTGGTGTTATGTCAGCAGTTTTGATACTTTCTAATCAAGTGAGTTTGAAAATAATTCCTAGCTGAGGCGAGATTTCTAATCAAGCGAGGCTGAACGAAATTTTCAAGCGAGCCAGTTCATCCAAGAAGGAGGTTTATTACAGATTTGTTGAAGACACGGGGTTTTCAGGAGGAAGATGATAGAAGAAAAAGGAAATCACAGGTTTGGTCACTGTCTGCGAACAAAACCTGAAGGTTTACAAGCTCTCACAAGAGATAAATCTGTTGAAGAAGCCTTCAAGAAGGTAGGGTGCTGGAGGTTCTGCGAAAAGATTCAAGGAGGGCATAATCAGATTACCAAAGAGTTTGCTATTAACCTCACAAAGTCAAACACAAAGGTTGGGTTTCTCAATTTACCAATTTCTCTTGAAGTTATATCAGCAGTCACATAAATTCCAAGGGGGAAAGATAGATGGTTCAAGAATTTTAGGTTTGAAATGCAACCCTGCAAATTTTTTTTGAAACCAGAGTTTATGGATACTGATTTGAACAAAGTTGTGCCAAGAAGTTATGTCAAGGATGCATTTTCCAATCTTCTCTACAACATCCAAAGGTACTTCACCTGCGAAGGGAGATACCACAAGGTGTTCACTTACCACTTTAAAATCTTATTGCATTTCAGAAGAATAATCTCTCTAGACTTACCTTTCTTTCTATTTCGAAGTCTACCCAAGATGGCAGACAAGGTACATTTGAAAACTTAGGTATGTGAAACCTCAATATTTCATCATGATCTAGTCAAGTTAATATTTTTGCATGAGCTTCAGAAAATTAATAAAGAATGGTCTGCATTTCTCTTTTTGAGTGGAATGGGGGTTGAAGGAATAGGTGATAGCCCTCAAGTCAAAGAAACATCTCCATCAAACACTACTGAACCTGCAGAAACAAAATCAAGGATGTTTTTCAAGCTCAAGCCCAAGAAATAGGTTAAGGAATCAATGATAAACACATCACTGAATATCCAAAGGACTCCTCAATCTACACAGAAGAAGAGAACTCATGTCAAAGAGACAATTCAGGAACAATCAACTAGTAAAACAACTCAGAAGAAGTTTACTAGGAGTCAAAGGTCAAAGGAGAAGGGTAAGGTTGTGGTCATAGACGAAAAATTGGAATTAGGAGGTGACTTGAATGATATATTACAAGCTATTGACAATGAAGAGCCTCCCCTGGTTCAAGCAGATTTCATCAAACTGGATACAGGTGGAAAATCAAAGAAATTGAAAAAATCCAAAAATTTAGATTTTGAGGATGAAGTGTCAGAGTTTGTCTTTAAGCCTAGAAAACCTTTTACTAGGCAGTCTAAGAAATTGGAGCAACTAGACATGGAGATAGACGAAACAGGAGGTGAGGATGCAAATGTTTTTGAAGAACCCATAAATACATCATCTCCAATGCTTAAAAAAGATAGAAAAAAAAAAATTTAATACTCAGAGAGAAAAGAGTAGTTATGAGGAGGGTAAAGACAAACTCAGACTTGCAAACATTGAAATTGATAAATTGAAGAAGAAAGTGAGAATGCACTTTGAGAGGTTGAAAGCTCTGTGGGAGCTAGAAAAGGTTTCAAACATTGAGTCAATCAACAGTGAGGATCAATTCTAGATATGGACCGTCCCTACAATCAAGGAAGAAAAGTTCATAAGGATGATTAATACCAAACTAAGGGCTAATAATAGAAGGCTTAAAAGGCAGGTTGAAGATCTTGAAATACACCTAACAAAGCCTGAAGATCAACCACAGAAAAAATGAATGTAAACAGTAAGTGACATCTCCTAACACATTTTTGGGGTTATGTGGAAAGATTTCATTTTTGAAAGTAGTTCAGAGTTGATTTTTGTTGATTATGAGAGCGTATATATAACTGGAAGGATGGAAGTAAAGGTTTGAGACTTAAAATTTTGGAAAAAGTTGTGAAAAGATAGACACAACAGTTTTGTAGCGCGCTACAAAACTGTTGTAGGTGTCATGCACGACAGTTTCGTAGCACGCTACGAAACTGCTGTAGGATGTAGTTTGAACAATTTTGCAAGGTTTCAAAGTGTGAAAAGGCTTGTTTTTTAAACCTTGATGCTGTTGAAGAATGTATAAAGATCACAAGTGAAGATCCAATGGCAAAACATAGAAAAATGAAGGTTCCAAGTGAAGTTTTCAAAGGTAAAGTTCCATGCTACGAAAACAGCAAACAGCTTCGTAGCACAGTAATGTTAACAGTTTTGGCACTCCTTCAAAAGTCTGGTTTGGGCACAGTTGGAAGGGAAAAGTAAAATGAGTTTAATAATACATTGCCACATGTTTTTGAGCATAAGTGGGTTAGCAGATGGTTTGAAGAGACACAAATGAAGCACTATAGCTATTTTGCAGGGAGTATGTTCCTATCTTTCAGGGCATGTAAGAAGAAAATCAATACAGTCTAACAGCAAGGAGATGGACATCATCAAGGTCAAAGTTTAAGAGGAGTAGTTGTCATATAGAATATTTAATGTTTAGATAAGGTTGTTAAGTTATAATAAAGAGTTTTAATCCTAGTTGTATTAGGACTCTAGAACAGATAGTTTAACTATCAAATGTAATTAAAAGTTAGTTTTATCAGTTGATAGGTGTCAAGCTAGAAAATTCGAATTTTTCTCATGTGCTTGGAGAGAATCCAAGAATGTAATGATGAAACTATAAGAGACAAGAAGTCAAATTGCATATGGTTGGAAATTTTCATTAACAAGAATATTGTTTTGTTGTAGCAGAAAGTGTGTTTTTTTTTAATACAGATATATTGGTTTCATCACTCAGGATTCAAAAAGGGTTATTGATGTTTGATATTCTCATGGTTTTCCTTTTTCAATTACTTGTAGTGGCATGAATGTATGTTACTTATAATTCACTGAAGGTGCTATAACCTCCTTCATATGTTCCTGAACTGTGTTTATTTTCTGTCCTTCTATTCTGTTGATGCATCTAAACCCTGAAATGTCCTGACTTCCATATGAAGCCGATACTCATGTTTTGTGAAAACAAAATTGACTCCATAAGCCCAATATATGTTTGTTGATTAGTAGTACAACCAATTATCCATTTTTATCCATTTTACTCATAGAGTTAGCCATCTAATCCTTATTTGAAAATCATAAACCTATTGAGAGAGCCCTCTCAGGTTGAGGAGGCTAAGCCGCAACTAAAAGTCTCGTTTGAATAGTTACTTAGAGTCTTCTTGATCAGCAGCCTATCAAGGTCTGATTTTGAGATAACAACAGTGATCAACCTCCGTGTATACACCATTTTTCATAGGGAAAAACGCATACACATGTGTTTCTTTCAACATGAACATGTGTATACACATCTTTGTAAAATGAAAAGTGTGTATAAAATTGGAAGTAAAGAAAAAAATAAAAAGTCAAGTCTAATTCAAAAGATCATAACTTTTTCCTAGATTGATAAGGAATCAAAGAAGCTGGAAAAGTTATCAAACCAAAAAGGCAGCCTATATCCACATTGAAACAACCCAAACTAGGAATTACAAGAATGTAATCCCTAGTGGAGTTGCCAATTCTGTTATGGGATTAAGTATCCTAGGGTCTGGGTTAGGGACCCCAACATACCAAGAAGCATACAACAACAATAAGCATACAAATGTATAGTCGTAATGATCAAACTAGTAAAATGGGAAGATGGGGTGGTACCTGTAGTTCCTATGTTTGAAGGTGATCTCATAGGGTTCAAACCCTATGCCTCTTCTAGTGCTCCAAAACCTACAACTCACTCAAGAAAAGCACATATACTAGTAATAATTGAAAGCATGTTCAAGATGTTAGTGTTAGATCATATAAGAATATAAGAATAAAAACATGAAATAATTCATAATAAGATCATAACATGTATAAATAATTAATATCATGAACATCAAGAATAGGAAAAAGCTTAGTTCTTTATGAATTAAACGAAGTGTGGAGGAATATAGCCTGATTCATCCATGGCTCCAAGTGAAACCATCCTCTAGATTTGTCGAGCCAAATCCTCAAAAATCTCCTTCCAAAACCATACACATGGATTTCATATAAGAGGAATGAACATATCTGTGAGGGAAACAAGATTTTTCACAATCTAGGAGTGGAGGAGGCATGGGGATAAATCAGACTTGATCAGGGACTAAATGGATATAATATCAATACCTATCTCTATTCTCCCTTAAGGAATTCCCATGTGGTTTATTTATACCACCCCAAAATAGTTGTTTCAGTTGGGATATAGTTAAGCCACGGGCTTCTGTAGGAAGGCTTCCAGTGTAACCCATAAACCCCACCCTAAAAATAGGAAATTTTATATTTTTTCATATTTCAAATTATATACATGAGTTGGGTATAACTGGACTTGTGTGTGCACGTGCTTTTGAGAGGGAAGAGTCGGATATGGAATTCAAAACAATTTTTTTTAGATAAATTACTAAGTGAGAAGGTAAAGGGTTTCCCAAGGCCATAACTCAAAGCATGAAGTATACAAAGGTGGAAAATGTTGCTATAAAAATTTCGTGTCCTAAAATAATATCGGTACTCTATGACTAATATTATCTAGAATTCCCGACTTCATCCTCAAATAGTATCATATTTCATATACTTACCCAATCCTCCATTATTTCTTCCAATGTGAAGACAAGAATGATGTGTCTATCTCTCTCTCTCAACTACGGAGTATATGCCATTCCTATGAAGGAATGTACCTATTACTATGAAATAAATGCACCCAACCTCCCTCTCAACCATGGAATTTTCCACACATGCTCTTCACGAGAGACTTGTTTTCTAGAAATAGCTCTTTGGTGGAGATCATGGCACTAGCAGATGATAGAAGAGCTCCTCCTTTCGATGTCATGAATCTCATATTTTTCATTATGGATCCTTCAGGCCTTAGGACTTCCTCAAAGGGAATCGACCAACCATCACTTTCATTCACAAACCATGATAGTCATGCCATCCCTTATTTCATTAAAAAGTTCTTTACAAGTCTAAATATGGCTTTTCTTCATACAACTTTTCCACATCTTGTTTCCTTTAGGATCATCCATCCCACCACATGAGTACTACTTCTAGGTGATATTCAAAACTTTCTTAGTATCCATGTCTTATCCTATCCAGATATTGTTCAAAACTAAAAAAATTAATATCGAATCAAAATTACCTTTCGTGATGACCATTCATGATGACATATTCTTGTTGCAACATCAACATCGTACATACATGTTGACACATCTCCAAGATATTCATTTTCATTGGTCTCATTCATTTCCATACTTCATGAGAGTCTTCATACTTTTTCCATGGAGATGTCATGGTCAATTTTTCAAGTCACCAGATGTTGATTTCCTTTTCTACGTGACCATACTTACATCTTTCACGATCTCTTCTTTATTTCTTCACATATGTATCCCCACCAAATTCCATCATATTTCCCTCTTCATTGACAACCACCTCATATTCCATATAAGGACATATTATGTTTATTTCATCTTGTAAATTTGTGAACCATGCCTTAATGTATCCTTTGAAAGGAAGATATCCTTTTTCTTCAACCATGCTTATGAGGTAGAGAACCTACCAATGCTACCACATGGTGGCATGACTCAATGAAATACATGCATACATACCTATTTTATTCTTTGGACATATAGGGTTCCTTCAATAACTTCCTTTCCTTGAGTAAATTTCTTCAATCATGTTGTATTCCCCTATCACCATACCATCATTGTTCCAAAAAATGAATCCTATACAAGGTGGAATTCTCAGCAAGACAATTGCTTCTTCCAAGAGGTGAAACTTCCAATGAATATTCCAATAGAGGGTATTGATTATCCTCATCCTACAAATGATCCTTCCTAACTATGATGATCTATGATGACATCCATACAATATTCATTTCTTCCATAAGTACTACTTATGATTTTAATGAGGTTACCAAGAGATACTTTCTTACTGTGTAGACTTGTACCTCGACTATCTTTCAAGCTTCTTATATTGTTGTCATGAGCTCTCGCTTCAATCATTGTTATTATGATATCATCCCTAGAATGATGAATCTTATCATGATTCTCATATTGACTTCGATGGTGAAGGTATTTTCACCTCCCACTTATCCTTTCCATGTATTGGATAAACCTCAATATTGAAGATCTATCCCTTTGGATTTCCTCTCATTAGGTTCTTCCACTTCTTCAGTGATATGAGCCTCATTTATTTCTTTCCCCTCGTTGTCCCTCTTAAAAGTTGGAAAATATCTCTTGTAGTTCCCATATTCTTGGCATTCATAGCATTGGATCTTTTCCATATTCTTCTTCCTTTTTGAGGACCAAGCCTCCAAAATTTTCCTTTTCTCTCAATCATGGTATCAAATGATTGTACTTGATCCTTTGATCCTAGATCACTTTTTTCCTTCATTCTAGATTCTTCAATTTTTCATAATGACAAAATTTTATTGAATGGATTACCTTCCTTATTTCCATAGAAGCTTGATGTAATGTTGCCTCATTCCTTTTGTAGGGCATTTACCACTATGGTGGTCATTTTATTATCATACATTATTTCACTCAACTCTTGCAGTTGGTCTCTTATTTATAACACCCTCATAAGGTTGTTGGGAAAAATATTGAGGGGTGGGGGGGAGGGGGGTGAATCAATATTTTAAAGCTCGCAACAACATTTTTTTCTTTACTGATTTCTATACGTGACTTTAATTAATCCAACTAGTGTATGTACAAAAAATTCTTTAAGGAAATTTGTGTGTGCACAATGAACCTATTATTCAGATAAAACTTCAATAAATTTAATTAGACTGCTGCATCATTCATTTATCATACATTTAGTAAGCAGTAAAAATGTGTTGTAAGAAGATAATAAATCATCACACAAAAGAAACACACATGAACACAAGGATTTAAGGTGGAAACCCAATGTGGGAGAAAACCATTGTTGATGTAATATTTATCTTCAATATTTAGTATATAGAAAAATACTTACAATATTGTACTGGTATAGACTCATATTGGCATGTCGGCACCCACCTGTAGAAGGATTAAACCTTCTCTCGTTCTCTATTGGCTACTGGAAGGGAGATCCACCCACCTGATCTCATTTACTAGCCACTACTAGAAGGGAGCTTCGACCCCCTGCTCTCATTTACCAGCCACTACTGGAAGGGAGATACAAACCCCTAATCTGATCACTAGCTCCTACTGGAAAGAATATTCGATTTCCTCACTAAAGGCTCCAACCCTCATCACCACTGCGAACCATTTTTCATAAATTTTCACACTAGATCCACCAACTTCAATTCAACCAGAATTCAACACAAATTGCACGCCTATTTTCATCAGACTTTCAGACTAGACCCACTACACTCATTTAAGCCCAATACCATACATCAAACTGAAACAGATAACTGTACCAAATCATTCACTGAATCATCAATAAACCAACCAATGAATGATATTTAATCATAATCAACTAGCAACATAATCAATACTCAATAAACCCAGATCTATATGAAGACATCATTGAGAGACATCAAAAACACAAAAAAATCATCATAAATTTCCTTCAGCATTATCCAGCAAAACCCTGGATTTCATATGCGCCTTCCATAAAACATATCTGCCACTGTACGCGCTTCTTCTAAAACCAAATTGCGTATAGATATCAATATTTTTACTAAATATATACGTGCCTCTACAGAACTGAACCCGTGTGTATATACACCTTCCCTGAGTGAATCCCCCATAGAGCTATTTATCACTTTACTACACTTCATAACTGTAAACTTTGTCACATCATACCCTTCACTACAACAAACATCCACCATACCACATATCTAAACAAATCATAAACAGATCATGCAAATACATAGTCATTTCAAGTCTAGAGATCCCGATCCATCATTATATTCATGAGTGCATCATAATATCATATATATTTATTGATTATATTCCATTCCATGCATATATAATTCATATTGAAGTATTCATTAAATTCACTTACTCATGCACACATAACACTCTGATATTCACCTCCTTATATAGTTTGAGCCTTAGAAAATACCATGAGCCAAGACCAGACAAGTGTCAATGGTATTCTTGAACGGGATCAAATAGCCATTATTGCTCTCCATATTATGGGCTAATATCATGGTAAAGACCCCTGATATTATAAAATTAGTGTGCTAGCTCATACATGACTTTTATTCTTTGTACCTACGTGTATACACGACTTTTCCTTTACTAACTCGCGTATAGTTCTTCAGTTATGTACTTTATCCATATTCTGATTCTAATCTACAAAGCTTATGTCCCATCATTCTAATATTATATTCCATCACTTTTTCACCTCTGATCTTGTTTAGAAACCATGTACTTGGTATTTTACAAGTGGGTTTCCATCAAGGATAACACATGCATCATAATGCCAACAATCTCCCCCTTTGGAAATGATGGAAACCATGGTGGTGTTTGATGACCAGAACATGTACATACCTGAAAGACTCATTAAAATAAGTATTATTAAAACACCAAGTTGCTCTCCCCCTTTGACATCAAGGGAAAATGGATGACCAATTTAGAATGAAGGCTTCCCTTTTATAGGGACATGAGCACTTGTAGATCTTCTCTGTATTATACACTGACCGTGCCACCCCCCCCGAGCACATAGGATGGATATGGATGGAGAAAATTTAATTTGAATATATTATAGTGTCTACATCATCGAGATAAGTTGTGTGAAACATGATGTAGCAGCTACATATTCTACTTGTGTTGTAGATAAAGCAATGGGAATTTGTTTCTTGCTGAGCCCAAATACAAATTGGCATATTTTGGATTCCATAAACGAAATTATTGAGTTCCTTGGAGATACTTTAATGTTATTTTTACTTCCTGAAGATGTGATTCCTTTGTATTGGATTGGAAACATCAATAATCCCAACTGCATGCATGATATTTGGTCTAGTACCTCTTAGATAAAGAATAATCCAAATCATAGATCTACACTCTGGTTGTTTTACCATGGGAGAATCACCATGATAACTGAGGTTACATCTTATCATCATTGGAGGACACACAAGTTTGCAATCTTCCATAGCATACTTATTTAGAATCTTCTTGAGTTATTTTGTTTGTGAGAGAAATATGCCATCCTTTGCTTCTTGCACTTCTAAACCAAGAAAATATGTCAGTTCCCCAAGTAAAGACATTTCAAATTCCTGCTCCATAACAGAAGAAATTTTTTGACTCATGGATTCTTCATTGCTCCCAAAAAGGATGTCATCAACATAAAGAAAAATAAATAATAGTTTTTCATCCTCAATTTTTGTGTACAGGTTACTATCTACAGATCCTTTTCTGAAGCCTTTTTATTCACGATATTTCTCAAGAAGATAGTACCATGCCCGTGGAGCTTGTTTTTGTGTACAGGTTACTATCTACAGTTCCTTTTCTGAAGCCTTTTTATTCACGATATTTCTCAAGAATATAGTACCATGCCCGTGGAGCTTGTTTTAGCCCATATATTTCCTTTTTGAGCTTTCAAACAAGTTTTTCATCATTCCCTAGAATGAATCCTTCTGGTTGTTCTATAAATACTTCTTCCTCCATGTATCCATTAAGGAAAGAAAATTTTACATCCATTTGATAAAATTTGAAACATTGAAAACCTTAAAATGCAAGAAACATTCTTATGGCTTCAAGTCTGGCAACTGGTGAATTTTTTTCTTCAAAGTCTATATATTCTTGTTGAGCATAACCTTTACAAACAACTCTAGCTTTGTTTCTAATTACATCTCCATTTTCACTTAAATTATTTTTGAATATCCATTTTGTCCCAATAATATTTTTATCATGAGGCCTTGGAACCAATTCCCAAGTATTATTATTTTCAATTTGATCTAGTCCTTCATTCATGGCATTCATCCAACATTCATCTTTACTAGATTGATTTACATTATTTGGTTAAATGGTGGATAATAGTGCTATATAACTAGGAGATCCCACAAGTGTTCTTCTTGTTTGTACCCTACATTGCTTTGCTCCCTAAATTTGATATTTTGGATGATTCTTTTGAACATACCCAGATGGAATCATTTTTTTATTTGATGTGTCTTCTTTCGATGCTTCATTAGTTTCTTGTTCTATATCATTGTGATTTGATGTGGGAAAGAATTCATCATCATCATCATCCTCTTTTGTAGTTATTTCCTTTTTGCGAGTTGTGCATGCTTCACCAATCACAACATCAATACATTCAACATTTTTTCAAAGTCTCTTATTGTATAATTTGTATCCTTTACTTCTAGACGAGTAACCAAGAATTATTCCTTCATCTTTTGTAGCTTCAAAATTATCGAGTTTTTCATAATTATTTTTTATGAAACATTTTATTCCAAAAACTCTATAGTGCTTCACAGTGGGAGTATTACCATACCAGAGTTCACAAGAAATTTTATCATTATTCTCAAGAACATGGGCCTTGTTGAGAATATTTACTGCAGTATGTGCAGCTTCACCCCAAAATGTGTCTGGAGTTCCAAATTCATCAAACATAACACAGGAAATTTTCTAAATTGTTCTATTCGTTGTTTCTGCCACACCATTTTGTTGAGGAGTTATAGCTATAGAAAATTGTCTTTTATGCCATATGTTTCACTGAAATGAAATAATTCATTTGATATGTATTATTTTCCTTGGTCAAATATGAGAAATCTGATTTTTAGATCTACTTCATTTTCAACTAATTCTTTGACGACCTTAAATTTATCAAATGCTTCACCTTTGTGTTTCAATAAACTGATCCAACACATTCTATAAAAGTCATCAATGAAAAGGATATAGTATCTTTCTCCATGAGGTGAACTTTTCTTTTCATGAACACACAAGTCAGTATGTATAAGTTCAAGAGGATTACTTGTTGATCCTTCTTTGGTGTTAAATTTAAATGTGGTTCGCTTACCGAATTGACATGACTTACATATTGTACTTTCTGGGAGGGTGATGTTGGGTAGATCACGAACAACTTTGAGCATGGTATATTTTCTTATTTGAGAAAAGCTTAGATGTCCCAACCTTTTGTACCATAACTGGTTTTTAGAATATTTTCTAGATAACATTTTTCTTGGCCACCTTTCAATATATACTGATTGATTGGTGTTATTGTTTGTTTTATTATGTTATTTCCCATGTCAAGTTCAAAAAAAACACATTCTTTTGATTGGAATAGTACTTAATCTCCTTGGTCACACATTTGACTAACGCTCAACAAGTTATGCTTTAATCCATCAACATACATAACATTACAATCTTTAACCTTTTCTTTTATAAAAATAGATCATTTACCCTTAATGATAGGAGGAGACTCATTTCAAAAAGTGACATTCTTTTCTTTTTCTAACGCATTGTATGAAATACTTTATCTTTATCACCTATCATGTGTTTTGAACATCCTCTATCAGTGTACCATCGATTTTCTTCTCCTTCTGCAAATAAATCTTTGTTGCAACTTTCAAAATTTAAGCTCTTCTTTTTCCACACCTTAGAATTTGTGGATATTTGTTCTTTTGGTTGTATTTTTCTCTTGCGTTCAGATTCCTAATGCCCAAATTTATTGAGAAACGAACATTCAATTTTGTCCTTAAGAGGTGTGAAATTCTTATAAGGATTCTTGTTGATTCCTATCTCATTTCTTTGTTTTCTTTCTTCTCTAGTCATGATGGTTTTGTATGAAACACATTGAGCAGCTTTGTGACCAAAATTATGACATGAGAAACATTTTCCTTTCACGAAGAAATTTCTGTGATCATAGAACCTTCTACTGATGTTTACCTTTTCACTGATGCTTATGTTATTGTTCATGCTTGAATTGGAACGAACATGATTTACCTGTGAGTTGTCTTTGTTCTTCTGGTGAGAGTTGAATCTTTTCTAACTGGCTTTTGTTGCATTTAGCTAGTTCTAGTTGTGGCTAAGGATTTTTCTATCTATGAGCATTCACCAATATATCCAAGACCTGCATTCATAAGAGGAGAGCACTGAAACTTCATAATTTCATCTAAGGTTTCAGATCCTTTACCAAATCTAAGATTTAGAGTTTTTAATTTCTCAAGTTCCTTTCTTAGGCTTACTATTTCACATTCTAACTTCTCGTTATGCTTATATTTTTGTATGAGTTGATTCTTTAGAGTATATATGGCTAATTTTTTTTCTACAAGCATACTTTCAGTTGAGTGATTTCTTCAAAGAAATAATTTTCTTCTAAATCATCCATAAAATTATCCTTAGAATCATTAGTGTATCTTTCAAATCCCACGAGTAGTTTAATATCTTGATTAGATTCTCCTTCTTCACTATTAGACAAGCCATCACTATCTTCATGAGTATAATAACTTTTCCTATTCTCAAATTGTATCCTATTACCTTTTTCTATATCCTTTCCCTTGTCATGATTATTTTTATGAGGAAATTTAGCAGCATAATGACCCACTCTTCCACAAGAAAAACATTTGAAGGTAATCTTACCTCTGAACCTTCTGGTGCCAAGTTGAAGTTTCTTCACAAAATTTACCTCATCTTCTTATGATACATACCACAATTCTTTTTTTTCTTCCTTCTCCTTTCCTTTTACAGTAGATTTAAATGTAGCTTCTCTGACTTTAGATGGACCTCCTTTTCTATTAGGATCCCATGAAGTTGAACAATAGTAAGCATTTGGAGATCTGACTTCTCTTCAATAGCAGAAAATTTTGACTTGAATTCAGGAGCTAGAGATCTTAATATTTTCTATACTAAAGTTGTTTCTTTGATGTCTGCACCTAGATTTCTCATACGATTTATGATTTCATCTAGACGTAGAAAGAAACTAGTAATACTATCATCATTGTGCATTTTGAAATTTTCATGTTGAATTTTTAGGGTTTGGAGTTTAGCAATTTTTACACTGGAATCACCTTCATATCTTAGAAATATTTTTTCCCATATATCCTTTGTTGTATCTAACTGCATAACCTTGACAAATTCTGATTCGATCATGCTTCCTAATATTTCATTTATATATTTTTAATTGTTTTCATAGGTCTTCTTTGTTACTAGATCTGTAGGAACTGCAACTAGATACTGGTAACCTCCCTCAACAATTGCCCAAACATATGCATCAAGAGACTAAAGATAGTATATTGTTCTTTTCTTGCAAAAGATTAAATTGTTTTTTTTGAAGAGTGGTGCTCTAATAGATGTTGTTGCATATTGATTTCTCATCTTGGTAGATCTTCCTTTGAGCGATCAAGCTTCTACAAAAGGACCGGCTCTAATTCCAATTGTTGGGAAAAATACTGAGGGAGGGGGTGAATCAGTATTTTAAACACATAAAAACTTTTCTTTTCTTTACTGATTTCTATATGAAAATTTAATTAATCCAACTAGCATATGCATGTGAATTTCTTTAAGGATACTTGCATATGCACAGTGAACCTATTATTAAGATAAAAATTCAATAAATTTACATAGACTAGTGCATCATTCATTTATCATACATTTATTAGGTAGTAAAATGTACAGTGAGAAAAAAGTAAACACATAAGAAACATACATGAACACCAAGATTTAAGGTGGAAACCAAATGTGGGAGAAAACCATCTTTGTTGTCGTCCCTGTCTTCAATATTTATTATATAGAAAACTTCTTACAATATTTTACTGGTGCAGACTCATACCAACACGTAGGCACCCACCTATAGAAGGCTGCAACCTTCTCGCATTCCCCAACTACTACTGGAAGGGAGCTCCAACCCCCTTATCTCATTTACCAGCCACTACTGCAAAGTAACTTCGACCCCCTGCTCTCATTTAATATCCACTATTGTAAGGGATCTACAACCCATTGATCTGATCACTATATTCTACTGATAGGAAAATTTAACTTCCTCACTGAATTCTCCAAGCATCAACACCACCACAGACCACATTTCATAATTTTTCACACTAGATCCACCAGCTTCAATTCAACACAACTTGTAGGCCTCTTTTAATCATATTTTCAGACTAGACCCACTACACTCATTTAAGCCCAATACCATACGTCAAAATGAAACATATAATTGTAACAAATCATTCACTAAATCAGCAATCAAACAACCAATCACTGATCTTTAATCACAATCAACTAGAAACATAATCAATACTCAATAAAACCAGATCTATATGAAGACATCATTAACAAATAGTAGAAACATAACATAAATGATCAGAAATTTCCTTCAACAGTCTTCAAAAAAACCCTGGCTTGCATACGTGCCTTTCATAAGACATATTCGCGACCATATGCGCTTCTTCCGAAAACAAGTTGTGTATAGATCTTAGTATTTTTATTGAATATATATGCACCTTTGTAGAACCGAACCTGCATCTATACACACCTTCCTTGAGTAAAACCCGTGTATGGATCTTTAAATATTTCAGGATTGCGAAACACTTCAGAACTACAAAATTACACACATCATACCCTTCACTGTAGCAAACATATTCCATACCATAGATCTAAAAAAATCATAAAAATATCATGCAAATACATAGTCATTTTATGTCTATAGATCTTGATCCATCATTTTATTCATGTGTGCATCATAATATCGTATCTATCTATTGATTATAGCTCATTCCATGAAGATATACTTCATATTGAAGTATTCATCCAATTCACTTATTCATGCACACTTAGCACTATGATCTTCACCTCCTTATATAGTTTGAGCCTTAGCCAATACCGTGAGTGAAAGCCACACAAGTGTCAATAGTATTCTTGTACAGGATCAAATAAATGTTATTGTGCTCAATATTGTGGGTTAATACCATGGTAAAGACACCTAGTATTATAAAATTAGTGCGCTAACTCATATGCAACTTTGCTTCTTTGTACCCGAGTGTATACACAACTTTTCTATTACTAACTTGCATATGGTTCTTCAATTATGTACTTTATCCATATTCTGATTTGATCTGCAAAGATTCTATCCCATCATTCTCATATTCTGTTCCATCACTTTGTTTCCTCTAAGTTTGTCCAGAAACCATGTACTTGGTCTTTTACAAGTGGGTTTCCATCAAGGACAACACATGCATTGTAATGAAAAAAAAGGTAGGAGGGTATTTGATATTCCCTTGATATATTCCTCTTGTAGAGTTCTTGTCATTATGATATCGCTTCATCAATAGTACTTATCGATAAGAATTCTACTACCTTGCCGTATACTTCTGTCGATGTCTTCATGTATGGTGGGATATTTAATGGATTCTATAAGGGTCCTTTGAGCCATTACTACCCTTTTCATGTATTTTTCAAGAGCTTGATCTTCTTACTTTGAAGGTTTAGTAATTGAACCGTTAACATGATCAATGACTTCATTTTCTACGAGGATGAAATATGTCCTCTTATTTCATGCAATAAATATTAATGATCGAACCAATTTCTTTCTTTCCTTCCAAAATGAAGTAGTTTTGATATATCCAATTGTGGAGATAAAGATACTTACTTGTGAAGATACTCTTTGATGCCAATATATTCAACTTTATGCCTTGATGATGATGTTGATAATAGGAGACGTCTTCTTTGATGAAGATGTCTTCCTTCAAAAGTAATCCTTTAAAGAGAGAGAGAGAACACCATGGTTAATTAATGATGATTGTTACACCAATTTTTAGTCATCTAACCATGTATAACTAGATGAAATTGAAACCAATTAGTCATCTAACCAATTTTACCATAGTAAAATTTCTTTCACTAAGAAATAATTTAATAAACCATAGTTTAATAAGCTATTTCTAGTCCAAAATAGAAAACCCCATGAGGAATAATTAAATAAACCCTTATTTATTTGATTTTCCTAGAGGAATAATTAATTAAACCATTGTTTAAGTATATTCTTTGTCATATTTAACCAATTAATGAGAAATAAATAGATAAATCATTATTTATCTTATTATTCTCTAGGAATAATTAATTAAATCATTATTTAACTAATATTACTTGTTAAATTTGACTAAATAATTTAGGAATAATAAAATAAATCATTATTTGTTTAATTATTCCTTAATCCCATCCTCGAAATGATAAATAAATAGTTTATTTGTTTATTATTTCTAAATAAAGGGATTTAACGAATTTAAATTCCTTTTCCGTCCAACAAAATATAATAAAATATTCCAAGCAGTTAGATCAAGATTTTGGTTAGTAATATTTTACTATGCATCATTATCAAGGATAACTCAATATTTTGTTATAAATAGAAGAGGTTTCCATTCATTTCTTACCTTTGATCGTTTTATCTTGGTCATACTTTGATCCTCTTATCATTATCTATATTTGATTCATATTTTTTTTTTCTTTGTAATATTCCTAAATGGAAAATATAGGAATATAGAACATATGCAGCATTCCAAATAAAGAAAAACAAGGATATAGCACTAAAATCGGGAAAATGTCAGAAATATGTTGCAACTTAAATTTATATCGACATTATAACAATGATAAAAAAACAGCTGAGTCATATCAATATAAACAACATAAAATATGAATGTACACAATGCTCGAAAATGAATGCACTCAAGCTACAAGATGGCTGAAATACTCTAAAGAAACCAAGCACTGGAAATGTTGTGCTTTTGCTGCTGTTGCTGCTAGACACTATTGCTACTGAGGAGAAGAACCATGTGCAGAATTATAGTACCATGCTTAGAATAATTTTGGATTTTAACCACGGATTCTACTAGAAAAACCCAGAAAAACCCAGAAATTTTTTGGCCAGATTTTAACTTGGGATTTTCGACCCTTTTTTGGATAAGCCTAAAAAAGAATAAAAGAATGCTATGGTACAATGGACAGAACGAGTATCAAGAAACATATGCACTAGTTCTTGGGATTGGAACGATCCTATGCTCAATGCAAGGTGGGGGAAACTGGTAAGCGATACTCAGAGGAATGTTCCATCCATGGGTAAAAAGGGTGTCAAGTCGTGATAGCTAAGTGCATGCAATGGTTAACATGTACAGACAGTCAAGGTAAAAATATGGTTTAAACATCGAGTCCAAATGAAGCCGGCTAAAGGCTAGGATAAACAAGTAGCCAATGTTCAATGCAGTAGTACAACTCAACAACACCAGGGAGCCTCTAGGGTAATAGCCAGAAAAATGATAGTGAAGAAGAAGAAGAATGAAGCTTCAACACGTAAGTCATGGCGGGACTAAAGAGGACTCCCGAGCCTACATAAAACGCAGCATGGGCAACAAGTGATAGTGAGGAACTAACTAGGAAGCCCATGTAAAGGAAGTCTCTACCACCAAGTCATGATTTAAAAAATCAGCGAGTGAAATGGGTTAAATGCTCATGAACTGATGGGATCGACCCTATGGCAAGTGATCAGAATGGAGGCTAGTATGCAAAATGCAACAGAAAATTGGATTTCCTAACCTATATGCCAGTTTTAATTTATAAAAAAGAGATTTCAAGAAGACCAATTGAACTATCCGGTAACTAAGTCAAACAAACTCTGAATTTCAAGTATAACTTCAACAAAATTCTCAAATCCAACCATGCCACTCTCGCAGCGGGGCTTTATACGAGCAAAAAGGAAGACAAGAAACTCAATAAATCAACTCAGTACAATAGTATAAACTTGCAATAAAAAACTTTAAATAATCAAAAAGAGACTCTTCGAAAATTGCAACAAAACTAGTCTACTGAACATCAAGGAAACCAAACACACCAAATAGGTAAAAAATCAAAATGCGCAGCAACACAAAAGGAAAGAGTAAATGAGCAGGAGCTGTCTATTCTGATTAAGTAGAATAGCCAAGAATCTTCAAGAAAAGACCTTGGTACTCAAACCAAAATTGCAAACGTAACAACCAAAAATTTTACCAACCGAGAGAGTCTTCACACAAAGGAGAGAGAAATAGACATATAAACACTTTAAACACAATACAGAGATTAAAAAACACTGTAGAAACAGGTCACCACAGGCAGACAAGACTAGAAAATTTAAAAACCAAAACTTCAAAATTTTCCCCCAGGCATACGCGCTTTAATAGTTTTTCAACCAGCGTGTATACACAACCGTGGCAAAGGAAACATGCGTATACATGACCAGATATGACAGAAACAGTGTGTATACGTGACTGTGTAGAGAAAAAACTGCGTATGGAAAGGTAAATAATGAAAAATAAAAAATAATCAAGCCTGGCTAAAGAACCAGGTCTTTAGTCTGACTGAGAAAAAGCTAACTAGACTGGAAATAATGATTAAAAATGTTGGAAACCTCTAAAACAGTTGAAACCACCCAATAGGGGAATCACAAGAATGCGATCCCCAGCGGAGTCGCCAGTTCTGTTTCGGGGAAAAACACCCTAGAGGTTTGTTGGGTCAAAACCTCTAGACATCATGGCATGCTATTCAAGAAGGACTCACACAACCACACTTGTATGCTAAAAACTACATAACATCGATAGTAGAACTCACCCGTAATCCTATGTTTGATGTAGATCCCGTGGGGTCCAAACCCCCATCAACCCTTCTTCCTCCTTAACCTGAAAACCAAGAAGAAACGTGCACGGAAATCTAGTTGTACAGCATATAATTACCCTAAATGTCAGTGAAAACCATGTGAAACATAATGTAAACAATAATAAATGCTTAAATAATAACCTTTTCACATATACAAGCAGATGTTAACACGTGACTTCAGGAACAAGATGGTTCTTCTTCATTACGAATAGCATGTACAGTAATAAAAAGTGGAGAGATCACCTGAATCCTTCCACGATCTTCGAACAGACTGTCGTCCAGATCCGTCCCGCCCTTGCCTTGCTAAGATACTTTCAATACTTGTCCATTCGAGATGGCATATAAACTAATGAACATCTCCAGGAAGCAAGGGTTTCCTGTAAAAATCTGGGAAAGTGCAGGAGGCATGGGAATTCAGACTTGAATTGGGATTCCAACAGAGTATAATATCTATATAATTTCTCTCTCCCTTAGGCCATGCACATGAGGGGCTTTTATACTCCCTAAAAGTAGTTTCAATCAGTTGTAAACAGTTGGCCACGTGCTGGGGTGGTTGAACTACTGGAGTAACCATCAACCCAACCTGAAAATAGGGAATTTTTATATGTTTTTTAATGATTTTAATGGAATACGCGGAAAAGTACATGTGGACTCGCGTATACACGTGGAAAAGTCTGGGCATACCCGCATATGGGATTTTTAACACTGTTTTTTATGAATTTTATTCAAGTATGTGGGAATGGGTGCCCAAGGCCATAGAGACAATCATGAATCACATGAGGGTGAAAAATGATGCTATAACACTCACTAAAATAACATATTCATGGACTGGAACCATGCTGTAGGGGATAAAAGCATTATGTCCTGATGCCAAATGTATCAATTATGCTCCAAGGCCTTCTTTACTTTCCTCCAAAGAGAAAGAAACCTCCCTCCAATGAGATCTAGCACAGAAATCCCCTAAATCAAACCTTGACAACTTCTGCCCTGCAACACAAAACAAAATCCTCAACAAGAACTACGTTGTACATTAGGACTAAAGTCTTGGCCAAATTCCCGATAGTGGAATGTAGTGAAAACTCTTCCAAGAGGCCTCTCAAGGAAAGAGGTGGGATTCCCGATTAGGAACACCCTGTGCTAAACAACACTGCAATCTTAGCTAGTAAGTTGAAGAAAGCTATATGCCTAAACAAACCATATATTTAGAAATATAATAACATCAACATAATGGAATATGGCTGCCATCCTCTTCCTTATATAATTTATGAGCTTTCTAACCCTAAGCCTCATTCATTTATGACACTACTTCCATGCAAAGATTCTCCATCTAAAACTACGCTATCCCTCATTGAATTCCACTACTCCATGACAATGCTATTGATTTGATCAAAGTTGACATAGTCAAGGTCTTCCAACCCCTTTTCACACCTAAGGGTGCTCAATTAAGCTGCCAAGATGTCTTCCTTTCACATTGGCATTGATTTCATTCATATTAAGGAGATTTATGGATCTCCATATCCTCTCATTCATAAACAAGAAGGAAAAAAAAAAATTAATATTCCAACTAGCTCATGGCTAATTTAGGAATATTACAATCATCCCCTCCCAAATGTTGCTTGTACCGAAGAAACTGCAAGGACATAACTGAAAATGTGGGGAACCTTTATTCCCATACGGAGCTCCAATCTCCAATCTATCATCCATACAAAATGAATCACCCTCCATAGTGGTAATTCATAGAAGAACTCCTCCCATATTCTTATGAGAGGCACCTCCCAAGTGCTCAAGATACCCAAATGTCTTATCCCATAAGGAAACAAGAAACCCAATGTAGAAATCATGGATGGTCCAATCTTCTTCCAGTAATATGAAACATAAGAACCATGGAGAATCTCGCTCCCAAAGGGCACATCCAATCCTCCCATCCTGCCTCCAAACAATCCCATAAAAATAATAAGCACATCATCAATGTATGGGAACAAAACCAAGTACATATAAACATAAATATGCAAAAATGGAGGTGGGTCATAGTCCCACATGTGGGACCAACGCATTATATCTCCTGATTGCATCAGATAGTGATATGGTATGTGGTTTCCCCACCATTTACTTTTTGTCCAAGTTTTCTCAGAAGTTATAAAAAGGTTAGAAATGTTTCGTACCTTTGGAGTGCACCCTGAATGATACAACATCTCCCTATACCCTCCTAGGGAGTGGCCATGTTCATAAATTTTTATTGCCCAAAGTTGGCTATGAAATTTATATGGAAGAATGCTCCTCCTTGGGGAAATGGCTACATATACATTGTAAAGGAGCGCAAATAATCATCAAGTGAAACATCATGCACATAAACATGTTCCTTACTAAAATTTCTACTCATATAAATGGAGTGGTCCATAGATAGATCCCCCCTCATTCCAAAAAAGGAAAGAGGTGGCTATGATAACTCCTTCATATATTTACATGTCTCTCCCATCTCCACATGGTCCATGCATCTCTTCAAATGTTGATACACCTCCTCTTCAAAGCCTTCCCAAGTGTTGCCCTCCAAGATAGTGTTGTAGGCTCTCATAGAATAAGTATGGCTGAAGAGAAGATATTCATGAGCTCTTTGTGGAAACTCTCCTTGAGCTTGAAAGCTCTAGACAAGAGGATCCTACCATGATAGTAGATGACATCATCTTGGAATGAATATCCCTCCTCTTGAAGTTGGCCATCAAGTATCATGCATGTAAAAAGATCCTTTGAATAAACCACCAACAGTTGTGATTTCCAATATGTATCTGTCCTCCATAGTGATAGAATTGATGATCTATCGCAAATAAAATCCGACATATGGTTTCTCTTCTCTTTGAAATCTCCCATGCCAAAGTCATATGTTAGAAGGCTACTATTCATCCCATGTTTCTCCTTCCATAGTGGATAATCTGAAATGAGAGTGAGTAATGATCATTTTGGGAGAATGTCTCCCTCCTCCTTGAGTCTACCCAAAACCCTCAGTGTTGTACCATGGCCTCCCAATGCTCCCATTCCTCATAGATCTATGAATGGTGCATCATGATGTGAGACATGCCTCATCATCTCCTAATCTGGTGGCCTCCTAGGTGGAATGCCTCCATGCAAAGAGAGATCAATATCAAGAGTATATTGCATATATGAGTGGACTGCTCCATCCTTGCTCTCACTGCGCAATTCAGTCTACCTATTTTTTGCATAAACCTTCTGAAATGGATAGGAGTGTGTGTTCCTAATCATATGATGTTGGCCATCCTCCCTACCTTCTCCTTTCATCTGCAAGGTCTCACAATCTATCAATAGTGGCACATGATGCTCATGGATTGTGCCTTGATCTCCACATATGAGATCCTTTGGAACTTCTTGCAATGATACAATAACTCCTCTCATTGGAGCAATTCCTCCATCTACCTCTACATGAGGTACTAGATCTGCTCTTGATGTGACAGCATTGTTACCTCCAGCCTGCTCTTCCCCTTCATCATGAATGGAGGTTACCTCATCATTATTAAGAGGCTGCTTGTTTTGATCCTCTTTTGAAAAAGAGATCTCCATGTCTTCCTTTTGAGAAGAGAGCTCTTCCTGAACTGGGGATCTTGCCTATAGCAAGATATTCAGCAATTTTTTCACCCCCTGAATATAATTTTGGAATGGAGTTGGGTTTATAGACCCTTCAAACTCATGCAAAGGTTTTGTTTGTTTAGGCTTGGCTAGCTAAACCAAGGAATTTTTAGAATGTTTTAAATCAAATATTTTCACTAACCTCCTAGTGAACTTTGCATAAGTAGATACATTTACATGATTCAAGGAAGAATTTTCATAAAATCACCAGGCATAAGCCTTACCTTAAAGATGTAAGAGTGCTACTCTAATGGCTTGATCTTATAAAACTGGGTGTTGCTGAAAAATAGATGTTTAGATTCTTCACTCAAGCCCTAGCTATGCATCAAGGTGACCCATCAAAAGTAGATTGAAAGAATCTACCCAAATTAGGCTACTTGCACCTTTTTCTTCTATCATGTTTGCTAAGTCTTTTATTCTTCTTGATATTGCAAAACTCTTGGAATTTTATATGATCTTTTAACCTCTGTGATTGAGATTCATATTCTTGAAGATAGTCACGAAGAGTCTCCTCCTTTGGCACAACCCTTTCCTCCATATCTCCTGCTATGAACATAGGCATGGTAGAGCATTGTAGATCTTATTGTATGGTTGAATTCTCACACCCATAACATGAAAATCTGGAGCTTTCTCTATGCACAAGATCTTTTGGAGAATTTCTACATCTCTCCATCCTCATTTCTATGATGTATTTGTTAATGCCATAAATAGTTTGGAAAAGAAGTCTTGAGAAGACTCTCCTTTTCATTCCTCCTGGTAAAGGGGTTTTACCCTTGTCTTTTTCCTCATTTGTATAATCATACTTCCGGTTTCTTCTCAAATACCTCTTCTCCCCATCTGTGAGAGGATCTCCTTCTTCAGATGACATATTGGCTTTTCAATATGCATAGGTTGTGCCAATATTATTCTTCAATACCACTATAATATCCCAAAATGGAAAAGAAAAGAATATAGAACAAATGCAGCATTCCAAATAAAGGAAAACAGGAATATAGCATTAAAATCTAGAAAATGCCAGAAATAGACTGCAACTGAAATTTACATGAAGAAATTATAACTATGAGCAGAAACAACTGAGTCATATCATTATAAACAATGTAAAATATGAATGTACCCAGTGCTCCAAAAGGAATGCACTCAAGCCACAAGATGGGTGAAATACACTAAAGAAATGGAGCACTAGAAATGTTGTGCTGCTACTAAAAACTACTGCTACTCAGGAGAAGAACCATGTGCAGAAGGATCTTAGGTTTCTCAAAGTAATCTAGGATTTCCACCACGGATTCTACTCAAAACACCTAGAAAAACCCAGAAATGGTTTGGCTGGATTCTAACTTTGGATTTTTGGCCCTTTTTGGGTTGCCCACTACAACAACTCACTAAAATAATGCATTGATGGACTGGAACTATGTTGTAGGGGATAAAAAAACTATGGCTCGATTCCAAATGTATCAATGATGCTCCGGGACCTTCTTTAATAGCCTCCAAAGAGAAAGAAACCTCCCTCCAATGAGATCTAGCTCAGAAATCTCCCAAATCAAACCTCCACAACTTCTGCCCTACAACACAACACAAAATCCTCAATAGGAACTGCGTTGTAAATTAAGACTGAAGCCTTGGCCAAATGCCTGATATTTGAATGTAGTGAAAACTCTTCCAAGAAGCCTCTTAAGGAAAGAGGTGGGATTCTCGATCAGGAACACACTATGCTAAACAACACTGTAATCTAGCTAAATAGCTGAAGAAAGTTATATGTCTATACAGACCATATATTCAGAAATATAATAACACCAGAATAATGAAATATGGCTTCCATCCTCTTCCTTATATAATTTATGAGATTCCTAACCCTAATCCCCATTCATTTATGACACTATTTCCTGCAAAGAGTCTCCATCTAAAACTGCGTTGTCCCTCATTGAATGCCACTACTCCATGACAATGATGCTGATTTGGTCAAAGTTGACACAATAAAGGTGTTCTAGCCCCTTTTCACACCCAAGGGTGTTGAATTAAGCTGCCAATATGTCCTCCTTTCACATTGGCATTGATTTTATCAATATTAAGGAGATTTATGGATCTCCATATCCTCTTATTCATCAACAAGAAAGAAAAAAAAAAAAAATATTCCAACTAGCTCATGGCTAATTTAGAAATATTACATTCTTATGGAGCTCCCTTTCAGTTCTGCACTTCTTGGGTATTCTAAAACCATTGAGAGAGAAACTATCAAGTTGAAGCAATTGAGGATAGCCAAGAACCCATCCCATTGAGGGGGGCTGTAACAGTTCTCTTCCAAGGTGTTAGATAATACAAAAACGTATTTATAATTCTTGTCTTGTCCATTGGATATTTTGGAGAAACTCTCATTTCATTTTGTTGTTTAGTTACTTTATTTGCATAAATCTGGCTTTATTTTTCATTTTTTTCGACCATCTATTGTAGATCTCATAATTTTAACAACCATATTAGTTAGTAGGGTTGTTTGTCATATGTAGCTAAAGTGATCTCTTTTCGTACACTTGCATTAATATTTCATACTATAAATTGGCAATTCTAGAGGGTTTTATTCAAATTTTCCTATGTGGCCATCTACTTCAGTACCTATGGTGTTTAATTCAGCTCTTTTTTAGCTTCTTAATGTTTTTTTTTACCTTGTATGACCTAAAACAATAAAAAATCTAACTTCTACATGTTTTTGGGTATTTTCTGTAGGTAACATGTATTAGCTGCGACATAGACAAGAAATATTTTCCGCAACCTATTGTGGAGACTCCCAGAAGTGAAGCTCACACTTTTCAGCCCCAAAACTATGAGTTCAGGTCTCATATAGCATCTGTGGGGCCAAAAATTGCGAGTTCACTAGTGAGCATGTTGGTACCTACGAGCTGCAGTTTTTTGTTGGGTTTCTTCTGAAATTTTCATGGTTTGCCACAAGTAAGGGTTGATTGACCTCTGTATCCACCCATATTAGGGTTGGATATGCTTATTTTTTCTTTTTGAAGTGGGAACGTTCCTCTTAGGACTTTATTATTCTTCCAAATTTTTAGGAAGGGTTTAGCTGAGTAGGTAGTCTAAGATTTTGCAGAACATTCAACCATTTTTCAGGGTACAATCTCTCTTTCTTTCAGATCCATTCTGATCTATTATTATATCATCCAAACTCCCCCTTGAGTGTTGCTTGACCTCTCCATTACAATTTGTCTTGTTTCCCTTAGGTTTTTAACCTGTTGCCTCCCATTTTGCAGTAGTTTTCCCTTTGGTTTTTTGTTATTTTATGCACCTATTTTCAACAGATAGGAGTCATTACATCTCTATCCCTTAGACCTTAGATATTTTTGGCCTTTTTTGTGTGTTTGAGTCAAATTCGTGTGCCTTTAGAATAGTTTCTTGGGAGCCCTTCTTTTTGGGTTAGAATTTATGCATCTTTAGCTGTTTATATCAATGTCACTTTCATTTTTATTTACAATTATACATCATTTTTTCTTTTTCTTTATACACAACCATCTACGCTTAATTAAAATTAACACATAGAACACACACACACACACCTAAAGTAAAGAGCACTTAGTTTAAACCTCCAATCCAAGACATAAACATCGTAATTAATTTATCTTCCCCTTTGCGCCTTTGTTTATTTATCATCCATATTGTTTTGGTATATGTGTCTTGCGATAATTGTGCCACCAAGGAATTTATACCAGAGACTCCTAGGCCTTCATCCTCAATTTCTGTTAGAAAGTCTTCCTCCACCTTGTCACCACCGAGGCAGCCCTTTATCGAGTCCCTATACTGACTCTGATTCCGGTCTATCGAGCCCCCACTCTGATTCCAAACCTAGTTCGCCTCTATCGCACTCTCCCACCATGTCAGGTGCCAATGCAGGTACTGGTCCTAAGGCTAATGGTATCCCTGGACATAAACCTGGAGCTTCTAGTATTGGAACCAATGCCGGAACCATCTCAGCTACTATCTTACCACCTTTTATGGTAGGTTTGAGCCTCCTCAATTTTATCCAGTTAATAAATGACCCTATACACCATAATCTAGGTAGGCCTATTATGCCAACTAAGCATCCTTTTGACATCCCTAATTTTGAAGGAAATGCTGGGGGGAGGACCCTACTAATCATGTCCACTCCTTCCACATGTGGTGCTCATCCAATTATATCACTGATGACACTATCCATCTTCAGTTATTGTAGCATACGCTTATTAGCGATGCTGTGAAATGGTATGTCGACCAGGCCTTTGCCTCTCATTCAACTTTTGTGACTCTTGCGAAAGTGTTCCTATCCTACTTCGAGTTACCTCTCTGATATGATACCTATACCAAATTGTTGATTGCATTCCATCAAACTTGTAACATCCGTCTTCCTGACCATGTCTAAGGACGGCATAGAAGGAAGAGCTTATGTGGAGCTCCCACATTCGATGACGGTGTCTACATGGATTGGTCTCTTACGATGCTCTTTCCCTCTATTTGTAAATATTTCACTTCTCACTTTCCTTATAAAGAGGAAGAAGATTGAAATATTACCTCATCTATGATCATTCTGGTTATGTTTATATCATATTACCATATCTCCCTAGACCTAGTGGTTCCAACGCAACAGGGGCATATCACACCGTCGATGGTATTGTTCGAGAACTTTCACATCCATATACTCATCCTTCCACGGGTTATGGTTTCCCTCAAGGTGGGGGGGTGGGCAGCTCCTCTAGCACTTATCCCCCTCTTGGAAACATGTATCGAGGACAAAGAACATTTCCCCATTGCATCATCTGATGCCAGGGCCTACAGTTTCTCAACCTGTTTACCCCAATGTTGTTTAGCCTCCTTAATATTCCTATCAGCAGCTAGGCGCTCCATCACCTCCAACATTAGCATCCTAGCCTCCTATTCCTTCTTAACCTCAGCTATAGTAGCGACCTCCCCCTCTGATTCAGGTGTATGCATAGCAGAGCATGACTGGTCCTCCAATCTGTAAGAAAAAGAGGACAGGAAACCAAAATCAACCAATGCAAGGTAATCAAGGGTTTCAACCTAATCTGCCAAACACTAAAAACCAACAACAGGGCAATCACCCTAAGCAGGATAGGCCTCTTCGCACGAATAAGCCTTGTTCTTATTGTGGTGTGCATGGCCATTATAATCATGATTGTCCCATTTTATCCCAAATGCGTTAGTTTTGGGAAGCGAAAGAAGCATCTAGAGGACAACAAGCCTGATTTTTGGCTCCTCCAAATATTTCTCTTATTCAACCAGTTGTTTTTATTAATCCCTTCCCTCAACAAGGGTATATGGCTGCCCAACCCCCTCAAGGTCAGGTCACCTTTCAAACCTCTCAGTCTGGTACCTCTGATTATGAGATTCTAATGATGAATTCTGACATGGTTAATAAGTGTATGTCAACCTTCAAACTTGGTCACGCCAATATGGAAAGCCACCTACTTCCTCTGTAACCGAGCCTCAAACCAATGCTTCCACAAAGTCTAGCTCGACACTGAATGTCCATTTACAAATCCCTCATCCATCTGTAGAGGTCGTCCAAAAGATCCGCAAAGGGAAATTACGACGAACAATTGCTTCCTCCAAAGCCGCCCATAACTACAACATAATAGATTAAAATAAAATCCCCTGTTGCTATGTCAACGCTGGAATTCCTCCAGTTGTGCCTTTAACAGTGTAAATCTCTATTGTATACTATGGTCGTTGTGGATCCTTCAGATGATCATTTGATCGTATTTGATGTTGACAAATTAGAACATACCCCGTTACCTTCATCCATCACCTTCCAAGTATTTGTCAAGGTTCGGAATGCCCATGTTTTTCATTGTATCATTAAAAAGGGGGCATCCACCTACGTGATTTCCGCCTCGGTTTGGAAGAAACTCATATCACCCGAGTTAGTCCCATCCACTATCACTTTTCATGGTTGGGACCTTCACTCTTCTCAGCCCCTTGCCAGGTTCCACAATCATCATGTTACTCTCATAGGCAAGATTTTTTGCACTAACATTGAATTCATTGATGCCCCCTTGGATTAAAACATCCTCTTAAGTCATATCTAGATGTATGCAATGTCTTCTGTCACATCTGGGGTTCACCGTAAGACATGCTTTCCTCACAATGGAAGTATCATCATCATAGATCAGTTGGAATATTATTGACCAAAGTCTTAGATCTCTCCTGAGTCTATCATCTCTTTAGTGGCCGATAAACAAATAGTCACACCTCTTACCAGTGTTTCATTTGGAGCATATAAAGATTCCACCTCACTTTGGGCATTCCCTGGTCCCCCCCCCCCTCTTGTCACAGATCCCAGCTCGTCGAATTTTTTCATGATGAAATCGTATCGGACTAACTATAAGTGGTTTGGTTCAACTACCCAATAGCCCAAGCCTCCGCAACCTGCTGGTGGTCACTTGATGGAGCCTACAGGGCCTTCCTTTGAAGGACCCTCCTCTTCTTCTAGTGTCTCTTCCACTCCTTTTCAACCAATAATAGTTCCCCCTAGCCTTAACTAGTTGGGAGCCATTCCGCCTGGCCATTACCCCTCTAGTCAGATACTATTTCTCACTCTCCCCTTCGGAGTCTTTTTTGTACCTATTATGGCTACGCTGAGCCTTCCTAATTCAACCCTAGGGATTTGTTGTACTATACCACACCCCCCATTTATTTTAATAAAAATGGGGACTCTTTAAAAAATAAATAGTAATATATAAGCATTATTTCATTTTAGCGTAAGTATTAAAGCTTTAGGAATAAAGGTTTTTTATTCTCGCTTTTATTTTAAGGCGCTTACTGCAAATCACATAACTTAGAAGCCAATAAAGTTAAAACACATATAATATTTTCGAATGGTATCTGTGCTTCAACCATTTTGGGAATTACATAAAATACTTATTGAAAAGCTTAAAAAATCCCTTTAAAAGAGAAATCATGTCGCACCTTTTAGAAGAACAAACATGTAACATTTCGGAAAATTTGCGATGAGTCAGACCCGATGAAACAATAAAAGAATAGTTAAAATTAAAAAAAAGTCTAATAAAGCACAATAACATGAGTCTTTAGCACTTATCACATTTCGCAAATAGAAACCAAATTAAAAATTTTATACACCGCAATAAGTAGAGATGTGTGATTTGTGTAGATCACATTTTGCAAAATTCACCGGCAGCGAAAACATAATGATTGGTATCTGCTAAGGGTTGCGATGCGTGATATAAACATTTGAGTATTCAAGTTATTTAAATGATTCTTATTCAATCAATCTGTTATAAGATCTAATGACTTAGTTCATTAGATTAGAAATATTTTGTAAGGAGTATAAGATATTTGATAGAATGAGTTAAGGGTTATTAGAGACATTTAATGGGTGCAAGGTTCAAAATATTGATATCTACTTGAAGCATGATTTAAATTTAGAGCACCAGATTTTGGTTATGATGATTTAACTCTATTCTCTATCCTTGTCTCTATTTATCTCATATATGAATCTACTCGTTTCACTTGAATTTAGGAAACCACCTAACAAAGTAAGATCAACTGAAATGACAAAGAAATTTAAATCAATTGACCAAGTGTCCACTTTTGAAGACACATACATGCCACCATTGTTCTCAGACACAACGTGAAACAAGGATTATGGGATTTCTTCATGGGAGGCCATGTACGACCTATTTGAGGGAGAATAACCAAGAGTATTAATGAAAACAGTAACAACAGATGAGGCAGTTTCATCAAGCCCATCTTACTTTGAAGTTGCATGTTCATTTCTCTAGAGAATAGCGACAAGACCAAATATCTTAGCGTACACATATATAGTACAGTGGGTCATTGAAAACCTCAAGATAGCGGATAGATCATTCAAGAATTCTAAGTTGGAGAATATTGGTTCGTTCACTATAGAGGATTTACAGATAATGTGTCATTTTCCTATGTCATAGAAGGTTTATGATAAATCTTTTGTGCAAAGAATTACAAAGAAGAATATAGACCTCATGAAAGTGATAAAGGGATACAAACCTCATGAAAGTGATAAAGGGATGAAAAGAATACCAAGGCAAGCTAAAACGAGATAAACTTGGTATGTATATAATAACATAATTACCCTCCCCTTATTGTTATGCAACATGAATGTTATGTAGTTTATTTGCTAAACCGGATACCATGATATTTTCCATTGAATGGGTTCCTTTGATTGACACGATCGTCAATTCCTTTATTATGAGTTGGGAAATCATTTTGTCTGATAATATGGCTAAAACCCTAATGGATTTAGGACAAATAGAGTCTACTCCACTAGGAAAATACCTCCCTTATACATGAGTTCTTACATCATGGATGCAAGTTGTTTTTGTTCGAGCTTTCCTATTATGCGATGGAAGTGGACAAGAAAATACCCCACTCCAATTCATATTTACCATAAAGAATTGTGGGAATCTGATTTTCATCTATATTTCTATAAAATCTGTAATGGAGTTATGTTGCCCATCCATCAGACCATCTTTCATGAAAGAGCCCCTATGATTTCTAAGGAAGCTAGCATAGATATTCTACCAGTTGCTAAATGGTTTGTTGAAGAAAATTTCACTTATATCATAGTTTTTGGGAGTTATTCTTCCCCCATGTTTTGCCTTATTATGTTCTTGATAAGATTTTAGCCAGAGAAATTGCTTATCAAATTTTAGTCAATGGTGTGACCAAACAACTCAAATATTCCAAAAAATATATCTGGCCTACTTTCCCAATACAGTATGGCACTTTTTCCATTTTTTACATTGGTCATGCAGCCAAAGAGATTTCAAATATCACATCATTGAAGTTGACTTTAATGCCAAAGAGACCATATGAACCTAATGATGTAGTTCAGAAGTTTACCAATAAAATTAAACTCAAACGTTTCATGAATGAGAAGGACATGTTCGATGATTTATTTGAAGGTGTAGAGAATTTTACATATGTGTTGAAAATTGCATCTAATAAACTCATTAAAGAAGAATTTGAAGCTTTTCAAGCATATAGAAGAAAGAGACTAGAAATATTTCCTTTGTAAGTGATCTTTATTGAAGATGTCAAAAGGCCAAATCCCAACAATACTCTAGATGATGAAGCTAAGGACATTTCAGAAGATGAATCTCAAGAGAAATAAAATCAAGAGTCAAAACAATCAAAACACCACTTTTAGAATTCAGATCACTCTCACAATGAATATGAATGCAAGAATGAAAGTCCTAAGAAAATCATTGAAAATGTGATTAAAGGAATTGAGATCCAAACTGAAGGAGAAATTAACAGAGTTGAATCATCTTCTAAATAATTTTAGGATATCTAGAATACACCTGAGCAGACAGAGAAACCTCAAGCAAAGGATTTAAAGAAATACTGGGAGAAGTTTTATAAAGCACTGGAAACACCACCACCACAAAAACCTAATGTTGATGAATCGACAAGTTTCCAAACTCCAAAGTAGACCCAGAATATAGTGGAAACTGCAAGGCCACTACAGAAGGTACCAGAAGATCAGGATCAATATATTATCTTGGCATACCCGACACAAGAAATAATTTTGAAGATTGAGGAAATTCCTCCATTAGATTTTTTCTACACCCCAGGTCACAAAGTTCTAGTAAAATAAAGAAAGAGGATAAGAATTTATGAATCAGTAACTTCCTTTGAGAATGAATTAGTGGATGTTGTATGAAGGACTCTCATGCTAATCCTAATAAACATCTCACTAGACTATCACAGTTTGTTGGAGAATATGCAACTGCTACCATTAACAAAGTAGAAGAATTGAAGCTTCTTCTTAAAGAAAAAGAAGACAAAGTTCAAGAGTTGGAAATACTACTAGAACAGGGAAAATTTCAATGCTGGTAAACAAATGGAGAATAAGATGTCACATTTCCAAAAGGACTTTGATATATTAAAATTGTAGCATGAAGTACAGATTTTAGAAAAGGAAACTCAGATAGAAGAAGTTATGGATAAAATAAAAATTCAACCTCAAACAGAGAAATTTATTCAAGAGGCACTTGAATGAAACACAAAATTAAAGTAGCATCAAGAATATTTCTAGCATCAAATTTCAGTTCTCAAGTTCATACTGTGATACAAGCACACTTTTTATCTAACAAGTGGCTAACAGGAGGCTAGAATGTGAAAAGGTTCAAAATAAGATTTCAGATTTCATCCAATGGAAAGAGTTTCATGAAGGAAAGAAGGTTGATCTCTCCAAGATTGATAAATTTAACAAACATATCATATTCAAAGATTGGGAGATGTTGTTAAAATATATAGGCAAAGCAACATCAAAGGCAACAAATTTGTCCAAGGAAATCATTCTATTTGTTAATGGACAACTTCTAAAAGCCGAAATTTTTAAAGAAGCTACATCCGAAGTACTCCCAAATATTAAGATATTCGAAGCACAGTGGAAGGAAAGCAAAAAAATATAAGCATGATCTATTAAAAAGATAACAAAGTTTGATCAGGAAAATTACTGGAATTTTTTTATGAAACCATATCATCAGTGACAGATCCTAGAATCACTAATTTATTCTACTAAGAAATCACTGCCAACACTTTTAAATGCAGTGTTTGAAAGACAGGTCAGATCCAGGATTACACAGCCAGCTCAGCTAAATCCAATGGTAGATATTTGTCACCTCAGACATCAAACGCGAAAATAGGATCAACCCACCTAGGCATGTCGTTATCTTATTTCCTAGATTTTAGTTTAAGTTTACTCATTCCGAGGAAGGATTTTTTGAAACCTCCTCCAATTTTTATGTAATAAACTATTTTAAACATATTTAGTTTAGTATTTAAACCCTTCAAATGCATTTAGAGAAGGGTCCAGAAATTTGTCAAAAACATTTGCAAAGAACACAATTATGTATATTTGTGAATGCCTTGACGAATTAATGGAACAAAATCTATTATCTTTTGGCATTGAAGCTGTTTAACTAAAGTTTCACTATTGTACTCATTTAATTTCTTTAAACATGAAGAGGAGCATAAAACTACTATCATATTGAATGAGTAGAACCTCATATATATGGTACTTTTACATGTTATATTAAGTTTTTCTTCTTGAATTGACAATCATATTTTTATATGTATTATATATGAAATATGTTATCATAAGTGAATGTTAAATGAGCTTCAATACTAATAGTTGTTTATGATTACTTATCTCATATACAATCAAACTTATGAATGCGATATATATTTCAGAATCCTTTTGATTAAAATATTTTTTCAAAAGAATAACTTTCACATAATTTTCATCTCTTCCAGCTTTTGAATAATCTTCATTACCATTTGTTGAAATATATCTTTCTAGATCACATTAAATGACCAATCCCGGGTATATATTGGAATAGATATGTATTCAATGCATATGATAGATTAAATCATTTTCCATTCGCATGTTATAAAAAAAACACACCCTCATTATCCTTATTGGGAAATTATTCCCTTTATCCCCAATAGGAGCCACTACACCGAATGGAAAAGGACTTGCTCTAAGGTCTGGACCGGGTGGTTTTCCACCATGTTGTTGAAATGGAATTCTAAGGGTTCAAGATTTTGGTGCTATAAGGAGGGCTAATTGTGAATGTAAAGAAGGTCTGATCAATCTAAAAGCCAATGTAATAGTCTCTCTCCCTCCGTATCCCCTTCAACATCTTGAACATTATCTAGAGCTAAATCCTTAAGATCTGAAGTTAAGAATCCCTCTCCTAAGTCTCCTACTGTAGCTCAACCAATAATATCTCCATATTTTCACCAAAAATCCCCATAATTTTAATATTTGATTGAAAATTTAGAGATAGTATCCATTTTTACTGAAAAGCCTGAAACTTCTCAAACATCTCAAATTAGTGTTTCATATTATTTACAACCTGGAAGAATATTAACTCGATCAGAAACTCGGAAGAGAGGAATCCTCCTTTTTAACTTACTATTTGTACTTCAAGAAAGAAAATGAAGAAGACTGAATCTGAGTTAACCACTAGTGAGCTCTTATTCAATAATCCACCCCATTCACCTCCATTACCTCTACTCACTTCCACAACTTCCATTCCAACAATCATTATTAGTTTAACTAGTTCTGGTACTCAAACTACTACTCCTACAACTATTTCTAACACTCAGCTTGCCTGTTCCTCAACTTAAAATTCATTTATCATCTCCACCCAAGGTCTAATGGCAGGCCAGCAACATCAACCAAATGTACAACCATGGAACAATCCAGGTGTTGTACAAATGCCTACTCCTCTTAATCCTCTTACAAAATAACCTGAAATATGGCTACCTAAATTCAATCCTGGTGATGGTCTCTCAACTGAGGAACACATCGATAATTATATGTTAGCCATCAATTTAAAATAGGTAATTGAAGAAGACTATGTTTTCAGACTATTTCCATATACTCTCACAAGATTTCTAGGATTCTAGTATTTTTTGTTACCTATTTTCTCTATAACTAGGTGTAATATGTTTGAACAAATATGCTTAACCAAGTTTGGAGATGACAGAACTACTGCATCACCCATCAATGACCTATCAAATCTAAAGGCTAAAATAAGAGAGAAAATAAAATACTTCATTTCCATATTTAATAAGTTACTCAATAAAATCCCTGCTACATTAGTTACTACTGCAGAATTTCAAATTGAGTGGTATATTTCTTCTCTCCAATATAACATAGCCATTTTTGTTGATAGAGAAAAGTTACCTACATTGGCAGAAAATATGAAGGAATATTTTTCTGTAGAGAAGCTCATTATAGCCCTTGAAAAGAATAATTCTCAAGAAGATAGGAAATCTAAGAAAGTATCCTTCAAAGATGATTCAAAGAAGAAGCCACAAAAAGATCCTTTTCATGTAGAAGGTTTTCAGAAAGTTTTAAAAATCATGACAAATGAAATGGAAGAAATAAAAAAAAAAAATTGCTTACAGTTCCAGTGCAAACCAGACTTTCAGGCCCTTCAAGAAAAATCAGTCTTCTAATTCTCAGCTGCCCAACATCATATCTAATTTTTTCAAGACATAGATGAGGAGCAACCAGAAGAAGAAGAAACTGAAGTTGAAGAAGAATTTGAAATAAATGGCATGTGGGATTTCATCCTACGAAATGATGAACAACAAGAAGCTCTACTCGTTATTAAAACAAGTAAGAATACCACTGAAGCAACGTATCCTAATTAGAAACAGAAGAATTGGGCTCCTTCTAAAGAGAAAACAATAAGTAAGAAGTCTACATCTAAGGCTATACAAACTAACCCTGCTATTTCAGATTTTCCACCTAGATCGAAGACAATGGTAGTCGCTGACGTCATCGAATATAATGTAGTTGAAGATATGAAAAATATCGTGGCTAACATTTCAATCAATGAACTTACTAAACTGAAACAGTAGAAAAATATTTTACTTAGATATTTGAATGAAGTTCTTGTTTTAGCCTTACCTTCTCAAGTAGTAGTTCAAGATGCTAATCATATGGGTAAACCTCCTTCTCCTTCAACTAAAATAGATGCCACAGATCTTATTATTATAGGCGATCGATCCATCTCTCATACTCCTCCATTTCTCTTAACCTATGAGATATAAAATAAGAACGTCCATAATTGCTTAATTGATTCAGGGGCTTCCTCTAATATCATGCCAAAATTATTTTATGCTATGTTGAACATAACACCTTAAATTTCTCATGTTAATATAGTACAACTTGATAGGACAAAAGTAGAGGTTATAGGAGAAATAAATTCTCTTTCCATTACATTGTCATCAAACCCTAAGTTTTCTCAGATAATTGATATTTTGGTAGCTGATATTCCTGAATTTAATGGTTTGGTATTGAGCAGAGATTGGTCTAAGAAACTTCATGGATATTTCACAATAGACTAGTCACATTTGTCACTACCCAACAATGGAAAGCCAAGCCAAATGCGAGTAGACCGTGAGAAATTCATGAAACATACACGTACTGATCTTGAAGGAATCAATAAGCTAGTTGCATTCAATAATAATATTATTAGAAATTACTCGGAAGAATCATTTCTTGCAAACTTTAATGCCCAACTATCTTTCTTTTTCGATAATGATGTTATCTCTCAAATTGAAAAAATTTCCCAAACAGACACTTCTAGAAGTAAAATTTTTGTAAATAAACCAGTAGTTAATTATTTATTTTGGATTCTTTATTTTGATGGTTCTAAATCAGGAGATGGTGCAGGAGCTAGCTGTATTTTGATAATATTGTAAGGAGAAAAAACCATGCTAGCCTGTTGACTTGAATTTGATTGCAGGAACAATATAGCAGAATATGAAGCACTAATTCAACATTTGTAAAAATCAATTGACCTTGACATTGAATATCTCAAAGTACCGGGAGATTCAGAAATCATTTTCAAACAAGTAATACATACTATCCATTTTCATTCTGGAAATCTTAAACATTATTAGTCATTAGTCCAAGAATCAACTTCTTATTTCTTAGATTTCAATATTTCTTCTATACCCAGGATACAAAATGCTAGTGTAGATTTGTTGGCTAATGTAGCATCCAAATTAATTCCATTTCAAGAATTTAGTCCCGATAGTTTTTCTATTGAATTGATTTTTAGACCATCTATTCCTGATAATATTACTAGTTCTAGGGTCTTTAATCATGATTCTGATATAATTTATTTCATTACACCTGAGGGATATTATGATAATCAAATTCTAGATGAAAATGAAAATGATACTCATATAAAGGAAAAATGGGATGAAAATCCAATACCAAAGTAAGCTGTCAAATTAGAATACCTTTATGATTAAAAAGATAGGTTTAAGAGAGTTACTAATTCTAAAACTTAAAGTTAAACTTTAAGATTTGAGTCAGTAAATATTGGAACTGGTGATAAACCACAAAATGTCAACTTAGGTCGTGGTCTGTATTTCAAAGAAATAATATCATTTGTCAAGTTATTAAGGACCTAAAAAGGTGTTTTCTCTTGGGATTATATTGATCTTAAAACACATGACACTTTTTTTATTCAACACACTATTCCTATGATTTTAGATGAGACACCAATATAGAAAAAGTTGAGGAAAATTCATCCTAATCTTCAAAGTCAAATCAAAACAGAGTTGAATAAACTCCTCAAAGCTAAGATCATATTTCCAATTAAAAATTCAAAATGGGTTCCAAATTTGGTTCCTGTCAGGAAGAAAAATGGTGACAGTAGGATTTGTATTGATTTTATAAATTTGAATAAAGCATGTCAGAAGGACAATTTTCCATTACCAACCATGGAACAAGTACTACAAACTGTAGCTAGTTTTGAACTTATATATTTTCTAGATGGGTTTTCAGGATATAACCAAATCTTAGGACATCCAGATGACAGATCAAATACTACATTTAGGACTAAGTGGGGAACTTATGCCTATAAAAATATGCCATTCGGGTTACTCAATGAAGGTGCTACTTTTAAAAGAGCCACGGGCACAACTTTTAGACAACTCATTAACAAATCAGTGGTTATTTATCTAGATGACATTACTGCCTTTTCTAGACAAGCAACCAACCATGTGAATGACTTAAAATAAGTATTTGAGCGATGCAAAAAGTATGGAATTTCACTAAACCCGAAGAATTCATATTTTTCTTTAGATGAAGGAAAAATTTTAGGATTCATCGTGTCCAAAAGGGGTATTTATATTGATCCTAAAAGAATCGAAGAGATTAAAAGGATTCCTTTCCCTTATAATAAGAAAACCATGCATTTATTTCTTGGACATATAAATTTTGTAAAAATATTTTTCGTTGAATTTTCATAGATAGTTTTACCTTTATAAAGAATGATTAAGAAAAATCCAGTCTTCAAGTGGGGACATAATAAAAGGGAAGAATTTGATTTAATCAGACAATCTATTATCAATGCTCCATTCTTGACTACTCCCAATTTTCTTAATCCTTTCACTTTATATACATTCTCATCAGATATATCTTATGTTGTCATTTTGACTTAGCTCAATGACCAAAAAATTGAAGCACCAACATCATTTTTCAGTTCCAATTCGAAAGGTACAAAACTAAAATATTCATCTATTGAGAAACAAACATTTGATGTCTTCAAAGCTATAAATAATCTTAGGCCATTTATGAACATGGTGGATATTGGTGGCTACCCGCCTATTCCACATAAAGCCCCACCATTGTCTCTTTCATTTTTTCATTTTTGGCACAACTTACTATTTTTAGCATTTTTTTAGGTCCTGAACTTCCGGAGCCACTTTAAGGACCTAAACGACATTTTTTGGGATAACTAGGAGAAACATGGGTCCATGGATAGATTTTTCTCACATGAAAATTTTTGGTCCTCGGATAGATATTTCTAAGGAAGTATGGTGCGCATCAAACAGAGATCGTATGCCAAAGTTACGTCCCTGGGAAGTTGAAACACCAATTTACCCAAACAGTGTTGAGATTTTATTTCTTATTTTTTAATTAAATCTGGAGAAAATCGCATGTAGATGACAACAATAGGATTTGTTGCTACATTGACTCCATCAGTTTCTGATGAGGAGTTAATGCATCCTATATTTGTTGTGAGAGAATTTATGAGTTTGTAATATTTCAATTTCCCATATAAACCACTCCATCATCCATTGATTTATAAGTTTTAAACCACTCTCTATGAATGCACATGTGATTTGACATCTTTAAGGAGGTCTACAAGAATCAGACGACTTCCTAAAAGGTATGACGATTATGTTACTTCAATTTCTTTAACTGCTAACGATGATGAACCTTTGTGCTATCAGGAAGCTATAGAAGGTTCAAACAGTGGTAAGTGGAAAGAGGCTATGAAGGACGAGATGAAGGCGTTAGTGAAGAATGCCACATGGGATCTGGTAGAACTTCCTAAAGACAGAAAAACTGTGGGATGTAAGTGGGTTTACAAATTGAAGAAGGGTGTTGATGATACAGAAGACAGGTACAAAGCGAGGCTGGTCGCAAAAGGTTTTTCTCAGAAAGCAGGCGTTGACTTTCATGAGATTTTTTCACCAGTTGTGAAAATTGTTTCAATTCGGATTGTGTTAGCATTAGTTTCTTTACTTGATTTAGAATTACAACAACTAGATGTTAAAACTGCATTTTTACATGGAGATTTAGATGAGGAGATTTACATGGAAAAACCGGAAGGGTTTGTTCAAAATCGCAACAGAAAATTTGTCTGCAGGCTCAAGAAATCATTGTATGGTCTGAAGCAGTCGCCTCGACAGTGGTACAAGAAATTTGATTCTTTCATGATGAGTCAAAATTATATAAGAAGTGAATATGATCATTGTGTTTACTTTAAGAAATTAAGTAATGGCATGTTCATTATCTTAGTATTGTATGTTGACGATATGCTTTTAGCAAGCAAAAGCATAACAGAGATCAACAGGTTAAAGGCTCAGATGGCTAGGACATTTGATATGAAAGATCTAGGAGCAACAAGACAGATTTTGGGCATGGAGATTTTCAGAGACAGGAGCAATGGTAAGCTGTGGCTATCACAACAGAAGTATATTGAGAAAATACTCTTGAGGTTTGGTATGAACAATGTGAAGCCTGTTTCAGTCCCTTTTGCTTCCTATTTTAAGCTTTCTTCAAGTTTATTTCCTAACACTAATGAAGAAAAGGAATATATGTCTCAAATTCCATATGCCAATGTAGTAGGTTTTTTGATGTATGCGATGGTTTGTACTCGACCAGATATTTCACATGTAGTTGGGGTTGTCAGTAGGTATATGGCAAATCCAGGAAAAGAACACTGGTCAGCAGTGAAATGGGTGCTTCGGTATCTGAGAGGCACAAGTGATTATTGTATCACTTATAACAGAAGCAGTGAATATGTTTGTGGATATGTTGATTCTGATTTTGCAGGTGATTTGGATAAGAGAAGGTCAACTTCAAGGTATGTCTTTACTCTTGCAGGTGGAGCTATTAGCTGGATGTCAAAGCTACAGAACATTGTTGCTTTATCCACTACAGAAGCAGAATACATAGCTGCTTCGCATGCTTGCAAAGAAGCATTTTGGTTGAAAGGTTTGTTTGGTGAGTTTGGTAGGTTGCAGGACAGCATCAAGTTATTTTGTGATAGTCAAAGTGCAATTCACTTGGCTAAAAATCCCGCCTATCATAGTAAATCAAAGCATATACCTATCAAGTACCATTTTGTAAGACAGGTTATCACTGAAAGGGGAGTGTCTCTTGAAAAGGTGCATACAAAGGAAAACTGTGCAGACATGTTCACGAAACCAGTTTTGTTAGAGAAGCTACGATGGTGTTTGGCTTCTCTTGGCTTGCAGAAAAGATAAAAATGATAATGAAACAGGGTATCAGGCTAATTGTTGTCAAGGTGGAGATTGTTGAGATTTTATTTCTTATTTTTTAATTAAATCTGGAGAAAATCTCATGTAGATGACAACAATAGGATTTGTTGCTACATTGACTCCATCATTTTCTGATGAGGAGTTAATGCATCCTATATTTTTTGTGAGAGAATTTATGAGTTTGTTGCCATTTCCAGCTATAAAATGTAAGCCTGTAGAGGCAAGTGTGCATAATGAGGAATGTGCTGTGAGGAAGAGCTGAGCAGATGAGAAACTCTGCTATTGTATTTATGCTGTTGATAAATGAGATTGTCGATGCCCTGGTAGGTGGACGTAGCCTAGATTGGTTGGGTGAGCCACGTTAAAAATCTGTTGTCTTTATGTGTGTTTGAATGCTGTGTGTTCTATATATTTTATTTTGTTATTCCGTTGATGAGCTCAACAAACAGGGCCCATATTTTTGGCGCTTCATCTCCTAGGGTTAGGATTTTGGATGTTTAGGGTTTCCCATTGTTTCCAAATAATAAATAGGCCCTCAAGCCTCATTTTAGCACAGTTTAGAGGCCTATAACTGCCACATCTCTTCTTAGAGATAAGCTACCAGCGCCCTAGATATTTTATTTCCATTCTTTCTGTAAGAAAATTTTAGTTGTTTGATATTAGTGAAATGAAGTGTTATTTCCACTTCATATTTGTATTTATGGTAATATGTGTATTTTGTTGTGTTCCTGCATGTAATATCCCAAAACCGGGAATTTCTACAACAATTAGAATATCTTAAGATATTATAAAGTTGTAAATCTAGCAATATACTCATATTATGTGTTCAAAAACACATAGCCCTCAAATGAGGGAAACAACAACAAAAGAAGAATGCCTACACCTTCCCAAGTGGGAAAATGTAAGAATTAGACCCTGGAAACATTACTTCTGAAGATATACATTTTTACTAGGTGAAATAATTTTGGTTTCCCTTAGTATATGCTATTAGTCCCTCACATTCAAAAGGTACTCAGAAAGAAATCCCTTTTGATATGTTAAACAGACCTCTCGGTTACCTGACAGCTTAAAAATAGCCACATCCCATGACTTGAGTTATGCAGAAAAATACTCAAGCATATAAAACATTATTTTATGAGGGTTTCTGCAATAAAATAATGAAATAACATGGATCTTTAGTTACATGGAATAATATGCCAAGAAAACAAAGATCTCGCCTCCTTATTGCATTATAAATCTAACCCGACAAGGGTTTCATGAAACACATGTACAAGAAAGAGCAGATCTGAATATTCAGCTCAAGAAATGCATTCTTACGGAAAAATTACAGAGACATAGCTAAATAATACAAAAGAGGGATGAGGATCCCTTCCTCTAGCTTTTCGGGAGAAGGGTTGGCCCTTTCCCTAGGAAACTAGCTCAAAAGCAAGGGTCTTAACCCTACTGCAGCAACTCTGCATAAAATGACGCAGTTCCTTCAAGGGACTATGATGTAGGAGATGAGAACCACTTTGGCCTATTGCCAAGATCTGAAATATGCTAATAAATCTTCCTAACTTATTTCTCAAGAGGAGGAAAGCACTTTCTACTGAGAAACAAACCCAGAAGCAGTGTAAGAATCCTCCTCTGCAACACCCTGCAACTCAACAATATTCTGCTGCAGAAATAATGTTGCGACTGAAGAATAATTCTTGGCATTGAGCCTGGATGTGGAGAAATACTGAACAAGCTCTCCCAAGAGGCCTCTCAAGGGAAGAGGTGGGATTACCGCTTGGGAACACCCAGTGCTACCTTTCTAAACAGCAAGGGAAAGCCAAGTCTAAATAGACAAGATTAATAGGTCAAAATAAAAAAGCATGAATAAAAAAGGCCTCCATTATCTTCATATATAGCAATTGAACCTCTCCTCATTGGGTCCCATTCACATGTGCCATCAAGCTCATGCAAGTTGTCCTCCACCAAAACTGTGTTGTTCAAAGGAGATTCAATGTATCTAGATAGCTTAGTTGACTTGATCAAAGTTGATTGAATCAACATTTCCCCATCTCTATTCACACCTAAGGGTTCTCAAATTAGCTACTTATTCTTACCCCTTTTCACATTAGGAGTGTTATTTACCATTTTAAAGAGGTTAATGGGCCTCCCTACCCATTATTCACCTACCTAGTGATGAAATAACTCTAATATTTCATTTGGCTTGAAAGCTAAAAATTTGGAATATTACATTCCTCCCCTCCAAAATATTGATTGTCCTCAAGCAATTGTATAAGGAGAGGAAAAATCCTCCCCTCCTCATCTTGTGTCCTCCTCATCAAAAGTCTCCACCACTGCTCAAAATGATCTGCTACAAATCTGTCCTACAATGTTTCTTCCCAAGCGTGCAAAACAATATGGCTCACATCATAGAAAGGTGGAAGATGTAAGTGGAAACCTCCCTACTCTCCAATGGAATCCTCAAGGTAGGAGTGATGATGAACATGGGGAATATTATTCCCAATGAGTGACTCCCACACCCATGCTATCATCCAAATGAAATGAGCCAATATAGTTAGCTCAAAAATATCCTCAACCCCCGGTTCATACAATGTGTTGGGGCTGCATGGAGATATTGGATCCTCCCAACCAAGTGGTTTCTCTCTCCATTGATGATAAGTGTGGGGTTTCTACTGATCTTGGGCTGAAATATCATGACCTCCAAGAGTGGCCCAAGCTACCCCATCAAAAAAGTAAACCATGAACTGCCTCCTCCAAAATCTCAAACTCTCCAAACGGCTTCTACCACATGAAGAAGAGAGATGTAATTTGGAAATCATAGGCTGCCCATTGCTCCTCCAAAAACATACATCATGCAATGTAGGTAGAATCATCCTCCTAATGGGAATCTTTGACTCATATCCCACTCTCCAATCAAAGCTTCCCATGAACATAAAGATATCAGCAATACATGGAAGTGAAAACCAATAGAAAATAGTTGTCACATGACAACAGGAAAGTGGATCAAGGTCCCATACAAGGAACTAGTGCAGTGCATTCATTTCCTAAATCAAATAAAAAAAAAACAAGTGCTTTCCTAGCCACATTTTTGCTGCCACAATCATTTTACAAGATATAAGCACTAAAGTACAAAAGGGTGTTAATGGTGCACACCAAAAATCCCATGGCTTTCCCCACAACCCACCCATGAGACAACCAATATAAATTCTAAAAATGGCTTCAAGTACATCGTTATAAAATATGCAAGAAGTAATAATCCTCCTTGGTACAATATGCTGCTCATAAAAAGACAAAAAGTACAAAACATAAGGTGAAATTGTACATTCTCCATTATGTACTTGAGGACTTTAGCTGGAATGGCTCAACTGAAAATTCTCGCTTATTCCCAATGAGTAGGAAAGTGGTTGTGACATCCTCTCCATCATCATCTGGGCTATTCATCTCTCCATATGTTGAAATATTTCTTGTTGAATTCCCTCCCAAATGAACTCCTCTGCCAAGGCAAGATATGCATCAAAATGCATGGAAAAGAAGTCCTCATGTGCTGCATGCAATAGCTTCTCCTTGAGCTTAGAAGCTCTAGTAAAGAAGACTTTACCATAAGAATAGATGACCATATCATCCACCATATATCCATCATCTCCATTAGGATCATCTAGAATCATGCAAACACCAAGATCCTTGGAGTACTGTACCAAGAGTTGAGACTTCCAATAAGGATCAATCCTCCTAAGGGACAGTGCTGGTGATCTACAATGTGAAGCTCTACATATGCTAGTGTCCTTTCCTTTGACATCCCTCATTCCACCTTCATCCTCCGGATTGCTTCCATGCCCATCATGTAGCTACTCATTCTCAAAAAGAAGTAGTGTCCTTTGGAATTTGGCCTCCCATGAAAAGCTCTCCTCCAAAAAGAATCTCTCGATCTTGGCCAAAGCAAGCATGAGTGGCCTCCATCTACTCCAATGTATGGAGGATTCCTTCCTCCAAGGAAGTACCCTCTATTTCTCCAAATCTATGGAGCAACTCCCTTGCACCATGAAGGTGTCATCCTCCATGACTACATCAACCTCTGTCAATGCAGTATAGGTAGTGAGAGTGGGTGGTGCTAAAGATGGTAGGATTTCCTCCTCCTCCTTTAGTTTACCCCAAACTCTCTGCACTACACTAGACTCCTCCAAATTTTTCACCTCTTCGGAATCCAAGAGTGGTGAACCAAATGGAAATATTTCTCTTACCAACTCCAAGTCTGGTGGCCTCCCTGGTGGAATGCCTTCGTGTAGCGAGACATCCATTGCAAGAGAAGACTGTCTATATGGTTCGGAAACCTTGCGCTTGACCTCACAATGCAAAACAGTCTCCCTGCTCCTTGCACCAACTCTCTGAAATAGATAGGGGTGTGTGCTCTTCATTAAGTGATGATGCCCTTCCTCCCTACCTTTTCCTCCCATCAATAGCATCTCACAATTATGCTGCTCCTTGAATTTACTTTGCCTTATATATGTGAGATTCTAGGGAACTTCTTGTAATGACACAATATATCCTCCTATTGGATCATGTGATCCTCCTTCCTCTGCATCAGGCACTAGATGTGCTCTATATGTGAGAGTGCTATAACCATCATCCTTCTCTTTATCTTCAATATGAATAGGAGGTAACTACTCAATAAGAGGATCATCCTTTGGAAAAGGACCCTTCATGCCCTCTTGTCCAAGGATATGAAATAAATATCTTGCCTTCAGCAAGGTGTCATGCAAGATATGATCTCCCCCAATAGGTTTCTGAAGTGGATTTGAGTTTGCAAGTTCTCCCAACTTATGCAAAATTTTCATTGGTTTGATTATCTCATGTTTTGCATCAAATATTTCAACCAATATTTTAGTGAAATTTGAAAAAAGAAGAAGTATTAACATTTTTCAATGAAAATGACTCAAACATCCACCAAGCATAGGCCTTACCTTCAAAGTGCAGCGTTGCAACTCTGATGGCCTCTCCTTCAGAAACTAGGTGCTGCTGCAAATAAGTACACAAATACTCCGCCCAAGCTTTGGCTGAGCAAGTTGGGGATCCATCAAAGGTAGATAGAGAAAATATATCCATGTCATGCAACTGTCTCCTCTCCACCTTAATCTTGCAAAACTCTTTGAAAGTAAGATGATCTCTAAACTTCTCAGTTTGAGACTCATACTCTTGCAGGAAATTACTAAGAGTTCCCTTCTCCAACATTTCCTCTTATTTCATCTCTCTCATAGAAAACCTAGGCATTTGACTACGTTGTGCATAGTAGGGTGTAGCTGCATGCTCACACCTATCATGTGCCAATCTAGATCTGGCTCTAGATCCAAAATATTCAGGAGATTCCATCTCTCCTCTCATCTTCTTAAGATCTTCATTGATGCATTGCATAGATTTTGGAAGAAGTTGTGTAAGCCTATCTTCCTTTTTTCCTCCACATAATGGAGCCTTCATTCTATTAATCTCTCCTTATCTGGATAGCTGCATGGTTGAGTGCCACATGCTGAGCCAATATTGAAGCTTTGATACCACTGTAATATCCCAAAACCGGGAATTTCTACAACAATAAGAATATCTTAAGATATTCTAATTTTGGAGATCGAGAAATAGACTCATATGACGTGTTCAAAAACACATAGCCCTCAAATGAGTGAAACAACAACAAAATAAGAATGCCTACACCTTCCCAAGTAGGGAAAATGTAAGAATTATACCATGGAAACATTAATTTTGGAGATCTACATTGCTACTGGGTGAAATAACACTGTGTTACCTTAGAATATGTTGTTAGGCCCTCACATGCAAAATGGAATCAGAAAGAAATCCATTTTTATATGTTAAACAAACCTCCTGGCTACCTGACAGCTTAAAAATAGCCAGATCCCATGACTTGAGTTATGCAGAAAAATACTGAAGCATATACAACGTTATTTTATGAGGGTTTCTATAGTAAAATAGTGAAATAACATGGATCTAGAGTTAAATGGAATAATATTCAAATAAAACAAAGATCTCACCTCCTTATTGCATTATAAAGATAACCCAGCAAGGGTTTCATGAAACACATGTACAAGAAAGAGCATATCTGAATATTTCGCTCAGAAAATGAAGTATTACAGAAAAATTACAGATATATAGCTGAATAATACAAAAGAGGGATGAGGATCCCTTCCTCTAGCTTTTCGGGAGAAGGGTTGGCCCTTTCTCTAGGAAACTAGCTCAAAAACAAGGGTCTTAACCCTGCTGCAGCAAATCTGCATAAAATGACTCAGTTCCTTCAGGGGAATATGCTGTAGGAGATGAGAACCACTTAGGCCTATTGCCAAGATATTAAATGTTCTTAGAAATCTTCCTAGCTGATTTTGCAAGAGGACGAAAGAACCTTCTACTGAGAAACAAAACCGGAGGTGGTGTAAAAATCCTCCACTGCAACACCTTACAACTCAGCAATATTATGCTGCAGAAATAACACCGGGGCTGAAGAATGATGCTTGGCCTTGAGCCTAGATGTGGAGCAATACTGAAAAAGCTCTCCCAAGAGGCCTCTCAAGGGAAGAGGTGGGATTCCCGCTCGGGAACACCTAGTGCTACCTTGCTAAATAACAAGGGGAAGCCAAGTCTAAACAGACAAGATTAATAGATAGAAATACAAAATCATGAATAAAAAAGGCTTCCATCCTATTCTTATATAACAAGTGAACCTCTCCTCATTGGGTCTCGTTCACATCTGCCATCAAGCTCATGCAAGTTGTCCTCCACCAAAACTGCATTGTTCAAAGGAGATTCAATGTATCTAGACAACTTAGTTGACTTGGTCAAAGTTGACTGAATCAACGTGTCCCCATCTCTGTTCACAGCTAAGGGTGCTAAAATTAGCTACTTATTCTTACCCATTTTCACATTAGGAGTGTTATTGACCCTTCTAAAGAGGTTAATGGGCCTCCCTACCCATTTATTCACCTACCTAGTGATGAAACAACTCTAATATTCCATTTAGCTTGAAAGCTAAAAATTTGGAATATTACACAGCATAAATCCGAATTAGTGGAATGGGCCTCCCTACCCATTTATTCACCTACCTAGTGATGAAACAACTCTAATATTCCATTTAGCTTGAAAGCTAAAAATTTGGAATATTACACAACATAAATCCGAATTAGTGGTATCATAGCAATCGACTTTTTCTCAATCCTTCTTTGCATGTTCCCAATGAGGTCGAGGTATAAGGAGTTAGGGCTTGATCTGGTTGAACCTTTGCAATATTAGCCTTGCAAACCCCAACGGCCACCCATGGGGGACGAAAAGAAAGATGAGGGAGTAGGAGATCCTATAAAAATATTGCTCAAGGAGGCCCTCGAAAAACAAAGGAACATGATGATGGACAAATTTTCCTAGATCCTTCAACGACTGCCCACTCGCGGCCCATCTACATCCAACAGCTACTCTAGAGGTGCAACTTCCTTTAAGGTACACGTAAAGTTTAAAATTCCCATATTTGAGGGTCAAATACATGGAGATGCCATAGATAGATGGATGAATCTATCAGAAGGATATTTATCGGTTCATGACTTCTCCGACCGAGAGAATATTATTTTTTCACTCCTCAAAGCTACCCCCCATGTTAAGGATTGGTTTGAAACCTACTGTAAGAAAAAGGATGAGACAAAACCCTCTCTGTTCTCAGGCGTTCTGACTTGGAATTCGTTCTGAGATGCCATCTAGGAACAATACTATCCCATGGGGAGCTATGAGGGAAAGTACATACAACATACCATGTTACGGTAGAAAAGGGATAAAGATGTACATTAGCTGACAAATTTATTCCATACCCTGCACACAATTTTGGGTATCAAAGATTCAGAGAAACATTTAGTGCTAAAGTATCACAATTGTCCACACACATAAATTCTAGAGGAAATTGAGTTCCTCGACATCTCCTTGCTTGGTACGACATATTGGTATGCTACCAGGATTGAGAAAAAAATCAAACAGAGGAAGTGAGACTTTGGATCTATGAATAAAAAGAAAGTGAAAGGTTCCCCCAAACTGTAGAAAAAAGGACAAATCCAAGGCATGGTGGCCCAATACAACCTACCAAAGCCACATGAAAATAAAAACACTATGAAGCCAAAGAAGGACATAGGAAAGTGGTGTGAGTTCCATAAGAGCTCCACTCACAACACAAGTGAGTGTCAAGCCAAGAAGTCGTTGGTGGTCGGAATGAGGGTTTCTGAGTCAGATCCATGCTGTAACTCTAAATTAGAACCTGACAAGGGGAATGAAAAAGGGAAATAGATTATTGATGCAGAGCCCAACACCATTGTTTTCATTGCGAAGATCCAGAAGGAGGAACCGAAAGATCCAGAGGAAGAGGAGCGTCTCTTCCACTCTGAAATTTGGGTAAAGGGTTCCCCAATACAGTTCATTGTAAACAATGGGAACCAAAAGAACCTCATTTTAGTAGATGTAATGAAGTAGTTGGGCTTGCCGACCACAACACACACACAAACATACACGACCAGGTGGCTTCACCAAGGATGGGATCTCCACGTCAGCCAACAATGTCACCTTCCCTACAACGTCAAGCCCTTCATAGATGAGGTATTATGTGACATTTATCCTCTTGATGTTTGTGATGTATTATTCGGCCAACCATACTTGTGGAAGCGACATGTTGTGTATGAGTTCTGACCTCAAGCTTTTATTGTTTCTTTGGGAAATAAGCTGTACAGGATACTGGAGGTACCATTGTCTGCCACTATCTCTTTCGTTAGTTCAAAACAATGCAATAATCTCATTTACAAAACCATGAATTTTTTTTCCCTGATGATCCAAGACTATGGCCACGATCTCTATACAGGGATCCTCTGCACGAAAACAAAAAATGGACAATGTTAGGGAGGAGTACGGGGACATCTTCACCTCACCCATAGGGGTGCCTTTGCAGTGCCAGGTCAAGTACCCCATTGATATGACCCCAGGTGCGTCACCACCCAATGGACCGATCTATTAGTGTTCTGTTATGGAGAATGATGAAATCAAGAGGAAGATTCATGAGCTGCTATATAAAGGTCACATCCGGCTGAGTTCATCACCTCGTGGGACCCCGATCGTGTTGTTAGAGAAGAAGGATGGGACTTGGAGACTCTATATTGACTATCAGGCGATGAAAAGGATCAATGTTCGAAATAGGTACCCAATCTCAAGATTTGATGACCTTCTAGACCAACTCAAAGGGGTAAAATATTTTAGCGAGATAGACTTGAAGTATGGCTATCACCCGGTACCATTCGAACCCTCCAATGTCTAGAAGACTTCCTTCAAAGCCAAGGAGGGCCTTTTCGAAAGGTTGGTCATGCCTTACGAGTTGACGAATGCTCCTCCAACCTTCAGGAAGTTGATGGATGACATCTTGCGGCCATTCACCAACTCATTTGTAGTGGTGTACTTGGATGACATTTTGATCTTCAGCCAGACTTGGGAAGAGCACCTCAAATACATCCAACAATTCCTCCAAACACTGTGGAAACACAAGTTTTGTGCCAATTTGGAGAAGTGCACTTTTGGCATGACCTAGTTTCAATATCTGGGATACATTATTGATGAAAGGGGGGTTCATGTGAATCCAACCAAGATCCAAGTCATCCAGGATTTCCCAGCCCCAACCACTCTAATAGAGCTCCAAAGCTTTCTAGGTATTGCTAATTTCTACTTCAGGTTTGTGTTGGGATTCTCTCATATCACTTGGCCCTTGAGTCAAGTCACCAAGGGAGGAGCAAAAGAAAAATTATTTTGGTTAGAATCTCAACACAAGGCATTCGTAGAATTGAAACATCTCTTTTTTTCTACCCCAGTGCTCACATTACCAGACTTGCAACAACCATTTGATATTGAGACAAATGCCTCTGACTATGCTATTGGGGCAGTTCTTACTCAACAGGGGCATCTAATGGCATATCATAGTGAGACATTGTCTGACACAGTCCGCAAGTATCCCACTTATGACAAAGAAATGTATTCCATTGTACAAGTTTGTCGAAAACGGAAGCATTACATTTTGAGGAAGGAAGAAATCATCCACATAGACCACCAACCCCTGCAATTCATATAGACACAAGGGAAGTTTTAGAATGATCACCATCATAAGTGGTCCACATATCTGCAACAGTTTCATTTGAACATCAATTACAACAAGGGTAGCACCAATAATGTTGCAGACTGCCTCAGCCAACCACCGATTGTGGTGCTAACCACCATTCTCAACTCTTGTGGGCATGAGACTTATGATTGGCCACTTCTCCACATGAGTGATCCAGAATTCAACCACTCATACAAGGCACTCTTGTGGGGTATGGAAGTTCCAAATTTTCACCTCCAAGATGCGTTGTTATGTCACATGGGATACCTTTGTGTTCCTTCAAGCCAAAGTTCCAGGATGATATAGGAAGCACACTACAGTCGTGTTCCTGGGTATTTCGGGGTTAAGAAAATGGTGGCAGTACTGTAGAAGTGTTTATAATTTCTAAACCATCAACATGATGTTGGGAAGTACATCACATCCTGCACTACTTGTGCCATTTCCAAACTGACCATCAATAAGTAAGGCCTCTATACTACGCTACCTACTTCTAGTCGACCTTGGGAATACATATACATGGATTACATGTCAGGCCTTCCTTCTTCTAAGCATGGAAATGACTGTGTTTTCATGGTCGTCAAAAAATTCTCAAAGATGGCCATTATGGCGACCTGCAAGAAAAATATCACAGTAGAAGCCACTGCTAAAATATTTTGTGAACGACTGTGGGTGCACTTTGGGATCCGATAGTCTATCATCTCAGATCAGTACAGTAGGTTCCTCAACAAATTTTCGTCCAGCCTCTTATCAATACTGAACACCAAGCTCATCAATTCCACAAATTTCCATCCCCAAACAAATAGCTAGACAGAGGTTGTCAACAGGATTATTGTACACATTATGCGCATGTACAATTTAATGAATCCACGCACATGGGATGAGAGCCTCCCCTATATACAACAGAGTTATAATCGGGCTCTCCACAGCTCAACTAAACACAAACCCTTTCATGTGGGCTTGGGATTTGAGCCACTATGTCCCATTAGCATAGACATGCCATTTGCACCTACTGAGGCCAATTCAGCTCATGTCCAGTCCGAAGCTGAAGAAGAAAAGAACTTCATCGAGCATATTCAACACATCTACCAACATGTTCATCACATATTGGATAGAGCCAATGCTACGTACAAGCAACAACATGTTCAACATTGGGTGCCACACAAGTTTCAGGTGGGCAATAAAGTGTGGCTACATTTGCAGAAGGAGTGCCTCACTGGACCACAACGCAAGCTTCGCCCACTCCGATATGGGTCGTGCACCATCACCAAGGCTATAGGTAATAATTCCTTTGAGATGAATATTCCACCATTCCTTGGTCTACACCCAATATTCAATGTGGATCGCCTTTGTCCCTACTTCGCACCCCTAATGGACACCTCTGACATTATAGAACAACCCACACCAACAGAGTTTCTCCCAGACTACATGGAGCAGGGCACCACATATTTTTTCATGGACATGAAAATCAAGAACACTTGCTAACATAATATCCAACTGTACCGGGTTGTCAAATTTGGCCACCTCCTGCACCAAGGCAAGCGGTTCACTAGTGACCGGGTTCAACAGAAGATCCCTCATCTCATGGAGGAACTCAAAGCAATGGGGACCATTGGCTCCTAAGGGGTGAGGAATGATCCAGATGGATATTGGCGGCCACCTATCTATTCCACTTAGGGCCCCACCATTGTCTCTTTTAGTTTTTCAATTTCATCACAACTTACTATTTTTAACAGTTTTTCAAGTCCTCAACTTCCAGAGTCATTATGAGTCCCTAAACAACATGTTTTGGGAAACCTAGGAGAAACATGGGTCAATGTATTGATGTTGTTCACATAAAAAAATTTATTCCTTGGATAAATCTCTCTAACAAGGTATGGTTCACGTCAAACGGAGATCGTATGCCAAAGTTATGTCCCTGGGAAGTTGAAACACCAATTTACTCAAACAGGGCCCATAGTTTTGGCACTTCACCTCCTACGGTTAGGGTTTTGGATGTTTATGGTTTTCCATTGTTTCTAAATAATAAATAGGCCCTCAAGCCTCATTGCAAAGTATTTCAAAGGCCTGTAGCTGCCACATCTCTTTTCAGAGATAAGCTATCAGCACCCTAGATAGTTTATTTCCATTCTTTCTATAAGAAAATTTCATTTCTTTGAGATTAATTGCATATTTGTACTTATGGTTATATGTGTATTCTGTTGCATAATAGTTACATTCTCTGCATTAAGGAAATTATTGATGCAAAGAGAACTAGGAGAGAAAAGGGCTAGCTGAGTTACTTCTTTACAAGGATATGATGTAGAAATTAGACCTTCTAAAGTTTTAGAGGTAAATATTTTTGCACAATGATAACATGATCATCCAATTTATCATCAGAAATAGATTTAGGTAATGATGTACAAGTGTCAGAGGTAAGCCTCAATGATGCTCAGTATCAATATGTTGATCTCAAGTTTTATTTGAAAAATGGATATGCCCTAACACAGCTCAGTTATAAAACAAAGTGTTGTTTAAGATTCAAATATAAGAAATACAAAATGATCAATGATGTATTATTTAGAAGAAACTTTGGTTCCGTGTTATTAAGATGCTTAGAGGAAACTGAAGCAAACAAAGTTTTGGAGGAACACCACGATGGACCAGCTAGAGGACATTTTGGAGGGAATAAAACAACACATAAAATCCCACATGCAGTTTACTATTGGCCAACACTTTTCAAAGATGATCATGATTATGCAAGGAAATGCAAAGTTTGCAAAGTGCATCTGGAAGATAAAGGAAACCATCTTTTCCATTACAACCAGTTAATATTGAACAACCATATGAGAAATGGGGAATAGATATAATTCATGAGCTTGTTCCTAACTCTTACAAATAGCATAAATACATCTTCACAGCTACCTGTTCTTTTACTGAATGGATGGAAGCAATTCATAGAAAAGTATCCAACTTTGAGAATATTATTGAGTTCATTGATAAGTTTATCATAACTAGATTTGGTTTACCTACTACTTTGATGTTTTACAATGCAACATATTTCTCAGGAGATGCTATGATAGAATTTTCTATTAAAAGAGGCTTCAAACTAGAATATTCTACTAATTATTATCCTCAAGGAAATGTTTTAGTAGAATCAAAAAATAAAAACCTTATTAGAATCATTAAAGGAACTATTGACTAGAACCAAAGAAATTGGCACAAATCATTAACATTTTCTCTTTGGGAAGATTAAATTACTCAGAAGGCCTCAATTGGCACTTCCCCATTTAATCTTGTTTTCTAGAAAAAAGTTGTTCTTCCTACCAATTTCGCTATTCCTTCTCTTTTCTTGGTCCAATTTATTCATGAATCACCTTCTTCTTCTTCACAAGTAAGACAATTTCAAATCCTTAAACTTGAAGAAGAAACAGAGAAAAGCTAAAGTTACTCATGCTCATCATCAATAGTTAGTTAAAGCTTCATTTGATATGACTTCTATCACTCCAAAAAAATTTCAAATTGGTGATCTAGTATTGAAATGGAATAAGGAACATGAGGAAAAAGGTAAACATACCAAATTCCAAAGACTGTGGCTAGGACTATTTCAAATCATAAAAGAAATAGGCCCATCAACATTTTTATTGCAAGATCTATCAAGCAAAAGAGATTCTTTGCCTGTTAATGGGAATATTTTAAAGATATATTTTTCATAGGAGGTAACCCCTTCGATTCACTGTATATTACTATCTTTTCTTTTCCTAGGAAAATAAAAGTTGAATGGTATTGATTTTTGGATTTTCAAATAAACATCTCAGAAAACCTTTTTTTTATTTGTTTCTTCTTAGATATAAGAATTGTTAAGAAAATAATTGAAAAAATCAAATATCAAATAGATTTTATTTCACTGAAAATTTAATTTCACTGAATTTATTTATTCTTTGATAAGCTCTCATTTTTATTAAGTATGACTACTCTATTATCATTCAAGAAAAGGATCTTTAACATGGTAAATACTATTTTACAGATAAGCAATCTTAAACTCGAAAATTATCATCCAGAATCCTCAAAAGGAACAATGATTCACCCCTTCTAGAAAAAATTTCCATTTTCAGAAAGTGATTCCAAAAATTATGCTAAAAATCTTAGAATATAATAAGAATCATCACGAGCTTTTTTACCATGTTCATAGGAAAATAGTTAAAAATTACATTATCAATACTACGTACGAAAATAGGGTAATGAATTGAGATTATATCAAAAGGAAAGTGGTCTCATCAAGAGCCAGCTTGATCATTTTAATTATAAATAATGAATGGAACTGTCTATATTTGGTTACCAAGTCAAGAAAATGGCTTTTAAGTGATAAAAACTAAATAGAAAATATCCACATAAAAGAAAAACAAGTTCCAACAGGAGATGAAGTATATAAAAATGAACTTATTTTTGGAATATTGTAAGAGTAACTAGATGGGACATTGAATCGTTGCTGGGTAAAAGGTAACCCTACCAAAAGCTTACATGGCCTACTGGATCAGAGGCTCTACCTGTGATAAAAGAGCATATGTTTATAAAGCTACTCTGAATGAGCCACCTGCTTCATCTTTTTGAGCTTAGTAAAGACTGATATAGATATTCATATTTTTATTTTTAAAGAGGAAATATTGTGGATTATGATCAAGTGACATTTTATTGCTTAGTGAGATATTATTTGTATTAAAATCCATTCTTGCAACTATTTTTATTTTGAAAAGTTTTAGCAATTTCGAAAAACTAATTAGAGATAAATGGTTCCCCCAAGTGAATCACCAATTGTTGTAATATACAACACCCCCCCATTTATTTTAATAAAAATGGGGACCCTTTGAAAAATAAATATAAATTTATAAGCATTATTTCATTTTAGCACAAGTATCAAAACTTTAGGAATAAAGGTTTTTTTTTTCGCTTTGCTTTCAAAGCACTTACCGCAAATCACATAAATTAGAAGCCAATAAATTTAAAACACATACAATATTTTCGAATTGTGATATGGGCTTCAAAATTTTTTGGAATTATATAAAATCCTCATTCAAAAGCTTAAAAAATCCCTCTAAACGAGAAATCGTGTCGTTCCTATTTAAAAGAAAAAACTTATAACATTTCTAAAAATTTGCGATGAGTTAGACCCGACGAAATAATAAAAGAATAATTAAAAGTATCCAAAAGGCTGATAAAGCTCAATAACGTGAGTCTTTAGTGCATATCACGTTTCACAATGAGAAACCAAATGAAAATTTTTACATACCACAATAAGGTGCGATGTGCGATTGTCATAGATCGCCTTTCCCAAGATTCACTCGTGGCGAAAACATAACTATTGGTATCTTCTAATAGTTACGATGCAAAATATAAACATTTAAGTATTCAAGTTCTTGAAATGATTATTATTCAATGAATCTGCTATAAGATCTAATGACTTAGATCCTTCGATTAGACATATTGTGTAAGGTGTGTAAGAGATTTGATAGAGTGAATTAAGGGTTATTAATGGAATTTAATGGGTGAAAGGTTCAAAATATTGATATCTACATGAAGCGTGTTTTTAATTTAGAGGGCCAGATTTTGATTATGATGATTTAAATCTATTCTCTATCCTTTTCTCTATTCATCTCAGATCTGAATTTACTCGTTTCACTTGAATTCAAGAAACCACCTAATGAAGTATGATCTAAAGGAATGACAGAGAACTGTAAAGCAATTTCCCAAGCCTCTGCTGCTCAGGACAGATACATGACTCCATTTTTCTCAGACATAGCGTGCAATAAGGATTGTGGGTTTTCTTAATGGGAGGCCACATACAACTTGTTTGACGGAGAACATCCAAGAGTATTAGTGAAAACAATAACACAAGATGACGTAGTTTCATTCGACCCATCTTACTTTGAATTTGCATGTTCGTTTTTCCACAGAATAGCGATGAGACCGAAGATCTTACCATACACAAATATTGTAAACTGAGTCATTGAAAACCTCAACATAGTAGACATATCATTCAAGAATTCTAAGCTGGAGAATATTGGTTCATTCATTGTAGATGATTTATGGATAATGTGTCATTTACCTATGCCACAGAATATTTATGATAAAAATTTTGTACAAATATTTATGAATAAGAATACAGACCTCGTGAAAGTGATAAAGGGATGGGAAGAAGACCAAGGCAAGCTAAATCGAGAAAAACTTGGTATGTAACTAATAGCACAATTACCCTCCCCTTATTTTTATGCAGTAGGAATGATATGTAGGTTATTTTCTAAACTAGATACCGCTAGATTTTCAATAGAATGGGTTCCTTTGATTGACGCAAGTCAATTCCTCTATTATGAATTGGGCAACCATATTGTCTAATAATGTGGCTCAAACCATAATGGATTATAGGAAAAATAGAGTCTACTTCATTAGGATCATACCTCCATTCTACATGGGTGTTTACATCATGGATGCAATTTGTTTTTGTTCAAGATTTCCTATTATTGGATGGAAGTGGACAAGCCAAGACCCCGCTTCAATTCATATTTACCATAAATAAATATGGGAATCTGAGTTTCATCTACATTTCTATAAAATTTGTAATGGATTTATGTTGCCCCTCCATTAGGCGATCTTTAATGAAAGATCCCTTAGGATTTCTAAGGAAGATAGCACAGATATTGTACTAGTTTCTAGATGGTTTGCTGAAGAAAATTTCACTTATATCAAAGTTTTTGGGAGTTATTCTTCCCCCAATGATTTTCCTTATTATGTTCCTGATAAGCTTTTAGTTAGAGAGATTTATTATGAAACTTTAGTCAGCAGTATGACCAAACAACCGAGAGATTCCAAAAATGCTATCTGGCCTACTTTCCCAATACAATGTGGCACTTTTTCCATTTTTGACATTGGTCATGCAACCAAATAGATTTAGAATATCACATCATTGAAGATGGCTTTAATGCCAAAGAGACCATACGATCCTAACGACGTAGTTCATAAGTTTACCAATAATATTAAATTCAAATCTTTCATGAATGAGGAGGGCATGTTTGATGATTTATTTGAAGGTGTATAGAATTTTATATATGTGTTGAAAATTTCATCTAATAAACTCAGTAAATCAAAATTTGAAGATTTTCAAGCATATAGAAGCAAGAGACTAGAAACAGTTCCTTTAGAACTGATTTTTATTGAAGATGTCAAAATTCCAACTCCCAGCATCAATCTAGATGATGAGGCTAAGCAAATGTCAGAATGTGAATATCATGAGAAATAAAATCAAGATTCAGAACAATCAAAACACCACTATCAGAATTCATATCACTCTCCCAATGAATCTGAAAGTAGGAATGAAAGTCCTGCGAAAATAATAAAAGTGATTAAAGGAATTGAGATGCAAACTGAAGGAGAAATTAACAGAGCTTAATCATGTTCTAGATAAGTTCACCATATCCATAATACACCTGAGCAGATAGATAAACCTCAAGAAAAGGATTTAAAAAAATAATGGGAGAATTTTTCTAAAGCACTGGAAACACCACCACCTCAAAAACCTAATGCTGATGAATCAACAAGTTTCCAAACTCCAGAGTTGACTGAGAATATAGTGGAAACTGCAATGCCACTACAACAGGTACCATAAGATCAGGATCAAGAGATTATCCTGGAATACACGACATAGGAAATCGTTTTCAATATTGAGTAAATTCGGCCATTAGATGTTTTCTACATCCCAAGTCACAAAGTTGTAGTCAAATGAAGAAAGAGAAGAAGGATTGATGAATCAGTAACTCCCTTTGGCAACAAATTAGTGGATTTTGTATCGAAGGAATCTTGTGCTAATCCTACTTAAAATCTCACTAGACTATCAAATTTTGTTGGAGCGTGTGCAACTTCTACCATTGACAAAGCAAAAGAAGTGAAGCTTCTTCTTAAACAAAATGAAGACAAATTTCAAGAGTTGGTAAGGCTACTAGAACAGGAAAAACTCAATTTTGGTAAACAAATGGAGATGAATATGTCACAATTCCAAAAGGACAATGATAGATTAAAATTGAAATACCAAGTACATATTTTAGAAAAGGAAACTCCGATAGAAGCAACTATGGATGAACTAAAAGGTCAGTCTCAAAGAGAGAAATTTATTCAGGAGGAACTTGAATGGAACACAAAATTAAAGCAACAACAAGAATATTTTTGTCATCAAATTTCAGTCACAAGTTCATAATGTGATACAAGAAAAATTTTGATCCAACAAGTGGCTAACAAGAGGCTAGAATGTGAAAAGGCTCAAAAGAAGATTTCTGAGTTCATGCAATGGAAAGAGTCTGATGAAGGAAAGTAGGATGATCTCCCCAAGATTGATAAATTTCACAAAGATATCATATTCAAAGTTTGGGAGATGAAATTAAAATAGGAAAGGAAAGAAAAATCAAAGGCAACAAATATGATCAATGAAACCATTGAATCTATTAATGGAAAACTTCTAAAAGCTGAAATTATCAAAGAAGATACAACCAAAGTACTCCCAGAGGTTAAGATATTAGAAGCACACTAGAAGGAAAGCACAGAAATACGGGTAGGATCTATTAAAAAGATAACTAAGTTTGATCGGGAAAATTACTGGAATTTTCTGATGAAACCATATCATCAGTGATAGATCTTATAGTCACTAATTTATTCTATTAGTAAATCACTGCCAACAGTTTCAAACGCAGTGTTTGAAGGACAGGTCAGATCGAGGATTACGCAGTTATCTCAGCTAAAGCCAATGGTAGATATTTGTCACCTTAGAGATCAAATGCGAAAATAGGATCAACCCACCTAGGCATGTTGTTATCTTATTTCCTAGATTGTACTTTAAGTTTACTCATTACAAGGAAGGTTGCTTGAAACCTCCTCCAATTTGTTTGTAATAATTCATTTCAAACATATTTAGTTTTATATCTAAGCACTTCTCATGCATTTAGAGAAGGGTCCATAAATGTATCAAAAACATTCCCAAAGAATGCACTTATGTAAGTTTGTGAATGCCTTGATGAATTAATGGAACATAATATGTTATCTTTTGAAATTTAAGTTGTTTAACTGAAGTTGCACTATTGTACTCATTGAATTTCTTTAGACGTGAAGAGGAGTAGAAAACTATTGTCGGTTTGAATGAGTAGAATCTCATATATATAGTACTTTTACACATTATATTAAGTTTTGCTTCTTGAATTGGCAATCATATTTTTATATGTACTATATGTGAAAGTTGTTATCATAAGTGAATTTTATACTTACATATATACTAACAGTTGTTTATGATTACTTATCTCATATATAATCAAACTTATGAATGCAATATATATTTCACAATCCTTTTGATTAAACTATTTTGTCAAAAGAATTAATTTTACATAATTTTCATCTCTTTCAACTTTTGAATAATCTTCAATACCAATTGTTGAAAGATATCATTCTAAATTGCATTAAATGAACACTCCCGAGTATATAGTAGAATAGATATTTATTCAACCCATATGATATATTAAACCATTTTCCATTTTCATGTTATAAACAAAAAACACCCTCATTATCCTTATTGGGAAACTAGTCCCTTTATCCCCAGTCGAAGCCACTACATGAAACATAAAAGCACTTGCTATAAGGTTTGAACCGGGTGGTTTTCCCCATGTTGTTGCAATGGAATTCTGAGGCTTGAACATGATCCCAGTTTGGTACATCGATCCCCAAACTGAAACACCTTGTGGTCAACTCAAACCTTATACTGCTTTGAACCCAGTCCAACCAGTCGCCATGACTGCTACTTTTGCTTCAGTGCCTCAGCCACCTCAACATGAAACTACTCCTGGTGTGAAAGCATTTGGTCAGGGGGGAAATGCTAGAAATAGGGAACCTAAGGATAAGGGTTCCCAAACAACTCCTAATCCTCTTAAGTCTCAAAAGAAGTAACCTCTGTGTGCTTTGTGTGATGTTGTTGGGCATGCCACCCATAACTGTCCTGAACTTCCTCATCTCAAACTTGTGGTCAACAAGTCATTTCTTGAAACTGATATCCTAGAGGTCCATGTAACCCTACCAGATTTAGCCAAGAAACTCAAATTTTTTCACACAAAACACCCTTGTGCATTGTGTGATATTTATGGCCACTATTTTCACCTCTGTCCCCATCTCAACGACTTTCGTGACGCCCTTGAAGCTGTTCATGAAATAGAGGCTACTCATAGTGGATTTTGTACCCCTATAATTTTCTGTTCTACTTCGGTAGAACTGGAGGACATTGTCATACCTCCCCCCAATTTCAAGATGACGCAATCTATGGCCACCATCCTCTATCTATCATCATCCATGGAATTCATGGTGGAACACCCCTTTAGGTAGTTCCCTTATGTTTTGAATGAGCCTCCTTCGGCGATCACCTTGGGCTCAACATTGATAGATGTTTCATCTGCTATCTCTTCATCTACCCTTCGTAGTGATGCATATGTGAACCATATTTCTCATGATGATGTGTTAGGTAGCTCCACTGCATCATGTGGTCTTTCTTCTACCAGTCCCCCCATATTTCACTCCGATGAAGACATTATGGAAGCAATGACCACCCTTGACTTTGATTGGGATGATATGCACCACCATCCATACTTCCTTCCACAACAGTCCCTTGACCAGTATGTTGTGGTGTCTAAAAACTTAATATCTGATGAGGTCGAGTAGTTTAGAAATCCCATTCCTACACCAGATACTTTCATCGAAGAAAACATTGGCTTGGGGCCACCTTGTTGCCCAGATGAAATTGAGGCTTACACCAAGATACTCAAAATATTTTGTAATGCCTCCACCAAGTCCTATTTTGAGAGGCCCAAACATGATCCTGTAGTTGTTGACCATCAGATCGACACAAAGCCTCATGCCTACCTTATCTGTCAAAAGTTGAGACACATTTCTCGATAAGAGGCTCTCAAAATGGCAATCAATAAACTCAAGCATGATGGTTTTTCCCATCACTTTTTCAAGAAATCAGGCACCATCCTCGTTTGTATGGACTTTCTTGACCTAAAAAAATATTTTCCCCACTAAAACTTCCCTACACCTTGTATCGACCATATCTTTACCAAGTGTAAGGGGCATAGAAATTTTACCCATAGAATCCCTCATGCATGTTTTATTTCTACCATGCATTTAGGATTCTTGCATTTCCTATCATCTTCTCCTTTGTCTCCTTGTTACACCTTTCAGATGGATCCTTCATCCACACCATACATCGGCTATGTCGATGGTGCAAGTTTCTACTCACATAATCTAGCCTAGGTAGCCTCGGCCATTTTTACCCCCATACATTCGTTAGTCCTTTCCAATGGCATATGTATTGGATATTTCACGAATAATGAGGTTGAATATGATGCAGTGATGGGTTTTTTAGTTGATTCCCTTGATCATCGCATCCTTAATCTTCATGTTCACTTATATTCCCTACTTCTTGTTAGACAATTGAATGGCAGTTATCATTTGCATAGCCCTGTCCTTTTTAGAAGATATTTCGAGTAAAGATTTTAATGCATGAATTTGAAACCATTAAATTGAGTCATGTCCCTAGAGCCCAAAATCATTATGTAGATAGCATTGAAAACAATATTCTAGACTGACACTTATCACATGCATTTAACACAAGAAAATATCATTAAACAAAAGCCAAGCCACATGCTCGTGATATATTAAAGATACATATCCATAATATGTGGCCACAAAATCATAAATTTTTTGGAGTCCTCTACTCTAACACATCTGAATGCCCATAGCATGTTACAAAACCAAAAACGGGGGCACCTCATGCCCCTCCATCTAGTCACTATCTAGAGGGTCCTGAGACAATGGCTCGACTCTTGTAGCCCGCAAATCCTGCATTCCCTGTCCGGCCATCACCATGCGCTGCATGACCCCTTGCTACTCCGAGAGTAGATAAACACATGCCCCAATGTAGTGGCCATCTAGATCTTCCTAATCATACTCTAATACCCTGGTCATCAGCAGTTCACATATGCGACGGACATCCTCGAATAGTGCATCTGAATCTGATCGGTCATGTCCTCTAGCTGTACTAGACCCTATAGCCCCTCGCCCTGCGGGTCGTTCCATATACCCAATTGGTCTCACCAGTGCTAAAAGTAACGAATCAGTACCACATACATCATTCTAAAACTTTAAATGCACCATAAAATATAACAACTTGTCACTTACCATCTAGTCCCCTTTCTCGGCCAGGCAGAAGTGGCAAGTTTGGGTCCCCCTTTGTTTTTGGCGATTTGATACTTCATCTGGAAGAATTTTTTCCAAGAATGGTCACTTCGTCGTCTCTCAAAATTGAATTTCTACACTTGAGCCGCTTGTAAGGGCACCACTTAGCCTTCATAATTTTTTACGCTTGCGTCAATTTGCGTCACGAGTAACCATCTTTTGCTCATGTTTTCATGCTCCCCTCCAGGCCTATTATGTGTGGCAACATCACCGAATCACCCTTTTTCAGAGCATCTAAGTTTAGTCATCATTGTATCCATGGAATCCGTCTCGAGTCCCTTTTGACCTCCTGTTACACTATTCGATCCATTCATGGTTTTTCCCTCTCTCGTGTAGCCCTTTTTCCCCTCCACTCCCACTGTCCTCCATCCCCTGAAGATTCAAGTCAGTCGCTACTAGGTCATCCATGATTTTTATGCTCTGACAAGGGAAGTTGTCTGTTTGCTACTCAGTATCCCCCATTCCATCATCATCCTTCATGTCAGTCCATCAGTCGTTATGCTATATTATCTCAGGCCTTAGTTGAGGACCTCGATTGCCTCACCTATGGTAGCCCTCCTTCTGTCAAAATTAGCACATTCATTCCAAAATACAGTTCTATATGGAAGTGTATCTTGGTTCCATCTTCCATCATTGTTTAGTGCCTTAGATTAGGAAAAGGAACTACTTATTGGCATTTGACTTGATTGTTTCTCATTCGCTCCATTTCAGCATGATTGAGATTTGTATCGTCGATAGTTCAATGATCCAACATATTGATCCAATGATTCCCGGGTGTGTGTGAGATGTTTCAGACCTCATGATGGGGTGGCCCTTTAGGTAGCCCCCCACATGCCTGGATGACCTCATTCTGATGCAGCTCAGAAGATTTGATGGGTTCGGCCCCAACTGCTTGCAGTGCCTATAGCATGCATGTATCACTTAGATGATCCATTTATATTTTCATATCCTTTCATATTTATCAGGGATTCTCTAGTAATTATTATATATCATGTACTTAGATATTATTGTATTCAGTCCTAGATGTTTTCCTAGGTGCAGTATGTATGTGGGATTCATTATGATTTTGTCTGGCCTATGTTTACGCCAACATATCATGTACTTTATAGCTCAGTTTCATTTTACTGTGCGAACCATTATTCTTTGTACTTTTTTATCTCAGTAGGAATAGGTATGCATCACCTGCCTCATTATATACATGTACTCAACCATTGAAGGAGACTTACGGTTGTCGATCTTGCCCCCTCAAGTTTATTATCCTCTCTTTCTTTGCTTCACCTACGTATATCTCTCTCTATGACACCCCTTCGGTGTCTACTGATTGTGTTCTTACAACATACTTCGGTCATATGATTAGCTCCTAACGCTCGCACGTTGGGGGGAAATCTGTTACACCAAATATTTGGTCACCTACCCATGTATAATTATATGGATTGAAATACACCATGTAATACCAATTTTACCACAATAAAATTGTTTTCACTAAGAAATAATTTAATAAACCATAGTTATTAAGTTATTTATGGTCCAAAATAGGAAACCTCATGAGGAATAATTAAATAAACCCTTATTTATTTAATTTTCCTCTAGGAATAGTTAACTAAACATTTGTTTAATTATATTCCTGGTCATGTTTAACCCAATTAATGATAAATAATTAAATAAATCATTATTTATCTTATTATTCTTTAGGAATAATTGATTCAATCATTATTTAATTAATATTCCTTGTTAAAATTGACTAAATCATTTAGGAATAATAAAACAAAACATTATTTGTTTAATTATTCCTTGATCCCTTCCTTCAAATGATAAATAAATTATTTAATTGTTTATTATTTCTAAATAAAGGTATTTAACTTATTTAAATTCCTTTTCCCTCCAACTAAATATAATAAAATATTCTAAGTAGTGATATCTAGATTTTGGTTAATAATATTTTATTATGCACCATTATCAAGGATAACTCAATATTTTGTTATAAATAGAATGGTTTTCAATTCATTTCTTACATTTGATCCTTTTATCTTGGTCAAACTTTGATCCTCTTATCATTGTCTATATTTGATTCATTTTTATTCTATTTTGCTTATCGAGCTCCCTTTGAGTTCTACACGTCTTGGGTATTCTACAACCATTGAGAGAGAAGATTTCAAGTTAAAGTGTTGAGGACAACCATGAACCCATCCGATTGAGGGGGAATGTATTAGTTCTCTTCCCAGGTATTACATAATACACAAAATTATTTATAATTCTTGTCTTTTCCATTTGATATTTTGGAGAAACTCTTATTTCAATTTTTTGTTTAGCTACTTTATTTGAATAGATCAGGGTTTATTTTTCAATTTTTTTTTACCGTCTACTGCGGGAGATACATTTTTTTGAGCGGATAGGAGCAAGGCTCCATTGTAATGTATCATTTCTTTTGACAGATGAATAAAGGTTTCTTTTGAGTGCTTCAATTTAAATTCTTTCCTCTGGGGAATCTTGTGAGAAGGAAAGGGCCTGCCTTCATCACAAGATTCACCCGATTGCTCCTGTAGTCTGTTAACTTCTTTATGATTTCACACCTTAATTAAACACTGTTTGCTGAAGATTATTTATGTAGTTTTTTGTTTCTTACTAAAACTTTGTTTTCCTTATTTACTGCATTATTCTGTACTGTTCATTCTGAAGAAGTTGTGAGTTATTTTATTTTTAGTCATTTGTTTGCGGAATGAATGTGTGACAGTTTGATATCAGGAAACAGGTGCTGAAGATTCCCGTTTGGAGGAATATGGTCCTATTCTCCGATGATTGATCTCTCTTTGGAAGTGTGACTGATAACAGGAAACAGGTGCTGAAGATTCCCGTTTGGAGGAATAGGGTCCTATTCTCCGATGATTGATCTCTCTCTTTGGTAGTGTGACTGATAATAGGAAACAGGTGCTGAAGATTCCTGCTTGGAGGAATAGGGTCCTGTTCTCCGTTATGGTTGATTGATCTTCTTTTCTGCAGAGTGATTTCCTTTCATTATCTTTCCTAGGATTCTTTTAATGAAAGTCTGCAACAGAGGATTGTTTCTGTTGTAACACAAGTAGGCTTCAACTTTGTTAAAAGTAAGGTGTGAGCAGTGTGATTAATATAATTTGTGTAATTAATAATATGACCTTTCTTTGCTTTTGGAATTGAGAATATATAGTGTGTGATTGTCTTTGGAATAACAGACCTTCCTCAGTTGACAATTTATGTGGCACTTGAATTGTTGAAACAATTAAAGCGACCAACATTTTGGCGTCGTTGCCGAGGAAGGAAATTATAGATTTAAAAAGAATTGATTTTTTCTTTCTAGATGTGCAGATTGTATGAGAGGACGCGGAACCCAGAAGAAAACTAACCCTATAGGTGGCAAGGGAAAAGTAAGGGGAGGAAGAAAGACTTTTATTGACGAAATTGTATCAAAGGATGAATCTTCACAGAGATTAAGCTCTTGAAGACCAAAGCCTCAACGCTCCCCTCAATCAGACTACAAAAGAGAAGAAGTTGTGAGCCCTGAAAGCGTAGAGGAATCAGCAACAGATATTAAAGAACCAGTAGCCAGTGCTAAAGAACCAGAAGAAAGTGCTAAGGAATCAGCAGAGAATGTTGAGGAATTAACAGAAGATATTGGATTACCAGTGGAAAACATTGAGGAGCCAGTAGAAGATTTTGAGGATCGAGAAAGTGCAGTAGGAGATCAACCAATGGAAGGAAACAACAAATAATTCTTTGGTGGAGGACGAGTAGATCCTGAAGGAGAAGGAAAGGATGAAAATTCTCTCTCTACCTTGGGATTTCCTATCAGTGATCTCCCTAGAGGAACAACCCCTATGAAGAATATTCCATTGTCAGCTTTACCCAACTTCCATGGTTCATCCTCTGAAGATCTGGATGAATTTATTTTTGAATTTGATATATTATGTAGAAGTTATGATTATGTTACTAATTCTCAGAAGTTGAAGCTGTTTCCAGCAACATTAAAGGGAAATGTGTTAAGATGGTTCATGAGCCTTGGAAGCCAGGTAATCACAACATGGGAACAGATGAAACATAAATTTCTGCTTAAATATCAAGATTATTTTTGGACAAGAGAAAAGAGGGAGTAATTATTCAACATGGCACAAAAGGCGGACGAGAATTTGGAGGACTATGTGGAAAGACTGCAGTATAATCTGCAGAGATCCAATCATCCGAATGTAAGTAAATAAATTCGTAAAACAATATTACTTAAAGGAGTAACGGAAGATTGTTTAGACATGCTAAACATGCTTGGTAAAGGAGATATATCTAAAGAATCATATGATGAGATTTTTGAACTCTATAAAATATGTTCAAGAGGAGCTGCAAGGAACAGAGAAAATAACAGAGATCCCACTTATTCAAGAGTTCAGAAATCAGCCAGTGGGGGAGCAACAAGAGCTGAAATAGGTAATTTACTTGAAGAATTTAAAACTGAAATGTTAAGTTCTTTTGCTTCACAAATTGACACCTTGCAGGTTAAAAAGAATTAGGCTGAAGCAGAAGCAACTCTAGCTGTTTTTTGCCCTAAATGGAAAGATAAACATCCACTAAGGGAATGCCCATTGGACAAGATACCAATCTGCACCCTTTGTGAGAAGGATCATGAAACACAACAATTTCCTTCTCTACCGGGAATAAAGGCAGCATGGCAGCCAACAGAAGAAGAAGCTGAAGTAGTTTATCTGCTAACACAAAGAAGACAATGGCAACCAAGAGGACAAGGTATGAATTCTAGCATGCCATTTACATCTTCTAATCGTTGGAATAATTATCCTTATTTCAGTCAGACAAATTACCCTCCCTTTAACCCAATGCAATACCCACCCTTTAATCAGATGAATTAACCACCCATGCAACAAACAAACCATCCCTTTGTAGATCCTACAATGTGTACTCCTTGGCCCCCACAACAGCCATCTTCTTTTAATCCATGGAATTCAAATTGGAGGAGTCAACAACTCTCGTATCCAAATCAATTTCCTCAATTTCAAAAACCACTTCCTCTACCATTAGGTGCTCCACCAAATAATCAAATGAGACCCCAGCTACCTGTACAACCAAATCCTAACCCCAATAATAAAGCTGTGCAAGTTATTGACATTCAAAACCAGCCTACACTTCATGTTTTCCTTGCACAATGCAATGACATCCATTTAAGATCCGGGAAAATAGTTGAACCTATTATTGACGATGTTACTTCTTTGGATTCTGATAAAGAAGAAACTAAGAAACATAACTCACACAAAGAAGCACAACCACCCTCTAACAAGGATGCTGAAATAACAGAGCCACCATTCTCCGAGCGTTTAGTTTTAACTAAAACACCTGAAACACCTGCTTTTAATATTTTAGGGGAATTTCAAAATTTGTATGTTAAAATTCCACTTTTATAGGCACTAAGAGATGTACCAATCTATGCCAGAACCATGAGGGATATTTTTGTTAAGAAACCTGGTAGGAAAACTAAGGATCCCCTTACAGTTCATGTTATGGGTGATCTATCTGCATTGATGTCCAGAAAAGCTCCTCTTGTGAAATATGGTGACCCCGGCCATCCTACTGTGACAGTTCAAATTGGTAAAACAATAATCGCTCAAGTTCTGGTAGATTTAGGTGCTGCAATAAATATCATGACTCTGGAAACTTCACAATTTCTACAGCTAAAGAACACAATTACAGACACACCAACCATCCTAGAGCTAGCTGACCGCTCTACAATTAAACTAGAAGGAGTTGTTGAGGACTTAGTTATCTCGGTTGAATCCTGGAATTATCCAGCTAACTTTGTGGTGTTGCAAACTAAAACAAAGTTAGGGGGGCACCATCTAATTCTAGGAAGGCCTTGGCTTGCTACAACCGATGCCTTTATCAGCTGTAGATCTGGTTCAATGATAATTTCCAATGGATATGAAACCAAACATATTAATCTTTATCCTCATGCTACACCCATGATTAGCAATGAGAGTTTTGTATGGATGGATTATGATGATAATGTTGTTCAGCCTATTTTGACTATCGGACAAGCTTTGAGTTTTAAAGACAGCACAAAGGACGAAGTAATTAATAGTTTTATTTGTGAACCTTCCTCTGTGGTTGCTGAAACTCACAATCAATTGATTACACTCTTTGAAACAGATACCCATGACAAGATTTAATATGAATATTTACCTCAAACATCAACCTCCATCTCCTCTAAAAGCATAATAGTGGAAATCGAACCTGGAAAAACACTGAACATAAATTCTGATCTAACAATTACTGAAACATAGCAGTTAATGAAGTTACTACTTGAAAATAAGGAAGCATTCACATGGGATTACACGGATATGAAGGGAATCTCTCCTGAATTACGTACTCACCGGATTTATATTAAGGAAGGGTGTCGACCAGTCTGCCAACCCCAAAGACAAATGAACCCTAATTTAAGAGAAATTGTGAAAGAGGAACTTCAAAAATTACTTAATGCAGGATTTATATACCCTATATCTGACAGTGAATGGGCTTCCCCATTGGTAATAGTCCCTAAGAAAAATGGGAAATGGAGGATGTGTGTAGATTATAGGGCTTTAAATAAAGCCACTCAAAAGGACCACTTTCCTTTACCATTTATTGATCAGGTGTTGGACAGTTTGTTAGGGAAGAAATTATTTTCCTTTTTAGATCGATTCAGTGGGTATAACTAAATCAGGATTGCACCCCAAGACCAAGACAAGACCACTTTTACTAGTCCTTGGGGAACTTTTTCCTATAGAGTTCTTCCATTTGGACTATGTAATGCACCAACAAATTTTCAAAGGGCTGTTATAGGAATATTTTCTGATATGTTGAATGACTCTATGGAAATATTTATGGATGATTTTACTCCTTATGGTGTGTCTTTTGAAGATGCATTACAGAATCATGAGAAGGTGCTTAAACGTTGTATACAAGCTCACCTCTCCTTAAACACTGAAAAATGTCATATGATGATGAGTGAAGGAATAGTGCTTGGACATTTTATTTCATCTCAAGGAATTCAGGTAGACCCATCCAAAATACAGGTCATTCAAAATCTTCCTGGTCCTAAAACAAAAACTGATGTAAGAAGTTTTCTTGGACATGCTGGATATTACAAAAGATTCATTAAAGATTTTTCTAAGATATCTTCTCCATTATTTGTGTTTCTTATGAAAAATGCTGAATTTAAGTGGACTAATCTTTGTCAGGAAGTCTTTGTAGCACTCAAACATCAGTTATCTATAGCTCCTATTTTGAGAGGACCTGATTGGGCACTTCCCTTTCATATATCTTCTGATGCTTCAGATACTGCAATTGGAGCTGTCTTGGGACAAGAATAAGACCATCTCCCTTATGCTATCTATTTTATCAGTAAGAATATGACCCTTGCTGAGCTTAATTATACAGTTACCGAAAAGGAATTCTTAGCAGTAATTTACGCCATTAACAAATTTCGACATTATATTACTCGTTACTCTACTTTTGTCCATACTGATCACTCGGCTATCAAGTATTTAATGAATAAATCTGTCACAAATGCTCGAGTTACCATATGGTTATTGTTACTGCAGGAGTTTGATATTACAATTGTAGATCGACCAGGTAAAGAAAATGTTGTGGCTGATTTCCTTTCATGGTTAAAAAATATAATAATATTCCAGTAGATGATTCCTTTCCTGATGAGTATATATTTTCAGTATCTGCTCACTCTCCTTGGTATGCAGACATTGCTAATTATTTGGTTGCAGGAAAGTTTCCATCACACCTGTCACATAGAGAAAATAGGAGAATTGTTTTACAAAGTGACAGGTATAGCTAGATAAGTGGGTGTCTTTTTCACACAGGACTTGATCATGAAATTTGAAGATGCATTAGAGAGGATGAGGTGTACGATATATTAAAATCTTGTCATGATGGCCCTTGTGGAGGGCATTTTGCCAATAAAATAACAGCACACAAATTTTTTAGGATGGGTTACTATTGGCCCTCACTGTTTAAGGATGCAAAGAAATATGTGTGGGCTTGTGATAGCTGTCAGAGAATGGGTCAACCCCATCATAGAGATCAAATGCCATTAAACCCCCAGGTAGTACTTAAACCATTCGAAAGATGGGCCTTAGATTTTAGAGGACCCATCAATCCTCCATCCAATCAAATAACTTATATATTAGTCTCTACAGATTATATGACTAAATGGGTAGAGGCCAAAGCACTTCTTAGAACGAATGAAGAAGATGTCCTAGCTTTCTTATATGAAGAAATCTTTATTAGATTTGGAATTCCTAGAGAGCTAGTTACAGATGGAGGACCTCCCTTCAATTCTCATGGTTTTAAATCTACCATTCAGAAATATCATATTCATCATAAAATGACTACACCATACCATCCCCAGGCCAATGGGCAGGTGGAAAGCACAAATAAAGTAATAGAAGCCATTCTAAATAAAATAGCGAAGGATAACTAGAAGGATTGGTCTCAAAGGCTCCCTGAAGCACTATGGGCTTATAGAAATACCTGGAGAAATACTACAGGATTTTCTCCTTATGAATTGGTTTATGGTAAAAGTGTTGCTTTTCCTGTGGAATTTGAAATTAAAACTTTGAGAACTGCTTTAGCTGTTAACCTTGATTTGACTAATGTGTAGATAGCCAAGTTGCAGCAGCTTCTTGAACTGGATGAAAAGAGATTAGATGCCATTCACCAGACAACCATGATTCAACAACAAAGAACAAAGTGGCATGACAAAAACATTAAGCACAGGCAGTTCCAAAGAGGTAATTGGGCTTTATTGTATGAATCTCGGTTTGAAAACTTTCAGGGTAAGCTACATACATGATGGCTGGGACCTTATGAAGTAGATGTTGTTTTTCCTAATGGAATAGTAAGACTTTTAACAATTGATGGTTCTAAAACACCTCTACTAGTAAATGGTCATAGGCTTCACTTGTACCAGCGCCTTGGTTCTAAAGAATATTTTAAGGTCACTTGCATGACTGATGCGTATTATCTTTTTCTAGGGGAGTCTTCTGCTCCTCACAGCATTTAATTATTTTCTGCACTATATTTTTTTTAGTATTAGATTAGATTTACAACTAATAATCCCTATGAAGGGTTGGCATGTTACAATGGTATGTTGCAGATTAAGGAAGAATTCACCAAGGAGGAAAATGTCATCACATGAAGGTCTAAGTTTCAATCTGAAGAAGTTTTGCTTTTCTCATCTGATTCATATCCTCATTTCCCAATAACATTTCATCATCTATTCCCTCATTCTCCCTTTCTCTCTTTCATATAATTTTTCCTACTTTTTCTACCCATTGTTGAAACACCATTCTTCAACTAGTACCTTCCCTATTCCTTACTGCTGAAATGTCATTCCTCAGCAAGTACTTCCCCAATTTCCCCAGTGCTAAATCTTTACTTTTTAGCAACATCTTCCTTATTCTTCCCTTGCTGAAACACCACTTTCAGCATCACGACATCCATCTTTCCATTGCTGAAACACCATTTTTTTCCCTGCTACATAAGTTTTCCAGTACCCCACTTTTATTCTTCAGATCCCTTGGGTGAATATTACCCAGTATTGAGAAGATTCTAATATGCTCTTGTTTCTACATTTTAGAGAAATCTAAATATTCTTCCATCAGTATTAAGCCACTATGAATAAGCACTCTATACTTCGAATTATAAAAACAGAGGTAAAATATAAGGTATGCGGATTTTTTATGTAATGCAGTTAAATAATAGTTTAAAGAGAGGATATTTCCCATTATGATTACAATCCCCGCACATTTAATTATCATTACATCACAAGTAGGGGGGGGATTTCGAAAATTAAAACCATCATTCCACACCATACAATTCATCGTCACTCTTCATATCCATTATTTCGGCCGTCATTGATACTCCATATCCTCAGTATAATGATTATTCTGATCGAGCCTGTGATTCTGCTCTCTGTTTAAGTATTTGACTTAAGTTCGTAACCACGGGAGGTTTGGTTATCAGGCATGCGCCCGGCTAAATGACTCTTCTTCAATTATTTCCGGAGGCTTACCAAATTTTCCAGCAGGCAAGATGGGTCACATATTTTGAAAAATTGAGAGAATTTGACCCTCAACAAGTGTTGGAGTTTGCACAGAACCTCCAGCAGGACCACTCCACAGTCCAAGGGGTCAGAATTTCAGTAACAGAGAATGATATTTCCCAAGTCTCGGGTTTTCCAGTCACAAGAACTCGGTGGTTTAGTAGAAAACACATCATCCTAAATGCGCAACAGGACTTCCTTCTTCCAGAAGAATGTGTTTAGATCAAAGGCCGTGGCATAGGACTGCACTCACTACCTCCTCCGTGGGCAAAGGTAGTCATATTTTTCAAGCATTATTTAACCTGCGAGGGGCAATATTAAGTAGTTTATCAACATGAATTTGTTCTAATGAGCCACTTGCAGCATGGTAGACTACTCAACATTCCTTATTATCTGCTTAGATGCATTAAGAATATGTCATATTACTGTAGAAAGGTAAAATTTCCATTACTGTCCCTTACTCATCATTGCCTTTGTCAACTATTAATTAAGAGGGGTTTTGATCAGCAAAACCTCCTTCTAAATAACCTACCCCTATTGCTTGACCAAGCCCCCGAAATTCACCATGAAGCCCAAAATTCCCCAAGAAGCTGAAAATCCCCATGAAATCTCTAAAATCTCTTATGAACATCAACTGGAGAATATCCCGGATCCTTCATCAATCCCATCCTTATAACCAGTCAATCCAATTCACCCATATTCAAAACTATTCCATTTAGCGGAGTCATCCCAGCCCACTATTTACATCCCCAGTAATGACTCTCAGACTGAAACACCACCATCTCCTCCTATTCATAAAAGGAAGAGGCAGACTACAACTACCTCTGTATCAAAAAGGAAAACAAGGGCTGCATCCAAAACAATCACCTCTTCCGACAGCCCCTCTCATAGGGAAGAATCTTCCCATAGAAAGAAAAAGAAAGCTACTTCTTTCCATGCTTTTCTACCTAGGAGAAGAATGAAAACAACTCCCATTTCCCCTGACCCCGCAGCCATCTTGTTACAATTGCAGTCATCACCACCTTTTCAAATCCTGGAATCATTACCTGTCTCATCCGGTGGCACTGCTCCACAAGAACCAATTTCCCAGGGTAATATGACATCATCTTCTACACAACCAGTAACTGCTCCATAAGAACCAGCTACTCACACAGAAGATGAAACACAAGAACTAGCTACTGACGTGCAAAATTTAAGCATCCAGCATGATATTTTAAGGAAACCAATTGTAGCTGAAACACAAGAACCAGCTACAGTGGAGGAACAACAATTAACTTCAGCAAAAGCACACGCTTCAGTCACCATAGCCTCTCTTTTAGAAGAAAATGAATTTCTGAAGTCAGAATTAGAAGCCTGCAAGAAAGAATTGATAATGGCAAGGGAAGCTTTTGATAAAGAATTGAATCTTTATATTTTGGCTCATACAACATCGATGCAAGAAAAACACTCAGAGAATTATCCTTATAAAGAGTACATGTGTTATCAGTGTGGAAATATTTATCAAAATGCAGGATACAAGATAGTTGAAGTACCAATGTCTGGTGCATCCATATCATCTCCAGTAAAGAGGGAAAACCCCACTGTCACACAAGAACCAGTAGGGCCCTTAAAGACTTTAAAGAAGGAAGAACCTATTGTCACATAAGAACCACTAGGGCCCTCAAAAACTTTGGAGAAGGAAACTAAGGTACAGGGATCCTGCTCGACATTCACTGATTCTGCTACACAGACTATGCCTCAGCCCATTACCTATAATGTTGGAACACAAACTCCAACATGGAAAGAATTGGAAATAATGAACACGTGGAAGAAGCAGTATTAAGCCACTATGAATAAGCACTCGATACTTCGAATTATAAAAACAGAGGTAAATATAAGGTATGCAGATTTTTTATGTAATACAGTTAAATAATAGTTTAAAGAGAGGATATTTCCCATTATGATTACAATCCCCGCACATTTAATTATCATTACATCACATGTAGGGGGGGGATTTCGAAAATTAAAACCATCATTCCACACCATACAATTCATCGTCACTCTCCATATCCATTATTTCGGTCGTCATTGATACTCCATATCCTCAGTATAATGATTATTCTGATCGAGCCTACGATTTTGATCTCTGTTTATGTATTTGACTTAAGTTAGTAACCATGGGAGGTTTGGTTATCAAGCATGAGCCCGGCTCAATGACTCTTCTTCAATTATTTTCGGAGGCTTACCAAATTTTCCAACAGGCAAGATGTGTCACATATTTTGGAAGATTGAGAGAATTTGACCCTCAGCAAGTCTTGGAGTTCGTACAGAACCTCCAGCAGGACCACTCCATAGTCCAAGGGGTCAGAATTTCAGTAACAGAGAATGATATTGCCCAAGTCTTGGGTTTTCCAGTCACAGGAACTCAGTGGTTTAGTAGAAAACACTTCATCCTAAATGCGCAACAGGACTTCCTTCTTCCAGAAGAATGTGTTTAGATCAAAGGCCGTGGCATAGGACTGCACTCACTACCTCCTCCGTGGGCCAAGGTAGTCGAATTTTTCAAGCATTATTTAACCTGCGAGGGGCAATATTAAGTAGTTTATCAACATGAATTTGTTCTAATGAGCCACTTGCGGCATGGTAGACTACTCAACATTCCTTATTATCTGCTTGGATGTATTAAGAATATGTCATATTACTGTAGAAAGGTAAAATTTCCATTACTGTCCCTTACTCATCATTGCCTTTGTCAAATATTAATTAAGAGGGGTTTTGATCAGCAAAACTTCCCTCTAAATAACTTACCCCTATTGCTTGACCAAGCCCCCGAAATTCACCATGAAGCCCAAATTCCCCAAGAAGCTGAAAATCCCCACGAAATCTCTGAAATCTCTTATGAACATCAATTAGAGAATATCCCGGATCCTTCATAAATCCCATCCTCAGAACCAGTCAATCCAATTCACCCATCTTCAAAACTATTCCATTTAGCAGAGTCATCCCAGCCCACTATTTACATCCCCAGTAATGACTCTCAGACTGAAACACCACCATCTCCTCCTATTCATAAAAGGAAGAGGTAGAATACAAATGCCTCTGTATCAAAAAGGAAAACAAGGGCTGCATCCAAAACAGTCACCTCTTCCGACAGCCCCTCTCATAGGGAAGAATCTTCCCATAGAAAGAAAAAGAAAGCTACTGCTTTCCATGCTTTTCTACCTAGGAGAAAAATGAAAACAACTCCCATTTCCCCTGACCCCGCAGCCATCTTGTTACAATTGCAGTCATCACCACCTTTTCAAATTCTGGAATCATTACCTGTCTCATCCCGTGGCACTGCTCCACAAGAACCAGTTTCCCAGGGTAATATGACATCATCTTCTACACAACCAGTAGCTGCTCCACAAGAATCAACTACTCACGCAGAAGATGAAACACAAGAACCAGCTACTAACGTGCAAAATTTAAGCATCGAGCATGATATTTTAAGGAAACCGATTGTAGCTGAAACACAAGAACCAGCTACAGTGGAGGAACAACAATTAACTTCAGCAAAAGAACACGCTTCAGTCACCATAGCCTCTCTTTTAGAAGAAAATGAATTTCTGAAGTCAGAATTAGAAGCCTGCAAGAAAGAATTGATAATGGCAAGGGAAGCTTTTGATAAAGAATTGAATCTTTATATTTTGGCTCATACAACATCGATGCAAGAAAAACACTCAGAGAATGATCCTTATAAAGAGTACATGTGTTATCAGTGTGGAAACATTTATCAAAATGCAAGATACAAGATAGTTGAAGTACCAATGTTTGGTGCATCCATATCATCTCCAGTAAAGAGGGAAAACCCCACTGTCACACAACAACCAGTAGGGCCCTTGAAGACTTTAAAGAAGGAAGACCCTACTGTCACACAAGAACTAGTAGGGCCCTCAAAAAATTTGGAGAAGGAAACTAAGGTACAGGGATCCTGCCCAACATTCACTAATTCTGCTACACAGACTATGCCTCAGCCCATTACCTATAATGCTGGAACACAAACTCCAACGTGGAAATAATTGGAAATAATGAACACGTGGAAGAAGCAAGATTCTGTGGATCAAGATAAAATTTTACAACAGCATAAACTAGCCTGGAAAAATAAAATGTACTCCAATTGGGAAAGCTGGGAACAGACACTCCAGCAGCTTAAAGATTCCAGGAAAGAGAATACAGAATTAAAAGATAAATTAATCCTGATGTTTCAATTAGTGCAAAAACTACTAGCCACCAGGAAACCATCTGTGAACTATTCTCTGTTTCTTTTAGAGCGTCTTGTTTATTTCTATTTGAAAGCAATTAAGGATGGAAGACCTTATGAGCTGATCATAGTTGAACAATTTGTTAAAAGATTTTCTGAGGCTTCCACAAGTGATGAACATTTGTTATGTGAGTTGTATCTTCATAATGAGGCAATGCCTGAAAACAGAGAACTAAATCTTAATCCTATTGTTGGTGATATACAAATTAGGGCGTTTGTTTCTTTTCTTGCAAATAAAATCACTTGGCAAACTACCTTCCTTGCAACCAGGCACAATGAGGACAATCGCCTTCTTTGGATAAGGCCAAAGCCTCGAAATCCGGCCAATTTTGTAGCAGAGTACCATAAGTTTTTGCATAAACCAAGAATGACTAGATACATATAGCAATTGCAAGCCTCTGTACTTCGAGAATGTCATCAGTCAATCAGGGTCAACGAGACGGTTGCTCTGAAGGCAAACACAATGTTCTGGCAACAGTCCTGCAAGGAAAGAAAAGAGTATCATCTCTTTAGCCCTAGTAATCTTTAAATTGCACTATCCAGAATACCAAACTACATTAAATGTGTTCAACAGTGTGCTGAGAATTGGATAGGCTATCATTTTCACTTTCCCGTTTTATAGATGCCATCAGAACGATATCAGGCTCATTACAGGTTGGCTAACAGGGATGAGGCAGAAGTATGGCAGAAATTTAAAAGTAACCAAGGATTTAGACCTTCGACAGATACCACCTTCCATAGTTATTGCTTGAGTAACTTGCATGCAAAGAGTCAGTATTTAGACTCCGATTCAGACTAAAAGTTTCCTGAGGACATGCAACCCTTTCAGTTGGTGGGGATGTTAGGACCTCATAATGTACCATTTTGACTACACATTTTTTCCACCTCTTTAATCTTTTTAGTCCATATCTAAAGTTTACATTATCATTTCTATCCATTTTCCCCAAAGGTATACAAAGTTCTTCTCTTTACTCTATGTTTAATTTGTTTTGCATATAATTCCACATTACTTTTATATTTAATCATTAATCAAAGATATACATTCACTGAGATATCGCAGATAATCCATGATAAGGAACGTGTTGTTGAAGTAGTCGACCCCGTTGCTGAAACAATCGACCCCATTTTTGAAACAACCAACGGGCACGAAAATCCCGTTACTGCTCGTGATTTGCGATTTCGAAAGTGTATTTCAAGAATGATGGCAACAAGACAAAGACAAGCAAGGAAAGTTGTTACATGGATCATTCTGAAGCCAGTATTTTTGTATCTATTGTAACAGTATTTTTCTATGGAAGAATATAAAGACCGTGTTTTAAAATAAAAGATCAAATTTGGATAAAAATAGGATTTCTCTGATGTAACTATAATAGATGTAGAGTTAGAGACTGCGGGAGATACATTTTTTTGAGCGGACAGGAGAAAGGCTCCATTGTAATGTATCATTTCTTTTGACAGATGAATAAAGGTTTCTTTTGAGCGCTTCAATTTAAATTCCTTCCTCTGGGGAATCTTGTGAGAAGGAAAGGGCCCGCCTTCATCACAAGATTCACCCAATTGCTCCTGTAGTCTGTTAACTTCTTTATGATTTCGCACCTTAATTAAACACTATTTTCTGAAGATTATTTATGTCATTTTTTGTTTCTTACTAAAACTCTGTTTTCCTTATTTACTGCATTATTCTGTACTGTTCATTCTAGAGAAGCTGTGAGTTATTTTATTTATAGTCATTTGTTTGCAGAATGAATGTGTGACAGTTTGATATCAGGAAACAGGTGCTGAAGATTCCCATTTGGAGGAATAGGGTGTTGTTCTCTGATGATTGATCTCTCTCTTTGGCAGTGTGACTGATAACAGGAAACAGGTGCTGAAGATTCCTGTTTGGAGGAATAGGGTCATGTTCTCTGATGATTGATCTCTCTCTTTGGCAGTGTGACTGATAACAGGAAACAGGTGCTGAAGATTCCTGCTTGGAGGAATAGGGTCCTGTTCTCCGTTATGGTTGATTGATCTTCTTTTCTGTAGAGTGATTTCCTTTCATTATCTTTCCTAGGATTATTTTAATGAAAGTCTGCAACAAAGGATTGTTTCTTCTGTAACACAAGTAGGCTTCAGCTTTGTTAAAATTAAGGTGTGAGCAGTGTGATTAATATAATTTGTGTAATTAATACTACGACCTTTCTTTGCTTTTGGAATTGAGCATATATAGTGTGTGATTGTCTTTGGAATAACAGACCTTCCTGGGTTGACAATTTATGTGGCACTTGAATTGTTGAAACAATTAAAGCGACCAACAACAATGTTTGAGGGAAATCGCGTAGGACACATTGTAGTAAAACATGGAAATAAATTAAACCCGGAATGAGTTAAACCTATTTTTGAAATACCATTTGATCAAAACCATCATTAGGTACATTATAAGGGGTTAATTGTCACCTTTTTAGCTTAATTACTCTCTCACTCACACATTTAATTGCATTTTGTCATATTTTTCTTAGTGAGAATGGTGTATTAAGGGTTCTTATGCTTCTAAGCGTAGTGTGGCTTAAATTCGAGAAAATAAGGTAAATAATGCTATTTTTGAGGAAGATAACATAATCAGGGCTCAGAGTAGATAACAATAAGTGATTTTAGGAAGGTTGAACACCTTCTTAACTCTTAAAGGTAGCCAATATCTCCTCAATATTCTCCTCCAACAACTCAAAATTAGAGGCAACCAAGAAAGTGCATGATCAAAGGGATCCAAGCTCCATTTCTCTCGAGTTCCAAGGGAAAGAAGACCTACTTTTTAGGGAGTTTTTGGTAGCTACCCTCTAGCATAAATAGGCCAGAGAAAGAGCTCACTAGGATTTGAATTTTGGGAGGTGGATAGGGCACTCTGGGCTTTTGTATTAGACATTTTTGACTTTCATATGTTATGTATAGGACTGATTATGAAAAAAATTAGCATTTTGCTTCTTCTCCAATGAGTTATTTTTAAGGATTTGAGCTTATGGGTTAGGGCCCAATCCATTGGCCTCAATATCTATTATGTAATTTTTTTTTATTTAATTTTGCAGTAGTTAATTTCTTTCACTTTTCGTAGCATATAAAACATCAAAATTCTATGATAATCCTCCCTCTGTCACCTCTTCCATTGGCGTTTGAGGAGGAAGGTATTCACCCACAAACCAAATATCATTTTAATATATGATTTCTTGGAAACATTATATAGTTTTTCTTTGATTATCATGAACATGTTGTACGTGAAAAGATATAATTCTGTTTCAATTGCATAGGTTGGTTTCTTTAAATTTAGCTCATCTTTTACACCATTTTTAGGACAAGTTTATCGATGATGAATGGATGAACAATAGTCTTGATTCCAGTTTTGAATAGAGCATTGGATGAGAGCACCTTCATCACCATCATCTTTAGTGTTCACCCCTTCATCAACCACCTTCCATCCAGGTTACCTACAACCTTGTTTTTGAGGTCAGCCCAACATCACCAAGAGCAACCTTGATGGTGCAAGACAAGATTTCTGAATATTTTTTAGCCTGGAAAAGTGCTCAACTACCCTTCATCTACCAGGATCGACCTTTACCCTACCTCTCATAACCTTTTTTTCTCACCATTTCTAGCCTCAAAATCCACTCGTCTTGTTTCCTATAGCTTTTAAGGACATCCTGTAGCACTACAGGAAATCTTGTAGCCGCTTCTCGTACTACTGAAAAGCACATCATCCTTTAGCCCAAAACAATTATTTCCCATTATATGAGCCTGGGCAAGCCACCAATAGACCTTCAAATCTGAATCTTCTATCCAGGGACCCTCTAAGACCACCTAGACACCTCCTTTTGCTGCAAAAAAAACTCATTTTGAAGTGTGTTTAGTTCATTACTAGATGGATCATTAAAAAAAGTAGTTAAGAATAAATTAGATATGGCTTAGTTAGTCATTTGATTAAGTATGTGTGCTCTATATTAGTTTAATTTTTTGCAATTCAATTCAACAATCTAGATTATGAATGCCACTTAGTGTAATTTCCTTTCTTGCATAAGCATAAGTGTGAACTTCTCTTACCTGCAAATATATAGATGAATCAGTGTGATTTAGAGTGATTTATTTTGTTATTGATAGAGTAGTGGTTGTGATTTATCTCCAATGCTATATTACATATAGAAGTGTGGCAAACTTCCTTTCCTAGAAGTAACACTGGAAATAACACCTCGTTGTAGAACTTAGATGAGGATGGCATGAGTAGAAATCAGATGATGTGCATATAGTATTGTCACCTCCAGGTTTGTGTGAATGCTGAGTTGATAAAGTAAACTTGAGTAGCCTCTAGGAGTTGCAACATTTTTGGTGCAGTACCAGGGCTCACCACATTTTGGCATCATTTCTCGGGAGGTTTCTGTTTATGCTTTTTTCTGCTTGAACATTTTCTTATGATTTTTATTTTACATTAAGTTTCAAATATTGAAAAATAAAAAAACAAATTTAACATTAATGTGTCGTAGGAGTGGGGATAGCCAAGGAAATTTTTTAACAAAAACCCCCATATCCCCACACAGTCACCACTCACTCTTCTTCAATGTATATGAGGTAGAACAGATTATAGGTGAAACACTTGAAAACTTTGAAGAACTTATGTTGTGGAGATACATGGAATTAACCTCAATTCGGGAAGAGTACTCCCAGAAAATCATCCTCCATGTCCACCTGCATAGGCCGAGGAAAAAAATTAAGCAACTCATACACCAATCAACCTCATTTTCATGAGCGCCTCATCCAACCTATTCAACACACCCAAGAAGAGACTGAACTCCTTGGAGAACTGAAAAAAATGTGTGTGAAAATACCCCTTCTAAATGCCATTAAGGATGTCCCTTTTTACAATAGGATCATCAAAGAAAAATGCTTTAAAAATCATGGGAGAAAGAAGAAAGACACCACCACCATGAGTGTTGTGGGACAATTGTCCAACTTAATATTGGTAAGGGTGATATTCTCGAAGTCCCTGGACCATGGAAGTCCAACAGTATATGTACATATTGATGGTGTCATAGTCCCCCACACTCTAATTTATTTTTTGGATGCCATCAATGTGATGACCCAGGAAACTATGCTTAAACTCAATCTCCAAGGAGCCTTCAGAAATACCACCACTATTTTTCAACTTGTACACAAATTCGTAGTAGCCCTGGAAGGAATTGCTGAGGATGTTATGGTCTAGATTGACTCCCAGGAGTACCCCATAGATTTCCTGGTCTTTAAGCCAATTTTTTCTTTTAATGGATATCCCCTCATTTAAGGAAGACCTTTATTATCCATTGTTGTTTCTTATATAATTTTTAGGATCAGAAACATTACTATAAAAAATGGGCCCTTGTCTAAACAACTAGTATTATATCATGCTGCCAAGCCTTCCATTAACCCTCACCTACCCTAGTGGTTGTAGGATGAAGAAGAAGAAGATGAAGTGTATAGTACCACACCTTACCCCATTTGTACCATATATATTGTTCTTAGATGAGGGCAACCAATGAGGATGATCTCATTGACCACATCAGTCAAAGACAACCATCCACTTCCATTCCACTCGATGATATAGAGATAGAATCTAAAATACACCCTTGGATTGAGTTGCACTTAGTTGAATCAACCTATGAAGCCACAAGGGTTGTGGAATTGGTTCATCTAAATCCCTGAAGATTAACTAATCCCTCTCGACCAAACAAGAAGAGAAATTTTGCCAGCTACTAAAAGAAAAATTAGATTCTTCTGCTTAGGACTACAACAATATGAAATGGTTGCGTGCCTTTGTGTGCACACATCATATATGTGTGTGTGTGTGTTTGTGTTTGTGTGTGTGTGTGTGTGTGTGTGTGTGTGTGTGTGTGTGTGTGTGTATTTATATTTATATATAGATGTATACACACACACACACACACACACACATGATGTGTGTGCGAAAGGGATGCGGTAGAAAAATGAGGACAACCACTCACTCCCGCGATATGGGGTAGATAAAACATACTTTGAAAAAATTTTCTTCATCCTTCACTATGCCCAGCACCAGGATGGGTTCATCCTCCTTTGGGGCTAGCACACAGGATTTCCTATATATATATATATATATATATATATATATATATATATATATATATATGCATACGTGAAAATTCCCCATGGACATGTGAAAGTGTTCTTGTCTTGGTCCTCAGGGCTGATCTGAATCTGGTTATCCCCACTGAATCCATCCAGGAGAGAGGTCATGATGGTCCCTTTGGGGTTAATTTTGTTGTGAAGAGGATATCCTTGCAAGCATACTATTATTGGCCTACCCTCCATTAGGATGTCAAGAGATACACCAGTAGATGCGATCAATGTCAAATAATGAGGAGACCTATACCGAGGGATGAAATTACTTTACAACCTTAGGTGGATTTAGAGACACTTGATAAGTGGGGCATGGAATTCATTTAAACCATTGATCCACCATCTAAGCAGAAGATAAATATCATATTCTACATCGATTACATGACCATGTGGGCTGAAACAATGGTTGGAAAGGCATAAGCATAAGAGAAGGTAGCTAAGTTTATGAGAGAGAATGTGTTCTACAAGTTTTGATACCCCAGGGAGGTAGCCAGCTATCAGGGGGTTCAATTTACATCTCATCTCATTGATAACCTCATGAGGTAGCATAAAATAAAGTAGAATAATTCCAATTCCTATCATGTTCAATAAAATAGCCAGGTGGAAGTGAAAAATGGAGCCTTGGAGAACATACTCACCATTTTTGTGAGTAATGGAAGGAAATATTTGGCAGACAAATTGGTGGAGGCCACTTGGGCTTACAATACCACCTGGAAGACAACTACAGGGTTTACTCCATATAATTTAGTTTATGGTAAGAAAGCTTTCATTTCCATTGAGTTTTTGTATAATACCCTTAGAATCAAAGCTCAGTTTTACTTGGACATCACAAAGGCATAAAAAGAAAGGTTTCCTCTGATGAGTGTTTTAGATGAATTTAGAATGCATGATATCCTTGACACAGAAGTAATCAGCTGGAAAGAAAAGTTTGGCATAGTAAGCACATCAAAGAGAAGACATTTCGGGAAAGAGATTTGGCTCTTCTCTATGACTCCAGATTCAAGGACTTCAAGGGAAAGCTAATGACCATATGGATAGGACCTTATCAAGTGGAGAAATTACATTACAATGGTTTTTTTCATATCATCACTATAGATGGGGAGGGGATCCCTCTTCTTTTCAATGGTTATAGGCTAAACATGTACAAGGAGTCCTTGTCTAAGGCTGAATTTATGAATACAATAAACATGGAGGTGCATGTAATTGGAAGCTCCATAGTTTGCAACCCTTCATCTTCCTAGAAAAAAATAGAAAAATAAAGAAAAATAAAGAGGCATGGGTGAATGCTTTTTCTAAGTCAGCCATGGCCAACTCTTGGGTTTAAACCTTCATCAGGAAACCCTCGAGAAAAAATAAGAGGGAGCGAGAGAAAAAATAGAGAAATAAAATATTCCTGGGTGAAAACCTCCTTTAGGCACCCAAGGTAGGCTTGTGGGGTCAAAACCTCTGTTGAGGCATCCCACTCGTCCTAAAAAAAACAATAAACAAGGGAAAAATGAAAGGAAAAAATAAAAATAATGACATAACACCTATGCAATAACCTACTTTCATTTTATAGGTTGTTGATCAGGGAAAATTTGGACAAAAGTAGCAACATTAATTCTCTCTATTTATCTCTCTCCTCATCCTGGAAACTCCATGTACAACCCAAACATGCATTCCTTCATCTATTTCGATGACCAAGTGAGAAAAAAATCTATTTTTCTCTTACTCTCTGCAGTGCTATAGGATGTCCAAGGTTGCTAGAGGATTTCATGTTCTGCTATAGAAAACCTTGTAATGCTACAAGAAAGTCACCTGAGGATGAATACGCTCACCTAATGCCACCTAACCCTCAAAATTACATGAAAATTTGTTTTTCTACCTATATATACCATCACTAGCTATCAATCCATCCCATGCATGAAGATTCACTCACCAAACCCTCTATTTCTCCACTATGAGCTAGTTTGGCTAAATCCACACACATGCCCTCTTTTATCATATCCTCCTACACTACACCACTCCATTCACTTCCTAACACCACCTTTAGAACCCCTACACTATTTTCCTCCTTTCCTCAGGATAATTGAGGTCCAAAACTACAATAAGAGAACTGTTACAGAAAGATGATCACTTAGTGTATAAAATTTGTGCATGCAACCAACACATCAAAAAGGCATGTGATGAATGATGAAGATTGGTCCTGAAGATCACTAGAGGAATCCATAAGGGAAGGTACAACAATAAAAGCATCCTAGGGTCTCCATGAGGTACCTACAGAAGAATAATAAAGTAAAGACAATAAGCACCTCACTCAGAAAATAAAATCCCCACTCATAAAATAAATAAACAAAACACAACAAATAAGAAAAATCATTTGTGACCATAGAGTGATCCAACTCCTTGCTTCAAAGAATCATACCACTCATCAGAAATAAATTAGGCTCAAGTATGCCTCCCTCACTCTCTAGCTAAGCATCAATTAACTAAATGAGTAAATGTCGAGAAAAGAGAGATAAATATGAAAAAAGGTTACCACTTAACTTGGCCACTATCGAAATGTTAATGTGAAAACTTGGTGGAGTTTTCATGCCACATGTATTTTTCACATCAGTTAGGGGAAGGATAACGATACGTGGAAGGATATTCTGAGGAAAAATGGAATGATTAACTCATGTTGCACCAACGGTCGAAATGAGGGAACCTCGTGCCAAATCCACATCGCTAATACGCTCCAAGCCTACTCGATTTAGAATAAAAATTGTACCTTCGATCATTCCCCATCTTATATTGTGCATTATGAGATAATTTAGAGAGGGGAAAATATAGGAGACACTAAGGAGCTTTTGTACATGGTCGAGCTTTGCATGTAGTCCATGCTACAGGAAACTATACTACCACTACAGGAAGTTTCCATGGAAGCCGCATAAGGTTAGAAAGTGTCAAGCAAGGCTCCCTCAGAGTATATTTACATCTCAACAACACCCTTAAAGTAAGAAAACATTAGAATTGTAGAGGAAAGTGGCCATTACCCTATCAGGTTTAAAATATTTTCATGGTAATTTAAACACAGTCAAGCCATAATTCAGTAAACTAAGGGTTTGTTAAAAGGAATAGGGATAAGGAAACCAAATTTTGTGTAAATTCAAAATATTTGACGTCCCATATCACAATGCTTTTGGAAGCAAGCCACATACAACCACCTTTCTAACACAACCACAAGATGGGGGGAGGTTTCAATACAAGGGAGCCCATAGACATAAAAAGAATTAGATTACACCCTCATGTGGTTGAAATGTTTAGAAATCACCAGTGGTTCGGGTTATTTTAGCTCCTCAAGGGGTTTGATCAGAAAGTGGCTTGATAATTTGTAGCAGCCTTGCACTCTCTAGTAGATGATAGGGCCACCATAGCACTAAGAGGGCTAGAAATTTCCTTAACCCTTGAGCTCATTAGCAAAGTCACCACCTTACCTCTAGGATTTAAATGGAACATATGGTACATAGTCTCTAGTACTTCCTCTAAGAAGATTTTCTCCTTTCCAAATGAATAATGCATTGAAGAAAATAATGGGGTAAGAAGGGAAAGTATACCTTACCTGTCGGATTAGGTATATTACCATATCATGAAGTATATATCCTATGAGGGAAGACTAAGTGTGTTATATGGATACCTTTTTAGATTATTGCATGAACTTAGGTTCAAAGGGCATCTACCGTTAGATCAAAGAATGAATATCCCATACTTCCTTCTCCATTCAGTTAGAGATATGAGCTAGATGGTAAGGGAGATGAAATATCAACACCTAGCTCATCATGGTCTCATTAAACTCATAGTGGGAGATTCTCTAAATAGAATCAAAATTGTTTTACCTTGGTCAAAATTATTTTACATGGATAGAGAAGCATTCATTGGGACACAAACAATCACTCCTCAAGAGACCCCTACCTCTAGCCTTCGAGAAAGGGGCATTAAATAAGAAGAAGAAGGGACTGAAATGACAGAGGAAGAAGAGGAAATGGAAATAGAGGAAGAAGCCACTAAAGATATAGGAGTAGAAAAAGAAATTGAAAAGGAGGAAGAGGAAGAGAAAAATGAATAGGAATAAGGAAAAATGGAAGATCAGGAGATGGCACAACCCAAGCTTACCACTGATATCTCCCCTTAGAGAACTAGCCTTTCACTAGGGCCACTAAAAAGGAATTTTCTGCCAGTTTCGCCACTCTAAGAACCCATATGAAATGAAAAATGAAGAGGAATACCCCTACATACTTCAATACCAATAAGAGAACCAAGGTGAGACAAGGGAGGCCTCAAACTCCAACCAAGAGCCTCATCACAATTGAGCAATAACTTGATAAGAAAGGAGAAATAGGGCTAGAGGAGGGAAATATTCAAGAGTCACCTCACCCAAAAAGACACTTGTGACCTACACAGGAATTTAATTCTCAATGCTAACATCCCTCAATAAAGCACAATAACCTAGAGACCTCCAAGAAGAAGAAAGGAAGGAACATGAAAAGAAATTTTTTCTATAGGAAACACAAAGTTTGCTATAGGAAACTCAGACAGCTACAGGAAACTCATAGTTTCCTACAGGAAGAGAGAAACATCAAGGGAGAAGAGGAAAAGACACCATTAGAAGGGAGAGATTCCCAAGATGATTATAAACAACCAGAAGGTGATGGACAAGATGCCAAAGTTGAGAAACAACAAAAGGAAGTGGTGGGAACAAAGGAAGGACCAGCCTCTCCAAAAAATGTTCCAAAAGACATTAAAAAAATTCAACATCCTAGCCCACAGCTAATGTTAAAATCCTATAACACATTCATCGATGGAAGGAGGTTGATCCCTCAAAATATCTCTGTTCCCCTATTTTATGAGCTAGAAAAACAGATAGCATGCACCCACCATAGGATGAAAATTTCCAAAAATAGGAATGTGGAAGGTGTGCAGATCATGGAAAAGAAACTCACAGAGATGGGGAGATATTTATTTCATGTTAGACTAAGGGATGCGTTGTTGAAATATTAGCTATAATAAGCACAAGAAGAGAATGAAAGGATGAATGGTCAACTGCACCAAAAATACAAAGATATTTCCACCATGGAAAACCTATTTATCGAGGCAATATAGCACAAGAATCCCTCAGAATCTTATGCCATTTACCTCAAATATCAGTGGCTACAACTCTAAATCAAGAATTTAGCATTGCATGGGTCATTAACTTTCTAGAATTATAGGCAATTAATTATTTTTTATAGTCATTCCAACATAGAAGATAGGGCCAAATTGGAAGATTTTTACATGAATAATCTTGTCCTAACTGATCTAAAAATTTGGGACCCAAACTCTAGGTTGGGGGATATGTAAATAATGGCCCTAGCCTCTTGGATGGCCAATGAGGAAGCCAGGGAAGAGGAGGTCAAAAATGTGATGAAGGAGAAGGAAAATATCCTATCCAAATCATGGTAGAGCTAATCAGCCCTAAAGAGGCCATAAACACCAACAAAATGATACAGCGATGCCAATCTTGTACACACATATCTCAACACCCAAGCGCAAGAAATTTCACATTATGATGACATCTCTAGACTATTGGGAGAGGACTGTTTGATGAAATTTCAGAGAATATGGAATGGCCACCCACTTAGCCTAAGAAACCTAGAGTATCATACTATAGACAAATTGAGAGCTGCCCTCAAAAGAGCACCCTTGTACAAAAGGGCCATGCAAACAATGAATATCAAGTGGACTGGATTAAAACTCATCCACCTTTGTTGTTGATCAGCAGTTGTCATTGATGCCAACCAAAGTAGCACCTGGGTCTAACCCAATATTGCATGGGAACTTTGACCTACCAAATTAATATATTCTAGGTCAATAATGCCTTTTATGGTTTCTACTTGTCGAGATGTTTCTGTTGATATATGACACTCCATGTAACTCTTCACGATTTTAGAGATATTCATGTTTGAAGTTTTTACCCTGAGTTAGTGGGCTAAAGCCCCATGGGGTTTGGGCATGGGTCATTGAAAGGTTATAATTAATATTTATTAAGCTCCTAAAATCCGTCCCACGTTCACTTGTTGAAGCCCCTCTCAACCTAACCATTTATATAAATTGTGATCCTCATTTCCTCCTTATGCAAGGGATTTCACCATCTAAAACAGGTCATTGTGGAATTTTCGCTCTAACGTTTTTTCTACGAAGGTTCAAAAGCTAAAATTTTTATGAGGTGAAGCCGAAATCCTGAGGAAGTTTCTGTGAAAATTTTAGATCAAGGTGCACAATATTTTTGGAGATATGATCTGTGGAAGTCAGAGTTTTTGCAAGCTCCTGAAATTCATCTCAAATAATTGACCTTGGTAAAATCGTCATAACTCTCTCTGAGTATCAGATTGGAATTCTGTAAAAATTGATATATATTGCACAGATTGTATCTTTTTTAGAATCAATTTTAGAGCCAAATGAAGAAACAATGACACGTGACACATTGTACAAGTTCGCTCTGCTGAAACAGTCCATAATTAGGGCATTGTGAGAGATTGTGTATAACTCTCCCTTGAAGAATCCAAATTGGGTCAGACCTGTGGAATTGAAAATATGACTGAAAGGAATACTACAAGACTAAAAATCAGATATTGGGGATCTGAAATAACAGAAATACACCAGATTCAATATCAAGCTCCTATAAGGAAAAGAAAAATCTAGATCATGTGTTGTTAAGAGTTGCAAAGGACCATACTTTATAGGGCAACAAAGCAAATAAAATTGCAGGAGAGGGTAGCATGAAAAGAGCATCAACCAAGGTGCATAACAGAAGCAAGAAGTTCATCCTATGAGCTCCTCAAGTGGGTATCATTGCATACAATCATTGTAAAGGTATCACTGTACTTAGTCATTGTAAATACATTATTGTACAAATTGTACTAGTATCTATCTGCCAAGAGTTGAAGAGGCATTGTCGGGTGGTCTAGGATGATCATTAGATGGTTGTGTCATAGTTGGGGTTATGTTCTAGTGTGTCTTCTTCTTCTACATCATTCTATATCATTGTAAAGTGGATCACTTTCCCTGGTACGGAAGTCCATTCTTCTTTTATTCTTCTATAGGGTGGTAGGGTGGTGCTAGGGTGAGTTGTAGCTCATTGGGTGTTGGGGCATCCATTCAGTTGACTACTGAAGAATCTCGAGCGTTGGAGCGTCCATCCCGTGGGAGTTGGAGAAGAATTCTTTTCCATATTATAGGAAGTTGGAGCTTTATTTTCAATTGGAGTTTAATATTAAAGAATTATTAGAAAAGCATTAGGTAGTTTTTGTCCCGGAGTGGGTTTCCACCTTAAAACCTGTGTGCATTTGTGTTCCTCTTTTTTGCTGCTATCATTGTGCAAACACTGATAATAATTGAAGATTAACTCGTGCTCTAATTGAAAGGAATATTGATTCACCTCGCCCCCCCCCCCTAGTATTTCCAACACTTTGCTACTAGGACCGAGTGAAGGAAAATAAAAAACTAAGCAGGATAAGGAATGGGGGAAAGCATAAAATAATTCATGGTTTTACCCTCCTAAAGGGACTCCTTCAATGATACCTTGGGATTTCAAAGAGGCCACAAGGCTTCTAAAAGAGATCAAGAAAGAGTATTGAGTTTCTCACAGGATGAACAACCATTTAGTAGGGGGTGATGATGAGCACCATCATAAGGTACATTATAAGGGGTTAGTTTTCACATTTTTAGCTTAATTAATTTCTCTCTCTCTCACACACACAAATTTAATCAGATTTTGTGATACTTTTCTTAATGAGAATGGTTTATTAAGGTTTTTCATCTTTCGAGGCCTAATGTGGTTTAAATACAGGAAAATCAGGGGAATAATGCCATTTTTTAGAAAGATTTAATAATAAGGGCTCATAGTAGAAAGTTATTGTAGGATGGTTGACCACTTTCTTAACTCCCAAAGGAAACCAATATCTACTCAAGATTCTCCTTGAACAACTCAAAATCAGAGGCAGCCAAGCATGTGCATGATCAAAGGGAGCCAATCTCCACTTATATCAAGTTTCAAGGGAACTAAGACATACCTTTTAGGGAGATATTTGTAGCTATCCTTTGGAATAAATAAGGCAGAGGAAGATCTCCCTAGGATTAAAAATTTGGGATGTAGTTAGAGCACTCTTGGATTTTATATTAGACATTTATGACTCTCATATCTTATGTATAGGACTAGTTATGCAATAAAATGGGAATTTTACTTCTTTTCCATTGAGTTATTTTGAGAGAGATGAGCTTGTGTGTTAGGGCCTAATCCATTGGCCTCGGTCTCTGTTATGTACTTATTTTTTCTTTTATGTTTCAGTAATTAATTTCTTTCAATTTTGGTAGCATATAAAACATCAGAACTGTGTGCTAAGCATCCCTTTCTCACCTCTTCCATCAGAGCTTGAGGAGGAAGGATTTCACCCATATAACAAATATTATTTTATTTTATGATTTATTGGAAAAGTTAGATAGTTTTACTGTTCTTACCATCAACATGTTGTAGGTGGAGAGATATATCTCTGTTTCAATTGAATAGGAAAATTTATTTAAATTCAACTCATACTTTCTAACATTTTTATGACACATTTATTATTGATGAATGTGTGAACAAGTATCTTGATTGTAGGTTTGAATAAAGTAGCAGAGGAGGATCCCTTCAGCACCATCATCTTCAGTTTTCCCCCAATCATAAACCAGCTTCCATCCAAGTCACATACAACCATGTTTTTGAGGTCACCACCACATCATCGAGAGGAACCTTGAGGGTGCAAGACAATATTTTTCGAGAGTTATGTGCTTGGACAAGCTGTTGGCTACCATTAATCTATGAATATTCACCTTCACCCTACCTCTCCTAACATTTTTTTCTCACCATTACTAGCCTCAAACTCGGCTCAGCCTATTACCTGTAGCTTTTCAGGAAATCCAGTAGCACTACATGAAATCCTATGGCAACTTCCTCTAGCAGTGTCAAATACTCCCTCCTTCAGCCAAAAAACATTCTTTCACCTCATCTAATCCTAACCAAGCCACCAATAGACCTTTAACTCTAAACCTTTGGTCCAGGGACCCTCTTAGACCACCTAGGATCCTCCTTCTTTTGCTGCAAAACAAAGTCATTTTGAACTGTGATTAGTTCATTACTAGATGCATCATTAAACACAGTAGGTAAGCATAATTTATATAGGACTTTATTAGTCATTTAATTCATTATGTGTGATCTAGATTAGTTTCCTTTTCTGCAATTCAATTCAACAATATAAATTACAAATTCCACTTAGTGTAATTTTATTTCTTGCATTGGCACAAGTGTGAACTTCTCTTTCCTACAAATAGCTAGATGAATTAGTGTGACATAGAGTAATTTATTTACTTTTTTTTATAGATTAATAGTTGTGATTTATCTGGAGTCTTATATTACATCTAGAAGTGTGATAGACTTCCTTTCCTAGAAGTAACCCTAGCAGTAACACCTCATTGTATAACTTAGATGAGGATGGCATGAGTAGAACTCATATTTTGTCCATATAACATTGTCACCTCCAAGTTTGTGTCAACCCTGAGTTTATAAAGTAAATTTGGGTAGCCTTTGGGAGTTGTAGCACTCTTGGTGCAATAGTATGGTTTAGAACCATATCCCATTAATAATAAGGCAATGCAATCCTTCCTTGGGAGGATAATTTTCCTTAGGAAATTTATTTTTGACTATCCACACCTTCTGAAAACCTAACATGATATGATTAAGAAGGAAAAAATATACAAATGGGATCAAAAGGAAAAATATTCTTTGTCTCAACTAAACATGCCATAGTTGAAGCACCCACATCGTAAGGCCTATATTTTAACACAAATTCCTTCTTCTATACTTTCTCCTTCAAATATTTCATTGTGACCATGTTAACTCAGAAGGATAACCAAGATAAAAAATGATCAATCTCATTTATGAGTGTTGGTTTATAGGGATAAAAAATAAACTATCCCACTATGGAAAAAAAATCCTACATAGTTTATAAAGCAGTAAAGAATTTTAGGTCATTTATCTTAAGGTTCATCTTATAGTTTTAATTTCTCACTCGATATTCTAATAATTTTTTGTACAATAAGAGTTGGGAAAATGAAGAGAGAAATGTATTTTGTGCTCACAATAGTATGATTTATAGCTTAAACTAGTTCACATTAATAAGGTCCATGGTATTTGTCAAATCACCATGGAAGCAACTAGCTTAGAGGATGAAGATACGTCTCGTCTGGAGAAGGATATCAATATGTAAAATTTCGACTCCAATGATTTGTAAAATACACCATCGCTGAGATACATGGAAATATGGAAATATCTTGAACAAGGCACTTTTCCCTCTCATATTTTTGCCAAAAAAAATAAGGCTATCTAGCTAAAGGTATTTCCATATCAATTAGTTCAAAGTGTACCCTTTAGGAAGCATCATAACCATCTCTTACTAAAATTATTAGAATCGCCAAACTGAGAGAATGTTTTGAGAGATTTTCATGATGGACCAGTCGATGGACATTATGTAGGGGAAACCACTACACATAAATTTTTTTGAGCTAGATATTACTAGTCGACATTATTTAAAGACACACATTCTTATTCTTAGTATGAAAATTATTACTGTGTGTACCAAAAATTCCTAACTTAATTAACTCATGACAATTGACCCTAACAACAAAATATGGTCATTTCAAGCTTCATATCTACAATGAAAAAACAATAAAACACTGCAAAAAAAATATGGTAGGAGATCCAAAACAGCGAAAAAAAATAAATAGATGATGCAATAGCCCAATAGAAGAATAATTTTGAATGACTAATATTTTTATTATAAAACACCTAGTGAGCGAGGTTTACAATACAGATATGAAAATCCCCCTCCGTGGGATTTTTCCTTTGTTGTCCTCGTACTTCAGGGATATTTTTTCTCTCTCAATATGCTAAAAATCCAAAAGTGAAATGGAAATCAAATGGGGGCTCAAATGTCAGAAAACAATAGTGGTGACCGTGATATTGATCATAGTGAAAAATGAATGGAAATACCTCTTATTTATAACAAAGTATTGGGTTAAACTGAAAAATGGAAAACAATAAAATATTATCGGCCAAATCATGATATAACTGTTCAGAATAATTGATTATATTTTTTGGAGTGTGAAAATATATTCGAAATGGTCAAATATCTATATTTAGAAGTAATTAACAAATAAAATTATTTATTAATCACTTCATGAGGATTAAGAAAGATGTGAATTTTAAATAATTATTTAATAATTATTCAAAAAATCAAATTAAGGAATAATAAATATATAGTGATTTATTTAATTATTCCAAGATGATTTAATCAAATGTCACAAGCAATAATTATGAAATAATGATTTAATAATTATTCCTAAACAAAATTAAAAAAGTAATGATTTATTTAATTATTCTCATGGTGTTTTCTAATTTTAATAAAAAATAATTTAATAAAAATGGTTTACTAAATCATTTCCTATGGTGAATGTTATTTTAATATGGTAAAATAAATCCTACTTAGTGTATTTCAATCCAACTAGTTAGAAATGGCTAGGTAATTATTTTTTAGTTGATAACAGAGTGCCCCCCAACATGCGAGAATCAAGAGAAAATGATATGAACGAAATACATTGTAGGATAAACTTCCATGAGACACCAAAGGGGATTTAGAGAGAGAGAGAGAATGAGAGACAGCTGAAGAAATGCAAATAAAGAAATATAAATGGAGTGGGTGAGAGCTACTAAACTTATGTAAGTCTCCCTTTATTCTCGAGTACATGATGTCAAATGAGGTGGGGGCGGAATACCCATACCCCCCGAGATAGGTGAGTACAAATAATAATGATGATCCCAACAATGTGGGACTGAGATAAAAATTACACGATGCATGATACATGATATACTAGCATCAATGAGACGAAATGTGATAGAATAATGCAACGAGTCCCATATACATAATGTGCCTAGAAAACAGAGGCCAAGACTAAATACAATAACATCTATTGATCTGAGTGAATGAGACATAATTCCCTTCAAACTAAAATGGTGATGGGAAATCACAACCAAAGAAGCAATGTTCAACAGGAAAGGGCTCTAAATATCTAAATGGACCATGAAAGAGAGACATGCATACTATGGTTGTTGCAAGCGACTGAAGATGAGGCAATAAAATATACCGAATTGCATATGAGGATGCATCATAATATGCTGTCATCTGGGCATGTGGGGGCTACCTGAAGGGCCACTCCCTAATGAGGTCTCGAACATCTCACACGCAACTAGGAAATTCTACAACAATCTAGTAGATCACTAGACCATCAAGTGTATGATTCTTGATCATGAGATAAGGAACTAGAGTCGAGCACATGATAAAGAACCAAGTCAAATGGAAACAATGATTACCTTTTCTTGATCTAAGGTACAAAACAATGATGAAGGTTGGAACCAAGGTACACCTCTCTGTAGACCAATATCCTAGAATATATTTATGACGTGAACATGAGAGGGCTCGCCATAGGTGAGGTGATGATGATTCCTCAGCAAAGGCATGAGGGGCATAACAATGTGAAATATATACTTTCATAGGGAGGCTGATGGAAGTATACAAGATGAGAGGCAGACTAATGAATTTTTTTATGAGAGCATGATATGCATGGTTTACATACCTACAACTGACTCGATTCTAGAGGGGATGGTAAATTAATTACATTAATTATTTTCAAATACGAAGTACTATAAATGGAATCCAAATATGAGAAAAATAGAATGAATGTAATGCAAAAATGGATGGAACATCGTAATGGTACGCAATGGGGCTTGGACCAAAGTGGATGGAGGCAAGGTTGACTCATCGTGAATGCTCTAAAAAAGTGTGAATAGATAATTCTTCCACATGGTGGAGGCCTGGAGGGGACCATAACAACATGAATAAATAGTTGGTACTCATGATGAATATCGACACATGAGTCAAAAAGTGAAAATCTGAAGTGGTACTAGAGTGGAGACAGCTTATATGAAAAAAAATGATTTTAATAGGTAGAAAAGTGAAACCTCATGGAAGAAATGGCTTCCTTGTGAAGTGTCAAATTACCAAAAATAAAAAGAGACCATTATAAAACTCAGGGAGAGATTTCTAATGGTATTTATAGTTCATCAAACTGAGCTATGGTTTGGTCGCAATGGACCAAAAAAATCTATGATGTTTCCTATAAAAGGGCTTCTTGCCACAAAATGCAATTCATTTTCATACTGAGATATTGGGGAATTTGGAGAGGAGGAGAAGGCCATAAATCTTGGGGAGATCATAGCGTACAAGCTGAACATCAGAATTATGATATGTGACTTTTCATTATGTTTCCTTACTTGTATAAAAATTTCCTTAACGCTTCTTGGAAGGAAGGATCCTAGTGAATAATTAAGGAAATAAATGAATACATGAATGAACTACTAGAGTGGGTCTATAGTCATCCCATCCCACCAATTCAAACATGGGAACTAGATGGTAAGTGGGACATCACATAGAGTAGAAGTTTTGAATGAATGGTATCAATCATCTAGAATATGTGATGGGCATATGGATCACCAAAGGGACCGGTAGGACAAGCTATCCAAGAAATGAAAGGATAATCAACCATACCTAGATCGCTGGAGTTAAGGTCGAGAATTATGTTCATAAAATGACAAGGTACAAAGGGGTTCCATCATTTCCCCAAGCATGAGATACTTCCCGCCAACATATGATGATGGAGGGGACTTATCAGGTATGCAAAGGTGGGAATTATGCCCCTAGCTAGATTAGTTTGTGGATTTACATCACATTCAAGGTGCTATAATAAGGGATTCAAGAATCTGGCCTAATAGGCATGAGATCCTCTAGAGGATTATGAGGAGATGGAGGGGAATGCATTCCCTTGATTTTTGTATGTAACATGTTATAGACATGTTATATGTATTTAGAGTAGTGGACTCTAAACACGATTTGATGATGTGGTTCGCCATATGTTCTTTAGGGCTGTCTTCCTGTGGAAATAATATATGATGGGTGTAGTATGAGAAAAGAATGGTGGATTGAAAATATCACTTGGAACTACATATATGAATCAAATGGATTGAATTTATGGGTTCACATACATGGTCTCACTATACCAAAGAATGGCTTTCGATACAATGAATTTATGCTCACCTATACAACATGGTGGTTGAGTAAAAAAAATGTCTAATGGATTAGGTTATTGATGTAACTTGGATGAATGACGAAGTGGATAATTCACAAGGTGATCTAGAGTTATTTTGGACTGTATAATTTCTTCGAGGTAGAGAAGAATAGTGGTACTAGAATCAACACTACCATATGAATTAGGAGGGTTGGAGAAAATTGATTCTCCTGGAATCTCAAAAATATATTTCCCCTTACCAAAACTTTGTGTGGAAATGTAATGGAAATAAGGTTAATGTGGTTCAAAATTGCGGGTTCAAAGTAAGGGGTTATTGAACGAATCAACCTCAGCATGGATTAAGTATTTGGATTCCATAGCATATTTATTATGGATTTTTTGTGGAAGGAAGTGCGCACTAGGGTGCATATCATCCCAAGGATAGTCAAGGGTGGTTATATATTCCATGATGTCTTCACCATAATGAAATATGGGAGTATTAGTGGAATAATGACCACATAAGGAGGAACTACCTAAAGCATATTCATCAGAGACAAGGCTGGAATGCACATAGTCACACGAAGATACATATGAATACTAGATGAGGCATCTACTGATGTTGAAACCAAACTTTTCTTTGAATAAGGCTCAAAAAAATCACAATAGGAAACACCAATGGAATCCTAATATGTTGATCCCATGGAGGAAAAAAGGTAAATAATAGGGGAAGAACTATCTGTCACATAGAAATCAGGAGGAGGGATCATGACGGGTGGTTGATAGGCATCCTGTTCTAGCATAACAGTGCGATGAGAACCCTATGTAGAGGGAAAGTATAATCACTTTGAGTGACATCTAACTCATGAAGCACTTGAAGTGTATCACTAAATATTTGGGATGGCGACAATGATCTGAGTAATAGAAATAATTATGACCCAAATCGCAACGATGATACATACGTAAGGCTTTGTTATTCCTAGTTGACTTCGGTAAGGTGACATGGACCTAAGGAATGTTAGAGTTAGGAAAGGTATTAGATACCACACTATTGGTGGTATACCCAACAACATCAGACAAAGCACAAAAAGGAGGAGGCTTTGGGATCTTAGGAGGAGTTGGAGTTGTTTGGGGTGCCTTGTCTTTGGATCCCTTATTATGGGAATTTCACCCCTCACTATATTCTTTGACAATAGGATTGGATTTCTATCAAGGTTTTTGTGGAAATGAATAAAATGAAGGGTAGGAACAACATGTTGAACTGGGGTCAAATCAGTGTAAGGTTATATTTGATCTAGATGAGTGTTTTCAGGAGGATCAATGTACCAAAATGGGATCCCCAAGATGATGTTAGCTAGACTCAACATAGCCATAACTACAGTAGAAAATATTCTGGTTGCAAGAATAGGAAATGTATCTGACCATAAAGGTAATGACCTAGAGGAATGTCTCTTGGATGGATAAGACCTAAGGGAATGACTCTAGGATACAAAGGACTAGGAGAGATACAAGAAAAAGGATATGGATCACGAGGAAGTGTAGCTGAAGGCTAGATTGAGTTGGAAAAAGGGGGTTGTAGAGGGGTTGGATATTATGAAGGTGTACTAGGTTGTAATATTCTAAATATGGAACAACTAGAAATGCATGACTGGAAAACGCATTTTCCAGTAATGGCTACTACAGGAATTGAAGCCAAGACCTAGATCCCTTAGAAAAAGTGTCAAGTGATAAATCCAAGAGGAGGCTCCAAAAAAATCCTTCTAAGGTGGTTAAATAGATCTCCCACACTTAGATGTCCTCACAAAGTATCTGATCAGGGACTGTAACAATTCTTGAGAAAGAAATGGAAAGATAGTGTTATTCTATAGCTTTGAACACATGAAGATATATATAGCAAACAAATATATGTTATAGGATAAAATGTGTACAATAGTGGGATGAATCAATCACTCCGGATAGGCAATGGAAGCCTCAATGGAACATATACAAAGAAATGAATCAACACTACTACATGAGGAAAGCCCTGGCTAATATAACACAGTTTATATGATACATTGCAACAAAATACATGATATGGCAATGATAGCTCAAATAAATGAGGGGGAGCAAGCTCTCAACCCCTGAAAACACTAATACAACAATCCTCAAGAGGATTGGCTACAATATAGATACAAAAGGAAAATATGCAGAAATGCCAGAGTTGCTGAGCAGCAGTTGCAACTCAGAAAATAGAAATGGATGAAGATAGCTGATGATGCTGCATCTGATGTATAGATATCATCCAATGGATCTCTCAGGTAAAATTTTGATCCAATCCCTAAAGATCTTGCCCTCCAAAGTAGTGGTGCAACCCCTACTGCGAATGATGCTCAGAAATAACACAGTCAAGGAACTGGACTGCGCTGTAGGAGATAGAGACTATTTGGCCTGGTGCCAAAGATGTAAAATCAGCTCAGAAACCTCCTTCACTAACCTCCTGTAGAAATAGGAACTCCCTCCTCTGAAAGAGAAGCCAAGGAAAGGTGTTGTGGAACCCTCCACTCCAACACCCAGCAACACTACGTTATACTTCAGCAAAAATAATGTAGTGACTGATGGAAGTGGCTTTGGCCTTGAGCCAAGATGTGGAGAAGATGAAGTAAAATCCTTCAAGAGGCCTCTCAAGAAGGAGATGAAATCCTAAATAGGAATCCCTCGTGTTAGGCAACACTACAACTCAGCTGAAAAGTCGAGTCTACAAATATGTCTAAGTAGACAAATGATCAAATGCTCAAATATGTCTCACTATGGCTGCCTCTTCCTCCTTTTATGAAAGTGAATGCTTCTTTGCCTTGGACCCCACACATCAGGGTTTATTCCACAAAGAATCTTTCTCCCTCCAAAACTGTGTTGTCTTCCCAAGCAAGCTACACCTGTTAGGCAACGTTGTTGACTTGGTCAAACTTGACCTTGTCCTCATGCAAATTGCCCCTTTTCATACTGGAAGGTGAAAAATAAGCTGCTCCAATGATATTTTTCATAATATGAAGGATATTATTCCTACTCATGGGCCTTTTACCCATTTTATTCACCTCCTAGATGAAATAAGAAAAAATTAATATTCCAATTTGCTGCATGCAAATTTTGGAATATTACAATCCTCCCCTCTCAAAGGTTTCTTGTCCTCAAGAAAGTGCAGCGATATATTGAGTTCTCTCCTCCTCTCCCTGTCGCATCCCTGTATGATGATATCCTCCAAGTGAAGTTATCTATCTCATCAATCAAGTCTCCACAATGCTCCTCCTCAGCATGTAAGTCAGCTATCAAGCCATCATCATGTAAAGGTGAGATACTCAAGAGGATAATAAAGTGATGTCTAGAGGTCCCTTTGAAGAATGGGATCTGAAATATAATGGGAAATATCTTTCCCATATGGATCCCCCATCTCTAAGCCATGAGCCATGCAAAATGATTCACCTTTCAACTTGGCAACTCCTGAAAGCTGTCATCCACCTTTCGCTTTGGCAAAGTAGGTGGGATGAAAATCTGCTCATGGTAGACAATGTAGCCTACCCCACACTGTCCATCTCCCCACTTATGATAATTGTAGAGAAAGTGCTGATCCTGGGCTACAAAATACTTTCCCTTAAGTGGCAATATGAAGAATAGATCTCCAAGGATCTCTCCTCCAATGCTGCAAATCATGTTGGCCCAAGTATCTCCATATATGATGAGTTGGAAGTCATCAACACATGGCACATCATCTATCATATGGCTCACCTCATCTGGAAACAAATGAGTAGCTCTAGTGGCCATACCATCTCCCATGCTCCCCTTAGAACATGTAGTGCAAAAAGTGTAGGAGAATTCTCCCTCAAAGGACACATCCATCCAATGTGTCTTCCTCCCAAGCATGCTCCTCATAAAGAAAGAAACAATAGAGCCATAGGGAGAAAATATGAGAATCATGCCTGCTTTCATATGCAACAATGAGAACTACAATGGTCCCTCAAATGCAACCAACACAGCTTGACCCTCAACTGTAATAGAGACTGATAAAATGAGTGGCCTCTCAACCACTTGCCTGCTGCTCCAATATCCTCATAAGTATGGAGGAAGTGAATAATGTAAGGTGTACAATGAGCATGTCCTCCATAATATCTCTCTTCCCCAAGTCCTCCTAGGGAATGCCCATAAATCATGCTTATGGCCTCAACTAGACCATGAAGCTCTAAATAAAGAATGCTCCTCCTTGGAGCAACATCTTGCACATGTATGGTTAAGGGACATACTGTTGAGCCCCAAGATTGTTCTTTCTTCCATCATACTTCACTCCATTTTCTTTTTTCCATTGTTATCCTAGGCTCAAATGATCAATGAAATTAGTTAAAATTGCTTTAAGAATGAATATCATGGCTAACTTTCTAATTTTTGTGATTTTGTCATTGTAATACATTTTGAACTGAAACTAGCTACAGAATGCAGACATTCCGTAGCTAGTTGCCAATTCTGCAACTGTCTTCACGTTCAAGCATGTTCCAGGTGTCCTCTCAGGAAAAGCCACACATGGGTATATTCCACATCATGTCCTCAACGTTTGTTGCTCACCATGAAGAATGAACAGAATTCTGGACGTGGTTTTGTACTTGGGAACTCACACAAGGAGGCAGACTCCTAATAGGACAAGGACAGTCTAGATGTCCTTTGTCACTTTACGCTGCCATCTTTAGAGTTCTAGTACGATTTTGATATGAAAAGAAAATGATCCCCGTATTATCTCAAGTTCTGTTATGAAGATTTGTTATAAATGTACTTGGGAAACCGAGAGACTGAGTTCTATATTTTGATTATATTTCGTGGATTGACTGTTGTATTTATGAAGACCGAGAATACACTGTTTTAAGTTATTTTCCTTTAATGAAGAAGACAACGTTTCTTTGAATGCGTTGAGTTGATCTTGAGCTAGATTTCGTGCTACTCTGGTGGTAGAGGGCCCCTGCCTCCTGAGCGGCTTTACTTTTGCAATTTAGATAATTATCTTAGTTTGTTTTCAAGTTTTTGAAGTTTATGTTCATAGTTAATTTCATTAATAATTATAGCTATACTTTTTCTAATAAACTCTTCCAAAATATCATTACGATGAATAAGAAATGGCTATAGTGTTATAGATTTTATTTGCAATTCCTTTCGTTCATTATCACAGTTAAACTTACTCTGGTAAAATCTTCCAAGATATCATTATGATGACTAAGGCATAACTATGATACTGTAGGTTTCATTTTCTTGTTTACACTAAGTATCATAGCTGATCTTACTCTTAAAAATCTCTTCCAAAACATCATAACAATGAGTAGGAAATGGCTGTGATGTCTTAGTTTTTAATTGTATTTGCTTTCAGTTTTCATGTTTGTATTCAATTGCATTGAATTGTACAACCAGGATTTTTCTAAAAAGCTCTTCCAAAATACCATTCATGATGAACGAATTAGGCTGTAGAATCCCATAGATTAATGGCATGATAACTTAGTTAGGGCACTCTGGAGGCAAATTGCATTTAATTCATGCTCTGTTATTTCGTTTCAAGTTTGATAATGGCTTTTTAGTTTAGCACATTTCACTGTAGACTAGTAGCACCTTAGTTCAGTTCCAGCTTATCTCACTGTATTTACATTCCAAGATTAGTTGCCATCCATTTCATTTTAATTTGCATTAGTTGTTAAACTTAAATACCACGGTCTTCATTATGTACAAAACTTCTTTTGTTCCAAACCTATATTAACTCATAATCATTTGGACAGAAGATAGTATCAGTCTAAGGCCTGGAGTACTTTTGTAACATTTTTACCATTTCACAAACAGTCATTTCCTCAAAGACTATTCTAAAAGGAAATCTATAACTTTTGAGTGAGGTTTAGTGGTGTTAAACTAAGTTGCAGAATAGAATTAGGAGCTAGTTTTAGAGTAGAGATCTTATGATGTTACAAATGTTATTTTCCAAATATGTATCAATAAAACTTTAATCATGGATGAGATGTTGTATCGTTATAAGTTGATTGTTTAATTGTTTAGTTAGGCGAATTTTATTCACACTTAGCTGCCCATTTCTCAAGCTCTTCCAAAACATCTGTAATGAATGAATTGGACAAGTTAAGTTCATGTTGTGATTTTTTTTCTTGAAGTCATTATCAAGCTTTGTATTTTGCTAAGTCATAGTTTAGGTTTGGTTCTGTTTCAGTATTTTCATTTGTCATTTGTCATCAATAATTTAGGCTTCACTCTATTTTTAACCGGTAGCTTCTTTCCACCAGCATTTAGTTCTTTCCCTTGTGAACATAAAACCATAAAAAAATAAAAAACATCATAAAACACTAGACACAACGCAGTAAGAAACACACACCTAGGCACATACAGTGCACCACACTTCAGCAGTTTACCAACCCTGGTTGACAATTAAATGAACTCAAATTAGGAGACTAGGTTGAGCACAAACATTTTGGCGCCGTTGCCGGGGAAGTGAAAACTAGGTAACCTTTGTTTCTTAACTCCAAAAAAAAAATGATATGCGTAGAGAGAGAGACTCAAGGGGTAGATTCATAAGAAGTAGAAGCAGAAGTTTGATTCCTAGAACACCACTTGTTTCACCTAGACCAAGAGCTAGTACACCTTCAACTCAGACCCACATTCCATTCTTTACTGATCCTAGACTTCTAGAAGACCTAAGATCATATATTCCATTAGAGAAACCTTCCACTTCATCTACTGAACCTGTCTTAGAAGAAGATCCAAGGACTACTGTTAGGGACACAAACTTTTCCACTTCCACAGAATAATCAACCATGGCAGAAGAAGGAGGAGGAGGAGTCTTTAATGGAGAACACACATTATTTGGAGGGGGTAGAGGTATAGGTAGAGGAGAAGGAGGTATAGGTATAGAAGGAGAAGGATGTAGAGGAAGAGGTAGAAGAGAAATGGGAATCTCTTTTGGGTTCCCTATAATAGATGAAGAAACCAATACAACCATGAAAAAAATTTCACCCTCTGTCCTTCCAAACTTCTATGGACTTAAAACTGAAGATCCTGAAACCTTCCTATTTTAATTTGAAATCCTGTGTAGAACTTATGACTACTTACAAGATGCTTAAAAACTTAAACTATTTCCTTCAAGATTTAAAGGAGCGGCATTGAAGTGGTTTATGAGTTTGATCAACAATTCTATTAGGACATGGGAAGACATGAAACAAGCATTTCTAGAGAGGTATTTGGATTATTGTATGCCGGTCAATCATAAGGAAGAATTGTTTAAGATGTTACAAAAAGAAGATGAAAACTTGGAAGATTTGTTGGAGATATTTCATTACAACATCAAAAGAGAAAAAATGGAAAACTTAGATCAAGACACCTTAAAAGCTCTTTTGTTGAAAACAATTAGGGATGAATGGTTGGATATCCTTAACATGATGGGAAAATGGGATATATTACAGCTCACATTACCTGAAATATCTGAGTTATGTATCAACCTTTCAAGAGGGAAATCTAAAACTGTAAAAGGTCCAAGAGATCCTGATCTTTCAAGGGCAAGTAAGTCTGCTTCTATGACAGTAAGTAGGTCAGAAATAGGACATATGCTTGATGATTTCAAATCTGACATCTTAGGGAGTCTTAGTGAACAAATAGACACCCTTAAGTTACAAAACAAGAAAAAAGCTGAATCTGATGCCTTAGCAATCTTTTGTCCCAAATGTAGAAAGAAACATGCCTTGAGAGAGTGCCCTTTGGATGTAAAAGTTGTAGAGACCTGTGTCATTTGTTCTGAAAAACATGAGACCAAGAATTGTCCTTCCCTTCCTGGTCTCAAAGCTGTTTTTCAAGAGGAAACTCCTACAAACTCCACAGAATCTCTCAATTTTGTCTCTAGAAGGCCTTGGCAAGGACCTCAAACACAAGGATTCCATGATCAAATATATAACCAACCTCCACCAAATTGGAATTCTTGGCAGCAACCTTGGCCTCAATTTCAAAATCAATCTCAAGCTTGGGCACAAGGAGCACAAAGTCCCTATGGAAGATACTCCCAGTACTATCAGTATCCACCATCCTATCCACCATACCCACATTTTTCTCCTCAAAATCCTCAAAAAAAATTTCAACAAAATCCTCAACAACATTATCAGAACCTACCACATCAAAATCAACCACATCCATTACCATTTCCTCAAAAATCAAATCAGTTGCCTGCTCAACCCATACCAAACCCCAATAATAAAAATCCTCAGATGACATACATGATAGAAGGCCAACAGTTTCCAACTTATTTAATTACTCCTTTAGACCTTAGTGATGTTCAACTTAGGTCTGGAAGAATACTTGAAAAGAGGAAACCTTCTGTGATCATACAAGAACAAGATAACTCTGAGGAAGATTCTCTACGGGTGAATAAAAGTCTTGAGGAGGACACATCTTTTCAAGACCCAAACATTGAAAAATTAAAGCAAAAAGAACCAATAATTTCAACTCTTGTATTAGAGCAGCCATCAACATCTACTTTTACACCTCCCTTTCCAGAAAGATTACAAATTGATAGAGGTGTAGAAAAACAAATTATGGTGCCTAATTATGATTTCTTAGATGAGATGAGAAATTTTTGCATTAAGATTCCATTATTACAAGCCATCAAGGAAATTCCAATTTTAGCCAAAACAATAAAGGAGTTGAGCATGAAGAAAACAAGAAAAAGAATAAGAGAGACAAAGAAAATTCAACTGGCAGGAAAAATAGCAGACATTATGATGGGTAAGATTGCTATTCCAAAGTATCTAGACCCATGAAATCCAGTTGTTAAAATTCACATCAATGGAATTGAAATCCAAAACACACTCATTGATTTAGGAGCAGCAATCAATATCATGAGTAGACAAATCATGGATAAAATGAAACTTCCTAATATTCTCTTTACACCCACATTATTACAATTAGCAGACAGATATGTGATCAAACCTGATGGGGTAATAGAAGACATTCCAGTGTCCCTAGATTCTTGGGAGTACCCTGTGGATTTCATGATCCTAACTCCTAAGAATAATCTAGGAGGACATCTTGTTATATTAGGAAGACCTTGGTTGGCTACAGCTGATGCTTTTATTAGTTGTAGATCCGGTGATATGTACATCTCTGATGGTAGTTCAACTAAGAAATTCACTTTGTATCCTCCAACTAGGACAATTACAGATTTAGATGATACTCAATGGATAGAGGATGAAGAAGATTTACAACCTCTCTTCACAATTTCAGAAATTAGTGAAGATAATCAAATTCTGAATACTCTAGAAAACTTTGAATCCTCTTCAGAATACAAACATGAACCATTTCAAGAAGGATCCAACATTGAGTTTTTGTCATCAAGGCAGATGTCTCTTCATTCTATGGATAAATTTGGCAGCTCTAAAAGTGAGATATTTCCAGGCAAAACTTTGAACATAAACAAGAACCTAGAAAAATCTCAACAGGAAGAGTTAGTCAAGATATTACAAAGACATTCTTCTGCATATGCATGGGAGTACACTGACATGAAAGGGATAAGCCCCAAGACTTGCACTCATCACATCTATATAGAGGAAAATTGTAAACCAATCAGATAACCTCAAAGACGGATGAATCCAAATCTTAGGGAGATTGTTAAAGAAGAATTGCAAAAATTGTTAAATGTCAACTTCATCTATCCTATTTCAGATAGTCAGTGGGTTTCTCCTTTGGTAATTGTGCCAAAGAAAAATGGTAAATGGAGGGTATGTGTTGACTACCGAGAACTAAACAAAGCTACTCTTAAATACCATTTTCCCTTACCTTTCATAGATCAAGTGTTAGATACATTAGCTGGCAAAAAGTACTTCTCATTCCTAGATGGGTTTAGTGGTTACAACCAAATCCAAGTAGCACTTGAAGATCAATACAAAACCACATTTACCTGTCCTTGGGGTACCTATGCTTACTGAGTATTGCCATTTGGATTATGCAATGCACCTGCAACATTCCAAAGGGAAGTATTAAGAATTTTTTCAGATCTAATACATGATTGTGTAGAGGTATATATGGATGATTTCACAATTTATGGAAACACATTTGAAGAAGCCTTAGAAAACTTGGAAAAAGTTTTAAAGAGATGTCAAGAAGCAAATATTTCACTTAGTCATGAGAAATGTTTCATGATGTTTACTGAAGGTATTGTTTTGGGGCATCACATTTCAGGGGATGTGATTAGAGTTTATGAGTCAAAAATTGAAGTCATCTCTAACTTATCTATTCCAAGTTGTCAAAAAGATGTTAGGAGTTTTCTAGGATTTACAGGATATTATCGGAGGTTTATAGAAAACTTCACCAAGATAGCATCTCCACTCTATAAATTGCTTACCAAAGACTGTGAATTCAAATGGAATTCTGATCGCCAGTTAGCTTCAAACCCCCGAAAACCAAAATTTCTGAAGCACCTATATTAAGGGGACCTAACCGGAAGTTACCTTTTCATATCTCCACAGATGCCTCCGATACAGCTCTAGGAGCAGTATTGGGGAAAAAAGATTTGATTCCCTATGCCATCTATTATACCAGTAAAAATTTGACTCCTGCAGAGTTAAACTATACTGTAACTGAAAAAGAGTTTTTAGCTGTTGTTCATGCCATAAACAAATTCAAACACTATATAACAGGCTATGAAACTTTTGTTCACACTGATCATTCTGCAATTAGATACTTAATGAAAAAATCAATTACTAATGGCAGAGTCATAAGATGGTTATTGCTCTTACAAGAATTCAACATTACCATTCTAGATAGGCCTGGAAAACAAAACACAGTAGCTGATTTCCTATCTAGACTCCAAAACATCAAAGATGACACTCCAGTTGAAGATCAATTTCCCGATGAATATCTTTTTGCAATTTCTACCCAAACTCCTTGGTTTGCTGACATTGCTAATTATTTAGTTTCAGGAAAATTTCCTTCAATAATGAATGCAAGAGATAAAAGAAAAATCATTTATGATAGTGAAAAATATTCATGGGTTGCTAATGAGTTGTACAAGACAGGTCCAGATTTGATCATTAGGAGATGTGTTCGGGAAGATGAGATGCCCGAGATTCTCAAAGCATGTCATGATGAACCTTGTGGCGGACACTTTGCTGATAAGAGGACAGCCTATAAGATCCTTAATTTAGGATATTATTGGCCATCCTTGTTTAAAGATGCTAAAGAGTATGTCAAAAGGTGTGACAGTTGTCAAAGGGTAGGGAAACCTTCTCCTTCAGGTGAGATGCCATTACAACCTCAGGTACATATTGAACCTTTTGAAAAATGGGCTTTGGATTTTGTAGGACCTATTAGTCCTCCATCAAGACAAAAGAGATATATATTAGTTTGCACTGATTATGTTACCAAATGGGTAGAGGCCAAGCCATTACTTTTTGCTAATGAAGCATTTGTAGTTACTTTTCTTTTTGAGGATATTTTTACTCGTTTTGGTGTCCCAAGGGAAATTTTTACAGATCAAGGAGCTCAATTTACATCAAGGCTAGTGGAACAAATGATGGAGAGGTACAAAATCAGACATATAAAATCTACTCCTTATCATCCACAAGAAAATGGTTAAGTGGAATCTACTAATAAGGTAATTGAAGGAATCCTAACAAAGACTGTTCATTTACATAGAAGAGATTAGATAGATAGGCTTCCTGAAGCCTTGTGGGCCTATAGAACTACATGGAGAAACACAACAGGCCATACTTGTTATGAACTTGTTTATGGAAAGAAAGTTTTGTTTCCCATAGAGTTCCAGATTCAAACTTTCAAAATGGCAGTTCAGCTAGGACTTGATTTAACGGAGGCACAAAAGCATAGATTGGAGCAGATTAATGAATTGGATGAGATCAGACAAGATGCAGTTCAGAAAACAAGTTTAGTCCAACAGAAAAGGACTAGATGGCATGACAAGTACATCAAAGAGAAGAAGTTCAAAGAAGGTGACTGGGCTCTCTTGTTTGATTCAAAATTCAAGGATTTTCAAGGTAAATTTCAAACACATTGGCTTGGGCCATATGAAATTGTTGAAATTTTTGACAATGGAGCTGTAAAAATCAGGACAATAGATGAAGAAGAGGTCACTTTTCTTGTGAATGGTCATAGATTGAAGCTTTATCACAAACCACTCTCAAGAGAAGAATTTGTCAAGAAGTTCCAGGAAAACAGTGATGTGAAGTTAATGAAGAAGAATCTTTCTTCTTCATCAACTTGATTGAATTTTATGAAGTCATTTCTTTAAAAAAATAGATAAATAAATAAATAAATAAAATAATAAAATAATAAAAAATAAAAAATAAAAAAATAAAGTATAAACATGAAAACCAATCACTGATTGGAATGTTTATACAGAAAAGATAGGGTGAAAATCAGAGTCTTTATGACACTCTAACTTTTCCATTTTGTTTCTGCAAGCAGCTGTTACAAAGTCATAAGTTCAGATCCATTGCACTTATGATCCATCTCATTTCATTTCATTCCATTTACTTATCCATCCATACTCCATTTCATTCATTCATTCATACTTCACTTCATTCCATATTTCATTCATCTCATTCCATACTTCATCCACCTCATTTCCATATCAAAATTTAAAGTTTGATGTCTTTCTGCAATTGAATAACACATGTCATGAATTGCAAGCCATTTCTTATACTTTTCCACTCCATTTCATAAATTTTAATCCATCCCACTCCATCATTCACCTCATACATATCCCATTATACCATATTTCATCATCTATCTTCACTCATTCCATATAATATTCCACTGATATACCAAACCACTACATTCCATGATTAGAATTCTCTATAGGTACATTCTGCAGCTAAATAGATATTCTGCAGCTAATCAGACTTTCTGCAGCCAAACAGTCATTCTGCAGCTACAGATCCTGAAGGCACTGATCAGCAGACATTTGAATTATAAAAAGATGATCCGGTATATCCATGAACAAGAAAAATCATGAAGGATTATGAAGAATCACAAAGTAATGATTTCCAGAGGGGAACAAAGCATATAAAGACCACAAAAAGTAGATGAAAAGAAAAGGTAAAAAGTTCTGATTATAATAGGCATATCATGAAAAACTTTAGTATAGTCTAGTTATGAATCATTCGAAAATTTGTTTTGATTATTTTTATTGATCATGCCAAACATACCCTCTGCAAAACTTTGGATAAAAATCCTTCATTTCAAATCCTATACCCGATTATCATCTAAGCGGTTAAAATGCTGAAGTGATTGATTTTCTCACGTCACCCAGCCAAATCATTTAATGATGATTTTTGAATTCGTTGCAAAATATCTCCGTGGTCTTTTCACTCATTGATTTATTTTCTTCACCTCACTTCATTAACTCGTTCCGTAACCATTCCCTATTACTCCATCCCATAGCCAACTCTTCATCATTTCATTCTGTAAAACAAAGGTATCTCTATCACCGTGAGAAGAGGTATATTAGTTTGAAAGTTGAAGCCACTGTCACCGTGAGCAGAGGTATATCAGTTGGAATTTGAAGCCACTATCACCAAGGAGCAAAGGTATATCAGTTGAAATTTGAAGCCATTGTCACCGTGAAGCAGAGGTATAACAGTTTGAAGATTGAAGCACTGTCACCGTGAAGCAAAGGAGAATTAATTTGAAGGTTGAAGTCATTGTCTCCGTGAGCAGAAAGAGTACTAATCTGAAGATTGAAGAAGAAATTATGGGCCTCATTGTGAGAACTGAACCAGTGGGCACAAAATACCTGGAAGGACACCCTCAAAGCAGAGAAATGTTGCAACAAGCAGGATGGCTACAATTCCTTGAAAAATTTAATGGCTTCCACAAAGAAGTTACTAAAACGTTTGCAAGGTCATTCAAAGGAGCCGAAGTTGAAGTTGGAGATATTAAATTCACTCTCACAGAGGTTTTTATTGCAGAAGCAACATGATTGCTTAGACATGGAGAAAGATGGTTCAAGAAAAGATAATTTCATAATGAATCATGGAAGCAGATCCTCAAGTCACCAGGTATGGATGAGACTGTGTTTAAAAAGGGGATTCCAAGCTCTGCATTAAAGAATAAATGGAGAAACATCTTGCTTATCCTACAAAAAATTATCACTTGTGAAGGTAGATATGGTACTTTCTATGTTTACCATATTAGGTTGATAATGCATTTCCTAGAGGAAGAGCTTAATTTTCCCTATTTCTTGCTTCAAAGTTTAAAAAAGATGGCTTCAAGTGTTCAAAGGAGAGTATAATTCCTAGAAACAACTCTATACCATCATGGCTTGGTTAAGATTCTAATTGAACACCATTTAGCCAAAACAAAAGATACTTGGGATAATTTCTTGGTGAGAAATCACTTTGAGGAACCAAAAGAGCCTTCACCTGAACATCAGCCTACAAAGAGAAGCAGAAAATGGAGAGCCTCTAAAATTGAAACTGATAAAGCAATTCAAGAAAGTTGTGAAGAAATAATCTCTAAGAAGTTGACTCAGATTAAGAGACAGCTTAAGGAAGAGAGGGTAATCAAAAACTTTGCCACAGAAAAAGGAGAGGGACCATCCCAGCCGAGAAGGAGCCATAGACTCAGGGGGAAACTAAGGAAAACACAGATCAAACAAACCGGGGTGATAAACATAGAAGATGAGGAAACATCTATTGAAGAAGATGTTGAAGAAGATTTTGATGAAGAAGCCCCTGAAATTGACCCTGCACAACAAGAAATTTATAACTATGTTGAAACATTGGAAAGGAAAGCTTCAGAGAGTAGAGATAGAACCCCTAGTCCTCCACTGTCCGAAATAGATGTGTTAAGAAGAGATAGGTACGAGCTGGAAGTACTTAATAGACATATCAGGACTGAGAATGATATTCTGAAGGAACAAGTTAAACTAAAAACCAGTATGAACTCAACCTTGTCTCTACAAATGGAAAAAGTGGAAAAGGCTAATGAAAAGTTGAAAAAGAGGAACAAGAAGTTAATCAGGGCACTTACCAATTTAAGATTCAAGTTAGTCATCAGGAAGCCCAGAAGGCCTTTAACTTCCAGGCAAAGAAGAAGAAGAGGGTTGGATGTTCTTGCAGAAGTCTCTGAGTTTATGGAATAAGTTACATGAGGACATGCAAGAAGTCAGCAGTGGGGGTATGTTGAGCCCCAAGATTGTTCTTTCTTCCATCATACTTCACTCCATTTTATTTTTTCCATTATTATCCCAGGCTCAAATGATCAATGAAATTAGTTAAAATTGCTTCAAGAATGAATATCATGGCTAACTTGCTAAGTTTTGTGATTTTGTCATTTTAATACATTTTGAACTGAAACTAGCTACAAAATGCAGACATTCCGTAGCTAGTTGCCAATTCTGCAGTTATCTTCACGTTCAAGCATGTTCCAATTGTCCTCTCAGGAAAAGCCACACATGGGTATATTCCACATCATGTCCTCAACATTTTTTTCTCACCATGAAGAATGAACAGAATTCTGGACGTGGTTTTGTACGTGGGAACTCACAAAAGGAGGCAGACTCCTAATAGGACAAGGACAGTCTAGATGTCCTTTGTCACTTTACGCTGCCATCTTTAGAGTTCTAGTACGATTTTGATATTAAAATACAATGATCCTCATATTATCTCAAGTTATGTTATGAAGATTTGTTATAAATGTACTCGGGAAACCGAGAGACAGAGTTCTAGATTTTGATTAGATTTCGTGGATTGACTGCTGTATTTCGGAACACCGAGAATACTTTGTTTTAAGTTATTTTCCTTTAATGAAGAAGACAACATTTCTTTCAACGTGTTGAGTTGATCTTGAGCTAGATTTCATGCTACTGTGGTGGTAGAGGGCCCCTGCCTCCTGAGTGGCTTTACTTTTGTAATTTAGATAAGTATCTTAGTTTGTTTTCAAGCTTTTCAAGTTTACGTTCATAGTTAATTTCATTAATCATTATAGCTATACTTGTTCTAATAAACTCTTCCAAAATATCATTACGATGAATAAGAAATGGCTATAGTGTTATAGATTTTATTTGCAATTCCTTTCGTTCATTATCATAGTTAAACTTACTCTAGTAAACTCTTCCAAGATATCATTATGATGACTAAGGCATAACTGTGACATTGTAGGTTTCAGTTGCTTGTTTACACTAAGTAGCATAGCTGATCTTACTCTTAAAAAGCTCTTCCAAAACATCATAACAATGAGTAGGAAATGGCTGTGATGTCTTAGTTTTTAATTGTATTTGCTTTCAGTTTTCATGTTTGTATTCAATTGCATTGAATTGTACAGCCAGGATTGTTCTAACAAGCTCTTCCAAAATACCATTCATGATGAACGAAATAGGTTGTAGAATCCCATAGATTAATGGCATGATAACTTAGTTAGGGCACTCCGGAGGCAAATTGCATTTAATTCATGCTCTGTTATTTCGTTTCAAGTTTGATAATGGCTTTTTAGTTTAGCACATTTCACTGTAGACTAGTAGCACCTTAGTTCAGTTCCATATTAGCTCACTGTATTTACATTCCAAGATTAGTTGCCATCCATTTCATTTTAATTTTCATTAGTTGTTCAACTTAAATACCACAGTCTTCATTATTTACAAAACTTATTTTGTTCCAAACCTATATTAACTCATAATCGTCTGGACAGAAGATAGTATCAGTCTAAGGCCTGAAGTACTTTTGTAACCTTTTCACCATTTCACAAACAAGCCTTTCCTTAAAGACTATTCTAAAAGGAAATCTATAACTTTTGAGTGAGGTTTAGTGGTGTTAAACTAAGTTGCAGAATAGAATTAGGAACTAGTTTTAGAGTAGAGATCTTATGATGTTACAAATGTTCTTTTCCAAATATGTATCAATAAACCTTTAATCATGGATGAGATGTTGTATCCTTATAAGTTGATTGTTTAATTGTTTAGTTAGGAGAATTTTATTCACACATAGCTGCCCATTTCTCAAGCTCTTCCAAAACATCTGTAATGAATGAATTGGACAAGTTAAGTTCATGTTGTGATTTGTTTTCTTGAAGTCATTATCAAGATTTGTATTTTTCTAAGTCATAGTTTAGGTTTGGTTCTGTTTCAGTATTTTCATTTGTCATTTTTCATCAATAATTTATGCTTCACTCTGTTTTTAACCAGTATCTTCTTTCCACCAGCATTTAGTTATTTCCCTTGTGAACATAAAACCATAAAAAAATCAAAAACAACATAAAACACTAGACACAACGCACTAAGAAACAAACACCTAGGGACATACAGTGCACCACACTTCAGCAGTTTACCAACCCTGGTTGAAAATTAAATGAACTCAATTTAGGAGACTAGGTTGAGCACAAACACATACATCATATAAATAATCATTAAAAGAATCATCACCCTTACCATATGTTCTGCTCATACAAGTGGAGTGGCTCATAAGTGAGTCTCCTCTCATATTCAAAGAGAAAAGAGGTGGCTCTGATAACTCCCTCAAAGATTCATGTCTCTCATCCATCTCCATCTGCTCCATGCGTCTGCCCATATGCTAATAGATATCTTCCTCAAAGCCCATCCAAAAATTCCCCTCCATGATCGTGTGGTATGCTGTCATAGAATAAGTGGGACTGAAAAGGAACTCCTCATGATCTGCATGTAGAAAATTCTCCTTGACCTTGGAAGCTCTAGGAAAGAATATCCTACAATGATAAAATATGATCCCATCTCTGATTGAATATCCCTCCTCATGTAACTGGTCATCCAAGATCATGCAAATGAAAATATCCTTGGAATACTCCACCAACAGCTGGGAGTTCCAAAATGGATCTGTCCTCCATAGTGATAGTGCTGCTAATGTCTCATGAAGAGCATTTTGCATATGGTTATCCTCCTCATTGACATCTCCTATGCCAAATATGAAAGATGGAAGGCTGCTACCCTTCCCCTGTTCCTTCTGCCACATTGCAAAATCTGAAATGGGAGTGGGTAATAATGATGTTGAGGGAATGCTCCCTCTCTCCTTGAGTCTACCCCAGACTCCCAACATTTTATAAAGATCTACCAAGGCCTCCATCCTCCTAAGATCCATGAGTGGTGCCCCAACATGTGAAGCCTCCATCCTCCTCTGTTGATCCAGTGGTCTCCCCGGCAAAATTTCTCCATGCAGTGAGACATCATCATCAAGAGATGACTGAATATATTGATGGAGAAAGCTCTCCATTCTTCCACTGCACAATCCAATCACCTCCTTAGGTGCATCAACCTCCATAGATGAATAGGGATGTGTAATACTCATCTCATGATGTTGGTCCCTCTCCCTATCTCCTCCTTGTGTCTCATGGTTCCACACCTCCTCAACAATGGCAGAGGTGAAACATGAGTTCTTCCTTGATCTCCGCACATGATATCTTGGGGAATTCCTTGAAAATATGCAAGAATCCCTCTATTTGGAGCAAGAGCTCCTCCTTCCTCTGCATGAGGTGCTAGATCAACTCCAGATCTAACAACTTTGTTGCCCTCAATCCCTGCAACATGAATGGGAAACTCTCCAATGATTGCATCCCTTTTTGAAAAATATACCTTCATGCTCTCCTGCTTAAAAGTGTGAGAAGAAGGTCTCTCCTCCTGCAAAGTATGGTGAAAGGGTTTTGTCTAAGTTTTCTTGCTTAGCTCTACCATGTGTGTTTCATGAATCCTTCTATCAAGTCTTTCTACTAATGCCTTAGTGAAACTATCATAGGATGCAATGTTTACATTTCTCAAAGAAAAGGATTCAAATATCCACCAGGCATAAGCCGAATTTGGTGCTATTGCAAGAAGGTCTCTAACTCCTCCACCCAAGGTTTGGCTGAACATACAAGTGAGCCTTCAAAGATAGATATATGAAATCTATCTTGCTACTCTTTTCCTTTCACCTTGTGCTTGCAAAACTCTGAAAAAAAGAGATGATCCCGGTATTTCTGAGTTTGAGACTCATACTCCTTCAAGAAATCCCTAAGGGTTTCCCTCCCAACAACTTCTTCTCTTCTTTCCATATTTCTTCCGGAAATCCTGGGCATGTGATTGTGCTGTGTATGCAAGTGTGTAGCTGCTTTATCACACTCTTCATTTGACAATCTAGAGTTTTCTTTAGATTCAAACCCTCTCGAAGATTCTTCATGCATATCCCTCTGGATATTCTTGAAATCCTCATGAATAATATGTACAGATTTAGGAAGAATATTTGTAAGCTTATCCCCTTTTTCTTCTCCAAAAGATGGAGTCTTTTTCCTACTTATCTCTTTGTCTCCTTGATTAGAATAGGAGGTGCAGGGTTCTTCCTCTTCTTTCTTCTTATCCTCCTTGGGTAGGTTCTTCATGGATCTGAAATATTATGAGATAAATCCCATCCTCTTCAATCTTATGATCTTCTTGGGCTTAGACTCACAGGCTGAGCCAAGAAAGCAGCTCTGATACCACTCAAGTATTCCAAATCTGGAACAGCTAGCAAGGCATGAATGGAAAACGAGTTTCAAGTAATGGCTACTACAAGAATTGAAACCAAGACTTAGATCCCTTAGAAAAAAGTGTCTAAGTGCGAAATCCAAGAGGAGGCTCCAAATAAATCCTTCGAAGGTGGTTAAACATATCTCCCACACTTAGATGTCCTCAGAAAGTGCCCAATCAGGGACTGCAATAATTCTTAAGAAAGAAATGGAAAGACAATGTTATTATATAGATTTGAACACATGAAGATATATATAGCCAAAAAATATATGTTATAGCAGAAAATGTGTACAATAGTGGGAGGAATAAATCACTCCGATTAGGTAATGGAAGCCTCAATAGAACATGTACAAAGAAATGAATCAACATTGCTACATGAGGAAAGCCCTGGCTAATATAGCGTAGTTTATATGAGACACTACAAAAAGATACATGATATGACAATGATAGCTCAAATAAATGTGGGGGAGCAAGCTCTCAACCCCTGAAAACAATAATACAACAATCCTCAAGAGGATTTGCTACAATATAGATACAAAAGGAAAATATGCAGAAATGTCAGAGTTGTTAGGCAGCAACTGCAACTTAGAAAATAGAAACAGATGAAGATAGCTGATGATGATAAATCTAATGTATAGATCTCATCCAATGGATTTGTCAGGTAAAAGGTTGATCCAATCCCTGAACGTCTTGCCCTCCAAAGTAGTGGTGCAACCCCCACTGCAAATGATGCTAAAAAATAATGCAGTCAAGGAACTGGACTGCATTGTAGGAGATAGAGAATGTTTGGCCTAGTGCTAAAGATGCACAATAAGCTTAGAAACCTCCTTCACTAACCTCCCGGAGAAATAGGAACTCCTTCTTCTGAAAGATAAGCCAAGGAAAGGTGTTGTGGAACCCTCCACTACAACACCCACCAACACCACATTATACTTCAGTAGAAATAATGTAGTGACTGATGGAAGTGGCTTTGGCCTTGAGCCAATATGTGGAGAAGATGAAGTGCAGTCCTTCAAGAGGCCTCTCAAGAAGGAGAGGAAATCCTAAATAGGAATCCCTCATGCTAAGAAGCACTACAGCTCAACTGAACAACCAGGTCTGCAAATATGTCTTAGCAGACAAAGGATAAAATGCCCAAAGATGTCTCACTATGGCTGCCTCTTCCTCATTTTATGCAAGTGAATGCCTCTTTGCCCTGGACCCCACACATTAGGGTTTCTTCCACAAAGAATCTTTCTCCCTCCAAAACTACGTTTTCTTTCCAAGAAAGCTACACCTCTTAGGCATCGTTGTTGACTTTGTCAAACATGACCTCGTCCTCATGCAAATTTCCCCTTTTCACACTGGAAGGTGCAAAATAAGCTGCTCCAATGATCCTTTTCACACTATGAAGGATATTATTCCTAATCATGGGCCTTTTACCCATTTTATTCACCTCCTAGATGAAATAAGAAAAAATTAATATTCCAATTTGCTGCATGCAAATTTTGGAATATTACATAGGCTACATGATGGTGGTCCATGACATCTGAAGCACAAAAAAATAGGATCATCTAATCCCATAATTGGTCAGCGGTTAACCATAATAAGCACCAAGTAGTGTGGAATATTTATAGACTCCAGGAGAAGCATTCACGAGGGATGATATAGTGTTGTTTCCAGTAATTAATGAGATAGTGGTATGAAGAGATGTCTAAGATTAGGGGTCATAGTAAGTCAATTGATCGATAGTGTAAATATTTCCATGATGAGGACATCACTTCCTATGAAAAAACCATATGCGATAGCGGACATGTCATATATGTAACTACAACCAAAGAGGATGTTATAATATAATGCAGAATCAATGACTTTGATATCAATTAAAACTCTCTTGCTGGAAATAGTAATTGGACAATTGTGATATAAGCCGAGGGGTTGCGAGGGATGACCACCCAAGCATGGAGAGTGATGGTGGATGGGGATAGCTCAAGTGTGTTTGGTCAAGTAAAAGGTACATTTTACCCCGATCTTTAGCGTGATTTATTATTAACTTTTATATGTTTTCCTTCATTTTAGAAATAAATCAAAGGAGAATAATGTAAAACTAGGGTAAAATGAATTATTAATAAAAATTTTGTTTAATAGTATGAAACCTAACTTTTTTCTTTCTTTATTGGTAGGGAATCAAAACAAGCCAACAACTAACCAAAACGACCAAATAACAATAGTCAAGAAAAGTAAATGGAATCGCGTTGGTTCCTATGAATCAGCAAAAGTTGGAGAGACACGCCTATTCTTGAATCATTCGGTTGATGGCTACGAAGCCTCAATATTTCTTGATCCTGAGGATTCATTATTCTATTTTGTTTCTCCTTTAATTTATAAAAATCTAGAGTTGAAAGAAAACATGGAGTTTTTCATGTATTATAATTTTCTGTAATAAACTTATTCAGACAGGATCTTTGAACTCATGATGATGTACCGTTCCATTCATTAATGAATAAGTTGGTGTTTTTGTTATAAGCGGATTCTGAGTATTTCTTGGGCAAAATAATTCTAGAGGCTTCAGGCTCGGTCCCTCGAAGTTCTCCTGCTATTTTGTGTTATATTTTTAATTCTGTATTATCGCAATTTTTTTATTCTTTTCGCTTTGTAGAATTACCATTTAATTCATTTATCACAAGTGTGATGTGTTACAATTTCCCTTTCAAATAGGTTGAATTTAGAATAGATGTTCCTTTATTATTGAGTGGCGAATTTCCATTCATTAGATTGCTTTCAACGTGGTTAAGTAGTGTTGTTATATTATGCATATGGTTATTTCTTAAGTTTTTCCATCATAAGTGTGAATGTATGGTTTGCTATTAAATTTTGAATGTTGTTATTAGTTGAGTTATAAAGAATTCCATTGTAAAATATTAAATAGTTGATTGTTGTTCAATACATTAACATTATTTTTCAATTCATCTAGACTATTGTTTAGTTCATTAAGCATGTTGTTCAATTGCAAAAGATCATTTATTTCAACATTGAGTGTTTAATTCCACATAGGGTTCAGATTAGAGTTTATTCATTTGATTAATTCTAAGTAGTTCATAGTTTACTTTTGATATTAGGACGATTTAAATTTGAGAATTAGATAATATTTCTCACAACTATGTAGAGTAATTGACCTCTAATTTCACTTGCATATATTTTGCTTGCACCGTTGAAACAAAAAGACTTGCCTTTGTTTGATGATTAATGTGAAGCATTAAGGTTACCTTTAAAAGTCAACTTATTGACCCAAAATTTTGGCATCACTGCAGGGGAGAGTGTTTAGAGTGATGTAATTTTAGTTTTACTTTTCCTCTGAAAGAATTGGGTATTGAAAATGAGAGGTAAGAACCTACGTAATAGCAAGCAAAATGCTTGCTCTCCAGCCCGCTCCTCAACAATTATGTGAAGGTTAAATAATATAGGTGTTTGTTTTTATAAATGACTAGGATGAAAAATATAGAATTAGATCAAAACCCCCCATCTAAATCCACAAAACACAAGGGATCGGTGGTCCTTGGCAGAACAACATTCATAGATGGAATCATAAGGAAATCTGAATCCCAGGCATCTGTAGGACCCAAAACCATTTATGAAAGGAGTCCTACTACAGTCCCTCAGGAAGCAGCCTCACCATCTGCAGCCCACTTTAATATTCATAGTGAAACAGAAGGATCTGAAGGGAGCTTTCATACTATAGAAAATTTGAGTCTTGACCCTTCGTGAGAGGGAAATTCTTTCCATTTGCAAGGAGGGGGAGAAACTAGTAGTGCAATAAAGATAAAATATCCAAAGCTTGGATCCCCTAAAATAGTGGTTGAGACAGAGACACCCAATATTCCAGATCGTGGTAGTGCTGCAAGACCTCCTCCAAATCCACCCCCTAATTACACTCAAATTATTCTCCCAGACCAGGAAATTCCTGAAGGTTATTGGCACATCTTAGATCAAATGTCACATAACCAAGACCAGAGACATAAATCGACATTGGAGTATGCCATTATTGATCTGGCTGCAAATGCTCCTATGAAGGTTATCTCATTATAAAGCATCCCCAACTTCTGTGGAATGACATCAGAAGATCCGTATACATTTTTATTTGAATTTTATGTTTTCTATAGGGGATATGACTACACCACTGACCCTAAAAAAGTGAAACTATTCCCCTATACATTGAAGGGGGCAACACTACACTGGTTTATGGGGGTCGGTGGGGGAACCATTAATATTTGGGATCAGATGAAAAAATATTTTCTTAATAAATATCAGGATTACTATCAGACTGAAGAACTAAAAGATGAAATTTTCAACATGTCTACAAAGGAAATGAGACATTAGAAGAATATGTTGAATGATTTAATTATAATTTGCAAAGATCTCCATATACTACACTATATAAAGATATTCTAAAGGAAACAATGGTTAAGGGAATGAAAGAAGAATGGGTAGAAACACTAGATATAATGGTAAAAGGGGACATCTATCAAGAATATTATGATGACATTATTGAATTGTGTATCAGGTGATCTCGAGGTAGTATGCGGAATAGGCCAGCTGGATGGGATTTGGTTACTAGGAATTATAAACAGTCAGGTGGTAGCGTGACTAGAGTAGAATTTGATAATCTCTTGGAAGATTTCAAAAATGATATATTGGGCACCCTCACAACACAGCTAGATGTCCTACAAGCCAAGCAGAAGAAATATTTAGTAGAACAAAACTTGGTTTTTTTTTTTCCACACTGTCAGAAGAAGCACACTGAGCGAGAGTGTGCATTAGGCATGGTCCAGAAATGTGTTATCTGTACCGAAGACCAAGCCACTAAACAGTGCCCTTCACTTCCAAGGTTGAAAGTGGTTTTCAAAGAAGTAGAAGAAGAAATAGAACCAGTGTATCTAATGAATCAATGTCGACATTGGCAAGCATGACTAGGTATGCCACAAGATCCATCTCACTTATTTCCTTCTTCACAATTTAATCAACAGAATGCTGGAATAGCTTGGCAAAGCCAATAACCTTTTCTTGCTTGGCCATCCCAATCATTTTGCATGCCCCCTTGGCTGACTCAATCCTATCTAGGTAATGGTTGGCCAATTATATTTTTTATATTTATGTGGTGTGAGTTTTTAGTTGCTGAATTCAGAATCTCCACAGTGTGCATTTTTGCATCTACGTTTCGGGTCTAGAACAAGACCCATCATCAGGAAAAATCCTATCAAAAATGGAGGAGTTTAGCTACAATAAATATACCAAAGGAGTGCATGAGGTAAGCGGACCAACCGTAAAAATTAATTATTATTTTATAATTAAATAAATTAAATTATCTTTTATATTTAATGCAAAGATTTTATTTTGATTTAAATTAAAATTTGTTAGCCTTTTTTAGAGTAAATCATTATAATTGATTTAATATTAATTATATTTCTGGAATAGAGATGTTGTTATATTTTTAATATATCACTTGCTATATATTAATAATTTGTTAATAATATAATATAAATTCAAATATTTGATTTAATAAATTTTATTTTAAGAGTTATTTTTCTTTTATTAGATTTTAAGGTAGGGTTTATATCAAATTGGTATTATATATATTTTAATTGTTTATATTAATAGGGAAGCTAACTTTAAGGATACTCTTATTAATTAGTGATAATGTTAGAGAAAAATATTCATAATATTGATGAGGTCCTTAGGTAAATGATTAATTATAGTTTCTTAATGAGGGTTAATGTTAAAAGTTAACAATATTAGAATTAATGCCAATTTTAATTTTAATATAATTTTAATTTTAATATTTGCATTAATTATAAAACATAATTTAATTTATTTAATTATAAAATAATAATTAATTTTTATGGTTGGTTGGCTTACCTCATGCACTCCTTTGGTATATTTATTGTAGCTAACCTCCTCTCCTTTCGACAAGATTTGTCCTGATAACGGGTCTTGTTCTATACCCGAAATGTAGACGCAAAAATGCACACTGTGGAGATTCCGAATTTAGCAACTCAATGGTTGGACAAGTTTTCCTTTCTCTCCTCCATACTGACAAAAAAAACCATATCAGTCCCAGTGGCCTGGCTCCACCTCCCAAAATACAAATTGGTCTCAAAATTGGCAGTGACCCCTCGGAATGAAAATTTTTCCTATGGGAACAGGGGCTCAAACTCAACCCACATTACTAGCTCCATACCAAGTACAAAAAAATCCTTAGCCTATTATACACCCTCAACTTCCATCTCAACTAAATCCTAATCCTAATAACAGGTCATTTCAGCTAATCCAAATTGTTGAGAATCGAGAATTCAAAACTGAACAAAAGGAATGTAGTGAACTTATGCTAAGATCAAGGCACATTGTTTCAGCTAAATAAGATGCTGCCCTACCACAAATTGAGTCTAAAATTCCAGCAGTACCTAAAAAATCAACTGTGATTGAAACAGAGATAGAACAAGAGAGGGACACAACCAACCAAAAAGATCTTGAAAATCTTATTTTTTCCTCTCCTCCATTCCCTGAGAGATTAATAATACCCAAGCCAATTGTCTCTTTAGATTTTCATTTCATCCAGGAATTAAAAAATATTTTCATTAAAATTCCTCTGTTGTAGGCTATACAAGACATCCCTATCTATGCTAAAACAATTAAAGAATAGCGTGTAAAAAAACCTGTAAGGAAAGCAATGACTTTACTAACTGTCCATGTAGTAGGGGCACTCTCAAAGTTAATTTTGGGTAAAGAAAAACCAATAAAATATGAGGATCCAATAAACCCCATAGTCATAGTACAGATTTATGGTCACTCCTTTTCAAACACGTTATTCGATTTAGGAGCAACTATTAATAAATTAACTATAGAAACCTATGAAACATTAGGTATAACAGCCTTGGAACCCACCTGTACCTTGCTGGAACTTGTTGACGAATCTGTTGTTAAACCATAAGGTACATTACATGATATCTTCGTTTATATGGAATCGTGGGTAGACCTGACAGATTTTTTACTTGTTAACCTAAAATGTAGATTAGACGGACATTCCCTGATATTGGGACGACCTTGGTTAGCAATGACCGATGCTTACATAGGCTGTCGAACATGGAACATGACCATTGCTAGAGGAGATGCCATAAAGAATATTGATATATATCCCCCTATCAAACCAAGTCTTCCAAGTGTAAATATTCACAAACAACCACATACCTACTAGGAACAAAACATTCGTTCACCATTGACAATAGTTGAAGCACTCAAATTTAAACATCAAACTATAGATGATGTGATCAATGAATATATAAAAAAACCATCTACTTCAGGGAATTTATAGTGCCAAATGTTAAAATTAGTTCTTAAAAACGAAGCATAAGAAGCCCCCCTAGAAGATAGTGATGACTAGCACATGCCCATGACTATTTTTCATAATAGCATGCTAATTGAAATCGAGCCAAGTAAAATTTTAAATATCAATGGCAGTCTGGATAGTGACCAACAACAAAATCTCGTTAAAGTATTTCAAAAATAAAAAGGAGCCTTTGGTTGGGACTACCCAAACATGAAGGGTATAGATCCTCAATTGTACACACATCATATTTACACCGAAAAGGATGCTTTCCCTATTCGGTAGCCTCACCAAACGTTAAACACACATCTGAAAGACATTATAAAAGATGAATTATAGAAGCTGCTACATGTAAACTTCATTTATCCTATTTCAGACAGCACATGGGCCTCTCTATTAGTGGTCGTTCCTAAAAAGAATGGTAAGTAGAGAATTTGTGTGGATTACAGAGAACTTAACAAAGGCACACGGAAGGACCACTTAATCCTCCCCTTTATTGATCAGGTCCTTGATACGTTGGTAGGGAAGCAATTATTTTCCTTTCTTGATGGTTTTAGTGGTTACAATCAAATCCAAGTAGCCCTTGATGATTAAGATCAAACAATATTCACATGCCCCTTGGGTAGATTTTCCTATAGAGTATTACCATTTGGTCTATGCACTTCCCCAGATTCATTTCAAAGGGCCATACTTAGTAATTTTTATGATTTAATAAATGACAGGCTCGTGGTATACATGGATGAATTTACTGCATATGGATATGACTTCGATGAGGCACTAAAAACACTGGAAAAAGTAATGGAATGATGTAATGCTACCAGATTATGCTTGAGAAATGAAAGGTGTCACACGATGATGACTAAAGGCATGATACTAGGACACTACATCTCTGTAGCTGGAATATAGGTAGATCCAGAAAAGATAGAGGTAATTATCTTATTAGCCACACCTTCTACTCAAACAAAGGTACGTATTTTCCTTGGATATGTAGGATACTATCGTAACTTTATAAATAATTTTTCACAAGTTTCTACACCTTTGTATGCATTAACTGGGAATGTTGAATTCCAGTGGTCAGGCAGATGGGACACTACTTTTTCAGATTTGAAGAAACTGGTCTCAAGGACATCAGTCTTGCGCGACCCCCATTGGCAGCTTCCCTTTCATATTTCTTCGGGTGCATCAGATACAATGATACGAGTAGTTCTCGGTGAAGAGGAGGACAAGAAGCCCTATGCTATTTACTATATTAGCAAGAAACTCACTCCTGCTAAAATAAATTATACAGTGACCGAAAAGGGATTCTTGGTTGTCATTTCTGCTATAAATAAATTTAGACATTACATAATTGGATATCAAGTATTCCTTTATACTGATCATTTTTCCATTAGACATTTAGCTAACAAACCTATTACAAATTGAATAATCACTCGCTGGTTGTTTCTTTTATAGTAGTTAGATATAACCATTAAGGACCATCCAGCAAAGGAGGACGTAGTTGCATATTTTTTGTCTAGAGTCCCAAAGAAAAATGACCCACTATCGGTAGATGATCAATTCCCTGATGATAATTTATTTTTTGTGGGAGTAAAAGTGCCATGGTATGTGGATGTAGCAAATTATCTCGCAGTAGGAAAGATACCAAGACACTTGACAACAAAGGAACGAGAGATGATTGTTCAACATAGTGTTAGGTTCTCTTGCATTGGTGGATATATTTTCCATACAGGACCTGATATGCATATATGCAGATGCATTCGGAAAGTTGAGATTCATGATATCTTGAAGGCCTTCCATGACGAACCATGTGGCATACATCTTACAGGTTGCAGCAAAGAGCAAAAAGTATTACAAATGAGCTACTATTGACGCACAATTTTTAAATATGCAAAGAAATATGTGCAAGCCTGTGATAGTTGCTAAAGAATGGGCCGCCCTGCCCAATTTGCTGAGATGCTATTGCAGCCATAGTTGGTAGTATAACTTTTCAAACGATGGGCATTGGACTTTGTTGGGCCATTCAACCTGCCATCAAATCATAAGTCTTACATACTGGTTTCCACAGACTACGTCACGAAGTGGGTAGGAACAGTGGCTTTGCAAAGAGCTACAAAAGAGTTTGCAATTACTTTTCGTTTTGAGCTATTTTTGCGGTATGGCTTACCTAGGGAAGTGATAATTGATGGAGGGGAACAGTTTGTGGGACATAAAATTTCAGACACTCTACGAAACCACCATGTCACTCATAGAGTCAACTCTCCATACCACACGCAAGAGAACAGGCAGGTCAAAAGCACCAATAAAGTCTTTTAGGCAATTCTAACTAAAACAGTCTCAACGCATCGCCGAGATTGGTTTACTAGACTGCCAGAGGCCTTGTGGGATTATCGTACAAATTGGTGAAATACCACGGGATATTCTCAGTACCACCTGATATTTGGAAAAGACCCAATTTTCCTGATTATTTGAGATAAAAACTCAGAACAACCTAGGAAGTGGTGCTAGATTTGACAGAGGCCCAAGCTAAAAGACTCCAATAGATAAATGAATTATATCAAGTGTGACTACTTGATATACATCACACTGCAATTATTCAGAAACAATGGGCTAAGTGGCATGACAAACTCATAAAAAATAAGACATTCTAGAAAGGAGGTTGGGCGCTCCTCTACAACTCTGGATTCCAATAATTCCTGGGTAAGTTACAAAAAAGGTGGCTCAGGCCATACGAAATTCTAGAAGTGCACAACAATGCTACTATTACCTTGACCACCATAGATGGATCTAGCTCTTCCTTTCGATTCAATGGAAACCGAGTGCACCTCTATCATAAACGACTCAGAAAAGAGTATTTCTTCCTGCAGGTGCATGACAATCCCATTATCTAAACTTTAGCTATAGGGAATAATGGCCCGACAGCTTTAAGTTCATAAAAAATTATTACTTCCTCTTGTAAATATTGTATATATGCTTCTTGCATTTAATTGTAATTTATAGTTCTTTTCATCATTGTATAAAATAATTCCATTTTCTTTCTTCTTCTTCTTTTTTTGTTCACTTTCGCTTTTTTTTCCTTTGTGTGTTTGATTGCTTTTATTGTCCAAAAAATTGAACAACTTCTGTTCAATTAATTAAAAAACTGTTGTTCAAACCAGATGAAAAACTATCTTCAATGTGTTTTTTTATTTTTTCTGTTCAATCCATCGAACACTTGTTATTCAATTGACTAAACAAATTGTCGTTCAATTAAATTGAACAAATGTTTTTTCTAGCACGTTTTTAATTTTTTTGTTGTTCAATCCATTGAATAGTTGTTGTTCAATTTATTAAACAACTACCGTTCAATCCAATTGAACAACTGTGTTTTTAGTGTGTTATTTTATTTTCTCTATTCAATCCATTGAACAGTTGTTGTTTAATTGATTGAAAAACTGTCGTTCAATCTAATTGAATAGCTATTTTTTTTAGCATTTATTTTTGTTGTTCAATCCATTGAAAAATTTCTTTTCAATTGATTGAACAATTGTCGTTCAATCCAATTGAACGACTATGTTTTTTTAGAATGTTTTTTTTCAAAAAAAAAAATTGTTGTTCAAAGTAGAAAACTTTTATTTTTTTTATTTTAATGATTTCCTTTTAATATCAACTCTTTCTTTACACATTCTTTCCATAAAAAGCATTTTATAGAAGAGAATTTTGCACGTAAAGAATAGAAAATCAGTGATATTACTAATATTATGTTTTTTCTAAAATGTCGATGGAAATCTTTACTTCGGAAGCTAACATTGTTTATCTATATAATGAATTGTTGGATATCTCATGTTCAAAGATATTATCACACAATTCATTATCATAGTTTTATTTTGGTGTATATTTTTACACTCTCAAGTGGTAATTCTCTTTGGCATGTGGATATAGGAATAAGAGCATCATTTATATTGGCATTATTTTTACTTCTTACACCATCCCTAACCCTTAAGGTGTTAATGAGCCTCCATCCATTTATAATAAAAAGAAAATATTTGTAAATTCTTAAAGAAGACAGGATAGGGGGTCTGATTACAAGCCAACATACCATGATCATGAGGCTATAGCAGGTGACATTTAAATAATGGCGACAAAACCAAGGTAGTGACCTTTTGGCCAGCTAAAACTTCTTGAAGGACATGAGGTCTCATCACGAGCAAGCCTGATCACTCGAGTAAATGCCCATGGATGGCACTATGACTATCTAGCCAACACACCAGCATAGTGGTCTCCGTACAAAAAAAGAAAAATGTCTACTTTTAAATAGAGGATTCTGGCTCATTTTTTGGGTTAAAACAACAACCCTGTTGAGGCTATGGACTCTTGTTGGCAGCATTGGATCTTCTTGTGGTATTGGAGTATTTTCTGATAGCAACCAATTATTTTTATCTTCCCCTATTTCCTATTGATCCATTCCTAAAGAGGAATGCATTGTTTGAATAAGTGTTATCGTTATCAAAACCTATACGCATAATCAACTATAATTTTATATGAACTACCTTATCATATTGAATTCAGTGATAACAACGTCAATCATAATTTGTCACCTATCATGCTTCCACCATATTATGTCGTCAAAATAGGAAATCCTTTTCATAATGTTTGCTACTTTTCTTTTCTCCCTTTTTGGTAATTTCCACCTGACGTAAAGTTCTGATGATTGCCATCTTCTGACTTCTACTTCATGTGCATTCATGATTTATACCACCTTTCCTCTTTTCTTGTGCTTTTAGGTCTTGGATGCTCTTCTCTCATTGGAGGGGGTACGAATATCCATAATAAACATGCATGTGAATTAACCATGCAACTCTGTTCAGATATGTTGATTTGACAATAGAATCATTGCATTAACCTCACGCTATCACATTTCTAATAATATATTTTATAAAATCCGCATGCAGTGTTTTTATTTATTTTTAACTAACGGAGACGAAAGAAGTGCATGTAGAAGGGTGAAGAAACCAATTTTGAAAACACAATAGCTATGGGCAGAAATTCTCTTCGTAATGAACCAAAAATATTTCAAGTATCAAAATTAGCTCGCACCATTCTCCAGCAAGCTATTTGGATTTCATATCTGAACAAAATACAAGGGTTTAATACAAAGACAACAATTGAATTTGTGCAAAACCTGCAGGAAGGGAACAACATACTTAAACGTAGAATTATACCAGTCTCCAAAGAATTAATTTATGAGGTCTCCGGAATTCCAATAGAAGGGGAAAAATGGACTAATAAACATGTCCTCATACAAGAATTAGTTTCGATGTATCAGGATCCATATGAGAAACTGGTACGAAAAGGAAAAGGTATTGACCATATGTCCTTAAAGAAGCCTTGGCAAGAACTGGCAGTCTTATTCCAAAAGTATATCACATGTGATGGACATTAGGATGTGGTAAAATATCATCAACTCAAATTGTTAGTTGTTCTCAAACAAAATATTTCAGTTAATTTTTCTTTTTTCTTGAATTCTGTATTGCATGTTACTATTGTTCAGATCAGGAAAGATAAAAATCATCTAGCAGTTGTCAACCACCATGGCCTGATAAAATTTATTATTAATCATGAATTAAACAAACATCCATTATCATGGAATATCTTTGTCAACCCTCCCCTACTTGCCCCTCAATAAAACCCTAACAGAGCAGAAATTGAACTTCAAATAATATTCATGCCTAGGAAATCTAGAGGAAAGAGGACCCATGTTTTGACCTCAGAACCAGTAAAATGGAGATGGTATGAAAGTTTACAACCAAAGAAAAATACCTCAGTATTTCCAGATGAGGTAGGGCCATCCTATCACCACCTTCGAGCCATCAAAATGAATCTTTACAATACTATGAAGAGGAAATGGCTCAAGTATTAGAACAAATGAGAGCATTTTTCAAAACTAGGAACCCATCCGAACAGTGTGAGGAACAGAGGGACCATTCAGACCAATCTACCTCTGCTGGAAGCTATGGCCATACTGAAATCCTACCTTCGAATAGGTTTTGAGGGTTTTATCTCCCTATGATAATGAATGGGTGAATAAGGAAGACCAAATAGAGAGAGCATCTGAGTCTTGAAATTAGTCAGGGGATAATTTTCTATTAGATCAGGACAAAAATGTTGTGACAACTCCTCTGTCACCTGAAAAAAATATTTCTCCACCTAGTTAGGACATCAATGTTGGAATAACATTTTTGACACCTGAAGAAAACATTATTTCATTAAATGATAACCCTAATACAGGCACAACCCTTCCTGAACCTGAAGCCATTGTTGTTCCTTCTCCTTCTGGAACCCCTTCGAAGGAAAAATTAGTTGGGGTTAAGTTGAGAAAAATGCACAAGAAATGCAGAGAATTGATGAAATAGTAAAAAAGTTAACGGAATGGTTGAAAGTGGTAGACAAGGCCTGGAAGCCTAAGAAGGAATTAGATACCATATAAACCCAAACAAATTTTGTCACACAAACGCTAGATACTATTGAAGTCTTTGTGCAAACAGATTTGATACTTATAGAAGAAAAAGAAACTCAAATGGATGAAGCATCTGCTTATACTCCTTTGTTTGAAAGAGCTTCCAATCAAAATATTTGCAATAGATTAATTCAAGTTAAACATGACTTGGCCCAGTATAATAACAAAGTAGTGCCTTTGCAAGAACATCAGGCATTACTAAAACAATTTAAAGATCTTTCTGCAACTGAATACGAAAACTTTGCCCAACTTAGGGAAGAAAGAGTAAAAATGAAAAGGGCACAGGATCAACTGGAACAGGCTAAGAAACAAACCCATGTTGTTTTTTCTCTTTACTCAGATGTATTGACTTTCAGAGCACCGACCACCAATTATTCCTTATTTTTAGTAGAAAGGTGTTTGTTGTTGAATATCAAAGCTGTCACGGCAAGGAAGCCTACTACATTTAAAACCATTTAAGAATTTTACCAATATTGTAATGATTAGGATGAACAGGCCCAATGCCATTTGTGCGAACTGTACTTGCAAAATTTATTTTTAGAAGAGGAAAGAGATAATAACCCGAGTATTTTCATTTGGTACATTCAGTTCCAATATTTTCTGTCTTTTTTCAAAAAACAGATTATATGGGCTAAAGCCTACAATATCTTTCAAAAAATACAACATGGGTTAGATATATGGGTCAGAGGGGAACCTACAAAACCCCTACATTTATTTACTCAACATAAGAAGTTTATGCAATAGGAAGGACTGATATCCATGTTAGAGCCAATTCACAAAGATATTGTACATAATGGGAAATCATACTTCCATGATATTCAGCAAGAAGTTGTATTAGCTGCCAAACAGAGATAGAAAGCCTCTACCAATAACATTAGGAATAGATAGCCATTTGGGTACATGAATTTTAAAGTTGTTTCTTCTTATTTTCATATGTATAGAAATTTGATTTTAAACATGGGTCCTACATGGATAGGATGCATATATAGATGCCCCATCATATGGTACCCTCCTAAAGACTACCATCATGATTATGAATTACCAGAGGGACATACAATCCCAACATTTGCAAAAGTAAAACAAAAGCATGGTTTTAGACTTTACAAGGAAGAAGTATATCCTACCTATTCCTTAACTCCACTACACCTCAATCATCTTTTTGCACGAGGACATGGAAAAAGGTAAGCAGGGGAGTATGTTGGGCCGAGGAAAAGGTACATTTTACCGTTATATTTAGCATGATTTATTATTAAATTTTATATTTTTTCCTTTATTTTAGAAATAAATCAAAGGAGAATAATGTAAAATTAGGGTAAAACGAATTATTAATAAAAGGTGTTTTTAATAGTATGAAAACAAAATTTTGGTGTCTTTATTGATAGGGAATTGAAAAAAACCAACTGCTGAGAAAAACGACAAAACAACAACAGTCAAGAAAAGTAAATTGAATCGCGTTGGTTCCTATGCATCAGCAAATATGGATATACACGCCTATTCTTGAAGCATTTGGCTGATGGCTATGAAGCCTCAGGATCTCCTGATCATGAGGATTCATTATTATGTTTTGTTTTTCCTTTAAGCTATAAAAGGCTATAGGTGAAAGAAAAGAAGGATTTCTTCATGTATTATAATTTTTTGTAATAAAAATATTCAAACAGGATCTTCAAACTCATGATGATGTATTGTTCCATTTATTAATGAAGAAGTTGGTGTTTTCATTATAAGCGGATTTTGAGTATTCTTGGCAAAAGACTTCTAGAGTCTTCGCGCCCAGTCCCTGGGAGTTATATGTTTATTTCCCGATTCTCACCATTTATTTATTCTTTTCACTTTTTAGAGTTACCATTCGATTCATTAATCACAAGAGTGATGTGTTACAATTTCCATTTCAAATACGTTGAATTTATTGCTGGTGTTCCTTTATTATTAAGTGACGCCTTTACATTTATTAGATTTCTTTCAGCATGGTTAAGTAGTGCTCTTCAATCCTGCATATGGTTATTTCTTAAGTTTTTCCATCATGAGTGTGAATGTATGGTTTTTTGTTCAATTCCGAATGTTGTTATTAGTTTATTTATTGAGAATTCTATTGCAAAATGTTAAATAATTTATTGTTGTTTAATTCATATAGACTGTTGTTCAATTGATTTCTTGCACTCTTGAAACAAAAAGACTTTCCCTGGGTTGATGATTAATGTGAATCATTAAGGTTACCTTTAACAGTCACCTTCTTGACCCAAGAAAGTGAACCAAGTTACTTCCAAACACTAATGGCCATCACACAGGTGGAGGTTCGTACATCTATAATACACCCCTTAACAATGGTGTTTATTATGGAGACTAGTATTTGAAAGGAAATGGATGAAGGAAGGGGAATATTTTCGATTTTTCCAACATCAAAGACAATCGTATGATGTTCAGAAGGATCCACATCACCCAAAGAAGATAGAAGAGCTTTATATTGGGATGGGCATGTCTAGAGGACTTGTAGAATTGACATGGAAATTGGAGATTGTGCCAAGTCATCTAATATGTTATAGGTGTGGACATATTTAGAAGAAGATACATTTATACATAATTGATGTTTGAGGATCTTAGGGAAAAACTATACCGTAGGGGGAGGGATCTATAGGATTTGATTTGGTGACGGCAAGGGCTCAATGGCTCAATGGAAACTTGAGGTTGGGAATAAATCACTCACTTTGTAGGGGGTTTGTCATATTTTCGTGACTGAGTTTGGAGGTTTACTTATTCAGTTTATACTTCATTGGAATTCATCATAAATATATAGTAATATGTTTTTCAAGATTGTCAAGGTTAGGGAGTTGCATTACCCTGTGCGGGTTGGGAATATTATATCCTTGATGAGGGAAAGGATTAATAAGTACAACTATTTTTGATAAATAAAGAGGAGGAGAAGGTAGAGAAATGGGCTGAGGTCCTCTAGAAGCAACTTCTTGAGCTTCCCATTCTTGGAAAATCTGAGCTAAAATGAGACACCTAAGAGTATAATGGCTAAATATACCACAACAAGAACAAAGTTTATTTTTATGAAGATCCTTGTTTTTCTTTGATTTTTAATCTTGTTTCTATGTTTTTTTATTATTTTGGTCTCCCTGAGGGCCATTAGGTTGTGGAACTTCATTTCCCTAAGTACCTTGAGAAGGCTAGTTTCCTTTACACTTCCCCTTGTTCTGTCTCTTGTTGTTGGGGGGATTGGATGTGCTTTGGTTAGCATACACTTGACCTTGAGGAGGAGGTCTCTATTTTGGTAGAGGTGGAGGATGCATGGGAGGTTGGGGTGTTAGTGTCGAAGGGGCTGGAGTGCTAGGAGGTGCGTATGGAAAGCAAGGATACGGGGAAACATTAAGATAAACATATGAAGTAAACATTTTCTCTAACATCTCTTGATGTGGATGGGAATATGCATGTGACGTGCTTAGACCTAGATAAGTGTTGTCGTGTGAAGGATTCACAGGGGGATAGGAATAAGAGGAATTGGTCCCCGATAGGTTTGAACATAAATCATAAGAGGTGGATTCTATGGTGTAGGTTGAGGGTGTGGAATGGATCCAATGATACCACCCATGGCATGACATGCCCTGGCAGATTAGAAGCACTAGGACAAGGCATATTAGGAAGTACAATATAGACATATCCTTCATGTGCATATATTAGGTGATATTGCATATATACTTCGGGAAATTCTTCCACAGACCGGGGAAAGTAGTAGGAAACATATTTACCTATGGGGGGGGAAATGAATCTAAGGAACCAATCCATATAAAGATGATATTCAAAGTCAAGGGCTCTACAAAGGCTCCTCCTTCTGTGCCATTTTTTAACATGGTCCAATATGTGGGTGGCATATGTTTAATTGAAAGATGTCAAGTGTTCGTTATTAGTGTCATAATGGAGAGGTACATGAAAGTAGGATATAAATGATTTGGAAAGAGTCCTAAAATTTGAATGGGAGGCCAATGGGGTGTCCACATACCACTTGAAAATAACTCTAGTAAGGGAGTGTTGGAAAAGAAAAATATGAATGGAGTTGTCCATGATAGAATTAGATGAATACCAAATATGAAATGAGGTAACATGATTTCTATGATCTTCTATAGGATTACCTTCGAACATGGAGATGTCAGGAGGAAGCTTGTTAGGCATAACATGCCATTTGGTGTGATGAAGAAGAGGGTCATTGATGATTTGGCTGAAATCAACAAAGCTTAAAGAAACCATACAGGGAAGAAATGGGGTGTTGGTGACCATAAGATTAGAGCTTCCACCTATGGAGTTACCTTGGCTACCACCTTGGTATTCCACACCCATGTTGGTGCCTGAAATTGGGACTGTATGAGGTTGGGAGGATGTGGAATCAAAGGAAGAAATATAATAATGAGAACCATAATTATAATAGCAAATCGATGGAGGAATAAGAGGATGAACTCGAACTCGACGAGGAGGAGTAAATGTCCTAAAGTAAATTGGTGGTAAAGGCCACGAAGTCTCTGTGAAAAATTTTAAGAGAATTTGATGATGTGAATACAATTATGACTCAATATTTTAAATGATGATAGGAGAAAAAGAGAAAAAAACAACAACAAAACACCTAGTGTAGTGGTTCCAAGCATAAATGAACTATATTAAGATGCTACTCTAGTTCAACAAAACAAATCCTATTAAAGAAAAATAACCTTTAGCCTATAGGTGGTATAAATCCTCAGCGAAGTCCTAAATCTATTATTTCATATGGCCTTCCAAAATACTTCTTACTTGAAAAAACCCAATCCCCACAAACATAGATATCCAGAGAAAGGCAGTGCAGGGAACCGAATTTTGCCCATAGCCAGTACTATAGTGTGTTTTCCTATTATTCTTCACTATGGTTACCTTTGTCCCATGACGGTGCTGGAGTCTTGAGATTCTTGGTGATGAGGGAACACATGAAATTTCATACCATAGGTTCAGTAGCCCTGTGGAGAACCGTTTACACGATGACCTAGCCTAACCCATCTGAATCGGGTTTCTGACACACTCCAACTTTGGACTGTGGGATGGTGAATGATTTTCAGCTCCCTAATAATTCAACTTCTATGTATTAATTTAAGTGATTTATGGGTGTAATTGGAAACCTTTTTAATTGACCCTACACCTAACTAAACAAATGTTTTTGTCTTGGTGCCAAAGTGGACTTAATCTATGTGTGTTAGATTAATATTATGTAATATTCCAAAATAGGAAAAACAACAATATTGAACACAATAACGGAAATAGAAGTGAGTAACATCACATCAAGATATGAGACCAATATGGAGCCATTTCATTACTCCTATCAATATCAAATAAATACAAGAGAATGAGGCACAAATCATATGATATAGACAAACAAGCCTCCAATGATTAAGCACTCTCAAAAGTGAGATGTTAATTCTATAAAAAAATGTCGAAGAGATGCTACAATGCAGTCCTAATGACAATAAATACTACTAAAATCATACAATGATATATAAAAAATTATATATGCCTCAAAAGATGCTACACATAAATATCAAGGTCCTATGTCACTTTTTCGAGACAACCCAAGAGGGTTTTCGGAAATAAATCAAAATACAATAGTGAACTGCAACCCTAGGGTTGAAGATTCACTAAAGAAAAATGGCTGGGAATATATGGCTCTCCTTGAATAGATTCTCTGGGTGAAAGGCTGATCCCTCCACTAGAGATATAAATCCCCAAATCATGCACTGAAACCACGCCTGCAATAGATCTCTCAAATTACGTAGTCATGGACTGAAACTGCATTGTAGGTGATGGTGGTAGCTTGGAATGGAACCAAATGATGTTATAATTCCCAGGGACCCTCCTTGCTAGCCTCCCAATGGAAAGGCTACCTCTCCACTTAAACACAAGCTTAGAAAATGGCCCTACAAACCCTCCAGAACTTCTACCCTGCAATAAAACAGAATTCTGGAAGAAATTGAACTATATAATATGACTGAATCTTTAGCCTGATGTTGGGATGTGGAAATGTAGCTCAATCACGTCTCCTGCATGGGCACTCGAAGCCCCTTGAGGATGAGGTTTTAATTCCTGCTCGAAAACACCCTTGTGCTAAAAAACACTACAATCTTAGCTAAAAAACTCAAGAGAGCAACAAGCCATACATACCATCAAAAATATAATAATCAATCATACCTTCCATGGCTGCCATCGCCTTCCTTATATGATTTGTGAGCCTTCTCATCTTCAGCCCCACTCATTAAAGCCACTACTTCCATGCATGGAATCTCCCTCCAAAACTGCGTCATTCTTTAATGAATGTCCACTCCCTCCATACCAGCGTTGTTGATTTGGTCAAAGTTGACCCAGTCTACATGCTCCATCCCATATTCACACATAACGGTCTTTAATATAGCAACTTAGATGACCTCCACTCACATTCGAAGTGATTTTATTCCTACTAAGGATATTTATGGGTCTCCCTACCCTCTTGTTTTTCTTTAAGAAGAAAAAAAAAATTTAATATTCCTCCTACCTAAAAGCTAATTGGGAATATTACAGTCCTCCCCTCCCAAATTTTGCATATCCTCAAGAAACTATAAAGGTGAGTGTTGCAACTCTTCTCCTCCTTCCCTTATGACACCTCCATGTGATAAGCTCACCTCATGATCCAAGTGTCTCCCAATCAATATATCCCTTAAATTCTCCTCCCAAGTATCCATGAGAGGCATCTTCGAAATGCACAGGTAAACCAAATGGCCCCTCCCATAAGGAAACAAGAGGTATAATGTAGTAATCATGTGATGATCAATGTTCTCCCTAAAGCATGAGGCATAAAAAATTGGGAGAATCTCCCTCCCAATGGGCACATTCAATCTGTGTGTCATCCCTCCAAATATGCCTACAACAATGACAAGAACATCATCTACATATGGGATCAAAATCAAGGATACATAACATACCATATGAAATACCAGAAGAGGATGATAGTCCCACATGTGGAACCAACACATTATGTCTCATGAATGCCTCAGAACATGATATTGTAAGTGGTTCCCCCACCACTTATTTGCTGCCACAATCTTCTCACATTCTTGAAGAAGGTGAATGAAGTTTGGTGCCAATGGACCACACCCTGAATAATATATCATCTCCCTAAAATATCCTAGGGAGTGGCCATGCTCATCACTTCTTATTTCCCCAAGTGGACCATGAAGTTTTTAAGAAAGAATGCTCCCTCTTGGAGAAATGAGCTATATATGCATGGTAAAGGAATTAAAATACTCATATGGTAAATCATTATGCACAAAAACATGATCCTTATCATATCTCATGATGAAGCTAGTGGAGTGGTTCATAGATGGGTCTCCTTTCATTCCCAATGAGGAAAGAATTTGTTGTGATAACTCTATCAAAGATTTATGTCTCTCCTACATCTCCAAATTTACCATGCATCTCCTAACATGTTGATTTATCTCCTCTTTGTATCCCTTCCAATAAATCCCACCATAATAGTATGATATGTCCTCATGAAATCAGTATGTCTGGAGAGAAAATCCTCCTATGCTGCATTTAGTAGCTCCTCCTTGAGCTTAGAAGCTCTAGTCAAGAATATTCTACTATTATAATACATGACCTCATCTCTCACTATATTTCTCCCATCTGAATATTGGCCATCAAGTATCCTGCATGGAAAGAAATCCTTGGAGTATTCCACCAATAGATGGGATCTCCAAAAAGGATCTATACTCCATAGTGACAACACTAATGATCTACCATGTAAAGCATCTATCATGTGGCTACCCACTTATTTGACATCTCCCATGCGGAAGTCACATACTGGGATGCTGCTATCCTACCTCTACTGGTCCTCCTATAGCTTCTCATGTTAAAGTAAAGGTTGATGTTTTTGGAGGTTATCCTTCTATGGGAAGCTATCACCCATCCAAAAAGTCCTGAATTTGGCCCATGTATGCATGAGTGTCCACCAACCTCTACCATGTGTGGAAGATTTCTCCCTAAGTGGAAGTATCTTCTAGGTCAGCAAAGCCATGTAGTGGCCTCCTTGCACCATGATAGTGCCATCCTCCATCCCTGCAACATCCTCTCTCAGTGAAAGATGTGGGGTGAGAGTGGGTAATAATCATATTGGGATAATTTCTCCCTCCTCCTTAATCCTACGCAAGAATATTTGTGTTGTGTTAAGACCTCCCAAGCTTAACACTCCTCCTAGATCTATGAGTTGTGAAACCTGTTGTGAGACATCCCTCATCAACTCCTGATTAGGTTTCCTCCCAGGTGGAATGCCTCTAGAAAGTAATGTGTTGTGGGCCAAAGTCATCTGCATAACTAAAAATAAAATTAGGTCCTTCCTTCCACTGCCTAAATCCAACTCTTTTTTCTATGTAGAAGCTGTCTGAGAGGGATATTTTTGCATGCCCCTAATCATCTGATGTTTTCCACTCTTTCTATCCATCCACTCCGTCTACAAAGTCTCCCAATGTCTGCTGACCTTACCCAAAGTAATCAACCACTGCACACCCAATATTACATTGGTGTCAGGTATGTCAACCACAAAGAAGTGATCAGCCAATGTATATGTCCCCATGGTGATAGATAAAGATGGAACATAACGCATACACTACATAGTTCTAGCTCCTGGGACCAAAACTAAAAATCTGTCAAATTCATCCGTGGGTATTTTCCTCCTTTGCACTAGTTGGGCATCAATAAAGTTGTGGGTATCACCACTATCAATCAACACTGATACCCTCTGATCTTTAATGGAACCTCAAACTCTCAAGATTAAGTACTTGGGTACTCCTCTCAATGATGCAAGGGCCTGTCCAACTGGAGAAAAAGCTCCATTCCCACATCCTAGTGGTATTGGATCCTTTCTTGATATCCCAGGGTTGTGACCTCCTTATGGTTCCTCTTATTCTTCCTCCTCATGATCAGAAAATAACTCCATATAGTGTGCCTTCCTTGTTGCACATATATGTCTGGGTGACCATGATTCTTGGCATGTGAATCAAAGCTTCATTGTCCTCAAGTCTCTCCAGACATCATCACTAAGAGGTACTTTTTTTTGGCTCTCCTTTGAAGGATGAGCCTTCTCATCTTTTCCCTTGATGGAAAAATGGGCTTTTGCTGAAATGCTTCCTTTGCTCTTGGCAAGGAATATTGTAGGTCTCTAGCCCTTTCAATGGAATATTGAAGGGTAGTGGGTTTGGTTGATTTAACCAACCGATGTAGAGGTTCTACTAGCCCACCAATAAACATATAGACCCTCCTAGTTGCAGATAAATTAGGAACCATGACAGAAAGTTTTAGAAATTCAGGAATGTAAGTTTCTAGATTAACTCATTGTTTGAAATTAGCTAGCTCAATGAAAGGTGCATTTGTGTCTCTTCGATGAAAGCTCTCCACCAACCTCCTTGTGAACTCTGAATATGAAGTCACATTGGAATACTCCAATGTGGAAATACCATGAAACCACCAATCATGTTCTTCACCCTCCAGGTGCAACATTGCTATTTTGATGGTTTCCATCTCCAGTACTTGGTTCAATGAGAAGTAGATGTCTAGCTTCTCTACCCATGATTTGGCAGTGCATTTCGATTAACCATCAGAAGTGGGTAAGAAAAATCTACCCATAGTCCGGTGAAGATCATTGTTTTGTATGAATCCTCCACCTCTATTATGATGTCGGGGTCTCATATTTTCCTTAATCTGACAAAACCCCTGAAAGCTAAAATAGCCTTCGAATCTCTGAGATTAAGACTCATACTCAATAAATTAGTCTTCAAGAGTTTCTTGTTCTTGAAACCCTCTATTTCCCACTGCTAAAAATGTAGGCATTTTAGAGTGTTGAAAAACCTTTTGCTTCATTGGTTGATCACTCCAATGATGTGAAATGACAAAGCCTTCTCCATGTAGAGACCCTTTAGGGGATTATTTTTGTTTTTCCATCCTCATCTCCTTGTTTTCTCTTGCAATATATTGCATAGTTCGAAGAAGAAGCTTAGGGAACTCCTTTTCATCCTCCTCTCTTGATATGGGCGTTTTTACCTTGTCTTCTTTATCATCTGTATAATAATATCTCCAGTTTCTTCTCTTGAGATACCCCTTCTCTCTATCTGTGATAGGATCTCCTTCTTCTGACTCCTTCTTCTGATGAAATATTGGGTTAGATACACACGTTGAGCCAAGATTACGCTTAGATACCACTGTAAAATTCCAAAATAGGAAAAGTAGAAATATTGAACACAATAATGGAAATAGAAGTGAATAAAATCATATCAAGATATGAGACCAATATGGAGCCATTTCATTAATCATACCAAAAGCAAATAAATACAAGAGAATGAGGCACGAATCATATGATATAGAAAAACAAGCCTCCAATGATCAAGCACTCTCAAAAGTGAGATGATGTTGCTATAAAAAATGTCAGAGACCTACTACAATGTAGTCCTAATGAGAATAACTGCTACTAAAATCATATAATGATATATAAAATCTTATATATTCCTCAAAATATGATACACATAGATATTAAGGTGCCATATCACTTTTCCCAGACAACCCAAGAGGGTTTCCATAAATAAATCAAAATACAATAGTGAGCTGCAACCCTAGGGCTGAAGCTTCACTGTGGTAAATTGGATGGGAAGATATCGCTGAAACTGATGTAGAAATATATGGCTCTCCTCCAATAGTCTCTCTGGGTGAAAGGATTATCCCTCCACTAGAGATCTAACTCCCCAAGTCATGCAGTCAAACCACCCGTGCAACTGATCTATGAAATTATGCAGTCATGGGCTGAAACTATGTTGTAGGTGATGGTGGTAGCTTGGCCTACTGCCAAATGATGTTATAATTCCAAAGGACCCTCCTAGCTTGCCTCCCAATGCAAATAATACCTCTCCACTGAAATACATGCTTAGAAAATGGCCTTGCAAACCCTCCACAACTTATGCCCGGAAACACAACACAGATCTAGAAGAAACTGAAATTTATAATAAGATTGAAGCTTTGGCCTGATGCCAAAACATGGAAATGTAGCTCAATCACCTCTCCTGAGTGGGCACTCGAAGTCCCCTGAGAATGAGGGTGGGATTCTTTCTTGAGAACACCCTTGTGCTAAACAGCATTGCAATTTTAGCTAAATTGCTAAAGAGAGAAATGAGTCATATAGACCATAAACAAAATAATAATCAATCATACCTTCTATGGATACCATCCCCTTCCTTATATGATTTGTGAGCCTTCTCATCTTGTGCCCCACTCATTAAATATACTACTTCCATGCATGGAATCTCCCGAAAAAATTGCGCTTTCCATCAATGAATGTCCACTCCCTCCATACCAGCACTATTGATTTTGTCAAAGTTTATTGATTCTACATGTTGCATTCCCTATTCACACATAAGGGTCTTTAATATATCTACTTAGATGACCTCCATTCACATTTGGAGTGATTTTATTCCTACTAAGGAGATTTATGGTTCTCCCTACCCTCTTATTCTTCTAACTAAGAAGAAAAAACGAAATTTAATATTCGAACTAGATAAAAGCTAATTGGGAATATTACATATTATTTGGCATGTGTCACGTCTTCACTTGATGATGTTAACGAAGGTCATGTTCACTTAGGGTGTGCACATGTGTGTGAAAAATGTGTTCAATGACATGAGTTAATTGAGCATGTTTTATGACTCCATGTGTTGCTAAAAATAAAGTGCTGAAACAATTTTAAATAATGTTTTAAATGAACGGTAAAACAACATCCAATCCAAGCACACAAACCCTACCCAAAAGGCTATAAAATATCTAGAAAAGAGGTGGAAAACAAGCTACTCAAAGGCACACTTGTGTAAAAACATATCTAATGCCTAAGGGACTAGGATCTAAAGTTGTAAGGCTGTTGAAAATTGTAGGTTTTAACACTATACATAAATTATCTTCAAACAAATCTTAAAAACAAAAAATAAACAGTAGCGAGAGCATCAAACATAAAACATATATATACAGAGATTTTCCCCTGGAACCCAAATCGGGACGACCAACTTGATTTTTCATTATATTCCTTTTAGTGTTACAACACATATATATACATGTCGAAGCATACATAAACTCCAATGCATTAACCCTAGATCAGAACATAACTGTAGTTCCCTTGACCAGCTCTAAAAAATGCGAGGGGAAAAAATCCATCATGACCCAAAACCATGTGCAAACCCATGCACAAAACCATGGGTAGGTCTACCCACCAAAAAATAAGTTCCAACAAAAATAAGAATATAACACATACCGAACAAAAATGGTGCATACAAACATAAAAAATAAGAGTTGAAAATATTGAAAAGGGATAGGAAAGAAGCTCTAAAACCTAGGACACACAAGGGAATCCTAATGACAAAAGGAAACACTAAAATTGAAAGGGAGTAAAATGATGAAGAATCCTTCAAAAACGGTTGTAAAATAGAGGAAAAAACCCTCAAAATAAGTGGCTGAAAATCTTGTACCTTAGAATCCTCAGCTAAGAAAATATCTTCATAAAAGTTGGAGCTGTACTCCAAACACTAGGGGGTTCTTTCGCTTCCTCAATCAGAAATGACTATGAGAATCTAGGACTAGGGTTGACTCTCGAAAGAGTAGAAAACATTCCTGGTGTACACATAATGCAATCGAGAAATTTGGAAAATTATGAAAAAAATTCTCAAAAAGTGCAGAATGCAGATTCTGACCTGCAAAGTGCATTGGAATGCAAAAAACCGACCGAAAATTGTACTTTTATCTTGGCAATCTGAATCAACATATCTCACCCAAATTTTGTTGTCTCATGCTCGACTAGTACATGTGACTTGCGGCAAGATGTACAAAACCAACAAAATCCATTTTTTTTTTCCATAAAAAGAAAGGGGATCTAAAAATAGAAATTGAGAGGCTAAAAATAGTTGGAAAAAATACCAGAACACGTTGAAATGATAGTCACCAAGGATGTTAATTAATACACCAGGGAAGTCGTCAATTTATAGTATCAAAATTCTTACTTTTTGTACAAAAAAATGCTTCACTTATGTCACTGGTGAAAAATGAACCTAACAACAAAATATGGTTGTTTTACACTTCAATTCTGTAATCAAAAAATAATAAAACCCTGTAGTGAAAATATTCTAGGCGATTCGAAAGATAAAACAACAAGAAATAACTAATGCAACAACCTAATGGAAGAAAGCTTTTGAATGAATAATATTTTTATTAGAAAACACCTGGTGAAGGAGGTTTAAAACAAGGATCTGCAAATCCCCCTCCATGGGATGGGTCCTTTGATTTCCTTGCATTTTGAAGATATTATTTCTTTCTCAATATGCAGAAAACCCAAAAGCAAAATGGAACAAAAATGACATCTCAAGGGTGAGAAGATGACAATGGTGACAATGATAGTGATCATGGTGGAAAATGAATTGACAACCAACTTATTTATAACAAAGTATTGGGTTAAACTCAAAAATGGAAAATAATAAAATATTATTAACCAAATCAATATCTAACCATTAGGAATACTTTATTATATTTTTTGGAGAGGGAAAATATATTCAAAATGGTCAAATATGTTTATTACAAGTAATTAACAAATAAAATTATTTAGTAATCACACCGCGAGCACTAAGAAAGGTTTGAATTTGAAATAATTATTTAATAGTGATTTAATAATTATTCTAAACTAAAATTAAGGAATAATAAATAAATAATGATTTATTTAATTATTCCAAGTTGATTTAGTCAAATGTGACAAGGAATAATTATCAAATAATGATTTAATAAATATTTGTAGAGGAAATTAAATAAATAATGTTTTATTAAATTATTGTTGTGGGGGTTTTTAAGTTTAATAAAAATTAATTTAATAAAAATGGTTCACTAAATCATTTCCTATGGTGAAAGTGATTTTACTATGGTAAAAGTAATCCTACATGGTGTATTTCAATTAACCTAGTTAGATATGGCTAGGTGATCATTTTTTAGGTGATAACACTTATGTTCCTAAGTGTCCCACTTGTTAAGAATGTTTTGGTCAAGAGAAAAGGCTAGATTCCCCATTACAACTGATCATGATTGAAGAACCATTTCATTAGTCGGTATTATATGTTATTGGAGATAATTTCTCTCACTCATCGAAGTAGCATCAACATATTTAGACTGATACATATTACTTCAATTGAGGGTATAAGTTAATCGACTCAAGCAAGTGAATGCTCACGGAGTCATTTATTTTATCAATCAAAATATCATCACCATGTTAGACATTGTTAATTAATTATTTTCATCATTGAATTTATATGATTTTATTTTGGAGAATATCATTATTTCGAAAGATTCATCGAAATGTTATACATAAGGAAACAATTTAGAAAAATCAACGAACATGAATTTAATGAAAATTATAAATAAAATTGTTTTAAATGAACAAAGGAACCTACAAAATTCTTTGACGAATGCTTTGTGGGCTAACATAGTAACTTCAAAACCTTCCAAGGGAACATTTCTCTACTCTCTTGTCTATGATGGAGAGGAAATACTACCTATAATATCCACATCCATGTTTTGCAGTTATCTCAACAAGATAGAGGTAAATCCTGCTCAACAATTCGAAATAGGATTGGTAGTATTCTCAGTTTTGAGGATGAGAGACGGGAAACCAAAGAAATTTTTCTTTGTACATAAAAAGCATGTTAATAATTGGTTTGATAATAATTCTGTAGGAAATAAGGAATTAAGCGTGGGGGATATCCTATAGTGGTATAAAGTCCATGAAAACAAGGACAAACACACTCAGCTCTAATCCCTATGGACTGGTACATAAATGGAATATGAGAAACTTGTACCACACTTATTGTCTGCGATATCTTGAAGTGAGGACTAACCCTCTTGCAATCAATGGAAAATACTTAAAGCTGTATTTTCAGTAGTAGCCACATAGTGTTATTTTCCAAATTGTTACATATTTTGTCATTTATGTTTAGTTTGTGTGCAATTTTTTTTTGATATTTTACCATTGTACATAAATAAGATCTTGTGTGAAAAGTACTTTTTTTTTCTTAATGATAAATGTAGCAATAATTTGAAAATGAATTGTGGCAACTATAATTTTTTTCCAAACCTGAGATCTCCAACTTTTGTTTGGGTGTAAGTATCTTGAAAAGTCAATGATGCCTATATGGAAAATAAGATTCGTTCAAGTGGAATGCTTTAGTAGATATACAACACACATATCTATAATAATATCTTCATTTATTAAATCAGTGTTGGTATTTATTGGTGTTCTAAATGTGTCAACCCAATTGATTAGAGAGTTGAAAGGAAAAAACTTAAGCAAACAAATCATTTTAGAGAATATATAAGTCCCTATAAAATAAGGAACAACCTCTCTTCCCTCTGAAATAAGTTAGTATCCCTCTTCTACCGTGGAGAAATAAATTCCCTTAAAAATTCCAATCTGCATAAATAAAAATAAAATAAAGGCTAAAATAAGAGAAAGGCTTCCTGTGCAGAGAGGTGAAGAAAACAACTTTTTTGGGGTACTAAACAAGCCTGTTGGGAGCGAAGCAATGTTTTTTATTCCTTGAAGTGACTATGTCGGGGTATGGAATAGGCCTTGTCATAGAAAAACAACAAATAGGATTAGAACTAAGCCTATGGGGATCAAAATAATTGGAGTTTTACTAGTTCTATGAAATGCAATTGAACCGATGAGAGAAATAGAAGCGACTACGTTCACAAACAGGTTGAGTAGTGAAGCTAATATGACTCATAGGATCAATAAATACATCCTGAGGACTAAGTTTCAAAATTTAGAAAGGAATAAATAGAGAAGCTAATGTCCCGCTAGTGAATTTCTAATTGTTTTAGATGCTACAACCACCCTTCAAATATTTTGACCTCATCTAATTTTTGAGCCCCTACTAACCTCCTGAGAAGATCATGTTCTGAATATTCCTAAGTGATACATGTCATCCGAATCTTGTTTGAGATATTCTAAGCTCTCAAACTATCTAAGTCGTGGAACACTATTTTCTCACAACATCTTCATGGCATGCTCGTGCACTCCTGTGTTAAAGTCTCACATCCTTGTATCTATAATCTATTCTCATGCCTGTGATGATCCTCCTCATGACATGTCATGTAGGTGAAAATATTAAAGACAATGTCAATCCCTTACCTATGAAAACTATGTCAGCACTATCCCATGGGTATCACACCCTTTGAAATTTGCACATGCATTCTATAGATCTAGGCCAAGCTCCTTAATATCTGTTAACTATGCCTACACAAAGAAACATTTCTTTTAACTTATCACCAGTGCATTGTGCACTTTTATATTTCAAGCATGTCCATCCTCACACCTATTCGATGCACATGAACTAGGCACATGTGCTACCGAAAAACACACTTCGATTCCTTAGGCCGTTAAACCTTTCCCCTTTAATATATGCTCATTCCCAAACCTAGTACATTGTTTTCCCACAGATAGTATCTTACATAGATTTAGGAAGATAAAGTATCGATTTTGCTGAACTAATCTTGCATAGTTTTCCATGAGTAATTTTTTCTTTCCAGGTACCAAATATCTTCATCATATGAATGTATCATCCTATTCCAACAACATGCCACCAGTTACAAGAAAAGTACCAGTAAGAGAGAGAGTTCCATGAAATATTGAAGGCATGGTTAATAGTTTGAAACCTATACTACAGATCATGTAGGACACAACATGTTTCATAAACAATTCTATTACCCTGAATTGGAAAAATATATTTAAGGAATTCACCAAGAAATAAGTCCCAAAATATCTAGATGATAGAGAGGTATACATAAATGTTAAGAGGTCCATATTCCACAAATTTTTTTGCCATTATCTACCGATACCCTGTGCATAGACAATAAGATGGATATTGCAACAAATTGACTCTTAAAGTGTGATTGTCAGTGGTGCAAAGGGACAACTGCTTGCCACATAATAACATCATGACGTTCATATGTACTATAATCTCCCAAAGCCGAAACAATATCTCAATTCAATATTCTATGCTGGCATTGGGAAATGCATGAAGGATATTCTCAAACTTAGTGGCAAGAGATGATAAAATATTGCCTAAAGTGAGATGGTATTTACAGAAATAAGGAATTGAGGAAGGTGTACCAATATTGAGTTCTTATGTGTTGCAGGTTACATGGGTATCATGCCACAAACGTTTTTAGGAAGTGTGGGTTTATATGGTACACCCATGTGCCACCAAGGGAAGCATTTACAATTGGTCTCAACTCATAGCTTAGAAGTTATAGAAATGCGTTGCGGAGGAAAAGAATGTGGCACAAGGTGTGATATGAATGGGAAAATTAGTTTTTTTGTGCTCAATTCCTCTTCATAATACAAAAAAGGGTTTGAGGATTATAAGGTAAATTGCAGGTTAAAACCAAGTTTTTTTATGTGTTTTTATGTAAATTTATTGAGAAAATTAACTTGAACAAATCACGAAACAACAACATATAATAGACATGAACATCACCATAAACAATAACACAACAAGAGTTGATGAAGAAGTTCACTCGTCTTGGGCTACACCTCCTTGGTCCAGCTTCCAATGACTTGGCCCTCTTCAATTATGATAAAATGTGTGATTACATACATTTACAATGCTCAAATGGCTCTTAAACTTGTCTCAATGGCTCCAAAATGCCCAAAAATTCATGTCTAGAATATTTTTGATTCAAAATTGGCCAAAAATTGAATTATTTATGGCTTTCCTAAGTTTTTGGTACTAAAGACACCACAAATTCCACCAAATCTGGCACCATCCTATAATTTCGCCTCAAAATCCGCTAACCGAGTTCCATATTGCCCAATTTCCAAGCGCAATTTTTGGGGCGCTAATTTTTCCACTAAGGCCTTAAATATGAATTATTAACGATAATCAACATGGTTAATTAAAATATTTTTTAATTAAAAAATGGATTAATGGGTCATACCCTTGGTCTCAGCATAATGGTCATATGGTGTTATATGGGGGGCTAGAGCTAAGCCCTGGCCCCTTACCCCGAACTCTACCAACGCTAAATTTTAAATACAATTTCGTTCATAAGGTTTAATAAGGAATGCTGTGGTTTAACGGTTGAGCGGTGCACTGTTTGGAGATAGGTCTGGTGTTTGAACCCACTGAAGTCTAATTCTGATTTAACACAAACTTTTGGTGGCCCTCGGGATGCCATGTGGTGGCCCCTAGCCAGGCCACCTATAAACCAATCACAACCCGCCATTTTAAAGCAACGAAAATGTGCCACTTGGAACAACATGGATCGCTGGAGAAAAATTCCTTTAATCGATCAGTGTGCCAATTGGGCATACCCAGTTAGTAGTACAGATTTCTGACTCAGTTGTGCCCACATTTTTTTCGAAAAATTTTCTATTTGAAAAAATTGACATAACGTGTTTCTAGGAGAATATTTTGTTAGTTTTCCATGAAACAAGTTGCACCAGATTCAGAACGAAGAGATCTATGCATTCATTCAGGTTCCACACCATTCCGACAATTTTCAATTTTGAGCATAGTTTTGAGCACCTGATCACTCCTCCCCACTGGAAGCTTTTGGAGCCAAAAATATCACCTTCAGTTTTTCATCAGATGAAGGTATAGTTCCCTCACCTTTCCAATCTCGATCCATTTGACCTTAGAGGGATTTATTCCTTTGAGTCCCACATGAAGCTAGTATAGACTCCCTTATTTTGATGTTCTTGTTCTTCTGTCAAGAATGGTGTCTTGACGAAGGTCATCAAGGTATTCACGAGAAATTTATTCAATGAATATAAACATTTTCTCCTTGATATTAAATCAACGAAGGCTCATACAACTATAAGTTTTCAACATTAAAAACATAGTAAATTTTCATGTATGAAAGAAAATCTAACTTGAGGGAATTTTCACCAACATTTTCCAGAATTATGAAAGGACCATAACGGATTGGTTTCGATATTTTACCTTCTCCTTGAATCCTCTCTTTCCTAATATGAAGCCAAAATTCGTCACCAACTTGTAACTTTTGATCTACACAATGCTTGTCTTTCCTTGCTTTGTAATTTTCTTGGCTCTTTTCATGCTGATCTTAAACTCTTTGATGTATCAATTGGATTTTTTCTATGAGATTATTGACTTTGTATATGTCTCTATGGCCATCAGTAGTAACATCCTTCCCAAAAATGAAATCTAATGGCGATCTGGGCAAGTATCAGAGACATGCCTCAAATGGTGATGTTTTTCTAGAGGAGTGGTTTGCATGGTTGTAGGCATGTTGAATGTAATGTAATTGTTCATCCCACAACTTAGGATGATTGTTACAGTATCCTCCAAGAAGATGTATGATTATTTGATTGACCACTTCATCTTGACCATCTATTTGTGGATGAAAGTTTGTACTCTTTTTCAACTTGGTATCCATCACGTCCCACAAACTTAACCAAAATTCGCAACATATCGAGAATATCGATCACTAACAATGGATGTGTTGAATCCAAAATTAAAAAAAACATGCTAAAAGAATAGTTGATTTTTTTGTTTAGTTGTGACTTGATTTTTGCATGGCATTAATATACACATCTTGTTGAACCTATCCAAAATTATATAAAAATAATCATGACCTCTTTTTGACAATGGAGGACCTCCTACAAAATCCATAGAAACACTCTCCCATGGACGTGAAGGTACGGGAAGTGGTGTGTACAATCCTAACTTCCTATTGCTAGGCTTATTGACTACACACAATGAATAACCTTTAATTTAACATAACAAAATTTCAAGCATATGAGGCCAGCAACAATACCTCTGAAGATGTGACACTATTTTTCTTACATTGAAATGTCTAGCAATAGGAGAAGTGTGTGCTTCCCTTATGATATTCACTCTCTCCCCCTGTGGAATAAAAATATTGCCCAAATGATACAACAAGTTATTATGTCCATGGTAAACCAGTTCCTTTACCTGGTTGCCTTGACTCAAGCTTGCATAAAAATCTTGATAGTGATTACCAAATTCATATTTCACAACATAACTTTCATGCAAAACATAATAATGATTTAGTAAAGTAGGTGCACTAACAATAGGCCAAGAAAGCATATCATCAACCGTGTTGTATATACCTTTCTTATACCTGATTACTAAGTGGAATTGTTGTAGGAAACCCATCCATCGAAAGTGCCTTGATTTCCACAATGTATTTTGTGATTGCAAGTATTGAAATGGTTGGTGGTCGGTGTGTATGACGGTTTCCTTTCCCATTAAGTAGCATTTCTACTTTTTCACACTTTGAACCAATGCATAAATCTTCTTGTCATAAGTAGGATATTTAATCACTGCATCATTGAAAGTTTCTGAATGAAATGAAATGGGCTTACCATGTTGCATAAGGACTGCGCATGGCATAGTCCCTTGCATCAACCTAAATCTAAAAAGGATGTCTCAAGTATGGTAGTGCAAGTATTGGGGCTAAACTGATCTTCTCTTTCAAAGCATCAAAAGCTTTTTGTTGCTTGCCTCCCCATTAAAAGGCCTTTTTCACAGTTGTCAATGCATGCAATGGAGCTGCGATAGAAGAGAAGTTAGCAATAAACTTCCTCCAATATTGGGCTTCTCCCAAAAAACCTATTACCTCAGTGACCATCTCGGGCATTGGCTAGTTCACAATGATGTCAAACTTAGAGCGGTTCATCTTCAACTCACCTCCACCAAAATTATGCCCCAAGTACACCAAAGAAGCTTTACCAAATTCAAATTTTTACATCTTAAAAAAAAAATTGTTCTTTCCTTAAGACATCAAGTACTTTTATTACATGCATGACATGTTCATCACGTTATTTACTAAAAAATAAGATATAATCTAAGTAGGTGACAAATTCATCAATATATTTCCTCAATATATCATTCATCACATGCATTAAGGTAGTTGGAGCATTGAAAAAACCAAAAGGAATAACAAGCCATTACAACAAAACTTGCTTTGTTTTGAATGATTTCTTCCATATGTGGCCTTCAGTAATTCTAATTTCATGATAGCCACTCCTTAAGTCAAAATTAGTAAACTAATTTTCATCTTTCAATTTATCAAGTAAATCATCTATTCTAGGAAGTGTATAATGGTTCTTTATCATAATTTTGTTCAATGCACGGAAATATACACACATGCACCATGCTCCATCCTTCTTTGGCACCAACACAATAGGTGACCCGCATGGCGAAGTACTTGGTTGGATGGTCCCTTTGTCCAAAAACTCCTGAATTTCCTTTTTGATTTCAACACTCTCCACCACCGACATCCTATACATGCCAATGTTAGGAAGAGGAGAATATTGCTGCAACTGTATTTCATGTTGGATTCCCCTCCTGGCAGGAAATACTTTTGGCTCCTAAAACAAATTATTATTTTTATTAACCACTTCAATCAAATCAGATTTCAACTTTCAATCAAAACCTTGAAATTATTCACGATCAACATCACTCTTTGTTTTAATCATAACAAGCACAAATTATCATTTGAATTCAATAGTATTTTCATTTTTCATACATTAACTAATGAAAGATTTATTTTATTGTGATGATCTCTCACAATATACTCCACGGCATATTTGAACAAATGGTACTTGTTTTCATGGCGAAATAATATGGATTTTCTATCATAGAGGTAAGGGCTACCAAAATTAATTCCTGAAATATCAAGTGGTACAACATCTAATCCAACTTCGTCAATGAAGTTTGTTGTGATTGCAAACCGAAGAATACAATTTCTTGTAACCTGTAAATTTTTGATCTTGCATATCCAACCCAATGGATATGGTTTGAGATGGGGAATGGTTTCAAGATTCGTTTTCTTGACTAACCCTTCACATATCAAGTTTTCTTGAGACCCACTACCAAAAGTGTGTTAATTTTTGTATGTTTTAGAATAGCCCTCACATGGAATAATTCAATCCCTTTATCATCATTTGGAGCACTAGTGTGACAATTTGATTAAATAGTGCTAGAAATGGATTCTTTTCCCTTCATTCCCATGGCTGTAATCTTAGTTTCATCATTCAAATCAGATCCCAAATCCTATTGAGTGGTTGCAGTTATCTTTTGTTTTCCCTTGTTGTTAAATTTATTTGGGCTCATGTCTGGATAAGTTTCCAACAATGATACTCATTGTGACCCTATTTGGAACAATTTTTTCATGTTATTTTATCTCCTTCCTTTTTAATGGATGATTTTTTCTTTCGTTTTCCTTTGAAACCATTTATTTTCTTTCCATCCCTAAATGCCTTATTTTTACATTATTTTCGAATATTTTTCCCTCTTGCGTTAAGGTGAGTGGATTGCACACAAACCTCATCTAGACTAGTGGGATTGAACATAAGGATAGTATACCTTATGTAGCTATGTAAACCCACTATATACTTCAGCAACAAGTCTTGTGATTTCAGATCAACACCTAACATAAGATACCTTCTTCTCAATTCTTGGGTGTAATATTACACATTTTGACCTTTAATTTGTCCGAAGTTATACCAATTAATGCGGCTTTATGCATTTATAATAGAGGGTAAAATAGTATTTTAATTATGTCAATGAAGTGAGACCAAGAGATTGAGATATTACCATGTTTTTTTATCTGATCTTGTGTCATGGCTTTGCACCATACTAGTGTTGCACCCTATATTGGCAAGGAAGCTAGTTGAATATTTGTATCATCATCTTGAAGGTTTTGAATCCAGCAGTAGACCTCCAACTGATGAACCCAATTTTCAATCTTCTCTGCATTCACTTCACCATTATATATAGCCAGCTCAAATTTAATATCAAGTTTTAGCACGGGTTTTTTACAAATTACTTTTTAGGTATGTTGATGAGTATGAGTAAGGGTTGTATTATTGTAAGAGGATGATGAGGAAGGTGAATATGGAGGTGAGGATGATGGTGGAGTAGAGGGTGGATTATCACCATTTCCATTACCTCCTCCTCCGATAGAACCCTCTCCTATTGGAGGCCTGGAGCTTTTGATGCAGGGTGATCTGGGTTAAATCATATTCCCACATATAAAACAATGAATCCTTCCTCCTTTCTTAAGAAATTAAGAAAAAATAATTTAAATTCTATTTTATTTAAAAAAATATACATATAATCAAAAGAGATCTTATACAAATAAAACGCAAATATAAAATAACATCAGAAATATTCAGCCATATATTACAATGGAGAGCTTCTTTAAGCTCTTGGCCCTTTCTAAGCTCTCAAATCACTTCACACTCTCTCTTAATCTGTCACTTCCCACCTCTCTCACTCCTCTTCTTTCTCTATTTACACTCTCAACAATTCTCTTATTTATGCAAAAATATGGATTTACTCCATTCCAAAATTCTCTCCACACAAATCTCAACTAAATATAATTTAGATTCATTCTAAGTGTGGACTCAACAAAGTCCCATACATAGAATTCCTACTCCCTAAGTTTTCTACCTAATCCTATTTCACTCATATCCTTTTAATTATTAAAAGGATATATACAAAAATCCTCACCTTTTCTCTTAATTTATTAAAATAAACAATTTAATAAAAAGATGTCTCAGCCCCCTATTACATAATTAAATAATGAAAAATTGAGCTTGATGCTCCTGCATGAGACTCCCAAGGTTGAAATTTAGCCATGATCACCTGATCATGTGTTTTGGATCTTTGTTTCCCTCGATCGCATATCCTGTGCTGCAATTCTCCATTTGTTGTTGCTTTTGTTTGTTGTGTTTCTCCAGGTTTCCACACTTTATGTTGCATTGCCCCAATGGCTATGCTTTCACAATCTTCTGATGTCTTTCTCTTATTGCTTCTTCTCTGTTTTACTGCCACTGTCTACTTTTGGGATACTTTCATCATTATCCTCCTTATTAGTCTAATTTCTCTGTCCAATAGATCTTCTCCAGCATCTACAAGAAAACATGTACTCACAAAACAATTATTAAAATAAAAAACATAAGGCCTCAGTGCCTCTTTCTCTTCTGGCAACATTTCAGTATGTTGCTCTAAAATTTCTTCTTCCATCAGCACATCAGTATTCTAATTTAAATCCTCCATCAGACTGTCAGCTAGTCCCTCCTCCATATCATCTTTTTCAAGAATATCTCCCTATTCTGGTTCACAATAATGAACTTCTTCGAGTTGTTGAATCATTCCTACCTCCTTACTTTTTGTTTCCTAATTATTATTCAGAACAATTTCTTTGTCTTTCTCTTTCAGAAACTCACCCTGAGTATAGATCCCGTACTTTTCCAACTCTCTTCTATGAAGATCTAATTTTCTATATAACTTAACAATCTCAATTGGAGTAGAACTTGGAAAATTTACACTACTTTCCATACCTTCATTTGATGTGGACCAATCATCAGATGGCCCTTCTTCTTCTGCTTCAGTATTCTGCTAAATATTTCCATGAAACCCCTCCGTCTTCATTTCTTTCTAAGATCTTGCTATCTCAGCAACATTCTGAATAGATTTCATATTCAACTCTTCTTCTTTATAAAACTTCAAAGTTTTTTCAAAACCTTGTGATGTACCTGCAATAACACAAAAATCATTAGTCTTAATAACATAAGACCTTGTGGTCTCACTGGATGCTTCAATCGACATCTCTCTTTGTTACTCTGAATCCTTCATTTGATTTAGTTCCTCTCTAATTTTCTCTTCTATCTCATCATTACTTTCAGAAAGTAATGGATTAATTTTTGTCTTACATATCAAATCTTCCTTTAAACTGAGTAACTCTTCCTTCAACTAAACATTCACTCTATGTTCCCACATCACTTCCAATCTATGCCATGTGACTTTCCTCTTCATAATCCATCCATATCTCTGGTCTAATTTTATTCTCCGTAACATTTCCATCAACAACTCAAGATGGAAATTTATCTCAGCTCTCTCTATGTCAATCTACTCTTGACTCATTCTCATGCCATTTGAATTGGCATCTTCCTTCTCATTTCCTCTGCTGTGGTCTTATTTAGAACCTCTATAATGACATTCAGTAGTCATTTTTGTCTCTATCTTCATGAATTCCTCACTCACTTATCATGAGTTGTACTAAAGCCTCTGTAATAGTAGTTTTCCCTGCTGCCACTTACCTCGCCAATTCTCTCTCTGGACTTGGCCTTTGGCAAGCACCAGTTCACTATTGTCTGGAGCCTATTTGAGCATCTCTCTGCTCTCTTTAGGCTTCAACTCACGTGTACACAACTGCCCTTCTTATCCAATCTCCGTTGGAATTCTTCAAGGTTCCACACTTTACTTTCATTCAGAAACTATTCTTTCATCAGTAGTGTTCCAACTGTAATATTTGTTTGCTGAGATCTACAATCTAAATTCTGCAAATATTATCTTCAAAACTAGAGTTAAAATAAAATATATCATCTCACCTTAAAGATCTCTATGTGATCTTGTTCCATCTATCTCCATGTGCTACCATCTTTCAGACTTAAGGTCCAATCCCCGTTTAAGTCCTTCATCATTTTCTATATAACGCAATCATCAAACCATACCATCATTTGAAAACCATCACTAACTCCCTTACGCAAGAATCTTACCACAAATGATGTATGAAAATTAAGTAATCCTACAGTTACACTGCAAAGGTAGTAGCTACACAAATTCTAGTGGTATTTAGCTTGCATCCTTCAATAAGATGTAATTGATAGAAAAATGTCCCTTTTTAATAAGTCCGAGACTTCCTTTCTCAAATGATAGAATATAATTGTCCCTTGTTTTTTTTTCTTGTGTGGCTCTATATCCATAAAAAAAATGTGATCTTTTTTGCAACAAACTTCATTTACAAACAATTTGAATATTTAAGAGAGCACCTGTATATATATAATATTGGCATTTAAGAGTCAATGGTTATCAATATAAATTCTGCATTATACATGAATGGATTAGCCATAAACTCTACGTTATATATAACAATGGGATTTAAGAATCGATGGTTATCAATATAAAATCAAGGCAAACTTCATTACCCGTGACCAACCTCTAATTGCAAATCGATTGAAATTTCATTGAATAACTTGGGTCGAATGCAGATTTAACTGTCATTCCTCACATCCTGGGATGTAGCTTTACTTCCATGCTACTCGATCTATGCTGCAAATTAATCAACGCCGGTTATGCTCTAACGTATGCAACTTAATCTTCTTTAACCATGGCTTTGTCATGATAATGGTCTCGCCTTCCTTCATCAACGTTGGTTCTTAACATTAATATTGCTATATAACGATGTTGTTTAACATAAATATAAAACTGCTTACCATGTTAATTCACTACTATAATCAATCCTGCTCTGCATTCACTACTGTGTGCTACGCATTAATTTTTTTGTTGACTCGCCTCACGTTGATGACACGGCTCTCAAAAAGATGAGTTCAGCTTTGCACCATTTTGGGATGGCTCAGCATTGGTATTCTTATATAAATCTCCGCGTTGATCAATCCGCGCGATATGTCACAAATTCATGGCACTCTTATAATACTTATTAATATTTATTAATCCATGTTTATTAATATTTTCCTCCCTTTTCAATCTGGCTCCTACATTCAAATTAGTTTCTCACAGTCCACACACAGTCTATGCCCATATAAATTTGCAAATTCAACACAGATATCTTTAGGCTCTGATACCAAATGTTGCAGAAAATTTGGGTTAAATCAGATTCCCATATATAAAAAAATGAATCCTTCCTCCTTTCTTAAACACTTAACAAAAACTCATTAAAATTATATTTTCTTTAAACAAATATACATATAATCGAAAGAGACCTTATACAAATAAAACACAGATATAAAATAATATCAAAAATATTTGGCCATATATTACAATGGAGAGCTTCTTTCAGCTCTTGTCCTTTTAAAAGCTTTCAAATCACTTCACACTCTCTCTTAATCCCTCACTTCTCACCTCTCTCACTCCTCTTATTTCTCTATTTAAACTCTCTTCTTTCTCTGTTTACACTCTCATACAATTCTCTTACTTATACAAAAATATGGATTTACTCCATTCCAAAAATCTCGCCACACAAATCTCAACTAAAACTAATTTAGATTCATTCTAGGTGTGGACTCAACAAAGTCCCGTACATAGAATTCCTACTCCCTAAATTTGCTAGCTAATCCTATTTCACTCATATCCTTTTAATTATTAAAAGAATATATACAAAAATCCTCACCTTTTCTCTTAATTTATTAAAATAAACAATTTAATAAAAAAATGTCTCACCCCCCTATTACATATTTAAATAATGAAAAATTGAGCTTGATGCTCCTGCATCAGTTTTCAACCTGCAACCTTTTATTTTTTTATTCATAGTGAACTTTCACCATCTGTGTCATGTTAATGAAAGCTTTCCTAAAAGCCTTCTCATCCTCTATCACATTATCATTTCCTCCTTCATCAAACGTTCTTATTAAAGCTTCTATTGTAACTAGAGGTGGATTTTGTGGTATATATTGTGGCAATATTTATCTCCTTTATCTTCTCCCAACTTGAAATCCTGCACCCATAAGGTTTCCTTCTCTTCTTTTGAACTTCAAACTTGTAAGAATTTAAACACTTGAAAAACAATTAAATCCTCCTTGCACAAGTAAACCTAGTGCTCTAATACCAAATTGATCTGAATGAGAAAAATAGTTTTGTTATGTTAAATTTCTCTTCAAAATATAAACAAAGTGCTTGAGGATTATAAGGTAAATTGGAAGCTAAAACTGAATTTTTTTCTGTTTTTTATGTAAATTTCTTAAGAAAATTAACATGAAAAAATCATTTAACAACAACATATACCCAACATGAACATCACCATAAACGGTAACACAACAACACTTGATGAAGGAGTTCACCCCTCCTAGGCTACATCTCCTTGGTCCAGCTTCCAATGGCTTGGACCTCTTAAATTATGTTATAAAGTGTGATTACATACATTTACGATGTTGAAACGTCTCCAAAACCTACACCAATGGCTCCATAATTCCCAAAAATGCATGTCTAGCCTCTTTCAGACTTGAAATTGGTGAAAACATTAGTTATGGTTTTCCCAAGTTTTTGGTGCTAAACACACCACAAATTCGACAAAATATGGCACCATCCTATATTTTTCCTCCAAATCTTCTAACCGGGTGCTAGATTTCCCAATTTTCGAGTGAAATTGTCAGGGCGCTAATTTTTCCACTAAGGCCTTAAATCTAAATTATTAACCATAATCAATGTGGTTAATTACAAAAATGGATTAACGGGCCCCAGCCTTGGTCTCGGAAAATGGTCATATGGTGTTATACGCGGGGGCAAGGCTAAGTCATGGCCCCTTACCCCGACCTCTTCCAACATTAAATTTTAAATAGAATTTCATTCACAAGGTTTAATAAGGAATGTCATTGCCCAACGATTGGGCGACACATTATTTGGAGATATGTCCGGTGTTTGAACCGGATAGAGGCTAATTCAGTTTTGACAAAAAAAAATTGTGGCCCTTAGGCTGGCACATGGTGGACCCCATCCATGCCACATGGAAGGATGTGATTGTATACCTATAAACCAATCACAACCCACCATTTCAAACCAACGAAAATGAGCCACTTGGCACAACATGACTTTTAGGAGAAAAAATCCTTTGACAAGTCAACCTGCCAACTAGGTATGCGTAGTCAGTAATAAGGACTACTGACTGGGCTTTTCATGCATATTTTTTCAAAATTTTGCATGTTTCACAAAATAGAGAGAACACGTTTATGGGATAATATAATTTCAGTTTTCCATGAAATGAGTTGCATCAGATTCAAAACAATGAGATCTACACAGCCGTTTAGATTTCACACCATTCCGACAAATTTCATTTTTGATCATACTTTTCAACACCTAATCAAGGTGAGAAACTGAAGTTTTATATGTCATATTTTTTAGATGGTATATGTGCTATAAAATGAGTTCCCCGGGTTGCGATGGAGGAAATATGCTAAAGAAATACTTTTAGTCCACAAATATTACAAGATACTATGCTATACCAATTATAGTGGAACGTATGCGATAGTAAATCAACTCTTGATGTGAGTATTATATAAATATTTTTTGGCATGAAGGCACCCTAATGACAGATAGGGCCAAGGAATCCATTGAAAAATTCACAAAATAGTTTGCATCACCTCAAGTAACATTCATTAGAGTATTTAGAGCATATAAATTTCCACGTGTCATGTGATTATTTATGATAGATAAGGTGGTTATGTAGGAGGTTGGATACCAAATATTCACTAGTTGTATGGATATTTGAAATAATCAAAGAATTTTACATAACCCATTTTCCCTCTACAGATAGGATCATACAACCTTATGAGCTTCAAGGCAGCATAGGAAATAATTATAGAACTAGAGCGTCTCAACTGTAATTCCTCCTCCCACATCTACCTAATTTTAACAACTTACTAGGGTAAACATGATATGAGTGTCACTATGATATGACCCGACCTCCAATTTTCATTTATGGAAGTAGGGTTGACGCACTAACAAGTTACAAACATCCCATGGGGACTAAAAACCACTAAGGAGCCTACAAACCACGCCATGTGGTCAATCCCCGAGCTCGAGCTATTTTCACAAATGAAACTACCAAACTACATGCATAACACAACATCGATGTGGTTAAGAGGTCCCAACCACATGCATAGGCTTGATTCCATGTGGTTATGACCCAAAAACTCCAGCTCTATGGTAGTGATTTTGAGATCTAAGCCAATTTTCCATGCTAACCTCCATATTGTGACCCAAAATTTTTTGTAACTTTCAAGAAACATAAAAACGATGATGACATGGCCAACCAATAAAAAATCAAGCAAGAACTGGACCTATGTATGCCTAATCGAGGAAAGAAATTTCATCAAACATATGGTAAATGTAGAAGCTACAGGTCATGATTGCATATCTGATTATAAATCTCTAAATTTCATTTTAGAATCACCCAGAAGGTCTAATTCCCTTTAAATATAGCTACAATAACATTTATTATACCATGCATTCATCAACCATTCAATAAATTATCAAACGTGTCAATATAAATAGATAGAATACATCATATAACCATCATATAAACATAATGGAAACCATGGAAAATCAATCGTAAAATCACTAGAATAATCACTACATATTCTCATAGATCACAATAGGATAATATATAAAATTATTCATATGAAAATTCCAATCAGGTCGGGGACTTCCACATACCACTCGACCAATACTTTCATCCAATCACTCTCGTAGTATATTCCAAGCATGAATGTGGGATCATAAGGGTTAAAATAAAACATAACCTAGTAGGACTTCCAGAGGACATACCACCTTAACCCTTAATCGTAGGGATCTCACTTATATGGTACATAGATCACTAACATCAACTAGATCAGTCATTGCCCAAGTTTTTCAAAGCTCCACGAACTATTAATTCAACCCACAACTAATCAGGGTTCCACAGGGTTTGTTCCAAATGGTGGCTCTAGGGACCTGTAACTAAAACCACAAGGATCCAGAGTATTTTTCGTAACGTCCATGCTCTAGGAACCAGTATCTCAACCCAATCTATTCCAAGGATCCATAGAATTTGATTAGACCCAAAACCATAGGGAACCTAAGCACCAATCAAAGAAACAAACAGGAAACCCAGAACACCTAGGCTATCTAAGAAATGTAAAGGCAAGGATCAAACCACTATCAATATAGGAAAATATCAATGCCAATGACAACATATAACAAAGGAACCACATGCATATATCATAAAACATAATTATAAATATCACATGTACACTGTTACTTGAAATCCATAGCTAATTTTTGTCCTCACTTGCCACTATCCCAACTTCCTCTTGTGCACCCTTACATTCCTTGTCTTATCCAATTTCTTACTCTCTCTCCTTTCTCGATCTTGATCAAAAGATGATAAAAATATATCAATTTTTTCATAGTTTCCTTTTTCTTATTGATGTGTCATTTTTCTTCATTATCCTTCATTTTTCCTCTAATTTCCCTAAGTGCATGAAAATTTGTGTCTCTTTGCCTTCTCCTATTTTCCTTTATTTTCATAATTAAATTCCAATTATTGCCTCCTTTCCTTTACCAATTTCCATAGCCATTATAAATCACAATTGATGCACATTATGATGTTTACCCACCATTCAACTTGGAATATGTCCCATGACCTTGGTCTTATTTTATTTACATGTAAAATCAACCAATGGTTGTTCCAAACCCTTCCCCCTTGGGGAAACACGTTCAAAATATTAACTCATCATCATCATACATTAAAAATTAAAAAAAACACCTAAACCATGCTCAATTTTTAATTAATCTTATAACCTGCAAAACCTATTGTCTATGGAGCATTATAGCACAACTCATTGTAGTATTTACAATATACCAAACTGTTGATACATGGTAAACATACTGCTTATTAGAGATTTATAACACAACTCGATATTATATTTATAATGACCAACACATATACTTATGCAGATTTGATTCAACAAACAAATAAGAATATTTTCAATGTGGTTTTATAATCACATATAAACATAATATTTACAATAATATGCACATATATACATATGCGCATTTTCTTTAACTAACAAATAAAGGGTTATGATTCCTACATCGACAACAAGGGAATCTAGAAGCTCAGACCTCCACCCTCAAATGTAGTACCAGGATTCACCTCCTTCCCAGGAATTTTAGAATCCATTTCCAAAATCAAAGTCTGCATCCAATGTCCAATGCTACGATCCTTGTGCTCCATTTCTTTGAGTGAAAAATTACCAAATAATTGTTCGAGGGAACACTCATAGTGTGTTTCTGATATTATCTAGAAATGATAATAAGTGAAAAAAATTTATTCCCCATGTTTCCCTTCTGTGCTACCCAGTCTATCAGGAAATTTGGTCACCCCATTTTTGGCATTCACTCACCTTCTATGTTTCCTGTTATCCCCTTCTTTGCTACACAATACATTGGGTGATCCATCCATTGGAAAGGTTTCCTTTCATCGAAAATTCCAAAAACTAAGGCATATCCATGCCTCAAAATCATAATGCTAGTTATACCATGCTCAATGAAATCAATGTATACTATTGGGAATGAGTGTCCTGCAATGGCCCTACTCATGAATAATTTTACGAGTAGATTGTTGCGTGTTCCAATTCCTTTCATTGTTGCTGTTCATTCTCCTGAAACCATCTCTAACCATGAAAATGAAAAATGTTTCCATGGTTTCCTATACCAAGGACATAATTTCCGTTATAATCGAAAGGAATTGAAACTAATTCAAAGCATACCTCATTGGTAGGCCATTAATAAGGTACTCTTTAAATTCTGTTTACTTCCTATAACAAGAAGTCAAACTAGCTCTTTGATTATATCATCGTGTATAAACATATCACATCGCATTAGCTCAAAACTCAACCATCATCAATGAGAATCATAGATCATGTGAATAATTAGAAAATGAAATAAAATACTAATACTTATCTTTCAAATGGTTCTTTTCTTCTACCTTTTTGTTTTGTCCTTTTTTTACACACACCAGATAAATTTCTAAACTCGAAAAGCACCCAGTTCCTTGTCTTCTCTTCTCTTTAATCCTGTAGACACACTGGATCGGTTTCCACACTAGAAAGAACACAATTCCTTCTCTTTCGTATATCATCCCGAGACTATATTATCTCAACCCTTAATATCAAAAACTCAAAATTGGTCTCATCCCAAGTTGTCCAATGATGGAGGGACTACTATCTTAACCCACAAGCCTGAGGGAATAAAATATGATACAAGATTTCAAATTGATTTTCCCAACCCCTAGGCTCTAGTGAGTAGTAACTCAACCCAAGGCCTCCATGGAACCAAAGATGTTACACGACTCTAAATTTTTTGTCCCAATACATATATTTCATGGATCCCGAGAACCAATCCACAACACATATACATATAGAAAGTATAAATCATAACACATGCACCCACACAATGTGTATAAAACAACACATACATGTACACATAGTAAAACACAATGAATATATATGTGATGATACAATGAGTACACAATACTCATGAAATAGCTCCAAATATACACAACACAACATGTACGACATGTACATAACAACACATGTACAAGATGTACACAATACATGTAAAAAATGTACACAACAACAATTCTACAAATCTAGAGACCGCAATGTGTCTATGACGAAACATTGTTTCAAGTGTCTCTCCCATGCCTTACTGTGTGCAACCAAAACCCATGCCCCAGGTCTGTAGCTCTTTCCACTATCCATGCTTGCCCTATCATGTTGCAAATCACACTGATTTCATTTTGCATATTTTTCCTTCAACATATCGTACCCATAACGTAAACATAGGAATAGTTATAAGAACATAATATAAAATCATATCCACATGAAACTAACCTCATAGGTATTCTAGGGATACTCTTCCCACTTGATTCCTCAAAAAAAAATACCAATCTTTCATGCCATTCAACTACATAAAACAATCATTCTTCCATAAGAGTGATTCTTGATGACATTGTTATATGATGCAATTCATATATATATATATATATATATAAACACTAGCATAATCATGATACAAAAATAATTACTAGTGCTCATAAGCTCAAGGTTAAGATAATTTCATTTATCTGTGCACACATGCACAACATTGAGAACAATAGTTCCCAACGTAACCAATGCATATAACACCTCAAATCTGTTCACCTTAGCTTTCTTAATAACCTTTCTTATCATTGTCCTACACTGTCCATTTAACCCAATGGAGTCACCCCTCTAACTGACTTTCATATTCTTTCCTTTAGCTGCCCTTATACATGCACTGGGCCTCATCTAGGACTTGCATTACTTGTTGGGTTTCATGTAGCTCTCCCTGAGCTTAATTAGCTTTCCTTTTCCACTAACAATTCCTAGGACCTTAAAAATGTAAAATTCAACAACAAGAAAAAATAAAAGAATAAAAAAATAAAAAACCAATAATAATATAACATCATAGAAAAAGTGCCATGGCCATGCACTATACATAGTAAAAAACCACAAACCAAGCACAAAAAAATCACAAAACAATGAAAACAAAAAATGTTCAACATACACCATGACTCAATCCCCATGGTTCCCATTGCTTCTAAAGGAAATCTCAACCTGAGACTTCTTCAAGATTTCATGATAGTCTATGTCTCCATGGAATTCCCTACATCATACTTCCATAAACACACAACTGTGAGCGAAAAAATAAATTTAATAATATACTTGTTACCTTACCTCATGTACCAAGTATGCTTCTTTCCAACTATACTCCGGCACATACCATCAGTCAAGGGAATCTAATTCCCGTGAAAAACCTAGTTATAATTGCAAGCTAGCTATTATAACTGCATCTGATTAATCATCTACCATGTAGCTTCCTGGTCCCCAAAGTGCTTCCATGCACTTTGGATTTATCTATTACTTCATCCTAGAGCTTCATCTCCTTTTGTTGTCAGATGTATTGAGGGTCTTCGTAGAACTCTCCCACTAGTTCAATTTCCACCTCAACGATGGATAGATAGTGACCTTTATACCTATTATCCACTACTACATAGATCCAAGGAATTCTCTGGCCTACATCCATAACTATCCACACCTCCTACGCATTGTATATTTGAGGCATGTCATGATCTTGTTGTGCCACTTTGGTATAAATAAGAATATCACTATGATACAAGGGTTAATCTTTCCTTTGATGATATAAATCATAGGTTCAACATTGAAATGGTTCTCAACCATTACCTTTACATTGCTACTCCTCGGGTTGAGACCCATGTCCTCTCTCCTCTGCATTGAACTTCTTGTAGGGTGCCAAATTTTCCTTATCACTTGCATCATGAGATCATGGTATTCCATGGCCCTTCTATCACAATACCCCTCAAATAGGTACTTTTTTCTTGAAATTTTCTCAAACACATCCCAAATTATCTCATCATCTCTAATTACTCTAAAGGACTCAACACCTTCCCACCAATTGTTTACTTTTCCCTTGATATTCTAGGTACCTATCTTGGTTTTCATGAACAATGAATACTAATGAATATGAAGAAATTATTAATCCCAAGACACCATGCTTTTGAATATTTTGATTTCTTTGTATCCCCATCGAAAGTAGGAGGGTTTTCTTTCCTTAACACTTCTGGAAGATTATGCTTCTCACTCCTCCTATAAGGATGATAGTGGTGATGGTGACGATGTCTCTCAAAAGTAGAGCTAGGATAAGATCCATAAGAGCTAACCCTATTGTCAGGTGTATCCAAGGATTTGACACTTATCACTATATCATAATTATCCATATTGTGTCCTCTAAGAGACCTAATTCCATATGACCCATTAGTCTTCTCATCGTATCCATAATTCTTCCATAACTATCCATACCCATGAAAATATAAAAGGATTTTAATAATCACTACATTAACTTCTACTTTCTTTTCTTGAGCTCTAGAAAGTATTTCTTGTGCCTTAACCAACAAGTTATTATATTCCTTACAAAATTTTATCTCTACCATCAAAATTAGTGTATTTTCCAGACCAAGAGGGTATCTCTCTCCCTCCTTCTCAATTGACCTTTCCCATTTGATATAATTAATATCAGGCTTGTAAGGGGACTCATGTGAATTGCAATATGCCATTCTAATATTCATCTCTGATCTTCTATCATCCTACAACCTTCCATGTTAGATAAACCAAATAATGAAATAATAAAAATCATACCTTTATGAGTTTTAGGGGAGGCTAACTCATCTACACAAATCAGTCCATATTAGCACAATACATAATGATATCAAGAATATAACGACAATGACAATAAAATTTATGTAATGCATATAACAACAATTCAACTATCATGCATGACTAGCTTGTGCACATGCATATGACCACACTAACCGAATTGAATCTATCATGCATCTAACCACAATAATAATAAAATGACACGAATGCATATAAATGTGATGCATATTACAACCCATAAGAATTGTACCCACACTCCAAGCATACAAACGTCTATGAAGATCTACTTTTACCCCTAGGTCTTGTGTTGCAAGATCACTCTGATATAAATTTTTAATGCCTCCTCTCACATCTACCCAATTTTATAAGCTCATGAGGGCAAGTCTTACATGCACAGAGTAGTCATTGGCATGGATATTTTCCTGGATTGATGATGGTTTCAATCTTGCCTTGCCATTTCCTTGATACCCATGGTATTGTGGGTTTACATAAGCAAGGAAGCACATGCATATACCATACAATTCCAAATAACACCATGCTAAATATTACAGCACACAGTTATCTACAATACCATAACTAATTTTTATCCTTACATTTCGTTGTCTAATCTCCCTCTTACACACCCTTTCTTTCCTAGTCTTTTTTTCCAAGTGCTTACTCTCTCTCCTTTGCTGATCGTGATCCAAATATGAGAAAAATATATCAATTATGTCTTAGGTGCCTTTTTTCTTATTGATGTCCCCTTTTTCTTCATTTTTCCTCTAATTTCCCTTGCATGAAAATTAGTGTCTCTCCACCTTCCTTTTATCCTATTTTCCTTTACTTCGATAATTAAATGACATATATTTCCTCTTTTCCTTCAAAAATTTCCGTTGCCATTATTAATCACAGGTGACACCCATTATGTTGTTTACCCACCATTCATCTTGTCATACTTGTCCCATGACCTTACTCTTATTTTTATTTACATGGAAAATCAACGACAGGTTGTTACATCAAGTTTGATGAGATGGGTTATGACCGATAAGTTCCTAGAGGTGTATGCACAAAGCATTGTGCAAATTTGACATACACATAGCCATACAGCTCAAACACTTCAAAGGAGGAGTATAAAATCAAGAACAATTATAATCCTTCTAGATTAGCTGAAACATATGGAGAAGCAGATACTTCAAACCAAAAAGATATTTTGAAAGACTGAAAGGCATGAAACAAAGAGGAAATGAACATATAGGAAAAATATTAAATAAACATGGAATAGGAGAAACAAGTGGAAGAAGAGAGAAGTAAAAATTTAAAAGAGGATAAATACACCAAAGTGTCAATTGAAGAGGAGAAGCAAAGGAAATAATAGAAAGAGTCTAGAAGAAAGAAATGCGAAGAAGAACAAAGACACGAAGAAGAGTAAGAACTACTTAAACTAGAGTCCATATAAAGAAGAAAAGAGGAACATATGAAAAAGTAAGAGGAGTAGGCTCTAAAGAAACAATAAGAGGACACCCTAAAAAATAATAAGGATGAAGAATAAAACAAAATTTCAAGGAAGAGAAGATGGGGAAACAATGAGAAGAATAATTGATTAAGAAACTACAAGAAGAACTTGGCACTCAAGAGATAGATGATGAGAAAGAATAAGAGATTCAAACAATAGAAGCTAAGCCAATTATAGTTGCTCTAAATACATGACCTCCAAATCCTTTAATAGGTGGGCATCGTCCTTTTATTAAAATGGTGATTCTACCTCTAGGTGAAGACAAAATTGTGGACATGTTTGTAACATATCTTCCTTCATAAAGTAAATTTTCATAGTATATATATATATATATATATATTATTTTTAAATTTTTCTTAAACCCCCAAATTTACTAGATCTCTGATTATACATTTATTTAGTTTATTTTCTCCATTCAATCCTTTAACTTTATAGTAATCTCAATTAGTTTGTAGTGTAAATCCTTCCTTCAATATGAATTGAAATATGTATTAATGTGATGGAAAAATCAACTCTATGACAAGAAGCTGATGTTATTTTTTTTATATATTTTTAAAAGCATAATAGGTTTTACTCGAGATCATCCTAATTTCCATGGCCTTGATGGGTTATGCTAGGGTAACATGTATATGCATTGTTTTTATATAATTGTTTCCAAATATCCCATGTCTTATTTGCAAATTATTTTATTGCACAGAAATTGATGAACTATATAAGAACCATGGATCAACATTACTAATTTGGGTAACGTTAGGATTATAACACTATCTCACTCGAATATATATATATATATATATATTAATAATAATTGTTATAATTTGTAACAAGTCTACCTTGACGCTGACTTTACATAATGTTGTGACTAATTTTAAACAATATGTTTCATCTCAACCTACGAGAAACGTCACCATATCCATGTTGTATTGGGTTTCCTTTGTATGGGCCTAATGGTTAAGAACATGTGTTTCCTACTAAGAGGTTAGAGGTTCATAAACCAGAGCGGGGTAGAGTATATATGCCTTCATAAACATAGCATTTAAATCACTATGGGGATGTGGGTCCCTTGTCCCATAAACAAGGGGGTCTCATCATTAGGGGAATTTTGAGGTCTGAAATGGGCCTCATAAGAAAAATGTACAAGAAAAATAAACTTTATAAGAAACGATAGTATTCAATATGGTTATGTCAACCATGGGGGATGATTCACCATTTTTGGAGCAAAAAAGTAAAAATAATAAAATAATAATAAAATAATAAAACTACTTTTTTAACTCATACTTTCAACTTATCTCCCTACAGTTTTACTCAAATTTTGAGCAGAACTTCTCATTGGATGAAAATTTTAATTCCTCATCTAAGGATTACCCATGTTCCATACTTTTGGGTGGACCTTGGTACATGAAAAATGAGAGATACATGAAAAAACATGTTTGCAATGACGTCTTTCATGTATTTCTCATTTTTTATGTAGTTAGGTCCATCGAAAGTATGCAACATGGGTACTTCTTGGTTGAGGAACTAAATTTTTCATCCAATGAGTGCTCTCGCTCGAAATTTGAGTAAACCCATAGGGAGATAAGTTGAAAATACGAGTTGGAAAAATAAATTTTCCTTTTTTCCCTCTAAATTTTGATGATGTAATCAAATATTATTTTATTTTTTCCACTATTATTTTATAATTTCCTTAGGAGGCCCATTTTAGACCTCAAAATTCCCCTAATGACACCAATTTGGTGTCTAGATTGGTCATGACCTTAAAATTGGATAACAATAATACCATGTATTTTGTATCTATGGCTGTAGATGGATTCCACTCATGTAATTTTTAGTATTTTTTCGTATTGAATGGTTGTGATTTTTATTGGAGATCAAACAATAGAGATTAAGCTATCGATGGCTAGGGTAACCAACATATCCCTACCCCAACCGTAGCTTTCATTCTCTCGGTATCTTCTCAAAGAAATTTCTCTGCAAGGGTTTTATTGTCCTTTCTTTTCCTTATGTCCTTTCACTAGAAATACAACCATATTTCCTATCATTCACATGAGAAAAAATTCAAGGATATGCGATAACTCCCCTTTTTATTTGATTTTACTTGATAGCCCTTATGTATGGTAACCTCGATGACTTATCACTCAGAAATTCATATATTTATTCTTGTATACATATTTTTCTTTCAATTTTGAAGCTTTAAAATATTTTTTTCTAAATTTTTTACTAACCATTCTTGTTATGGCAGTGGTTCCTTCAAAGTGAGGGTTTGATAGTTAATATCATACTCAGGGTCTCCGATGATACAATTATTTAATGTGTTTCCTTCTTAGGTTCATACATTGGATATACTCTACTTGGGATCTTACAAGTATAAGTCATGGAGTTTATCATGGGTTGATTATACACTTTGACTTTTAACAAGAAATTGTTTCCAATTCTCTAACTTCTTTTTCTTTGATTACATGCTTGTTCTATGGGAGCTTTGTCTAAGAATTTACAACATGATAGTGAGGGTTTTTTCTTCTTATCAAGATTAACAAGTTCTTATAAGGATTGAAAAAATAAAATTAAGATTCCAGTTATGGTTAATAACCCAAGTTGTAAAGTCGCTTCTTGTATGCTAAAGGAAATGAAACCCTATGTCGGCCAATACCATGCTTAATTAGCATGGTGTTTCTATCTTACTTTATACATGTGTTCATATTTATCTTAGTTGGAAACATTAAATAAATTTGGTTGTAGCCATATTTATCGACAATTTGATGCATTTTGTTTATGTATGTAATTTCTGCATTGTAAATTTTTTTAGTTTCTATTCACCTTGTTGAAACCTTTTTTGTTACCTCGAACAACCTTTTCAAAGAGCACTATAATGTTTTTTTTTTTTTTTAAACAAGGAGGGATGTGAGGCAGCAAATCCCTGCCTTGAGATGGGTTTGAAGATCGCTTTGCTCAGATGTTTTTGAAAATAGCTTTTCTCAGATGGTGTTCAATATAGCTTTTCGCAGAGATTAAGATAATTCAGATGAACAGGTAGCTGCAGTACTCTGGGCTTACAGGACTTCCACGAAAAAGTTACACAAACACACATTGTTTCCCTTTGAAAGGGGAGTGATAAATTTGACACTAGTTTTGGGTTTATTAACTACAGGTCCAATTTGGCATTGGTTTTGAGTTTTGTATTTGACATTTGTAATCATTGTCATGTCATATGGCCTCGGCATTGCATTAATAACTGGATACAATAATTCTAGACTAACTCAAGCAGAATTTGAAAAGGAGAAAAATGAAAGGCTTATATATCAATGTACGGCAGAAAGGATTGATTTGAAATCACAGTTAAATCAATTAATCCAACCAAAACACACAGGATTTGGATAGAAAATTTGAAAATGCAGCAACTTATGAGTAGAATTTAACCGATAGTGGAGAAGGTCAGCTAGGCTAGGTCATAATTATGCCATGATATCTAAAGGAAAGCATAATATTTTTCTCGTTTTGTACAGGACTCGATGGGGTTGTTGGAAAAACACAAGAAGCCAATGGATGAGTTGACGTAGCATATAGCTAAACTCAACATTGAGGTGTACACAATTGGTAGTCATTTTGAGTAGTAGGCCAAATATGATAATATATAGACTATGGATGATAATTTGGATGCTGTCCATGAGGCATCCATTTATGAGAAGAAGGATTTGATATATTTCAACCCACTTATCTAGCTATATTACACTGAAGACAACAATTCAGACAAAAATGAATTTGAATGAAGCTCCCAAGAAGACAATATAAGTATGGTATTCATTTGTGGAGCTGCATCTCAATCATGTTAACCCTTTAGCTTTTGTAAATGGTCATAATCTCGAGCTCCGGAGCCGTGTTTTTCTCACATTTTATACATGGATCAAGATTGTAGTAAATGGAACTTTTCTCATTTGCACCTATTGTGTTAACACTGAACAGTAAGGTGTATTATGCATTGTATTTTGTAGTTTACTATAGTTTACTAATTAATAGAAATTAAGGTTTTTACATTAAAAAAAGAAAGGAAAAACAAAAAAGATGCAGCCTTCTTTTTATCAAAATCAATTTTCCCAACAAGGTTTTCAACAAGATATAACAATAATCTTCCAAAAGCTATTTTTACATCTGGAAATTTACATCTTATTGAAAAAGAGCTACAAAGTCCTTATAAAAGTAACAAATCCTTTTTCCGTCAAAGTTCTAAAAACACTAGATTTTGAAAAAAAAAAAAAACACTCTGTACAGCACAATGCACACAGTGATCTAATTGACACAAAATAACTAATCAAGAAATCATAGAAAAAAAACTTTTTTTAATGGGATTAAAATTATTTTGATAGTCATTATGTGCACTCTAAGGAATGGATAGTAAAACAAGCTATTGACTGCTGTATAAAAACGTAGAAGTAAACCAACAAGCAAAGAGTTGACAAACTGACGGATCCATCAAGAATCTCTTGCAAACCCTCGATGTGTAAGAGGTCTAAAATGTGACTAAATTGTCCCCAACTATAATTTAGGTCATGAAAAGGCATAGTTTCTCAAGATGATTAAAACTGTTTAAGGAGATATTAGCATCCATGTTTCTTGAAAACGTGGAGCTGTATTGTCATGTTTCTTGAAACTATGCAGTTTTCTTTCCAAAGAATTCATAAAAACATTATGAATTGAATGCAGAACAAAACCCATAAATGGAGCCCATTATGAACTTGTAATCGTACCTTCTGCTTAGGAAGAGAGGGTCCTCGAGATTCCCCATGCACACTCAAACATGGATGCATGAAGTGCACATGCTTAATTCATGACAGCACCTATTAAAAAAATTGAATATTTTATTAGAAGTAAGATAAAAATAGTAAATAAAGTAAAATAAAAATAAAGATAAAATAGTAAATAATGTAAAATTAATGTATAATTCATGCGAACATTTATAATTTTTTTTTAAATTTATTAAAAAAGTATGATAAAAATAATAATTAAAGTAAAATAAAAATATTTTTTTATTAAAAAGTAAGAATAATAGTAAATAAAGTAAAATTAAAATAAAATAGAAGATTTGCTAGGCCGACCTTGCATGCATTTCAAGCTAGTGATTGAAAGAAAGCCATCTATATTTCATAGCTCTAGGTAGAGGAAGTCTTACAGTCGACTTTTATGCAGGTAGCTAGCTTTTTTATTTAGACAGGGATAATGATAGAATCACAGTCATTCTCAGTTATTCTTCAGTCATTTCAGCACCATTAGTTTAAGCCATTTCATTTGATCCAGTAAAAGTAGCTAGAACTCTTTATTACAATTAAATAGTTTCTATATGTAAAAAACTTTCTTCGACTAGAAACATGGTTCAACTATTGTGCACAAAAAATTTTGATTTCCAAAAATTGGTTTTTGTTTTTATGTGGTGGTGTACCGAAAAATATGTTGATATGTCTGAGGGATTTCTCTTCAAACCCAGTCCTATACATAAATAAGTGTTGCATATCTCAGGGCAATGTTTCTATTTCTCGGGTACCCAAACTAGCTCACCCTTGAACAAAACCAGCGTGTGGTGCATGGATGATGGATCACTTCATACACGCAAACTGGAAAGGCCCTAGCCTCCGAGGAATAAATAAGGTAAGAGTACGAATTAATTTCCAAATTCGAAGTAACAATAAACAACAATGAAAAAATTGTATGATTTAAATTAGAAAATAGATCTACATATGAGTCTAATAGCGATACTTATTCTAGAATAAAAACTTGTGGATACCGTTGAACCCATAAATCAACAAATAAGTTTAATCACGATGTAACTTTTACAGAATTCTTAAAGAAATAAACTTAAACAACAATGGAATACTGGTATGATTTAAATTAGCAAATAAATATGCATACGAGTTTGGTAGAGATACTTATTCTAGAATAAAAACGTGCCTATAGTGTGAAACCATAAATCAAGAAATAAATTTAATCACAGTGTAACTGTTACAAAATTGTAACCTAGAAAACACAAGAGGGCTTCACTAGGGGAGAAATACCATATAACATGAGTTTATATTGGGGGATATATATTGAGGAGAAAATGACATCTTAAAGTTAATGAAAAAATATATAGGGGTATAAAAAATGTTAATGAAAAAATGGATACCTACAATATCTAGTGAAAGTAGGGGTTTTTTTAATTGGGAAGATATATTGGGTTCGTATTGGTAGAGGGTTAAATAATGTGATTTTTAAAGGCACTTTCCAATAGGTAGTCCAATTAGGGGTATTTTTTAGCATGCCATGAATGCTATTAGGTTCATTAAGTGAAGCCTGTGTGAAAAAACGAAGAAAATAAATTACACCAATAATATATAAAGTTAATTACAAATTTCACACGGTTGAACTTTACAAATTTCACAAAGGTGAACTTTACAAATTTCATGCTGGTGAAGAGGTGGCATCCAACCATTAACTAGCAACTTTATGAAAATTAAACATAGTTATGTTTGTGAAAAAGTGAAAATTAAATACATATGACTGTGAAAAACATAGTAACGTGCAAAACATAGTTTCCATGATATAATAAAATCAACATACATATAAGATAAATAATTTCATACAGTCTCCTCTATTTCTAAAATGTTATGAGGTAGAGCCATCACTTGAATAATAACTATATATATAATAAAAATATGTCTAGTCTAGTAGAATTAAATATACCCGTACTAAAATAGCACAACTAATTAGGGAGGAAACTCGAATTTCCTGAGGAAACCACACATTTGGATAAATGCTAGTACTTAGCTTATGATTTCAGGAGACAAGTAGTAGAAACACACTGACTAATAGAATGTTTGATAATAAAGCCTCGAAATGAAATTCATCTGCGAAGCACAAACATCTAACATCCAATGGAACTTGCAACCATACCTGTGGATATAACATTGCTAGGAGTTAGAAATTCTCTGCGAAAGTTGGAGTACTTATACAATGTTTATAGAATGACAGTGGGGATAAATTACCTCCTACAAGCCAACAGTACTGGTGTTCAAATTCCCACACACCACAAAGTCGAAAACTATTTATAAAATCCAAGTAGGAAGAAAAGAAGATATGAGCCTACCCCTATTATTCTCAATTACTGCGCTATAAGAATATAGTGTTTGTTTTTTTTCTTTCATGTTGTAAAGACTATTATTTAGTTTTATGTAGCCGCTTTAGGTTTCTGTTCTCTGTGTTTTCCATCATCGCCTTTGTTTTTTGTTCTATATTTTATGTTTTCCATGTTCTCCATCATTTTGCATTGTGTCTTCTCCAGGTTCTATTTACCATGTTCTCCACTATTGTGTCATGTGGCTTCTATATGTATAGTGTAGCTCTATCATCCTTACATGAGAATCAAAGCGTCAACATCCTACCATGAGAGCTCCAATGCGAAATTTTGATATAGTAAAAATCTAGTGAAACTAAGCTTCTAAAATTTGCAAAGATCATATAATGCAGTCAAACTGTGATATAGTAAAAGTATAATGAAACCCTGTTACGATATAGTCATTGGAAGTGGACAAGTCGGTACTTACATGCTTGTGTGTGTTGACAGGTGGGTATAGGCTTTTCTACGCATCGTGGTACCAACACGTTTGGTAACTAATGGAATTAGCCCTTCCCAAACTATGGCATTTCACAAAAATTTCACCAAGAGCTTATCCTATAATTTTTTTATCTTTTGAAAATATTAATGAAATCAAGCATTAGTTTATCTTTTGAAAATATTAATCAAACCAATCCTTAGCATATAACCTTTATAGCCTCCTCCCGAGCCTTTATAACCTCTTCGCCTTGGGAAGGGGCCAATACGATGACAAAGACTCTTATTATTTGTAAAAACCAATGCATCTATTTGATAGGCTGATCAATCTTAGTTCATGAAATGACTAAAAAAAATCTTTAGGTTACCTACAAATTATTTAATGTTAAGACTAAAAACTCGATTACTATAGTCCTATGCCGCATGCAGCAATGACTAAAACCTTGTTACGATATAGTCTTTGGAAGTGCACAAGTGGGTACTAACATGCATGTGTGTGTTAACACACGGGGACATGATTTTCTATTCGTTGTGGTACCAACACCTTTGATAACTAGTGAAATGAGCCCTTCGCAAACTATGGCGTTTCACAGGCAGTTCATGCCAAGAACTAATTCTAGCATTAGTTTATCTTTTGAAAATATTAATGAAATCCTTAGAATATAAACTTTATAGCCTCTTCCTAGGCCTTTATAACCTCTTCACTTGGGTAAGAGGCCAATAAGATGAAGAAGACTCTTATTCACTGTAAAAACTAATGCCTCTATCTGATAGGTTGATCAATCTTATTTCATGAAATGACAACAATTTTTAGGTTACTTGCAAATTTTTTAATGTTAAGACTTAAAACATGATTATTATAGTCCTATGCCGAAGCCAGCATGGACTAGTAACATGTGCATTTCCTTTCCTTTCCATAGTGGACAAAACTTGATAATTGCCCATATAATCCAAGGTTAGTCTTCTGAAAATGAAATGATAGTTTTTGATACAACATTTGATATGTATATTTTCTCCTATTTTTTATAACTCTTTTCATATGTAAGTGCATTTAAACTAATTATTTATAAATAAATATTCTCATAGTGCCATTGCTATTATTAATTTTTTTCTTGAAATTATATTCGAGATCATGTTTAGCTTCTTCCTCTTTTACCTACAATATGCAACTACTATTACTTGTAGCTTAAAATTACTAATCATAAATACATTTAAGGGATATAATTGTTTACATTGGTGTATAAATGAAAAATTCATTCCATGTCTTCTCAATTTTTTTTAATATGTATGCATGTATGTATCTATGTATCTATGTATTTTCTCAAAGTTATAACTAGTATATAGATAACCCATGGGTCTCTGTAATGAATAATCCCTGCCCTTTCTACCAAACCTATCATTATTTAACATCACTGAAGGAATGTTGCAGGTTCTATTCAACAATATTTCTTTTAATCAGTGATATAATATTCCTAAATTAGTCTATAGCTAATCGGAATATTAAAATCTCATTTCGCTTTATTGTTTGATGATTAAGTTGGTAGGGACACCCACAAATATATTTATTAGTAATAAAACCACTTCTCATCTGAAAGTGGATCATCTTCATAGCTAGATAAAGCATGCTCATATGTGAACAGGGGCTAATGCATGTGGACAAGGTTAAGTTGACCAAGTCAACAATCCTGGTATGGAAGGAGTGAATCATAAATAGAGACAACTAGTGTGAATGTGGATCAGTTTAGATAGTTAGAATAAAGCTACTTTTGGTGTGAAAGGAGAAAATGCATGGAGACTAAGTCAAAGTTTACCAAATGAAAAAGAGTTGTAAATGAGAGAGTGGAGCTAGTGGAGACAGCGCAATTTTGGGGGAGGAGTCTTTGCATGGAAGTAACCTCATAAATGAGTGGGACCCATGGTGAGGAAGCTTATCAAGTATATAATGGAGGGAATGGTAGCCATATGAGGAATCTAGAATATTTTTTATGTTTGAGTCTTATGACTTATTTCATGCTTCAACTATTCAGCTGGGTTTGTTGTATTGTTTAGTACAAGGGTATTCTCATGCGGGAATTCCCCACTCTTCCTTGGAGGACTTATTCAGGAAGCATGAGGGGAGTATTTTGGGCTTCATTTCCACCATCAAGAATTGGGTCAAGAAGTAACCTATAGCCACAGTGCAGTATCCTTGTGGAACTACGTTATTTTTCATGGTGTTGCAGTGGAAGGGTCAAAACCCCTGATTGTGAGCTATTTTCCTAGTGAAGGGATCAACCTTTCACCCAGAGAGCTAGTAAGTAGAAGCTATGAAATTTCTTTGTCTTTTCAGCCCTATTTATGCAGAGCTTCATTCAGATAGTGTGATTCAGCCACATATATGCATTATATACTTTTTGTATCTCATGCCTATCAAGGAACCCTTGCCGAGTTATCTTGGAATTGTGTAAAAGAGACTAGATCTCAATTTTTCAGCTCTCTTAAGTAATATATCAGAAAATCCACTTGTTTTCATATTACTATAGCATAAACCCTCATTAAATTGTGTTGTTACTTTATTCAGAATTTCAGTGTTGCAGTAGTCATGGGGTTGCATTGTTTTTGGGTTGTTATGGGCTGGGGAGGCCTTCTTAACTAAGCTATAATGATTTGTTTCTAGTATCCTTGCTTATTTGGTTGATATAATGTATAAAATAATGGATACATGGGATATTATTGACTGTTATAGAATAATATGCTTAAAAGTACATTTTTGGTGCCTATATTGATGATTTTCCTAAATAGGAATATTACAGTGGTATCAGAGCTCTAATCTCGGCTCAGCCTATGTACTTTAGCCATTATGTCGTCTAATGAGGCTTATCATAGGAAGGAGAAGATATGCAGAAGATATGAAGGTAAAACCTTATTATTGGGAGGGAACAAGTTCTCAAAACTTCTTCTTCAAAATCTACAGTGTATTAGAAAAGAGATCAAAGAGATGAGGAGGGAAATACATGGAGATCCCTCAACAATATTTGTACATGGGGAAAGCTCGAGTTCCTCATATTATGGGTGTGAGCATTAAGCCACACCATCAGATTTACAATGCTCTACCAGGCCTATGTTCATAGCAAGTGAGATGGAGGAAGGGGATGTGCCAAAGCAGGAGACTATAGGTGATTTTTTTCAAGAGTATGAGTCTCAATCTAAGAGGTTCAATGATCACCTAAAATTCCAAGGGTTTTACAAGATCAAGGAGGATAAAATACCTAGCAACCATTATAGAAGCAGAAGGTGGAAGCAACATGATGAGGGTAAACTCTTCCTATCTAATTTTGATGGGTCACCTAAATGTTCAGCTAGGGCTTGGGTGGAGGAGCTTGATACTTATTTACAACAGCACCAGGTTTCAGAAGATGAAGCCATTAGAGTAGCAATGTTCCATATTGAAGGTAAGGCTTATGCTTGGTGGATATTTGAATCCTTTTCAATAAGAAATGCAAATACATCTACTTATTCAAGATTCACTAGGAGAGTAGTGGAAAGGTTTGATGAAAAAAATTCTGAAACACCTTTGGTGGAGCTAGTCAAGACAAAACAAACAAACCCATTGCATGGGCTAGAAGGATCTAAAAACCCAACTCCATTTCAGAAAATAATTGAGGGGGATAAAATTCTATAGAATACCTTGCTAGAGGCAAGATTCCTACTTCATAGAAAACACTTTCCTGGAAAAGAGTACATGGAGATCTCTTTTTCAAAAGAGGATCCTCTTATTGATGATAAGGTAACTCCCATTGATGTTGAAGAGGAAGAGAAGGTTGGGGGTAACAGCGTTGTCACATCAGGAGCATATCTAGCACCTCATGAAGAGGGAGATGGAGCACATGCCCCATTGGGAGGAGTTCTTGTACGTTCACAAGAAGTCCCTAAGAATCTCACATATGGAGATCAGAGCACACTCCATGAACAACATGTGCCATCATGGAAAGGCTGTGACATCTTCAAGATAAAAAAAGAAGATAGGGAGGATTATCATAATCATATGATTGGAAGCACACACCCCTACCAATTATAGAAGTGTGATGTACAAAGGAGGCAGAATGATTTGTGCAGTGAGAACAAGGACCAAGTAGTCCACCTACATATACAACCTGCTTTAAGCCTTGATGTGTCCCTACAAGGAGGAATTCCACCAGGGAGACCCCCTGATTGGAAGATGAATAAATATTTCTCTCAACATAGTGCAGCATTAACATATTTAGCTAAGGAAAGAGACTTGGGAGGAGCTAGCACAATGTCGAGAACCTTTGATAAGTTCCAAGGAGGGGTGAGAAATTTTCTGATATGGACATTGCCATCTCCCACTCAGCTATGTGTGCTAGAAAAGGATGATCCAGAAATTTATGATAACATGAGCATGGTGTCAAAAGGCTATTCCATAACATTGGAACAAAAAATTATACCTCCACACATGAGGAATATTTCTAAATATGACAAGAGGTTATTGTCACTCTTGTATTCATTAGCCAAACTATGAAATTTTTGGAGTGGAAATGCCTTCCAAGAGGAGGTTGACATACATATACTTCAATCTTGCCTTGGGAAAGGTCAACTACAAGGGAGGTAGCAAAATTGGAGTGACAACACTCCGACATGTGGCTTTGGCATTGGGCATTTCAAAGAGGAAAGTTGTGATGTGATAGGTGCTTCATTTCAGATTTCAACAACGCTGTCATTGTTGGGAAGCCTAGATCCATATTGGGAGTCCCATATATTAGGAGAATATTCCGAGAACCTCTTCACATGTAAGGTTCTTGATGGGAAAGTGATAGATGAGAAGTATAGAGTGGTTGATGGAGTCATTTATTTCCATGATCATATCTACTTGACTAGAGGCTCAAAGCTCAGAAGGGAGATTCTACATGCATCACATGAGAGACTCTCTTTAGGACATGTAGACTTCATTGAGTCTTATCACACCATCATGGACAGATTCTATTGGGAGGATCTCAAAGAATATGTGCACCAACATATGAGGAGATATGTAGTTTGTTTTATGTATGAGGAGGAGAGAAACCACCTTGCAAGGTTGTTTCAATCACTTCCCCTTTTAATGGAGAGATGGGAAGATTCATCTATGTACCTCTTCACCAACTTGTCTACAATATATGGTAAAGATTTTGTTTTGGTTATTATTTATCAACTAACAATGTATGTGCATTTCTTTACCATGCATTTGCAGCACATTGCTCCACAAGGGAGCAAGCCTCTCTTTGGGCTTCACGGTCCTATTGGGACTACATTCAATGATGGGAATAACCCCTTCAAGGAGGGCTTTGGGCAAGACATGTTTTTCTTGGTTCATATTCAACCAACACCTAATGTCCTCTACTATTTTCAAGATTTTGAGAAGCTTATGGCAAAAATTAAGTGGTTGGATGGCCACTTATCATATCATGTTTTGAAACAGCTAGAAGAAGAACAAAATTGGCATCACTTGAGAGGCTATTGTCACCGTCCATTATGCCATGTGACATTTATTCCATATCTATTTTGGAGCCCATATGGTGATGATACTCCATTCACTATATGTGGGGTCTGTTGGGCAAGAGAGGACCAAAGAGTGGGATAATGGGATTCCAAGTACCTTTTGGCTCCTTAATGGTCATATTATTGTAGCACAAGACCAACAGTTCCACATCTATCATAAATGGAGAGAGAGACAGTGTGAGTTGGATAACTTTATCTCTCCTTTTCAGCCATGTAGCCCCTATACATTGCAAAACTAGGGGATTGATGATTGTTTCAGATGAGCTACCAAGGATGGCTCATTTTGTTTGGATGATAGCATGGAGATTGGCGTTTCTCATTGAGATTGGGGCACCTAACATTTACCATCTCTTATACCTTAAGGAGGCCAATGGAAATCATATAACGCTTTCCATATATCTCCCACTTTTTCATAATGACAGCTATTTGGTTTATCTACCAAAGGCTAACTTGTATATTTCGAAGGACACATATCCATTGGAGATTTTGCAGTACCCTTGGAATTTCTTGAGGATAAGCAACATCTAGGAGGGGAAGATTGTAATATTCCTAAATTATCCTGCATCTAATTGGAATATTAAAATCTCATTTTCCCTCAGAGTTAGGGATAAAATATTATGTAGCCTTTTAATTTTTTCTTAAAATAGGATTAATTAATTAATTTAATATTCCATAATTTATTTTTTCCCCAAAAATGAAATATTTCTATTATAGAGGTCATCACTTGTTATTTATTTTTCTTTCATCAAAATTTAAAATAAACATGTCAAATAATAGTTCCTTCAACTTGGGTATTACATTCCTACCCCCAAAAAGAAAACATCATCCTCGATGTACTTCCAGAAGTTCATATTCAAGTTACTATCATTGGGAAATAGTTTCTCATCTCATCTTCTAACTCACAAGTAGCCTCCTCGAGTTCAAAGTTCTTCCATGACACTTTAACCTCGGCGATGGCTCAATTCCTAGAGTATATTCTCCCTTTTGTCCAACATTTTTTGTGGTTTGACCTAGAACTATACTTTCAGTTCGACTTGTACCACATGCCAATCTATTATGTGAGATGGTTTGTGTAAAATATTTTTTTAACAAAGGTGCATGAAAAAAGTTATCATCTTTAACATGTGTTAGTAATTCTAGCTGATAAGCCATTGGTCCAATACTTACCAAAATATCAAAGGGTACACAAAACTGTAGATTTAACCTAGAAAAGTTCAACATGTTTAGGGAGCTCTTCTTTGGTTTTACTTTGACATAAAGATATTCTCCCATGCTGAAATATTTATGTATCCATTTGAGGTCAACATAGATTTTCTTCCTATCTTGGGCACCTTTTAAATTATGCCTGATTTTCTTTATCATTTCTTCTATCTCTTGCAATTGATTTGTACCTAACATGAGTTTTTCTTCCATTTTACACTGATTTACAGGAACATGAAACCTTCTTCAATATAAATGTTTTGAATGGGATCATTTTAAGCAAAGCCTAGTAACCATTATTGAAGGTAAATTCTACTAAGTGTAGATAATATTCCCACTTAGTAGGATAGTGCATAACATAGATCTATAGCATATCTTCCAATAAAATATTAATTCTTTATGTTTTTTGATCCATATGCTAGTGATAATAATTTCTAAAATTTAATTGTTTTCCCGACCTAGAAAACAAAAATTCGGGGAAGATCTTGGTGAAAATTTCATTTTGATGTTATATCACAGCCTTGGGTACTTCACGTAATTGAAAAATCCCCCCCATAAAAATTTTTTCCATTTGTGCTAGTTTGTAAGTATACTACATAGGAATGTTGTTTCCTTAGTTAACTTATCCACCACTACCATAATAGAGTCATGTTTTCTTTTAGTTTTTGGTAGACCGATGATAAGATCTAAGGATATCACTTCTCATTTCCACTTAGGAATTTGTAGGGAATTCAACAATTCGGCTAGAAACTGATGTTTTTCTTTCAATAATAGGCATCCTTGGAATTTTTTTAAGTATTTTGAAACCTCCCTTTTCATCCCATGCCAATAAAACGTTTTTAGCGCAAAAAAATCATTTTCTAGTACCTTCGGTGTGCAACATATAGTTTATTGTGATATTCAACCAGAATTAATTGTTTAATTTTTTATTCATTGGGAATATAGAGCCTAAGTTTATATAACACAAATTCATCTATTTTAATCTCATACTCCCCATGACTTCATTTTACATTTCACCTTTTACATGTTCATAAATGTTTAAATGATTATGATCGCTTGCGGCTACCCTCTTTATCAATGCATAAAAATATGTTTTGATCTTACTCACCCTTACCTCATGCAATGACATTGGATTCCAACTTAAGGCAATAGTTACAATGTATTCTTTCCCTTTAATATGTTTTATATCAAATTTTTATTCAGTTAAAAATTCCATCCACATGGCATGCCTTGCATTTATGTTGGGTTGATTGAAGAAATATTTCAGATTAATGTGGTATGTAATCATAGTAAAATTCTTACCTACTAGTTAGTGCCTCTAGATTTTAAGGCCACGTATAACAACCGCTACATCTAGGTCATAAAACGCATAAATTTTTATCATGTTCCTTTAACTTTTGATATTTGTATTCTATCGCATGTCCTTCTTGAATTAATACTCCCCCTTGCCATTCAAAACTTGCATTTGTACACCAAAATAAATCCTTATTTGAATATGTTATTTTCAAAGTAGGTGCAACTGCCAAAAAATATTTTATCCTCATGAAATTTTATTGACACTTTTGTCTCCATTCAAACTCTACCCGTTTCCTTTCTAGAGAAGTTATATGACATGCTATCTTTGAGAACCCTTCTATAAATCTATGATAATATCTAGTTAAGACCATAAATGATCCTATGTTTGCCACGTCCCTTGGGACTAGCCAATCAAGTATGGATTTTAGATTTTTTGGGTCTATAAATATGCCTTACATAGATATGACATGTGCATGATACTGTATCTTATCTTGGTAGAATTCAAACTTTCTAAATTTTCATATACTTGATGGTCATACCATGTTTGAAATATTGTTTTCAAGTGTTCTGTGTGTTCCAATAGCATCTTCAATTATACCAATATTTCATCCATAAATACCATCACAAATTTGTCCATAAAATTGTCGAACATGTTATTCATTAAAAACATAAATTTGGAAGGGGCATTTGCGAGCCCAAAGGGTAAAATAATAAATTCATAATATTCATACTGTGTGGGAAATTTTTTCTTAATACTATCTTCTTATCTGATTCTCAGCTGGTGATATCCTGACCTGAAGTCCATTTTTGAAAATAAATTTCCTTCCCCAACATGACCAAAAAAATCAACAATCCTTGGGAGGGGGTACTTCTTTTTACATTCAACTTGTTTTGTCTATGATAATAGATACATAATCTAAAGGTTTTGTCTTTCTTTTAGAAAAATATAACTAGTGCACCTTATGCTAATACACTCAGTTGTATATATCCAATATTCGAGCATTTGTTGCACATGCATTTTTAATTCGGTAATTTGTGGCACGCTCATTCAATATGGGGCCTTTGACACTAGAGATAATCTCGGTATCAATTCTATACAGAAATGTATTTTCATTTTAGTTCACCTCCTAAAAATTTCATCTAGGAACATATCTAGGTATTCTCAGATGACTTCTAATTAATCCATATATTTTCCTACTTTGCTTACTATTTGGTCCTCTACTTGGACAACAAAAATTTTGAACCCCTTCCTTGTAGCTCGTTTTAAATGAAAATTGTTACCTTTCAGACAAAAATAGGTCTATGTATACCGTTGATAATATGAACTTCTCCATTTTCCATCTTACATGTAACAATTATACTTATATAGCCAATAATTGACTACTGTCCCTTTAACTAGTCCATCCCTATCAACATATCATATGATCCCAAAGGTAAAAAAAATTATATTTTTTAGTAGTCAGAATTCCATTTAGTGCCACGAGACATGTTTTTAACTAGTGGGTGACTTTCCTTTTTGTTCTAGTGGTTAGCTACACTAATTATGAGTTTCTGTATTTCTCATTCTTAAACATGCAGTTCTCTACAACTTGAGGGCTAGTATAGCTTAGAATAATGTTGATATATATATATATCAATATAGAATTTTTTTGGTTAGATATAATACCCTCAAACTCCATTACTGAATTCTAATGTTATACATGTATTCCTTCCAATATTTTGTTAATGTAAGGTATACTACTCGGAACATCGTTAATTGTAAAAGATTTATTTAAATGTCGCACATTTTGTACCATTTTGTTAACATATGGGAAACTTCTTAGTAAATGTGGTTCTCCATAGCCTTATCACCTCAATGACTCTATCATTAACATTTCCTTCTTTTTTATTTTCCATTCTCTTATTTTGTGTTTAGATGAATTTATCCTCATTAACTGATTTCAATTTCAGTTCCAGCTTCCTTTCTAGCTATTTCTGATAAAATCTTTAGTGAGTCCATATTTACCACTTCTCACACCCTGGTGCATTCTTTTCCTCTTCCTACCTAACAAATAATTTTGGCTTTCACTCCTTTATTTTGATTGTTGGTAGAAAATACCATATTTTCTAATCACTTCATCCACATAATTCAAATTGTTGCATTCAATCCTTTCTTTGGACTAGAGCGAAAGACAATTTATAAACCATTGCACATTTTCTTTTTCATCCTTGAGGTATGGTACATATCATAAAAAATAGGTAAATATTTGTATCAAGTCATCCATTAACATATGTCCTAACTTTAATTCATGGAACCCCTTCACTTTGTCATCAAAATAACACTTTGTTAGATATTTTCCTTTAAACAATTTCTAGAATTCTTCCCAATCTACCTCCTTGCCTCCCAAATTATGTACAGTCCTCATTTCTTCCCACCATAAAGAAGATTTTCCTTGTAACTTATATATGGCTAGCTTGGCCTTTAATTATAGAGAGTAATCATAAACTTGGAAATATCTATTGATGTTTAGTAACTAGCCTTCAATTGCCTCTTTGGTTTCCCCATAAAAAATTAGGGGTCTAATCTTTCAAAATTCCCCATGAAATTCTACCTTTGGTCTATTTCCTACCTTCACCTACATTTTAGAGGAAATGCACTCTTTAAAAAAAAAAAAATCCTCCATTACTATCTCCTATTTCCTTTGCAATTTTTCGTTTAGATGTTTTTCCTCTATTCCCTTCATCACTTATTGTTTTGAAAATTTTAGGGTTTTATTTTTTGGTTAAGTTTTTAATTAATTGATCTAGCTTTGCACTATCCTTTAAAAAAATAATGTGTACCACACACAAGTTTATTATCCCATTATGAAACTTTCTCATTATGAAACTTTCTCATCATATCCAGTAATTCCCTAGTTGGATTTTGTCTTTTTTGTCCTAGGTCTACATATATTTCTTCGTGTCTTATATGTGTATTTTGTGGCTCATCTATCTTGCACTTTTTTATTTTCTTGTCAATGCATAGTTTTTCATTTCTTATAAAAATCGTAGTTTCCTCTCCTTGCATAATTTTCCATTGCTTATAAAAATCGTAGCTAGCTCACTAGCCCAAAATTTTGAAACTTGGCTTTGATACCACCCACAACATCTCTTCCTTCACAAAGTAATTTTTCGTAGTCATTATGCATAAATTTGTAAAAAAAATATTTTATATATATACACATATTTATTTCCACGCCCATATTTACTAGATCTCTAGCTATGCATTTATGTAATTTTATGTGTCCATTCAATCCCTTAACTCTGTAGTAATCTCAATTCTTTTGTAATTTAAATACTTCAATATGAAGTGCAATAAGTATTAATGTATTAAGCTCATCGTAACCTCCATGGTCTCGATGAGCTCTATTCTTATTTTATGTCTTTGGGTAACATGTATATACATTCATTTTACATAATGTTTTCCAACTATTCCATGCCTTGTTTACAAATGGTTTCAATGCGCCAAAATTGATGCACTCAAACCATGAATCAACATTAATAATCTCGGTAGGATTGAGCTTATAGCCCTAATTGACACACACACACACACACACACACATATATATATTTCAAGTTCAAGTTTGAATTTGAATTTTTTATAAGGTTCAGATCATGTTGGCCATTTATCAATTCTTTTGTAATTTAAATCCTTCCTTCAACATGAAGTGCAATATGTAATAATGTGTTAAGCTCATCCTAACCTCCGTGGTCTCGATGAGCTCTATTCTTATTTTAGGTCTTTGGGTAACATGTATATACATTCATTTTACATAATGTTTTCCAACTATCCCATGCCTTGTTTACAAATGGTTTCAACGCACAAAAATTAATGCATTCGAAACCATGAATCAACACTAATAATCTCGGTAGGATTGAATATATATATATATATATATATATATATATATATATATATATATATATAAATTTGGCCATTAAATTCATACACATATATAACATCATTAATTTAATAGAAAATTTAATTAAATTATATATATATAAAATAATTTTAATATATTATTTTGAATATAAATCAATTTATATATATTTTATACTATTTATAAAATTATTTCAATGAGATTCAAATTAAAAAGTGATAAAGTTAATTTAATTTAATTTATAAATTATTATAATATTAATATATTACCCTTTTTTTTAAATATATATAAAACAATAAATTAAAAAAATAATTTAATGTGATTCAAATTAAAAAGAATAAAGCTTATCATGTTTATCTACCCCTAGTGTTATTCCTTCACGGGTGGAAATTCATATTTTCCATCTTAAACATGTAGTAAGTGGCCTAAAATTATGATGGTTGGAATATCTGGAAATATATATTTTTCGTCTCACGTTTCTAAACCTGTATTGCGTCCCACATCTACGGTGATTCCAGTTAGCTTTTATAAAATCCAGGTAAAGGTTAAAAAATCATTCGACTACAGATGCGAGCACCATGAGTCAGAAATGAGGGGAGGGATTCCACCATTCTGAGAATCCAAACTGACGACACGCCCGAGACCAGAAATGGATTTAGTGGGTTGTCTTAAGTAATAAATTCCAAACAAAAATATTGCGCACTTGTAACGGAAGGTAGCCGCAAAAACACATGAACCGAATTTTATCAAACCTGGCATGAATCTCACCCAAATTTTAAGATACTTTTGAGGTTCGCCTAGTTTTGAACCAAAGGGTTCAAATTCAGCGAACCCTATGACATTTTTTAATATAAAAACGCACCCCACACTCCACAGATGTAATCCCTCTAACACCTCAGATAAAAACTACAACCAAAGGTAACACAATACAACATAGGTAAGGAGACATTGCTCGTAGCTTGAGCTGAAACAAAATTTTAAAATTAATCACAACATCAATCTAAGGAGTGGGTCAAGGCCAGCTCGTTACCAATTATAACAAAATATATATATATATATATATATATATTTATTTATTCACATAGTTTGAGTTCGAGTTTGAATTAGATAAAAATTAAGTTTGATTCAAATTCAAATTTTCTATATAAGGTTGGCATCAGGTTCACCATTAAATTCACACAAGTAGGGATACAATGGTTACCCTAACTGTGATAGTTTAATCTTTGTCATCTGATCTCTAATCTTTGGAGATCAGATGACAGATATTAAACTATAAGTAGTTAGGATAACCATTGTTTCCCTACCTTGACCTCAACTTTTGTTCTCTCCGTATCTTCTCGCAGATTTTTCTCTGCAAGGGTTTTACCTTCCATTTTTTCCTCGTGGCCGTTCACTAGAAATACAATAAAATTTCATGTAATTAACATTGTCACATGTTTAAGGCTATACCAGAATTCTCTTTGTTCTTAAATGTTACTTGATATCCCTTCCATGAGGTAACCTCCATGACCTATCGCTCGTGAGTTCATTTATTTCTTATTGTATACATGTGATTTCAGTTTTTCAAGTTTCAAAAAAAAAATTCTAACATTTTTCCTTACAATTATTGTAATGGTAGTGGAAGGGTACCTTCTATGTGAGGGTTTGATAGTTAATATTGTTTTCTGGGTCTCCAAGCCTCTGGCTCTTCAGTTCTTCTCCAACTTACATAGCTCGGAAAGCAAGGTAAATGGGTGTATCCCTACTTATTTTTTGAGAGAGAGAGTTTTTTTTTCTTTAGTTTTCTGGTCTCTCAGTTAAATTCATTTTTCAAACATTTTTTTATCCACAATCTCATTCTTTTGTTGGTTTTTCCTTAGGTACAGACATTTTCCATACTGGACCTTGGCTCTTTTAGGTATAGCTGATGGACATTATCATGGGTTGATTTTACAATTGATCTTTTAACAAGAAATTGTTTCCAGTGCTCTAACTTCATTACCTTTGATTGCATGTTGGTTATATGTTATATATGGTTAACTCCAAGTGGTATAAACATGAAAATGAGATTTTTGGCTTCTTATGACACTAGTAGAAAATGATGAAATTAGTGACTAGGTGACTAAAAAAGTTAGTCACCACAATTATTTCAAGTGAATTACTACTAAATTTGAGCAATTTTAAGTGACCAAACTAAAAATGACTAACTTAAACGACTAATTTAGTGTAGGGATAAAATATATGACTAAATAATAAGTGACTAAACTAAAAACGACTAACATAAATGACTAATTTAGTCTAGGATTAAAATATATGACTAGATAATAAGTGACAAAATTAATAATGATCAACATAAATGATTATTACAGTCGAAAAATAAAAATATGACCAAATAATAAGTACAACAAGTATATGAATTAGTCATTTATGTTAGTAATTTTTAATTGTGTCATTCCAGAAATAGAAAATTGAAATTTTGATAATGAAATGTTACATTTCACCACAGGGGTCTTTAAATCCAACCGCACTATTAAAATTTAGAGACAAATGGGTCTATGAATCCATCTACAGTGTTAAAATTATGAAACTCTTTTGTCTCTAAACTTTAACACTGCAAATGGATTCAGAGACCCCCTTCTTTGAATCCATTATATGCAATGTTAAATTTAGACACAAAGGGGTCTCCGAGTCCATCTGAAGTGCTAAAATTTAGAGACCCTCATCTGCAATGTTAAAATTTAGGTAGATGGATTCAATGACCCCCTTAAAGGGGTCCATGAATCCTTCTATAATGATAAAATTAGAACACTTTTATACAATCACTACTAAACCAACATAGAAGTTGCTATTAAAATGATTAACCACAACACATATTAACATAGTCAATATCCTTGTCATAAATAGAAAAAATAATATATATTTATCATTACAGTAACTTTAGCTACATTTGAGATGAATTGAAATGACTTCCAATCTAACGCAAGAGTATATTCAATATGTTGCAAGTCTATAATAATAACATACGATTTAGAAAGGGTCAAGGCATCTCTAAATACACATGTGGGGTGGTCGCATTCCTTGGGGAAACTGCCCTTCTAGATTGAAAGTCGTGTTCTTTTTTACTTCTAGGAAATTTTTATAGAGAAATCCAACACTGGTAATTAATCAAAGTGATTTGAGCTATACTTGAGACGAAATGGAATGATTGCCACTATAACCCAAAAGTATATCTAATATGTTGCTAGTATATACTAATAACACGTGATTTAGTAAGAAAGGTCAAGACATTTGGAGATACACTTGTGAGGTGGTCCTACTCTTTAGAGGCTTCTACTTTTCTAGTATTATAAAGATAGGAAAAATGTCTCAACAAGAATTTGAGCCTAACTAGGGGAAATAAAAAACTAAACAAATACTACAACATTGATAATAATCAATTAAACTAACCAACCAACCAACTAATTACTCTTTTTCCCTTAATAATATTTTTTACCCTAATTTATTATCGCTCTTTTCAAAATTTCCCCACAAATAAATATTACCCCTTATGATATCTAACATAATTGTCTTTTTTACATATAAATTTTTTATTTTTCCAACCATTAATAAAATATTATTTTTATTTTGTTCACTCAAATATAAAATACATATTCAAATTTTGTTAAAAAAATCACTAAATGAAAACCATATTTGAAAACAACACAAATAAAAACCATGAACATTATTTTTCAAAGCTAGAGAATCCCACCACATGGAGAGTTTAATAGCTTTTGAAAAATCGCGCCTATTTCAAAAATCGCGCCTAATTCATGCAAGCAATAATGACATTAAAATTTTTGAAGACGGGCCTCTATGGAGCGTGGCGGGAAGTAGCACTCACATTAAAAAATAATTTGAGGGGGAAGGCCTGTATGGAGCGTGGCTGGAAGAATGAGGGAAATGGCATGCGGATGATGCACAACTAGCAGGAAGTAGCGATCACATTAAAAAAATCGAGGAAGGCCTCTATGGAGCGTGTCGGGAAGAATGAGGGTAATGGGATGCTGACATTGCACAGCGTGGTGGGACGAATGAGGGAAATGGCATGTCGATGATGCATAGAGTGGCGGGAAGAATGAGGGAAATGGTATGCCGATGACACACAATTTAGGAGAGAAGGTAGTGGTATTTGAGAAGACTATTTTGCTTCTACTATAACTAACGTTACTAAATGGTACAACAAAATGACCCATTGCAAATCATTTTGGCGAGTGATAGTAAGAACAATGACCATTAGGGCTTTCAGGGTTGAGGATCAGTTTTTGAAGAAGAACGTAGATCTTATTGAAAAAAAATCGAGCCCACTTTTCCACACTTTCTGATCCATTGAATGGTCGATTCAGAGTCTAGAGGTGTTAAATGCAACTGGTTTTTACTCCTCTGCTCTTTCTATGGTTCTACTCCCACAGGGAAACTCTAATCCTGGTATGAACAATGAAACTAAATGTAAATTATGGGTGATTTCTGTTGCTACCGATTGCTTTTATGTATAAGATGATCATTCCAAACAATTTTAACTGGTGCAGGTTTAGTTGGGATGGCCTTCTCTTATGGTCTATCATTGAACACATCATTTGTTAAAAGTATACAAAACCTATAACACATCAAACAGTACATGCACATTCCTAGTGAGGCCCTAGCTATTATAGAAGATCACAGACCACCAGATAATGGATAAATTCGTGGCAATATGGAGTACCTAGCACAGACTGCCTCATACCACCAGGAAATAATTTTATGTACAAGTTCCAAGTGAAGGATCAGATAGGTAGATACTATTAATTTCCATCATTGTATTTGCAGAAAGCTGCAGGGGGCTTTGAAAGACTAAATGTAGCTAGCAGGGCCCTGATCCTTGTTCTATTCCCTCTGCCTGATGGTGATATAACTCTGCTTATAGGTGACTGGTACAAAACCAACGTTTTAGTAAGTTACTAATCCATCCCTGAAACACGTACATATCTTGAAATTAAAGAGACTGGCTATGTTCAACTTCAGCCTGTCCACCATAATGTTGTCTTGCAACGTACCAATATCTGACTATATTCTATCTCTGGGCAGATCTTTGGAAGAACACTGGATGTGGGCAGATCTATTGGTAATCCTGATATTTTTCACATTAATGGTCGTGGGATACCAAATGAAATAGAAAATATACTGGAACAAGGTACTTATCGTTGATCTCTATCACAAGGAAATTTGTTAGATTTAGTATAGGTGTGTCTATCCTTTCAACGATTCACAAGATCTTGTTTATTTTGATTTTATCTTATGGCTATTGAATACATTGCTTCTTCTCTTAAGATGTATCTAAAATGACCCATCTGTTTATTAATTTTTTTGTGCCAATCTTTCAAAGTGATAATAAATGAATTCGTGATAATGACTATGCACCCATTTAGTTGGGATGCATTTATTCGATTAAATAGAGTTTGAGAAGTCATTTTTAGGAATATTTGGATGTGAGAAGTAAATACTATGTTCAAAGCTACAATCGTGCAAAGAAATTCAAAACAAAACATGCAACAAGTTTTCAACAACATGTTAACAACTCATCCACTTACAATGATCATAATCATCCAGAGACATTTCACACATGCTAAATATTTCCCAATCCATCTTAATATATGTAAGAAAATATAATGAATGAAGCACAATAGGGCGGAAAATACTAGCACGACTTGAATTTGGCCAATGTAAGGATTCCAATGCAATCCTTTAGAGTAGACTCAAATTATTTCATGAATCCAACACAATGAACAACCCAAACCCAAAAACCGACTCAAGAAAGTTAGTGCATAAATAAATACAAAAATCATCTCCTTACAATGATATTCCTCCATCCAACCTAGAACTACCAAGGCATATGCATCCAACTCTCCTTCTAGATAGAATTACCAAACATCCAAAATTCTAGAAGCACTTTTTTTGAATAATTGAGGGGCTAGACTCATCATATTCTAATTTTTAAATCCACATCTGCAATACACATAACAAGTGCATATTTTTAGGTGAATCCAAAAAAATTTCCCTGATAAAATTAAAAAGAAATATTTATCAAAATTTATTTTTATCAAATTTGTATCAAATTGGCTTCGATGTCATTCTTATTATGTTGGGCCAACTATTGGGGACCTTGCGGTGGCGGAATTGTGTTTTTGATAAAATCTCCCACCCCATTATCCTCTAATACTATCATGATCATCCCTTTCCAATAGATGATGTTAGAGGATCCCACTCAATAGTGATCTACTCTCAATACTTGGTAGGCCATCCTGCTTGCCACAAAAACCTTGTAGTCCTTCACAATAGGCTGAAATGTACATATATTAATTTAAATTTAAGGATTCCATTTGTAGGTGAGGAAGAGAGTGGAGAAAGAAAAGAGACCTAGATAAATGATATAGGTCCACACACAAATAAATCAATCACTCTAAACTCAAATATAATACCTTCTGTATTGATACATATAATGGTAAACTCAACTATGCTTGATTGGATCTATATTAATGAAGTTACCGCTCCTGAATTTATTTAGAAAAAATTCCGCTAGGGGATTTTCTTGGGCGTGAGGCCCCCAAGGCTCAAACAAACCCAAAGAGACATTAAAATTCTCTCCCAGGATTATCATAAAGTTTTTTAGGAGAGACTTTGAGAAGAAAGAGTTCCATAAGCTTACTCTATCTTGGCAGGGGTCATAAATATTTATAATGGAGAATTGTAACCCGAGACAGAAGAAAAGATCTCGTCCCTGAGAGCCAGATCAGACCCCCAGGAATTCAGAAGTTTGATGCTCCGATCTCTGAATCCCAAATCCAATCCTCCCAATTTCCCAGATGCATCAAGGGCCAAAAAAGACCACCCAGGAAGAATTTGGGTTAAAAAATTCATCACCATGTCCCCTTCACCCATGTTTCTTGAAGCAAGATAATATCGCAATGCACTGAACTGAAAATAATTTTTAGAGCCAGTTTTTTGTGGGCACTTGCCAGCCCCCTATAGTTGTAGGACATCACAATCATCGAGAAACCACGACAGGGGACATCACTACTCTAAGTGCCCCTTTAAGTGATAATTTCTTGCCATCATCAATATCAAGTTTTTCTTTCAACTTTGCTTTGGAGATGTCCGATTTTCTGCCTCTCGTTTTATTAGGAACAAAGGGTTCCAAGTGGATCCCAAGACCTCCAATAGGGATAACAATACCATATTTTTTTTCTCTCGGCCTAAGGTTATAATGAGGAATTTCAATAGGGCACACAGGGCCCGAGGGATGCTCTTCAGGTAATAGGGGAATGTCGGATAAAGATAACTCAGGAATGACAGAGATGATACTTTCAAGAGCTATAAGATCAGAAACAAGGGAACAAGACTCAAAAGGTTTATGGCTGGAGGGACTAAGCTTGAGACAAACAGACCGAGGAAATAAATTAACAGACATAGGAGTAGTAGGGGGAGTATTAGTACCCACGGGAAGAGGCACTTGTCGCGTGAGTTCCACTTCGCCCTGACTTTCTCGAGCTGTGTCTACTGCTTCCGCCTGTCCCCCCTATGGTGGCAGCTAAATTTCCATGGGATCAATGAAGCCATCACGTTGAGTATCCAACTCCTCATATTTTACCTCGACCTCCACCTCTTCCCCAAAACTGCCCTCAAGTTTGGGCACTTCCCGATGTCTCTTGCATCTACGGAAGCCTAAAGGAAAATCCCTTGCCAGATGACCATACTTATGAAAATTATGGAAAAAGAATGCTAACTTCTCACAATCCAGAATCTGAGAGAAAGAGTGGCCATGCAATTGAATTTGTATCATATCTGCTAGCCCTTTTTTTGGGTCCAACCAAAGTAATATTTGAGCAACCTTCCTCTCTTTTGTCATCAGGAATGACATATCCGCTTCAAGAAATTTGCCCAACATATTTCCAATGACTTTGAGCACTCCCATCGACCAGATATGGGGTGCGAGGGCTGACAGACGCACCTAAACCGGTATTTATTTGAGCCTTTCTCTTTGTGCGTCGAATAATGGCATCCATTTTTTGAAGAATATTGGGGAATTGCCAAAGCCCCGGTTCCTTTCTAGAACCCATTCCACTGCTTCTTCATTTGTGAACCTAACCATAAACCAACCTTTGGTCAAGATGATGACCTCTGATTGAGTCGTTAGACCTCCACTCCAAGACTTATGTATCCACTTTGCGATATAATTTGAGGAATATTCACGACCTTTCGCACTCCCCACCGGGATAAGTTCTAAGGTTGCTAAGGCCTCGTCAAACGGAATTTCCACTCCCAATACCAAGTTTTGCCTAACCTCCTTCCTGATTACTTTCCCCTTCTTTCTCTTGGAGCCAAAGGTCTGCCCAATACCAAAAGAAGTGCTGAGAGCTTCATCATTATGTAGTTCTTCCTCAGGGGGTTGTTCTAGCAAAGAAACCGGCGACCCGCCGCTCTGAGGAGGCGCCTCGACTCCTGGAGACTGAGTCTTGGGGTCAAGAAGCGAGTGGTTCTCCTTCAGCCCCAGAGAGATGTCATTATATATTCCTTGGATTTTCTGAGAGAAGATATTACCTTCCTACCTACTTTCTTCTGCAGGCCGAAAATTTGTATATGACTCCTCCAAAATCGAGAATCCCTTAAACAGATTGTAAATTTATGTAGATGTTCTATGCTTGATGCAACTTTACTTTCTTTTCAATACTAGACAACAATCACATAAATCATTAAGTAAAATGCTGATAGAACATACCAGTAGATCGACAGAAGACAAGCCAGAAACAGATAAGTGTGTTGGTGCATTACAACAGTCAACAGGATGCTTCAACTAGCAAAGTCTCAATTGGTTAGCTAAGCAGAAATGTCACACAACCCTCAGATCAGCCAAACAGTCAACTCAAAAGTCAACCTAGAAAAGTCAATGCCGCACCAAAAAGACAATGCAGAACAACAAGAAGTGAAATTCAACGCAGCATGGTCTATGGTAGCCTTTTGACCTCAGCTCTTGTGCCAAAATGTATGGACTGCAGAAATCGAAGTCTGTGCCAAAATTCAGCTCCTTTTGACCATGCGTTGACCAAAGCCAACACTGGTCAAACCTGCGGTGGAAACCCTAGCTGCAGTAGAAAATGTCTTTGTCCTTCTCCCACGTGTGAACTGTAGATTGCCTCCAAGTAGCTTGAACCAATCAGAAGTGGAGAGAGAAATATGTGTGGTGAGGAGATGAGTGAAATGTCCTCCAACGTTGACTTTATTTATATCCATCACTAAGGGTGTGTGACACATTTGTTGGGATACAAAACCTTAAAGCCAACCTGCACATATTTTAATATATTAGAAAATAAATTCAAAATAAATGTTCTGCTCATCGGATCAAGATGATCTTTAGATCAATATTTCACCTCTCTGAAAGAGGAACCCAATAAAAATATTGGTATCTTCATCTAAGCATCACAACATGGAGTTTGGACCTATTTTTCCAATTTTAACACTCCCTCTCAACTAGGGAGAACTCCATCCACCTGTGAAACTCAACATCGTGAATCATCCTGTCGTAACTTGCTTTGCTAGCTCTTTATTTCAAAACAGAAGTGGGTCAGTCACAAATCCATCATTCCCAGCTGACAGATTTAGCCCAGAGGTCCAAAACCTCTACAGGTCTCATAAAGAGTCTGATACCAACCCAAAGTTGGTTTATCTGACCCGAAGTCAATAGGAGGTCCGAAACCTCACTAGACTTGATCCCAGATCAAGTGGTTGGATCGTACCATCTTATATAGAGAGTACGGAAATCTCTGATGCATCCATTAGTCTTTGCTACTAGCCTCTAGCTTTTCCCACCTCATTGGCCAAATGAGAGGTACTTCCGATGAGCCCTGAACTCAATGGGTAGGATGCATATGGGGCATAGATAATGAGAGGTGAACCAAATCAATCATCACAACGGTGGGGCCCAAGCAAACCAACAAGGTTTGGCAAGCCTAGCCCTGTGGTTGCTTATATCTCTGAGAAGCTATCCCCAAAGCCCCCGAGAGCTCCCAGATCTCATCGTCCAACAGGACCCTCATCGTAGGGTCGTTCCACAATACCAAGACTCTCACGGAAGGTTAGGAACTTGACCTTCCCTAGGGGCTTTGTGAGAATATTTGTGACCTACTCATCAGTTCGTATATGATCGAGCCTTACGATGCCTCGTTGTACCATATCTCAGATAAAGTGGTACCTAATATCAATATGCTTGGATCGATCATGGAACACAGGATTCTCGAAAAAGCAAATCCCACTTTGGTTATCACAGAGTATCACAGTGGTATCTAGCACATGCTCAAACAACTCACTGAAGAGCTTTCACAACCAGACTGCTTCACAACAGGCTATACTCACTGCAATGTATTCGGCCTCTGTGGTGCTCAAAGCCACCAACTTCTTCTTCCTGCTCATTCATGATATCGAAGCAGATCCAAGTGTGAAGGAACATCCTGATGTGCTTTTATGATCCACCACACTGCTAGCCCAATCGGCATCAATATATTCGAGGATTGTCACGCTCTCGATAGTGTATCTCAACCCATGGTTTATCGTGCCCAGAAGATATCTAAGAAGATTCTTGGCACCAACCCAGTGAGTATGATGAGGCTCAACCATCTGTTGACTCAAAGTGTTCACTGCAAAACATATATCTAGACGGGTGTTCACTAAGAACATCATGGCCCCTACGAGTTGACGATACTTAGTAGGATTTGCCAGTACGGGCCCAGCAGCGCTGCCACTCAACTTCTTGAAGTTGAGCTCCATTGGTGTCGACATGGACTTACAGTCCACCATACCAAATCTTTCCAGAAGCTTCACAATGTATTTTCCTTGAGAAAGGAAAATCTTGCCAGTTCTCTGCCAGACCTCCAGGCCTAGGAAGTAGTGCATCAGTCTTAGGTCCTTCATCTCGAACTTAGCAGTGAGCTACCTCTTGCACTGATGAATGAGAGGGTCAATACCTGTCAGGAAGAGGTTGTCCACATACAGCACCAGAATGAGAGTCTTCTCTCTATCAACCTTGAAGTAAAGGTTCAGATCAACATTAATACGAGTGAAGCCCAACTTCATCAGGTAGCTATCTATCCTCTCATACCAAGCGCTGGGTGCTTGCTTCAGCCCTGCAAGCACCCTCTCGATCCTGGACTTCGAACCCCAGAGGTTGCTCTACATGCACCTCTTCCTTTATCGCACCATGCAGAAATGCGGTCTTCACATCCTTCTGATGAAGACTCCACCCTTGCGGAGCAGCAAGGGCTATGATAGATAAAATGGTGGTATATCGTGCCATAGTTACAAATATGTCATCATAGTCTATGCCTTCCTTTTGAGAGAAGCCACGAGCAACGAATCTTGCCTTGAAATTTTCAGCACTTCCATCAGATCCATGGTTTATCTTGTAGATCCATTTCAAGGTGACAACTACTTTGTCCTCTGGTCTTGGAACCACATCCCAGACATCATTCTTCATTATGGACTCATACTCTTTGTGCATAGCATCCTTCCAAACTTTATGCTTTATGACTTCCTCAAGAGATCCAGGCTCAGATTGTACAATAGTACTCATGGCTGCTAGATACCCTTGGTATCTACTCGGCTTCCTGCTTTCACGGAATGCCCCCCTTGGGGCCATATGTCCCTCAGCATCCTCAAGAGTGTCCCTGAGCCATGATGGTCTCTTCCCCAGTGAAGGACGTGGATCAATCGGGTCCATCGGTCCTTCAACATCAGGCATCGTCTCATCCTTCGGTTCTTCTTGATTTCTAGGCCTTACTTCATGATCTTCCTCAGATCTCGAAAGATTGACTACTTTCTTCAGGGAAGCATCTTCGTCAAAAGTGACATCGTGGCATATCTCCACTTCCCTTTGACCAGGCACATAGACTCTATAGGCCTTTGAAGTTTCTCTATAGCCCACAAACATTCCTTTCTTCCCAGAAGCATCCAGCTTTCTCCTCTTCTCTTTTGGCACATGAAAATAAATAGGACATCCAAAAACTCTAAAATGTGAGACGTTAGGTTTCTTACTAGTGAAAACCTCTTCGGGAGTTTTGGAGTCTAGAGTGGAATGTGAGCATCGATTTTGTATGTACACAACAATGTTCGCAGCTTCTCCCCACAAAAACTTTAGTAGACCTTGGTCACATAGCATGGCACGAGAAACTTCCACAATGCTCTTGTTCTCTCATTCAGCAATGCCATTCTGCTCAGGAGTATAGACAGTTGTGGTCTCCCTCTTGATGCTAGCTTCTCTGCAAAATTCCTTGAACTCGTTTGTCTCATATTCAGTGCCATTATATGTCCTCAAAATCTTGATCTTCTTCCCTTTCATATTTTCCACCAAGGCTTTGAAGGTACAGAACCACATGAAACCCTCATCCTTCTTCTTCAAGAATCATATCCAAGTTTTGCGAGATAAGTCATCTATGAACGTCATATAATAAGAACATCCTCCCAAGGATGTCATGGGCATCATACTAGATAGATCAGAATGGATCAATTGCAAGACATCAGATGCATTTGTGACACTTGATGGGAAAGGTCCCCTTGTATGCTTTCCTTCGACACAACCCTTACTTACACCTTCATGATTATTTGAAAACTCGAGCATCCCTGTCACCACCTTCCTTGCTTCGGGAAGGGCCTTGTAGTGAAGGTGCCCAAACCTCCGGTGCCATAGTTCAGTTTGTCGGATAGTATCACATGTCATTGCTCCCAGTGGACTTCCTCCAACTTGGTAGAGTGTATCAACTCTAAACCCAATCGTGATAGCTTACTTGAAGCTCTTCTTCCACATGCGCACCTTTCCATCAATTAATGCCACATTGAAACATTTGTCTTCCATGGCCGATATAGACACAAGGTTATTCTTCAAATTTGGTACATAGAGTACATTCTGCAAGCGAAGGACTTGAACTTGAGACAAGTGGAGGGTAACAGTCCTTGTCCCTTTCACGGGATATGTGGAATTATTTCCAAGGATAATTTCTAGATTAGTATCCTTCTCAACTATATCAGAGTGTGCTTCCTTGAACCTAGTGATGTGCTTTGAGGCACCACTATCTATCAACCAGACATCCATAGTGTCGAGTGGAGATGCAGCAGAGAGGGAAAATACAAGAATGTATTCATTTCTTTTATCAACAACATTTGATTCTTCATACTTGGAGTTTCTTGACCTTTTGAAAGGTTGACCATTTCCGCCAGAGGGAGCCTTCCTCTTTCCCTTGAACCTGTTGTTCCTTTGATTGTCATTCCTCAAGTTGTTGTTGTTGTCATCACCATCAGGAGAATCCTTCTTGAATGGGAATTCTCTAGCATACTGACTTGGCCTATGACAAGTGTAACACTTACCCTTCTTTCCTTGGGCCCCTACTCTTCCTTTGTTATTTTGACCACCAAAGTTCTTCTTTCTAGAGGGAGCAACGTAGGCAGCATTTCCTTCATTTTCATACTCCTTCATTCTTGTCTCTTCCTGAACGCATCTCGATAGTACTTCGTCAAAGTCAGGTATCACATTATTATTGAGAATGGTAGTGTTGAACACATGCCATTCAGATGAGAGTCCTCCAAGTGCGGTGAGTACCATCTCTCGATTAGCTATTGTCTCTCCAATAACTAGTAGATTGTTCTTGATCTCGATCAGCTTCAAAAAATATGATTGAACAGACTCATCCATGCCTTTCCTCAGATTCTTCAATTGATTCTTGTAGAATAGGACTTGATTCACATTGTTGGCCTTGAGCATGTGGACCAACTTTGGACGTGCCCAGCTCAGAGATGTAGGCAACCAGACTCTAGTGATTTGAGTCCCTGATCATCAGCTTTGCCTTGATCTCCCCCTTCTTATATTTTGTTTTGGTAGTAGTAGTAGCAGTGGATGGAGGTTCTTGTACTTTACCCTGCACATAGTCCATGACATCTTGGTCTTCCAATTTAAGATCCAATGTCATCTTTCAAGCATGGAAGTCATCCTTCCTAGTCAATTTGTCATCCTTCTCGAAGCCATAGTTTGTGGAACCCATTTTCTTCTTAAGTGATTGCTACAAATTAGGGCTTTGTATTCACCTTAGCTCTGATACCATGTAAATTTATGTATATTTTCTATGCTTGATGTAGCTTTACTTTCTCTTCAATACTAGACAACAATCACATAAATCATTAAGTAAAATTTTGATCGAACATACCAGTAGATCGACAGAAGACAAGCTAGAAATAGATAAGTGTGTTGGTGCATTACGTCGGTCAACAGGATGCTTCAACCAAAAAAGTCTCAATTGGTCAACTAACCAACAATGTCACACAACCCTCAGATCAACCAAACAGTCAATTCAAAAGTCAACCCAAAAAATTCAACGCTGCCTAGAAAAGTCAATGCAGAACAACAATAAGTAAAAGTCAATGTAGCACGGTCTACGGTCAACATTTGACCTCGGTTCTTGTGCCAAAATGTACGACATGAAAAAATCAAAGTCTATGCCAAAATTTAGGTCCTTTTGACCATGCGTTGACCAAAGTCAACGTTGGTCAAGCCTGTGGTGGAAACCCTAGCCGCAGCAGAAAATGTCTTTGTCCTTCTTCCACGTGTGAAATGTAGATTGCCTCCAAGTAGCTCAAACCAATCAGAAGTGGAGAGATAAATATGTGTGATGAGGAGATGAGTGAAATGTCCTCCAACAATGACTTTTTTTATATCCATCACTAAGGGTGTGTGACACATTTTCTGGGGTACAAAACCTTAAAGTTGACCTGCACATATTTGAATATATTAGAAAATAAATTCAAAATAAATGTTTTGCTCATCGAATCAAGATGATATTTATATTGATCTTGCACCTATCCAAAAGAGGAACCCAATAAAAATATTGGTATCTTCATCTGAGCATCACAACATGGAGTTTGGACCTAGTTGTCCAATTTTAACACAGATTCTCCCCAAACAACCCTTCATTATCACCAGAATGCTCTAAAAACAAAGCCTGCTCAGACACTATACTAGGGAAAAAAACTAGCGGGATTTTGCATCCCCGAGTCTTATCCAAATGTTGACCCACTCCCAGAGACACCGCCTTTACCTCCTCAATTAAACAAGATTTTAAACCTTCATGCCTTAGCAGACTACTGCCCTTTACCATGTCTTCGATACCACTGGTTAAGGAATAAGAGAGACATAAAGATCTTACCCGAAAATTCGTCGAGGAAACACAACCTTCAGCTCTTTGTAAAACTGTATTCTCCAGACCGATTGAAAATTCCATTGCCTGCAACCAGGATACTGTCTTTGATGAGAGGCTTCTTGATTGTTCCAAAAACCTAAACTGCGACTGACTTCCTAGTCTAGCTCAACAGCACCTCGCTTGCCAAGTGGAGACCTCGTTGGCATTTTGACCTTCTCCAGGTTCTGTTGGGTTGGTTCCAACCCCCAGACCGACAAAATGTCCTCCGGTTCCGGTTCTAAGTTGACATGGTCTTTGGGGCTAACCATACTGAGACCATAGGGAGGTGAATCAAAAAACTGTTACAAACTCTGCACTGTGAGGGAGAGTCTCAAACGCTGGACTAGCTTCCATGCTGGGAGGATGCAAAAATAGAACAACAATGCAACAAATAACTAAAAAATGCGTAAACCAAAAACCGGGAGTGTTAAACAGGAGTTCGAAGGGAGACCGGTTACGATTTCGAGGAGTGTTTAATGAAGACCCTACATGTGTGTACAAGTGGTGAGGTAGTTGCTATAAGCCATCAGAGCTACATTGACCACCGCCATTGATCATCCCAATGCATAGAGTGCGAAAACCTAGAAACCATAAAATTCCCCCCCCCCCCAACTCATTTTTTCAAAAAAAAAAACCCTTCTATTCAATTTACCCTCAACCTGCTAGTTTAAAAAAAATTATTTCAAAGGTCGTCTTCCCTCGAATTTCAAGTTAGAAACTATACACTATTAAATTTAACTTCATTGTCGTCATGGTTTTACTTCTATAAGGATTATTATCATTTGAATTTTGTGCCACGTCTTTCGAATATAATGGCGTGAGAATTTCTTCATAGGGCTAACCATCGGCCCTTGGAAATCCCCAAAACAATATCACCGCAAGCAACATACAGACTTGCAGAAACCAATAAGAGGTTGATCAAGCCGGACTTAAATTTATTCATCTCCTTCAAATTCACCACAACTCCCTTTTAGTTCTGAAAAAATTGGCGGGTTTCATTTTCAGTTGTTTCATCTATATAACTTTAAACAAGCAATATGGTAAAAGTGCTTGTACTTGGGTTTGAATTTTCCATGTGACTTACCCTTAAACTCTATTAGACAGATAGGGTGTCACTGCTATCACAGAAGAATCCGACGATGTTAGGTACAAATAATTTTTTAAGGCCCTTGCCATGTCCTTATGCATACACACTCAAGCATATGTAGATAGATGGATGGATGGTAAATTGGCATTAAAGAGTCCAAGTGATAACAGGGCATGTTTGTGCAAATACCTATATCCTTCACTGTTTTGACTTATATTGTTAAGTCCGTGAGAATGTACAAAATGACCTTGACTTGAAACCAGAGCAAACTCATTTTCCCCTTGTTAACTTATCACTATTTTGCATTGGTTTGTTTCATCTCTAATATTACTTATTTTGGTGTTACATTGTTATTGATACCATCGGCCTGCAATTATTTTTCCATTTATTCACATGAAGGAACTGTGTGAAATCAATCCTTCTCTCCAATTGAGTCCCCTGTTTCAATCTTCAACTTCTATTTAGATTTTGGCATTTTGAAGGTTCCATGTATTGTCTGTTATACCAGACACTCCAAAATTATGACTTCTTGTTAACAAATTCCATGTGTATTGTGTACATACATCAAAAGGGTTGTTGCATACTGCCCCCACAAAATTTCTTTGGCAAGTTACTTGTTTGATAAAGTTTTCTTTGGCTACCATAATCAACACGATCTTCCCTGATTCCACAATGTACATGTTATTTGATCATTGCAGCTAGACAAGATGCCGCCAAACAAACCTTAGTATAAAAATTCAAACATCTAGATTTTTGGTTTATCTTTACAATTTAGTTTTTGTGTGGTTTTGGTAGGCTTTATTTATAATTCCCAGCATGTCTGTGATTGATCTCAATTTGAATTCATACATCACACAAATACTTGTCATCGGGAAAGAATCAAGTTATGAAGCTATGTTACTAGTTATTTCAAGTGTCAATCAACTGTTCATGGAATAACTGTCATTGTTAGTCTTTGTTTGTTTTTTCATTAGTCATTTGAAATTCAAGGGTTCTTTCTCCTTGTTTGGATCCTTAAAAATAGATAAAAGGTGGTAGAAAACATCCAACAGAGATCTTGGCATCATGTAGCAATCCTCTGCTTCTTGCATATCTTGATGAAGAAAATATTTAACTAATCTTACTCCCTCTTACCCAGGGATATCACAAGCCTAAGCTTGTCTTTCTAGAAAGAAAAGTGTCCATCAGGAATCTTGCTCAATGTGAGATCACTCAAACATGACATAAAATAGGAATGTCCTTTGTTGTACCATATAAAGTGGTATTATGTGAAACACTGGATTCTTTGAATCCTATTCTACAACATACAACAATGAAAACTGAAGAGGTTTCTTAAATTTATACATCCGACTACAGTAGTGTTGGAGTATATAACACTTAGATGTGCTTTTTCCATCCATCATATTTTCAACCGAGTTATCATCAAAATATTCATGAAACCTTAGATTTTAGTAGTATACATCAAGATGTAGAATCACTAAGATATCTCAATAAGCAGTTGTCCAATATATGGGTCTCACCCATAAATTGACTTGAGAACTTTCATAGTGAGATATATGTCTGATTAGGTGGTGATCAGGTATCCCACAAGATATACATATGCATACCAGTTTACCATCAATCCTTAAGTGTAGGGAATACTACATCAAGGCTTGGTCTTACATCTTTACTTCGAAAGTCAACTCCCTCTTACGTTGACAAACGAGAGTGTCATCAATCAGAAGTAGTTGCATCCTTACAATCCAATCATCATGGCTTGTCCATAACTCCATCTAAATATAAAGAAAGTGACCTTGCCAAAATTATATTCATAGAGCTATCTACAAACTGCTACTTTTCCAGTCACTATTCCTTTGGTCCATGTGCCAAAGTCATCAGTATAGCTCCCTCTTAATTCTTGCTTCAGCCTTTTATCAATCTATTCCTTATTTTTAAGATGACACATTAGAATACCAAACCTCAGCAATACATAGGTGAACTCCCTCACATGCTCTGCCTATTCAAATGACAGATCTCAATAGCAGTATATCAATAGAACCTTATTACTGAAATTGCAAGAATGATGGAAATTAAAGATACCAAGGGAATTACTCTGAATTTAGCCTTGGAATGATTTCCAAGTCGGATTATGCCATGGATACTGGCTTCTAGCCTAATCTTAACATCTAGATAGACCAAGGAAATTTCAAATTATGCCAAGTTTCTTCTCAGCCACAAATACTACATCTGATATACTGAATTTATTCCAAGGTTCATTATTATTGCAGAAGAATGTGACAAATAGTTGATGCACTTTAAACTGGTGAAGAAGAAATGTCTTCTTCCCTCCAGTTTCTGATTCTTGTCATTAAATACTGAATACTTGATGCATCTTTGAATTATGCTAATGGAATGTTCAATGTTCAACCTGAATTCTTGTAGTGATTTCTGTCATAGGGGAGGTTTTGTCTTCAGATACCTACATAATTGCTTCCTTTAATGATGCTACTATAGTTCTTCGAAGTGAAAAAATGATTCTTCTTGAAACTGAGAAAGGATAGATAAGCTTCATGCTAAGAAGATCAGACTGTGACTGTATATATGAATGATGACACTATTGAAGGAACACGATTGTGAACACAATCAATACAACCCAAAGTGATCGAGAGCATTGATATTTTAGATGGAGGATATTGCAGCTACTCCACTGCAACATCATTCTCGAATAAGATTCCTGACACTATATATAGGGTAATATTACTGTTCTGTATACAATGCAAAAATCAACGAATATAGACAGTGGGAATATACCATAAGAATAGAGCAGATAATCCATATCTGAACGGATGGATGAACTTCCATATATTCATGTATTGTATCATCATTCATATACAGCTGATGAAATCGAGGTCAAGCTTATACTGCTGTAATAGAAATACCATATTGGAGTTGTTGCACAAAGACATCCATACACAAAATTGAGAGTATATAGGAATGTGTTGATACCCATTATTGCCAATATGGGAAGCCATACAAATGTAGATTAATATGAGAAACATATATATGACTGAAGTAAGATAAAATGTCATAATGCAAAGAATCATACTGAATAATATGCCATATGACATTATACGCAAATCATACCAAGACCATAGCTATATAACGAACGTCCAATTATTTCATAGGTGCAGTATCAAGAGTGAAAATCTAAGAGACTTCCTTGAAAAGTAAGCTTTCTAAACCCTGCTTCAAATCACTGTGCTTTCATGACCAACTATGCTTCCTGTTATGTTGTTATACTATACATTCAAAGCATGGCTGGAAGGGCTTTAAGGTTCCTCCTCAAGCCTCCTAAAATTCACGTGTTTGCTACATAGAGGTCTTCATATATACCATGATATAATTTATCTTAACTAAACTGTACCTTATGATGACTGCAGTCTAATCTAGGCCTCAAAACATAATTTTCTGAGTTGTTGCAGAAGCAATCCCTTCTCTGTGGCCTAGAGCAGAATGATAATCTCCTTCTAGGACAAGGAACTACCCCTGTTTACCTGCACTGTCTCTTGATATTACTGTGGCTAGGGTAGGAGGTCCCTTCTAGGCCTCTCGGCCCTCTCAAATCCTTCTCCTCATACTACTGTAACAACAACTTCCAGTAGCCTTGTAAACAGAGACAAACCCTTCACAAAAAAGTACAGAAAAACCATAAATACTTACCTCTTAACCTGTGGTCTGATCTAGCAAGAGAGACACTGCCCAAAACAATATTGACTTTGCTCTCCTCCTTGTTGGTTGCTTCCATTAAATGTTGAAGGAGGAATCTGCAATAATGGTTTGAAAATTTGATTTGAAGCCCATATGAGCTATTGAGACCAACTCTGACATATTCCCAAACCGGAATTATAACAGTCGCTTTCTTGATGGAAACTTCATTACATTCCTTGTGGTTGCATTCCTTCTCTTTCTTGGGATTGACCTTATCTGGCTCTGAAGCCATGTTAATTTTGGAGCATGTTCTTACTTAGTTACTTCACTGAACATACTATCCCATAAGCCATTTAGATTCCATTAGCAATCACATATCTCATTATCATATAAACAGTAACTAAAGAAAGAACATAGATGATCGAAGCAAAAGACAAGCCAAGACAAGATAACAAACAATTATGCCACAAGCCAGGGAAAAACCTGAAGTCGAGGAAAAACCTTGATCAATGCTTCTTATTATTCATAAAAATATGTTCAACAAAGAGAGAGAGAGAGAGTACAATGATTTTAAAGTCAACACTGAATTGCCAAATAGAAGATCTGACCTTAGACTGCAATTTTGAATACTGGTTAGGGCTGCCTGAATATTCCATCTTTCTCCATTATAGCCTGCGTTCAAGCCTGGGAATATGAGGCCTAGAAAGAAGGACTTAACCATGCCTTCATTCTCTCAAACAAATTAACGACTAGCCGTAGTAATGGTCCTTTGTCTGCGTTCTACAACAAAGATGTTCAACAGAAGATCATGGAGGGATACGCTACAGCAAGGGATCACAATCCTCTGTCAGGGATCACAACTTTTGTCCAAGGGTCTGCAACCTTTGATCCGATTGCATTGGCTTCTTAGTGGCTGCGGCTATGTAAGGAGACGCTAGAATAGGTCTCTCGGCCCTCTAGACTTCCTTCACAAGCTATTGTTTACTGCGCCCCAGAACAGAGAGAATTACCATAAAGAAAATACAGCTACACCCTTATCCTCTTCTCACACCTATGGATTAGACCTGCAAGTAATACACACCCTAAAAAAATATTATAGGGGCAAATGGCACAGATATTGCATTAAGAATTACAGTTATTACAGCCAGGAGCCAAAAAGTAGTCAAATAAGAGCTGCTTGCCTACAAAAGAAATAATAGTTAACACTCCTTGACCCCAACTTAAAGACTGCCCACATCTTACCTAAAAATGACAATGTTGGAAAAAAATTGCATATTCAAACTTGATCTAAATAGTAAATATAGAATTTTCTTCCAAATTGAACAAGTGTTCATCTCATGAAACGTTGCCCAACTGTATTACTTCTATAAGTAGGAAGGGATTGTTAGAAAAATAACATCCCACAGTTTTACATGCTTCTCGAACCATCCATTTTCCCCCAAATAGAGCATTATTCCAATGAACACAGGAAACAAAAAAATTAAAGATTAAAACAGAGATTAATATTAATGGCCTTGAAAGATAGATTCAAAGTTGCAACATGCCATACAATAACCACTCATTAGACAAATGAAATGCAATTGATCCCTTATCACCAAAATATTGTGAAGAACCAAAAATCTAAGTACTTCAGTTTTAAAATGCAAATGGGATTTCCAATATCATGACACTTCTAGGGCCACCTTGACTCATGGTCTCAAACATTCCACTCCCTGTTGAGATGGTTTCCACTGAATGAGTTGTCGGTTCTTGTCATAGAATTCCTTGGTTCAATAGTGCCCATAAATGGTATCTCATGAGACCATTTCCAATCCTTTCAAATGGAGCAAAGAATATCCAGATTATTTACATAGCTTAAACAAACATTCTTTGGGAATCATCAATATATTGCAGAAGAATCAATCAATTTCTTGAAGTCTTTCAGAATGACAAGAGCTTTCCATGACAGCCACTTTCCTGTTTTCTTGTCCCACAAATAGTCATACATATGAAAAGGCTCTCTTTCACAATGGTTTCCCCATAAAGAAAGGAACTTGCCAAATTTGTCCTTAATATGCTACGAAAGACCAAATTAATTAGACAAACAAGTTCCATACTTGTTGATAATCCATATGGTGTCACTGCAACTACAAAGATACTAACTAACAATTTCCCCATATCTGCTTGAGAATGCATGAAAAAAGATCTTAAAGGCTTCAAACACACTTGACTATATGGCAAAGACAATAAGAGCCATGCTTGCCACTTATGTATACAAAATTTAGAGCATGGTGTGATGCAAGTATCTACTAATGATTAATTTTGCATTGCAACACATGACTAATGATTAATTTTACAACAATGTCAGTTCTATGTGCACACATATCGATGAGGCCAAGCCTTTCCACTTCTCTAAGTACATAGGTGTCAAGAAAATAGAGGCTAGACCCTTTTCCTACCCTAATTTAAAATGTTCCCTATTGACTAAGTGCCCACGGGAGGATGAAGTAGCCTATCCAACCCTATACAATATAGTCAGTGATAAAACTAACCCGCAGTTGGAGATTTGATCATGTTACTGCATCACGTCAACAAACTACAAATTTTGGAGGCCTGCTTGGGATGTTTCATTGTCACAGACCTTGCCTGTAATTATTGGGGAGTGGTTTCAAAGCTTCATGTGATCACAGACCCCTGAAAGAGATATCCGTTGTGGCCCTAAATACATGGGTCTCACCCATAAATTGACTTGAGAACTTTCATAGCAAGACATATGTCTGATTAGGTGGTGATCAGGTATCCCACAAGATATACATATGCATACCAGTTTACAATCAACTCTTAAGTGTAGGGAATAGTGCATCAAGGCTAGGTCTTACATCTTGACTTCGAAAGTCAACTCCCTCTTACGTTGACAAACGAGAGTGTCATCAATCAAAAGTAGTTGTATCCTTACAATCCAATCATCATGGCTTGTCCATAACTCCCTCTAAATATAAGGAAAGTGACCTTGCCAAAATTATATTCATAGAGCTATCTACAACCTGCTACTTTTCCAGTCACTATTCCTTTGGTCCATGTGCCAAAGTCATCAATATAGCTCCCTCTTAATTCTTTCTTCAGCCTTTTATCAATCTATTCCTTATTTTTAAGATGACACGTTAGAATACCAAACCTCAGCAATACATAGGTGAACTCTCTCACATGCTCTGCCTTTTCAAATGACAGATCTCAATAGCAATATATCAATAGAACCTTATTACTGAAATTGCAAGAATCACTGAAATTAAAGATACCAAGGGAATTACTCTGAATTTAGCCTTGGAATGATTTCCAAGTCTGATTATGCCATGGATACTGGCTTCTAGCCTGATCTTAACATCTAGATAGACCAAGGAAATTTCAAATTATGCCAAGTTTCTTCTCAGCCACAAATACTACATCTGATATATTGAATTTATTCCAAGGTTCATTATTATTGCAGAAGAATGTGGAAAATATTTGATGCATTTTAAACTGGTGAAGAAGAACTGTCTTCTTCCCCCCAGTTTCTGATGCTTGTCATTAAAGACTGAATACTTGATGCATCCTTGACTTATGCTAATGGAATGTCCAATGTTGAACATGAATTCTTGTAGTGATTTCTGTCACAAGAGAGGTTTGGTCTTCAGATACCTACATAATTTCTTCCTTTAATGATGCTACTATAGGTCTTCAAAGTGAAAAAATGATTCTTCTTGAAACTGAACAAGGATCGATAAGCTTGATGCTAAGAAGATCAGACTATGACTGTATATATGAATGATGACACTATTGAAGGAACATGACTGTGAACAAAATCAATACAGCCCAAAGTGATCGAGAGCATTGATATTTTAGATGGAGGATATTGCAGCTACTCCAATGCAACATCTTTCTCAAATAGGATTCCTGAAACTATATATAGGGTAATATTATTGTTCTGTATACAATGCAAAACTCAACGAATATAGAAAGTGGGAATATACCATAAGAATAGAGCAGAGAATCCATATCTGAATGGATGGATGAACTTCCATATATTCATGTATTGTATCATCATTTATATACAGCTGATGAAATTGAGGTCAAGCTTATTCTGCTGTAATAGAAATACCATATTGGAGTTTTTGCACAGCGACATCCATACATAAAGTTGAGAGTATATAGGAATGGGTTGATACCCATTATTGCCAATATGGGAAGCCATACCAATGTAGAGTAATATGAGAAACATATATATGACTGAAGTAAGAGAAAATGTCATAATGCAAAGAATTATACTGAAGCATATGCCATATGACATTATACGCAAATCATACCAAGACCATAGCTATATAACGAACGTCCAATTATTTCATAGGTGCAGTATCAAGAGTGATAATCTGAGGACTTCTTTGAAAAGTAAGCTTGCTGAACCCTGCTTCAAATCACTGTGCTTTCATGACCAACTATGCTTCCTGTTATGTTGTTATACTATGCATTCAAAGCATGGATGGAAGGGTTTTAAGGCTCCTCCTCAAGCCTCCTACAATTCACGTGTTTGCTACATCAAGGTCTTCATATATACCATGATATACTTGATCTTAACTAAAATGTACCTTAGGATGACTGAGGTCTAATCTAGGCCTCAAAACATAATTTTTTGAGTTGTTGCAGAAGAAATCCCTTCTCTGTGGCCTAAAACAGAATGAGAATCTCCTTCTAGGACAAGGAACTACCCCTGTTTACCTGCACTGTCTCTTGAGATTACTGCGGCTAGGGAGGGAGGTCCCTTCTAGGCCTCTCGTCCCTGTCAAATCCTTCTCCTCATACTACAGTAACAACACCTTCCAGTAGCCCTGTAAACAGAGACAAAACCTTCACAAAAAAGTACAGAAAAACCATAAATACTTACCTCTTAACCTATGGTCTGATCTAGCAAGAGAGACATTGCCCAAAACAGTGTTGACTCTGCTCTCCTCCTTGTTGGCTGCTTCCATTAAATGTTGAAGGAGGAATCTGCAATAATGGTTTGAAAATTTGATTTGAAGCCCCTATGAGCTATTGAGACCAACTCTGACATATTCCCAAACCGGAATTCTAACAGTCCCTTGCTTGATGGAAACTTGATTACATTCCTTGTGGTTGCATTCCTTCTCTTGCTTGGGATTGACCTTATCTGGCTCTGAAACCATGTTAATTTTGGGGCATGTTCTTACTTATTTACTTCACTGAACATACTATCCCATAAGCCATTTAGATTCCATTAGCAATCACATATCTCATTATCATAAAAACAGTAACTAAATAAAGAACACAGATGATCGAAGAAAAAGACAAGCTAAGACAAGATAACAAACGAATATGGCACAAGCCAGGGAAAAACCTAGAGTCGGGGAAAACCCTTGATCAATTCTTCTTATTATTCATAAACTAATGTTCAACAAAGAGAGAGAGAGTACAATGATTTTAAATTCAACACTGAATTTCCAAATAGAAGATTTGACCTTAGACTGCAATTCGGAATACTGGTTAGGGCTGCCTGAATTTTCCATATTTCTCCATTACAACCATGCCTTCATTCTCTCAAACAACTTAACGACTAGCCGTAGTAATGGTCCTCTGTTTTCGTTCTACAACAAAGATGTTCAACAGAAGATCATGGAGGGATACGCTACAGCAAGGGATCACAATCCTCTGTCAGAGATCACAACTTCTGTCCAAGGGTTTTCAACCTTTGATCCAATTTCATTGGCTTCTTAGTGGCTGCGGCTAAGTAAGGAGACCCTAGAATAGGTCTCTCGGCCCTCTAGAATTCCTTCACAAGATACTGTTTATTGCACCCCAGAACAGAGAGAATTACCATAAAGAAAATAAAGCTACACCGTTAACCTCTTCTCACACCTATGGATTAGACCTGCAAGTAATACACACCCTAAAACAATATTCTAGGGGCAAATGGCATAGATATTGCATTAAGAATTATAGTTGTTATAGCCAAGAGCAAAAAACTAGTCAAATAAGAGCTGCTTTCCTACAAAAGAAATAACAGTGAACACTCCTTGACCCCAACTTAAAGACTGCCCACATCTTACCTAAAAATGACAATGTTGGAAAAAAATTACATAGTCAAACTTGATCTAAATAGTAAATATAGAATTTTCTTCCAAATTGAACAAGTGTTCATATCATGAAATGTTGCCCAACTGTATTACTTCTATAAGTAGGAAGGGATTGTTAGACAGATAACATCCCACAGTTGTACATGCTTCTTGAACCATCCATTTTCCCCCAAATAGAGCATTATTCCAATGAACACAAGAAACAAAAAAATTAAAGATTAAAACAGAGATTAATATTAATGGCCTTGAAAGATAGATTCAAAGTTGTAACATTCCATACAATAACCACTCATTAGACAAATGAAATGCAATTGATCCCTTATCACCAAAATATTGTGAAGAACCAACAATCTAAGTACTTCAGTTTTAAAATGCAAATGGGATTTCCAATATCATGACACTTCTACGCCACCTTGACTCATGGTCTCAAACATTCCACTCCCTGTTGAGATGGCTTTCCACTGAATGAGTTGTCGGTTCTTGTCATAGAATTCCTTGGTTCAATAGTGCCCATAAATGGTATCTCATGAGACCATTTCCAATCCTTTGAAATGGAGCAAAGATTATCCAGATTATTTACATATCTTGAACAAACATTCTTTGGGAATCATCAATATATTGCAGAAGGATCAATCAATTTCTTGAAGTCTTTAGAATGACAAGAGCTTTCCATGACAGCGACTTGCCTGTGTTCTTGTCCCACAAATAGTCATACATATGAAAAGGCTCTCTTTCACAATGGTTTCCCCATAAAGAAAGGAACTTGCCAAATTTGTCCTTAATATGCTACACAAGACCAAATTAATTAGACAAACAAGTTCCATACTTGTTGATAATCCATATGGTGTCACTGCAACTACAAAGATACTAACTAACAGTTTCCCCATATCTGCTTGAGAATGCATGAAAAAAGATCTTAAAGGCTTCAAGCACACTTGACCATATGGAAAATACAATAAGAGCCATGCTTGCCACTTATGTATACAACATTTAGAGCATGGTGTGATGCAAGTATCTACTAATGATTAATTTTTCATTGCAACACATGACTAATGATTAATTTTACAACAATGTCAGTTCTATGTGCACACATATCGATCAGGCCAAGCCTTCCCACTTCTCTAAGTACATAGGTGCCAAGAAAATAGAGGCTAGACCCTTTTCCTACCCTAATTTAAAATGTTCGCTATTGACTAAGTGCCCAAGGGAGGATGAAGTAGCCTATCCAACCCAATACGATATAGTCATTGATAAAAGGGGAAACCCATTATTTTTTCGGTACTCCAATTGACATTAGAGGTATGTTAAAATTGAAATTTCAAAATATTTTTCTCCTTATACTGTGATGGATCATGTAGTGGCAACAGGAAATGCTTATTGTAGGATCAATCCTCATAAGGTTTTTATTGGTGACTAGAGCAGGTTGAAGAACGATGACTTCTCAAAAGAGTAGGATTTTGCAGCACTTAGCTACATGAGGAATGGAAAGTCTCCGGGTATAGAATCTAGATGGCATTATATGTGAATTTTACAAGGCCATGAGTCATGATTAGTGATAATTTTTGTCATTTGGAAAAAACATTCCCAAAAAAGCAGCCACAAAAACAATTGGTGATTGGCATCCAATTTCATTGCTTACTGTGGCACACAAGATCATGGCTAAAATAGAGACTCTAAGGATGTAGTCAATGCCATGGAAGGTTTTTAGGTTTTCTAATGATAACACAAGTAATTTGTACAAACAAGTAATCTCAATACCATGGTTTCAACATGTAATACCTTCAAATGTGCACAAAAATTAGACAACAACCCCTTTTATTTGAAATTCATTTGAAAAAGCTTTTGACTGAGTGGAATGGACCTTCATTATTGATATGCTGGCTCTTGTGGAGTTTGGACCTAGATGCGTGACTATGGAGAACACATTGTTCACTAATACATTAGCTTTTATATACCAAATAGTGCTTAGATAAGTTTAGTTGATGATGTTCATGCTTGTTTAGACATAATCAACCTGGCATCAAGTGATGTGTTTAGTGACTAACAATCTATTTTTTTCCTGGTGGGGTTGGACTCTCTTCCTAACTAAAATCCCTTAGCTTGGAAATTTACCCCACCCTGGCTGGTTGTTGGATATTTGGGTATTCCCTTTAGTCTAGATATTTTTCCAATATCCATGTACAATTGGTGACTTCAACAACTACAAAGCAAACTTCCTATTTAGCATCATCAAGACCTTCCCTTTACAAGGAAGTTGACCATGGTTGCACAATCCTACTAGACTTGCAAATATATTTTGTGTCTTGTTGGTTGCGTAGCAAGGCCTGATATCAATAGTAGAGTAGATTTTGAGATTGTAACCATGGTCTCAATCAAACAAAAGGGTCTTCCATTGGCCCCTTGGGATGTATTACTATCCCCAAGGATGTCAGGGGGCTTGGTTTGATCAAACTTCCCACTCAAGTGTCTATTTTGGCTACCATATGAGTGTCAAGGGGTGTAGAGGGTGATGCTCCATGGCAGGTTCTGTTGTTACTAGTATGATGTCAACAAGTGGGGAAAGTGCAGGGGGGATTTTTCTTTGTGTGATATCATCTCCTTCATCCTCGACCTGTTTATGATAGTAGCACTAGGCAGGTACTTCCGAACAGATTTGAGTGTCTAGACATGTGATTGGATGAAAAGGGAATTTCATCCAAGTGTATATGGTCTGAAATCTGTAGCAGAGTGATTTCTGCAGCAAGGATCATTCCCAATAAGGTTGTACAACAGAATTCTGTAGATCAGCCAACAACAGTGGCACAATGAGGCCATACTCATCTTAAGAGAGAAATGCGAGTTGTGTGGAGGGTTCAAAACAATCATGTGTGCTGCAGTAGGGCCACATGTGCTGTGCAAAGTGAGTAGAGCAATCACACGTGCCATAGGAAGCAGTAAATTGTTGCACGTGCTGTGGGCAGGGGTTCAAACAACCACACTGGTGACAGAAAGGCTGCATTGCAGGTTGAGCATATGACAAGTCGTGTGGGTGCTTAGGAGAACTCGGGTAGTATAGTTTGCACAAAGGCCCATAAATTTTCTATAGTTGTTGGAGATTGTAATTTTCCAAAAATGACCATGTTCCCAGTAAGGAAACCCTTGTATGATAAGATGTTAATAAACACAAAATTTTGATGTGCAGATTTTCTGTGTATGCATGTGTGGGATTGGTGCCCAATTTGCTACTGTTGATTTTATTTTATTTATCTGTTAAATACTAACAATGCTTTTTATTTAGTAAGCTGAAACTTTAATTAATTTACAACAAGGAAATTTACTAGAAACTACATTTTCCAGTTGCTAGGGTTAAGAAAATTTAACACACCAAATTCCAGGTCTCAAGCTCACTTATTTGAATTTCCCAGAGTAATTGGGTAGCATGGAAAGCAATTGTGGGCTTGGCTAGATGGAACATGAAAGACAAATTGGGATCTGGCACACACTCCATTTGGTGTTGGAGATGTAGGGTGATTTCCTTCGATAGTTGCCCCACTTTCAAGCTCACACATTCAACAAGAAAGACATCCTCTTTTGGGGAGACATGTCAGATGAAACTACTTAATATTAGATGAATTGGTAGTGCTTGTCTCAAGAGAATGACCTTCTCGACCCTCATAAAGATTCAAATATGGAGTTGGTAGATCCTCAACAAGATCTAATGAAAATAAACATTGGACTGTCGGCTCCATTTTGGTAGGACTGGGAGTGGAGTTTTGGTAAGCCTTTGTAACAATATTTCTCTTCTCAACTATACTCAATATTGCATCAACAATATCAAATATCCCCCTAATCTCAATGAAATAAGTTTCCAGTGAATCATCCTATTAGTATATTAGTAACTTTTCTGGTTATCAGTATTAGTATATTAGTAAAATTGTGACAAATGCCACTCTTATTTGGTTCAAATTGAACTGAATCCAAAACTCTAGCTATAAATTTTAAAATTGTATATTTATTTTTAAAATTGCAATATGTTAAAACATATTAACATGACTATTTATTTTGTTTAAAATTACACAATTCACAACATATATATGTAAAAGGAGAAAAACAGAAAAGGAAAAAGAAGAACCTATGTTTTCATTTAAAACAAAAATCCAATACTTATTCATATTAAGCTTAGATCCAAACAGAAAAGGTCAAAACATCTAGCCCCATTGGAAAATTTTTCACATAAAAAGACACCAAATACTACTTGAAACATGGATGCTGAGTGAGCTATTATCAAATGGCTATCATATAAACCACAAAATTGAAATTTTTTGTTTGTTCTTATTCAAGTTTGAGTTTATTTCAAGACTGTTATAGTCTATGGTCATGTGCGATTATGAATTATAACTATATATAATTTTGATGTTTCTAGGTTGGAGATTGTACTATTTTCATTGGAGGATGCTACTATTGATGCGCCCAAGGCTCTTGAGTTACTTGATAGGATTCTCGCAAAACTGGTTGTCGAAGGGATATTCTTTATTCAAGATATAGCAAGGGAAATCAAGGATGGAGGTACATAGCCATGAAGCTTATTAGAAACAAGGGGATTTTGAGGTATTTCTCAAGAAGAAAATTTCAAGGTAGTCTGCTCACAATTTTAATGCCTAATCAATTTTGTGTTTTATTTGTGTTCTCTCATGTTGACAATTGAATGGTTGGTTAGTTTTTAGCTTGTGCTCACATTATTTGGTTCCTGAAGCTCGAGAAATTTATAACAAAAATAGGCAAAGTCAAACAACACAAATGGTCCACTATCTCTTTTCATTTGCTAATATTATAATGAAGTTTTATTAGAGGCACTATTTGTTTGTTTGTTTTCGTTAGAAAAGGGTTTGCTCTTGGTTTTATGTGATTTTCAATTTATCGTATGTAGCATGTTGAGAAATGGGAAAGTATAACGTGACATTTATTTTGCAGAAATTGATGTTGAAGGAAATTGCTTTGACATTGTTGATGTTAAGGTATATGTTGTATAAACTATTTATAGACTAATTTATGTTATATTCTAGTGTTCATTGTCTTTCATTTCTTACACTGCATTGTATTTTCTTTTGTTTTCAGAAAATGAAATCAGTGTTGATGGTAAGAAGCATGAATTGAAAAAAGAGGAGAGCAATAACATTGGAGCGAGAAATGAAAAAAGAGAGAGGAGAACTAGTCTGGTGATACCCTTAGAGCCAATATCTCGCATAAGACACACATATAAAGACTGATGATCAAGTCTTCAGAGTTGGTGAATTCACCTGTAATGCATTGACAATACAACAATAATGTTTTGAAGTGATGAAACATCATTTCATGTGTAAATTGTAGTCCAACTAATATTAAGTTGGAAACTCATATTGTAATACTTTAACATTTCATATAATATAATTTATGTGGTTGAAATTATTTATAGTTGCACTTGATGTTGTTTAGTATTGTAATTAAAATATGCTACTTTGTGTTTTCATATTAGATGAATATGCACATTGTATGACAATTTTTAAATCATACAAATTAATTTATGTTGATTAATAATGAACACAAATAAAATGAATATATGACTAAATTAGTCATTTATAATGATTATTAATGAAAGTAAATGAAATGAATATAAACTACTAAATTAGTCGTTTATATAATGAATAAATGGCTACTGCAAATGATAAATTTGTGACTACAAATAATGACTAAATTTTGCATATAAACGACTATTAGTAGCTAATTTACAGTATCTTATAACACGACTAAAATTTATTCATATTTCTTTGGTCATTAATTGGTTTCAAACGATGACTAAAATTTGCATATATATGACTATTAGTAGCTAATTTACAGTATCTTATAACACGACCAACATTTTGGTCATATTTTTTTGGTCATTAATTGGTTTTCTCGGGTGATCATATAGTAATATATTTTTTTATATATTTGGTTATTAATTGTGACATTTAATGATCAAATCAAAGACCAAATAAATGACTAAATGAATAACTAAATCAATGGCCAAATGAATGACTAAATCAGTGACCAAATGAATGACCAAATGAAAGAAAAAATGAATGACTAAATTAGTGACCAAATCAGTGACTAAATCAATGACCAAATATACAACTAGATAACAAAATTGAGATAACCAATTAATGACTAAGCTAAAAATGACTAAAAGTTGGTCGCGTTATAAGATACTGTAAATTAGCTACTATTGGTCACTGACTGAAAAATAGTCGTTTATATGCAGATTTTAGTCATTTTTTTAGTAACTAATTAGCGATTTTGTACTAGTGTGAGGAGGAACCTAGGAAATTGTTCTTAAAACGATTGTAATTTATTTTAAGGTTCCATTTTAGGGTTAATAACTTGAGTTTGAAAGGTGTTTCTTCTACGTTAAAAGAAAGGAAACACTAAATGGTGTTTTTGTATATCTTGAACACTTTATAAATGTGTATATATTTATCTTAGTTGGAAAAATTAAACATATTTGGCTATGGCCATATTTCTTGGAAGTTTGATCGATTTTGTTCATATATGGAACTTCTCGAGTGTAAAATTTTTCAATTTCTATTCCTATTGTAATGGAAGTTTCCTTTTCTTTCCATAGTGAAACGAATTCAATAATTACCCATATAATTTATGGTTAGCCCTTTAACAGTGAAACAAAAGTTTTGGATAGAACATTTGATATGTATATTTTATGTTATTTTCGATAAACACTTTGCATATCTAAGTGCATGGAAACTTATTACCTAAAAATAAATATTCTAAGAACTCCATTGTTATTATTATTATTTTCCTTTCCTACAAGGATACTCTATCTCAGGTTTAGTTTCCTCTTTTACCTACAACATGTAGTTATTACTACTTTTAGCTTACATTTACTAAACCATAAATACATTTATGGGTTTTGTTTTTTTACACTAGGGTAACAATGAAAAATGAATTCCATATATTCTATTATTTCATATCTATATATATATATATATATATATATATATATATATATATATATATATATATATATATATATATATATATTCTCAAAGTTATAAAGAGTTTAAAGATAACCAAGGACTCTCTATAATAGGGAATCATGCCCCTTCTCTGAGGCCTATAATTATTTCATGAGAATTAAGCAGTGTTGTAGGATATATTCCACAAGATTTAAACAAACATTCCAGGATATATAGTTTGAGAACATTTTAAAAAATTGGGTACTATACATTACCTATATTTCAACCCAAAATGATTGTCTAATAACTCTCTATCTTAAACAAAATATCTATCCTTAGTTACTCAATCATTCTTGTTCTTCAACTAATTCCTCACTGGTCCCCCCCCATAGAAAACCCCTAACTGTCACTAGGATTCAATTATCTTTCTTTAACACTTCCTGAATCCATGGTAGTGTCCTGCTAATTCACTGGGTTCTACAAGTCTTACTCTCCCACTAGCTTTCTTGATCCATATTCGTATTTATCTCCCACAAATCATGCATTTCTTTAAATATTTCATAGTATTGCACCATTTTTCAATTTCTCTTGTCAAATATTTCTCTCTTAGAAGAACTAATAAAAGGGTGATTTCTTTTTGTTTTTCATTTTTGCCTCACTAGGCACAACCAACTCCAACTTTTTTTCTTGATAGTTATGTCTAACCTCTTATGTTAGCCTTTTACTCCTTTTTTTTCAAAGAGGATTAATGACTTAATTTAATTTTCCATATTTGTTTTCAAAAATGAAAAAAATTTATTATATTGATAATCACATGTCATTTATTTTTCTTTAATAAAAATTTAAAATAAACAATTCATATGATAGTTTCTGCAAGGGAATTAGAATCTCTAATTTCACATTTGATAACTTAAGGAAAAAATCATTCAAGAAAGGAGGAAGTACATTTCAAGTGAGCTAGATCAACTAATCTTCATCAATACAGAGAGGGTTACTGTTTCAAACACAAACACCAATCTAGAGAAAAATTCTTTAGCAGGTGCAACCTTTTCAATATCCACTTAAAATGACATTGATTATCTTACTCACAAGAATGAACGGTTTAAGAAAGTACTAGATGATGCAAAGAAACATATTGAGCATCTTCTCATTGAAAATCAGAGGGTGTATTCCATATTTTCTAGCAGAGAAGGTATATAGCCCTTGATACTTTAGGAAATTAAGAAGTTGGAATGGTTATGTCTAACCTATTATGTTAGCCTTTTACTCTTTTTTTTTCAAAGAGGATTAATGACTTAATTTAATATTCCATATTTTTTTTCAAAAACGAAAACATGCTATTATATTGATCATCACATGTCATTTATTTTTCTTTAATAAAAATTTAAAATAAACAATTCATATGATAGTTTCTTCAAGGGAACTAGAATCTCTAATTTCACATTTAATCAACTTAAGGAAAAAATCATTCAAGAAAGGAGGAAGTACATTTCGAGTGAGCTAGATCAACTAATCTTCATCCATACAGAGAGGGTTCTTGTTTAAAACACAAAGACCAATCTAGAGGAAAATGCTTTAGCGGGTGCAACCTTTCAGTATCCACTTAAAATAGCATTGATTATATTACTCACAAGACTGAACGGTTTAAGAAAGTACTAGCTGATGCAAAGAAACATATTGAGCATCTTCTCATTGGAAATCAGAGGGTGTATTCGATATTTTCTAGTAGAAAAGGTGTATAGTCCATGATACTTGAAGAAAATAAGTATTTGGAAGGAAATTAATCAAGTTTATGAAGAGATGATGGCCTATAATGGTGAGTTTGTAAGAAATCCAAAAAAGAGTTGTAGGAAAAAATGAGGATTGGTTCACATGGCTATAGATATGGTCCAAGAATGGGACACAAAATACCTAAAAACACTAGCAATGTTGGCTAGCAAAGGAAGAGTGTCCAAATTACAATTTCTCCAAATTTGAACATAAACATGTTCTATTTATTTTTTGGATTTTAGCGACACATTTATAAAAAGCGATAAATTTTGTAATTATAAAATAGAAAGAGAGAAAATGAAAAGTAATGTAGAAGTTGAAAATTCAATAAGAAGTGCAAAGGTCACATGGAATTGAACAGACATGAGGGAGATCAAGAGTCACAAAGAACGGTAAAGGGCACCTCATGTATTTAATATAGACACCTATAGCTCAAGAAAAATGACTTTTATCCTCCACTTCTCTAGTTGGCATATGAGAGGGAGATTGTTCTTTTGAGAAGAAAATTATGGTTTCTATGTTTCACTATTGGATCAAGTGAAATTTCTTTGTAATGGTGCACATTAATTCGTCTACAAAATCGTCAGAAGCTCATAGAGTAGAACATCCTTTTCTCACATGTATCAAACTTATTGTAAGATTTTTATTGTAATGTTTATGGTATGTTATTATATTTATATGTATTAAAGTAATGAAATATTTCATTATATTTAGTACAAATTTCAATGAAAATGTATGTCCTTATGTTTTCATTATCATGATTAATTGAAAACTATTTTCCAATTAAGTAACAATTGTTTCTTTACATGTGTCTTTATCTGTTGTGTAACCAGCTTCAAAAATAGAAGAAAAGAGATATCAACGCCTTAGAAATAAGCCCCTTCGAGGGGGCAACCTCCAATACATTACATAAATGCACAATTCTTGGATGATACAATTTACAAAACCTCCTTTCTATATATAGGAGTCCATGGGGCCATAATGTAATCCTAGTGGGCCCAATGTAATCCTAGCCGACCTAACAATAATAATTTAAGGGCACAATAATAACAAAATGGGGGTTACAAGGGTACAATAATAACAATAAGGGGGTTACACTAACAAAAATAAGGGACTATAATAGTAATATAGGGACCTAACATGCCCCTCTCCTTCAAAAAAGTGTTGTCCTCAACGCTTGAGTAGCTCTGGGTGCTTCTGTATAAAATTCTCATCCTCCCATGTAGAATCTTCGGTGGGTAAGTTCTTCCACTTGATGAGATACTCTGAAATTGATCGATTCTGTAGTTGTCGAGTTCTTTTTTCCATGACTGCTTCAGGTTCCAATATGATTTTCCCTTCCCCATCAAGTTCTGGCAATACTGTTTGAACTGGAAGATTTTCACCTATAACCTTCTTTAAGCATGAAACATGGAAAACTGGATGTAATCGCGAAGAAGCAGGAAGCTCCAATTTGTATGCCATAGTACCAATATTTTGCAACACCTTGTAAGGACCATAGTACTTTGGCAATAATTTATTATCCCTCTTAGCTTGCTTGAGGGACATTTGTTTATATGGTTGTAGCCGTAAAAATACCCAATCTCCTACATCAAAACTTCTCTCGCTGCGATGTTGATCTGCCTGTTGTTTCATTCGATTTTGTGCCAAATTCAGGTTATCCTTTAAGAGTTGGAGAACTTCTTGCTGATGCTCGATGTGATCTTCCACTGCTTGAACCTTGGAATTTTCCCTTAAATATGATGTGATGGATGGTGGATGATATCCATAAAGTGCCATAAATGGGGTCATTTTTGCTGCAGTATGGAAGGAAGTGTTATACCACCATTAAGCGAGAGGTAACCACTTGACCCATTGTGTTTGTTTATCAGATACAAAACAACGAAGATATCCTTCCAAACATTTATTTACTATCTCAGTTTGACCATCAGATCGAGGATGATAAGATGAGCTATGAGCTAATTGAGTACCCAAACAAGAAAATAACTCCGTCCAAAAATTTCCAGTAAAAATGGGATCTCTGTCGCTCACAATAACCCTTGGGCTTCCATGTAGCTTTTGAATTCTATCCATAAATGTAGTATCAACTGTACTTTCTTTAAATGGATGAGATAATGCACAAAAGTGTGCATACTTGGTAAGTCTATCAACTACCACGATGATGACACTCTTTCCTTCGGACTTAGGTAAACCTGTGATAAAATCCATTGAAATCTCCTCCCAACGTTGACTTGGAATGGATAAAGGTTGTAGAAGTCTCGGGGTCTTAATTGTCTCCACTTTATTCTACTGGCAAACCAAACATTCCGCCACAAACTTTTGAATATCAGATTTAAGGCCATCCCAAAAAAATTCTTTCTTCACCTTGTGGTAAGTTTTTAAAAATCCTGAGTGTCCTCCTAAAGGAGAAGTGTGCAATTCCAGAAGAATCTTTTGTTTTAGTTGGGAATTTTACAAAGATATAAGCAATATTTGTACCATAAGGAATCATTTTTCCAACTAAATGTATTAGATGTACTAGGATCTTGCTACAACTTTTGAATGAGTGTCCATACATCTTTGTCCTTCTTCCATTCATCTCTTGCTTCGGTTATCCAATCTGGTTGGATAATAGAAATGGCACAAAGCAATGCTTCCACTTCTTCATTCTTTCTTGAGAGTGCATCTGCAACAACATTAAGCTTTCCCTTTTTGTAGATTATTTCAAAGTCATAACCCAACATCTTTGTGACCCATTTTTGCTGCTCTTCTCAAGATAGTCTTTGTTCCAAAAAGTGTTTAAGACTATCATGATCAGTTTTTACCTTGAAGTGTCTTCCCATTAGGTAAGTTCGCCATTTCTTTAGTGCATGTAGTATTGCTAACATTTCCTTCTCATAAATAGGTTTTTGTAAATACTTTCCTTTGATCGGACGACTTTCAAAAGCAATGGGTCTTCCTTCCTGCATTAAAACTGCACCAATTCCATTTCCTGAGGCATCACATTCCACAATAAAGGTTTTTGTGAAGTGTGGCGTAGCTAAGACCGGTGCTAGGCACATTGCCTCTTTAAGATGTTCAAAGGCCTTAGTTGCTTCAGGAGTCCATGAAAATGCATCTTTCTTCAATAATGTTGTTAGAGGTGCTACTATTCTTCCATAATTCTTAACAAACTTGCGATAATACCCTGTTAACCCGAGAAATCCTCGCAACTGCTTTATGGTCGTGGGGACTTTCCATTCCTTAATGGCTTTAATTTTGTTAGGGTCTACTTTAACACCCTCGTGAGATATAATATGACCCAGATATTCCACCTCTTGTACTCCAAAGAAACATTTGGATGTTTTTTCATATAATTGTTTCTCCTGCAATAGTTTGAGCACCCTGTCAACATGTTCAACATGATCCTTCCAAGACCTATTGTAGATTAGTATATCATCAAAAAATACTAGCACAAATTTTCTAAGGAAGGGTTTGGAAATGGAATTCATCAACCCTTGAAATGTAGAAGGTGCATTGGTGAGGCCAAAAGGCATGACCAAAAATTCATAATGACCCTCATGAGTTCGAAATGTTGTTTTTGGAATATCTTCAGTCTTCATTCTAATTTGATGATATCCTGAAGGAAGATCCAACTTGGTAAAATAAATTGCTCCATGTAATTCATCCAATAATTCATCAATCACAGGAATGGGAAATTTATCTTTAATGGTGGGCTTATTGAGCTCCCTATAATCCGGACACATTCGCCATGATCCATCCTTCTTGTGTACCAATACTACAGGAGCAGAGAAAGAACTTTGACTAGGTTGAATTATACCCGCCTCTAACATTTCTGCAATCATACGTTCAATTTCGATCTTTTTGAAGTAAGGATATCTATAAGGCCTGATGTTTGGAGGAACACTTCCTAGAATCAAATGAATAGCATGATCATGATCACGAATAGGTGGGAGTCCTTTGAGAGTTTCAAACACCTTGGAATGATTGTCCAAGACTTGTTGGAGATCTGCAGAAATAGATGATTTTGATGTCGGAACTTCTAGTGAGCATAATTGTGCAATTACGCCTCGTTCTTTCTTTAGAAGCTTTTTCATGACATTAGAGCTTATTATCCTTCCTGGCTTCCCTTCAATACCCCGTAATTCGACTTCCTTTCCTTCTGAAAAAAATTTCAAGAAACGTTCTTGAAAATTAAAAGCTACCGTCCCCAAAGATTGTAACCATTGTACTCCTAGTACAACATCAACACCTCCCATAGGAATGGAAAGAATTAGACTAGTCAATACATATTCCCCCATTGTTAGCTTGATATTATGGCATTTTCCAGAGAAATTTATAGTTCCTCCATTTGCAACCATCACTTGACATTCTGGTGCTGGGTATAGGAAACAATTTAATTCCTTTGCTACCTTACAATGAATAAAATTATGGGTGCTACCTGAATCAATCAACACTATTACCTTTTTCTTCTTGATTTTTCCTTCTAGCTTAAGAGTTTGAGGAGTGGTAATTCCTGCCAGTGCATTACACGATATGGTCGGATTCATTTCTTCCTCTTCTAGGGTTGGTTCCTGGTGTATATCCTCTTCTTGTTCATTTTCTTCTTCCTCTTCACAATCTATGTAAAATAATTTCTTCTCAAGACACTTATGACCTTTAGTGTATTTTCTATCACAACTGTAGCAAATCCATTTTGCTCTTTTTTCTTCGAATTGTTGTGGTGTCAACCTTGTAGGTTGTGGAAATCTAGGAGTAGCAACACTTCCCTCTTTATAGAAGTGAGTGGTAGGCTTCCTTGTCGCCATAATTTTACATTCAATTTTTCTTGCCAACCTGAATGCCTTCTCCAATGAATCAAGTTCCAAAACGTGAACTTCATGTTGGATGTTATCCTTTAAAGTGCCTATGAAGAGATCAATCCTGTGTTCCTCTGGAATATCAGTTACCCTTATATTCAATTTTTGGAAGTCCTCAATGTGCTGCCCCACTAAACCCTTTTGTTTAAGATTTATCAATTGGCTAAAGAAGTTGTTGCTCTTTGTATCCTCATAATGTGCTATCATTTTCTCCGTAAAAATTGACCAAGTGACAATTTTTTTACGGGAGCAAAGCCATCGATACCATACAATGTATTTTGTTCTAAATGTAAAGTTGCAATGCGTACCTTTTGTGTGTTTTGCACATTATGGAGATCAAAATATTGCTCCATCTGTAGTATCCATGTTACAGAATCCTTTCCATCAAACTTCCTCATATCCATTTTTGGAATATGGTGGTTCTTCCCGCCAACATTAGAGTTTATGAAATCACGATTAACATTTATTTTGTTCTCATCATGAGGTTCTTCTACTATATTTCCACCATTAGGAATCATTTCTTGTTTTAAGCTTGTCATAAAGCCTTCCATGTATGATTTTAGATCATTCTTCATGTTTTCCATGTTGTCTTTCATGTCATCCATCTTAGCTTCCATGCCCACTTCCATGCCATCCATCTTAGCTTCCACGCCATCCATCTTAGCTTCCATGCCTTCTTCAAACCGTCCATCTTCACTTCCACGCCATCCATATTAGCTTCCATGGCTTTCTTCAAACTGTCCATCTTCACTTCCACGCCTTTCTTCAAAACTTCCATTTCATTTTTTGTTGCTCTTTGCGAGAGTGAAATCTGTTGCACTTGCTCTTGTAATTTTGATAGATCATGTTGCAATTCTTCATCTTCATGAGTCATGGTAGAGCCTTCTGAAGGCTTAATGGGTGTTGAATTCTTTTTAGGTGCCATTTTAGAATCCAATATTGATACCTATTCTACAATAGGCCCTTGCAATCAATTCAACTTGATTCTTCAAACAAGACTTATGCAATTCAGAAAAAAATACACACCTTTTACTTGCTTTGAGGAGCTCGATATTGAAATTGTAGTATCTCTGTGATTGCAGATCTTCAATATCTGAAATTTAGCACTGAAGTAGCCCTCTGAATTTTGTTTTGAATGCCATAGGTCTAACCTGATTTGGATTCTCCAAGACAAAGTTGTGTCCAATCTACCACAATGACCTAATTATGGACTGGTTCAGTAGAGCAAACTTGTACGACTTGCCACGTGTCACTGTTTCATCCTTTGTCTCTGAAATTGATAGAAAAGAAACCAAATTCTGTTTACTTGCGACCACTTTTTACGGTACTCCAATCCGATGCCCAGAGAGAGAGTTATTGAACTTTTCCCACGATCACCTCTTTGAGATGCAATTCAAGAGCTTGAAAAAGCACTACCTTCCACAAATCCTATCTCCAAAAATGTTGCGAACCAAGCTCTGAAATGTTTTGATGAATTTCCTCAGGATTTCAGCTTCGCACCATACGAATTTCAGATTCTGAACCTTCTTATAAAAAAATTTATAGCGCAAATTCCACGATGACCTGTTTAGGAGCCTGAAAAAAGACCTAACCTCCAAAGATCATATCTCCGAAAATATTGCGAACCAAGCTATGAAATTTTTAGAAAACCTTCCTCAAGATCTCAACTTCACACCCTAAACATTTCAGCTTTTTATGATTCGTAGAAAAAAAGTTATAGGGAAAATGCCACGATGACCTGTTTGGAGCAGCGAAACCCTAAAATCCAAACCTCTGATACCAAATGTTGTGTAACCAGCTTCAAAAATAGAAGAAAAGAGATATCAACGCCTTATAAATAAGCCACTTCGAGGGGGAAACCTCCAATACATTACATAAATGCACAATTCTTGGATGATACAATTTACAAAACCTCCTTTCTATGTATAGGAGTCCATGGGGACATAATGTAATCCTAGCGGGCCATAATATAATCCTAGCCGACCTAAGAATAATAATTTAAGGGAACAATAATAACAAAATGGGGGTTACAAGGGTACAATAATAAAAATAAGGGGGTTACACTAACAAAAATAAGGGACTATACTAGTAATATAGGGACCTAACATTATCAAACTAGTACTAATATTATTCATTTAAAGGCCCATGCTATCTTTTTTGTGGAAGTAAATTTATCCACATTATATTTGTGCATTACACAAATCTAATGTGCTTGCATGTCTCAAAAGTGATTGTGGTTTCTCTGAGATGTGTTGATTCTCACCAAAGAAAATCATAAACCCAACAAAATGGTAGTCACACCAATATTCCTGGATGGAATTGCCGCTCCTAATGGTGTAGATTCTATTTATAACTTTTTATTAAGAATATCCCCTAGTAAATGAGGAGAGTGACAATGGTCATAGTAGTAAACTTCCATAACTCTCCCAAAAGTCCCAAAAGAATTACTACAACAAGGAAAAAACATAACTAGAGAGAAATGTTGTGTTGCGTGGAAAGATAAGAATAGCTAGAGATAAATGTTATGCTAGGTGAAAATATAAGGATCAGAATAGCTGGAGAGAAATGCATGGTTATAAAGGAAAAAAAAAGTAAACTCCTAGGTAAAGAAAAAAAGTGGGAAGACATTAAAAGCAAGACAATGCTAAAAATATACTGCGAAGAAAAATAATAAATACCACTACGATTATATTTCTTCTTTGATATACCTATGATATAAAATAGGATATTATCAAAGAAATCTTAGCCCATGGGGAGTTTCTTGGGGTGGAATTTGTTGTTTTGGTGGAAATTTTTGGTTCCGACATTATTTTGAGGAGGAAATATAACTAAATGTTCACTATATTATCGATTTGTATTGATGATATTTACAATTGTTTCAAGAAAATAATAATTAGTGGATATAAATAAGCGGTTGATGTTGGAATATTTGTCATTGATGCTAAAGGGTTTCAGTTAATGTATGCACGAGAGAGTCACAGTTGATGATATTCTTGTGGTTTGTGCTTGTTATGCTTGCTATATATGAATGAGTATGAAGTTGTTGATTTCTTGATAGAGGTTTGGAAACCATATGTTTATGATGTTGTGATTTTATATTTTCTTATGCACTTAGTATCAATGTATGTATTTTATGTACTTATAAACAAGGTATGTTGTTGAGTATGTTGAGAAGTAGCCAATTATGTTGCTTGCCAAAGGTATATGATTGCATATTTTGTTTTTTTTTAAGGTATGAATGTATTGATGTCCCTCTGTAAGTTTTTTGATATGGTAATATTTGTTAGAGTTATGTTGTTATTTTAATGCTTGCACATATGGTGTGATGTTGAGCCATTTATTTTGCATAGTTTAGTTGAAAGAGGTATGTTGTAGACGTACAAAAAAATGTTGTGATGCAAAAGGATTCAAGTAAAGACAAGAAACTGGTGGAATTGGTCCCAAAAGTTTAGATTTAATATATATGAATAGTTACTAAATATGTTGAGAGTTTTGATTGGTTACTCATTGTGCAATTCCCAAATGGTTTCATTGGAATAGACCCATCATCCCTATAACCATGGCAGGGTCTTCTTTACAGTGACACGACTGATGAAGTTTCTATCTCCAGTTGGGCTCAAAATTGTTAGCATTTATTTTCCCAGTCCCAAAGGTAATTTCCATGCTTCAACATGATGATTTAGCTTAATAAAAGGTATTTTTGACTTTCTGGTCATTTGGGTCTCTTTACTTACCGATTTCCCATTATTTCCTTTTTTTTTACTTACGAATGTTTTTTTCTTATTTTGTTTTTTGTATGGGAGTTCATTTTCAAATTAAAACTTGTGTTTTTCTCACTTCAACATTTTGGTGGCTATTCTTGATGTATTGGTACCCAACCTACGACTATTATCCTACCGCTTGCTCTCAGTTCGGTTCCCTTGTAAGAAAGTAATTCTACCTGTTACTCATGGAATCTAGGTGTGACTCCCACAAAAATATCTTTGATATCAATTTCCCATATGTCAAATGGTTTACAAGTCAAGTTCCATGTTCTTTGTTAGCAATCCCATATCAACGTTTTATGGGTTTTCTAGAGGAACTCATCTACTCTAAGATAATTAGTTGTGTACTTCTACAATCGTAGACTACCACTCTCTCATCTAGGATCGAGTATTTGTTAAATAAGGTCCTTTCCATAGGATGGTTAATATTTCAACATGATCAATTTTGGAATGGTATGAATCATACCCATAGAAATCGATATAGGATAGGTTTCCTTTTAAGTGATTAACTAAAAAATTTCAAAAGGATATATGTTTTGGCCACAATATAATTGTTTCAAAACAATCCTTTAACAATTTTCTAGGGAAGGAGATATATTCCCTACTACTACCATTAGTTTTGGAACTCATACTTGTTCTGATCGTTACCAATATAACACTTAGTTATTTCTTGGACATCATTTACTACTTCAATAGTTATGCGATGAACAAAGAGTGGGTTTAATTGGCATCACTGCTTACTCATCCTGAAAAAAGATAACTATCATATTAGATCCTAATACATAAATTTATATATAAGTAGGATATTCAACCATTTATCAAACAATTAATAACCAAATACAAACATTACCAAGATTCCAAAACATAGATATTATACTCGTTATTGAAACTAATAGAAAAAAATCATCATAAAAATATGTATACAAGAGAAAATTTCATACTAGAGGTCATATATCCTTCTCAAAAACTAACTCTGAATGTAAACCTCAAAATTTACACGGAGAGAATAATTTTCCTCCCAACTGGGATCTCCTCTAGTTCTCCCCGTGCTGATATCTCTTTCCTCCATAACCAGCAACCCCTTATTGTCCTTGTGAAGCAATGTTTATGAGTACTTTGCCCAAAATAATTTCCTCAACGGTGTTGCATTTTTTATGGGTCCTGCTACCCCCCATAGCCCAGGATTTCCCTTCTTTTATAGCAAAAGGGATATTTTTTCCTTTAAATTCTGCTTTATCCCTTGTGCTACTTTATTCATCCATCCCCAATGTTGTTTCCCTCACACTGGGTGATTTATTAGATTTTTCGCTCCAATGTAAAATTACTTAACTTCAATCCTAGGGATATTTAGGGGTATTTTTTGGGAAAGTATTTATATTCCATCATATCCACCCATATTGGAATACTGATATCATCAATTAATTTCTTCTCCAAGTTATTTTCGAAAGAATTATTAAAAATTATTTATTCCATTATAATAATCATTGATAAATTTAATTATGGATTCCTTTCCATTCCTAAACAATTTTAGCTACTAAAAAAAAAGTGCACATAAAACTAGGGTATTACATATTCCCCCTATAAAATAAGAACATTTTCCTCAGTGTTTATCATTCAACCTTTTAGTCCTTGAATACAGCTATATACGCTTCCTTCATGGTATCCACATGCTCCGAAGTGGCCTCCTTAGGTGTATAGTGCCTCCACCGCACTTTAACCCAAGCGATGATTCAATTTCGTTGCATGGTTTCTTCCTCCTCCAAGATACGAAGTGGTTCTAGAAGAAAGTCCCCTTTGAGTTCCACCTATATCAAATTATATTCAACCACAAGAGAAGGATCATGAACATATTTTTTAATAATGATACATGAAAAACATTATGAGCTTTAACATGACTAGGTAGGAGATATTGATATGCCAGAGGACCAACTCAATCGAAAATATAAAAAACCCACAAAATTGTGGCTCCAACTTGTCACAACTACCAATATTGAGGGTTATTTTCGTAGGTTTAACCCTCAAATAGACATGCTACCAAATTTTGAACTCTTTATACAATTAATACAGCCTAATAATCCACTTATCCTAAGGTTGAATCCAACTGAGCACTGTATGGCATTTTATTCCATGCAAATCTTCAAAAGGACTCATTTTTATAGCGGTTTCATAGATGTTATTATAATAAAACATAAATAAATGCAGAAAAATCCTCCCACTTTGTGGGATTATCAATTACATTTGGAGCATGTCATCCATAATCTAATTTTCCCTTTCAGTTTTGACATCTAGCTACGGATGGTATGCAATACTAAAACTTATCTTGGCCCCCATCCCTCCAAACAAATAGTTCCAGAAGTTTGAGGTAATTTTTCCATCTCTGTTAGAGACTATCATTTTTGGTACACCATGAAGTCAAAAAATTTCTTTCAAAAAAATGTTAACCACCTGTGTTGTTCCAAAGGAATATTGTAAAGGAATAACATGTCCAGCAATAGACAATGTGTCTATCACTACCATGATAGAGTTATGATTATATTTATTACTTGGTAAACCAATTATAAAATCCATGGAGATCACCTCCCATTTCCATTCTGAAATTATTAATGGGTTTAATAATCTTGTTGGGTGTTGATGTTCAATTTTTATCTATTGACACTCTAAAAACATTGCCAAATAATCTGCTACCTCCTTATCCATTCCTGGCCAGAACAAGTTTTTCATTAGTGTTGTTACCATTTTCTAGTAACCTGGGTGGCCAACATATGGTCTCCTATTATATTCATCTAGTATCATCTCTTTCAAGGAAATAACATTATGAACATACAACCAATGTTATAAGTAATTTGTCCCTTCTGACTTATGGCATACCTAGGAATTCCTTTCTACTATTTTTTCAGCTGAAATACATTATTCTCGAGGTCTTATGACATGGATGTATAAATGTGTTCTTAATTTTTTTTTTCATGCTAATACCAGTACTTATTATGAAGGAATCAACATGCATACTTAATTCATCTGCAATTTTCTTTTCTTTTCCTTCATATGCTTTATATCAAATTCAAAATCACTTAGGAAGGATAACCTCCTAGATTGAATAAATAAATATTTCAAACTAATATGGTATGTTATCAACAAAAACTTCTTTCCCAACAGATAATTCCTCCACATTTTCACTGTAAGGAAAATACCCTCTAGGGGAGGTTATAAAGGAGGTTTTTAGTGTTATAAATTTGGAAAAAAATTTCAAAAAAAAATTTGCTACAACATTTGTTTTCCTTAACGGACGTTTTGGTGGAGCTTTAAATGGAATTTCAACAAAACTAAAAAAACTAGGTGGCCGGATGTTGTTATGGATGTTTTTCTCATCGATGTGCGCATCATGTGTGAACGCACCAATGTGTTTTACCATGTACACAGTGGTACTGTAAACATAGCAAGAACCACAATTTCGGATGCCCTAGGGCTTTTAGCAATGTCCCAGTGCGTATCAACCAGTAAGACGCACCAAGATGATGGAAGGTGCATGCACCAGGCTGTTAAGGTGTAAAAATGCAGTGGCCATCTAGGTGCTAAAACTCAGCAGGCCGTTAAGTTATAAAAACGCACTGATGCGTTAAAGGAAAACCATATCGCTGAAAGAAATTCCTATTGGACCGCACGGGTGCTAGTCGTCGATAATGGGCACCGAGCATTCTGATTGGTATTGGCATTTATGCGGTGCCCATAGGTCATAGCAACACACTGATGCACATTACCATACAAGCGCACCGGTGTGCAGTAACTAACACGCATCGATGTTCATTTTGTACTTTTTTTAAACATTGACCTGTGACAGTGAAATTATTGTGCTTTTTAAAAGTTCATTATTCATCAAAAGTCGACACATATCTTATAATAGTATTCATATCAATTAAATTTTTACCAGTGCATTTTAATGTGATGTTTTGATTATTTTTTTATATCATATCATCAGATTTCACATCTCTTCATTATAATATTTAATCATCTTTATATTTAACCAGTGGTGTAACATTTAACAGCAACAATGGAGAATGCAATAGAATAAATTAAAATGTATATATAGATATATATATATATATATATATATATATATATATATATATATATATATATATATATATATATATCTGTGAATAAGACACTCTTTTTCATTAAAAATGGGACATTTATTGTTATCCATTTTCTTTCAAGTGGGATACTATGTCCATTACATTAAAAAAAATGTCTGATTTCATAGACAATTATTTCAAAAAATAAAATTCCTTGCTTTGATATCCAAACATACTGATCATCATTCTTCGTTGGAATTGCTGTCACTGCTCAGGCTACTTTCATTACATGGGTTATGTAGAGGAATGTTTTGTTCACTGTGTTCATTGTCTTCTTCTTCTTCAAGTTCCAGCTACAAACATAAAAATAAAGTGTAATGAGTTTATATACATTAAGGGTTAGAATAATGAAAATTGCAATATTAAATAATATACATCAATGTAAATCGAAAAGCAATGTACGATAGCAAGAATTAACTCATTAACTATAAACATTCTTTCAAAACCAAATCTCATGCCATATTTCAACAATTCATTTGTTGGTGCAGTTCCATACTTTTTTACCTAAAAGTTTTATACCCCATAACAAATCATAGATTTCATATAAAAAAAATTGTTCTATTAATTATAGACATAGCTAAGTAAAACAAGATAGATGCTTACAAATTCTACAATTAATTTCTGACATGCCAACATATGCTGACAGCCCATATTTAACCCAATGTCAATCAATTCTTTTGATGATTCTTCTTTTTATGTTAGAACCTGTTTGAAGACATTCAATGATGATTGTTGTAAAACAACTTAAATATACAAAAATCAAATCTAGTCAAGTTTTTATAAGGAAGTAACAGTTACTTAAAAACATAAATATCAACCCTTTTCTTTCTTGTCATCATATTTTCTGTGCTGAATAGGTTCCATTTTCTTTTCTTTTCTGCAGGAAAATACTTGAAAAGTAATATTTATTGCTAAATTGTTTATTTATTGTACCTAATCAAAAAATTCAATGATTACATATTACATTTGAAGTATGTTGTGGCTGAGATGGCTCGTCGTGTGATGCAATTATGTCCATTTCTTTCACCAACACCTTGTACAACATTTTGGACATTCCTACTGGCATATTTCTGATATCAACTCATTCATCCTTTGAGATTTTCATAATCTTCCTGAGATTGTAACATGACAACAAACTATTTTATTTTTATATTGATATATGAAAATTAAATATAACAAAAGTGATATTTATAAATGATTTCTTCCTAGTAATATTACTTTTTCATTCATTATCTCTTGTTGTTGTACACTTTTGTTATTAAAATTTTGACATCTCTCATTAACCAATTCTCTCGAAACTCATCATGTAGTTTAATTAAAATTTGGTTCTTGGAATCATTGGATTGATTTTTGTATTGTTACTGGAGAACGTTTGTACATTCGTTCCACTAGATCCCTCAAAATTTTGTAAAATTTTTTCCCCTTTTCGTTAACCTCCAACACCACTCCAAATGAGCTAAGGAGTAATTCATTTTCATTCGCATGTTAATTTTTTTTTCTTTTCTTAGAAAAAACATTCCTTTTCTTCATTGTTGGTCCATGTAGAACATTAAACATATTTAAATTAATAGATTGTTTGAAAATTGTTATCTAATATATTTAATTATAGATGAGTTTTAATCACATGATTTAAATTGTTATCTAATAGATGAGTGTCTCTCCCATTGACCAAATCCTTATTATGTGATTAATACAAAAGAAAATGATCTACATTATGGATCACAAAAGTCTTAGATTTAACATTTTTAATTATATTATGAATTAAAATTCAAAAAACAAACTCATATTGGATCAATAATATTTTTTTATTCACCTGATTCATCCTTCTGCGAATTTTCCATCAAGCTTTTACACTCTTCTGGTCTTAGATCAGAAATAACCTTATCAAGCTTCATCATTTTTTGGCTCTGCATGATACATAGTAAAAAATACATATTAGTTAAACTTACATATAGTTCAAAATAATAACTTTTGTAAAGAATTTACAAAAAACTTTCATTTTTTTCTTTTCTCGATGTGCTACAGTGTTTTTGTTACTTGATATATTTTCAGCCATTTCTTTATCAATATGAAACCTGTACCATACCATTCATTAATATATTTTATAAATAAATCACATACTTTTCAGTTTAAAAAAAAAAAAAAACGATGCGCCTTTCAAAAGGAGCGCACCCAAGGCGGTGTGGTAGGTTCTTATAAATGCACCTCCAATACAATAGAAACAACATACAATGCTCTTTTTCAATAAGGAGACCCGGTGCGTTATATGTTAAACGATGCACTGATTAGCACAAGCATAAATTAATAAAAACCTACTTTTATCGAACCATGTTCTTTTGTCACTACGTGTCCAGTGCGCTATAGTAAAATAGTGCACTGGTGTGCTATTTTAAATAGGACGCATTGATTAAAAAATATATTTTTTTTTTTAAAAAATGTGCAAGGGCTGACATGCATTGGGATCTGACTCTAAAAGTGGTCTTGCGGGTTATATGTCATACACCGATATATATAGCAATACAAACCTTATAAATCTAAAATTAAAATCCCTTATTGTGAAGTCACAAAAACAAGAAGAAGCAAGGGTTTACCATAAGAATGGATTTTTTTTTCTTATAAAAATGCATAGTAATATTTAAAATTTTTACTATGCATGTATTAAATCCAACAAAAGCTATTACATATATATATATATATATATATATATATATATATATATATATATATATATATATATATATATATATATATATATATATATATATATATATATATATATATATATATATATATATATATATATATATTGCAGAAATTTAACAATTTTACTTATACCACAATTCGAGGGTACGAATCACTCGTATGTTTCACGTCGGTGTTGGGGCATAATGCTTTTGTTTGAAATTATTTTGTTGCTCCATAGTGACCTTGTGCTCTCTTGCTCCAGGTATGTCTCTCATGTAAATCCCTCCAGGAAATTTTACTATTTAGAGAATTTTTTTTATGAAATTAGGTTTCTAAAAATAATTTGTCACCCATTTTCAATTTACGGCTTTTTTTTCACTCGTAAAAAATAAAGTTTTTTTTTTTTTTTTCAAAATATTCAATATGTTTTTTAACTAATCACACTGGTGTGCCAGTTAATAAAACAACACAAGTACGCATTAACTAAAATACATCAGTGTAGTTAATTGTACATTAGCACCAATAATGATAAGGCCATTTTTAAGGCATCGAAATCACTTTTAGGTATTTACACAAAAATTTGTTGTTGATTTTTCTCAAATGCAGGGATAAAATCTCATAATTATATCAAATGGAAAATTCTTCAAAATCCAGCTCGTTCCATAATATTTCTCAAAGTCCATCTCGGAGTTCTCCCTATCCATCTCCACATGTAATTACTTCATATTTTATTTATATTTTCATTATCTAGTTGAATTATTATTTTTTATCGATGTCAGTCAGTTGAATAAAATTAATTTATAAAAATTTGCAAGTTCATACAGATTTAGAATCGAGCTCAAATGCACAAAATATTCAAACAACTCCAAAACATCAGAAGCTTTTATCAGGAGAAGCATACCGGAAGGCGCATTTGGTAGACAAAAATGAATAGCTATTTCACCCTGCCAATTGTAACATTGCACCTTCTTTCCAAAGTTCTGGGACAATGATGCTAATAATGTTTTTTTATTATATTAATGTAAATATTATCTCAACGTCAAACTAATGAATCATGCATTGTCGACGTGCTTACTAGTTGATATCATCGATTTTGTACTAATCATGTTCAAATATATTTTTTGAAATTATTAGGATTATAGTGATGATGAGCTACATGCCTATCATCTTTTGTTGCACCCCATGACAATGTTAAATCGAGAGAAGGCTAAATTAAGAGAAAAATTTAGAGGGGAACAATACCAAGAATGGTTGAGTCAACCACCTATTGAATTCCCACTATGTCAAGATTCACCAATTAGGAATGACTACAGTAATTGTAGTTCCTGACAAGTTGGAAATGGAGAAAATCAAATAGACGTTGGTATAGATGATTACTTAAGGGATACGACTTCCATAGAGACAATATTGTTGGATGCATTCTAGAACAATGATCAACTATTGGATGATTCTCATATCGTTGATACCTTTTTTGAAAGCCTTAAATTTTCTTCCAACATCGACCTCTTTGGACCTAGCGGTCAGTGAAAGTATACCCAATTGGGGAAAATGATGTTATTGTACAACTTGAAAGAAAATTTTGGGTTCTCGAATGCATGTTTTTTGGAAATTTTCAAGTAATTGACCATCAAGTCCTCCCTTATATTTTGAGAAATATAATCACACAATGAACATTACAAACGATTAGTTTTATGAACGTTAATAATTATATCAACATTAATTTACTTTTAATATTTTCCATGACAAACTACATGTTATTGAAAGATAATGTTCTTTTGAATGATAATGTCTTGCCCGGTAGCGGCGAAGAGGCAAAGAAATTGTTGAAAATGTTGGGTGTTGAGTACATATCATATCATCATGTCCAAATGATTGTATTCTATATAGAGGATAATATGTAGATAAAGGGATATGTCTGAAATGTGAACATGGCATGTATGATAAATAAAAAAATAAGGGTAAATTAGGTGGTCCTCATTTTAAGAGATTGAGGCACATGTCTATAATCCCAAGGATTCAAAATCTCCTTCATTGCAAAGAATTAGCTATGTTGCAAGGATGGAATGACTCAAACAGAAGTGACTTGGGAGTTATTTGAATCCCAAAATATTTGATAGTCATCAAGCATATAGAGGATACATGGCCCGAAAAAATCAAGGATGAAGTACGAAGTCTACAACTCAACATATCCATGCTTGTCCATGATGAATGAACATCTTATGTTGGCTCTCATATTCCCTGCTAGAAGACAAGTGAAGAATATGGATGTCAAATTACAACCACTGGTAGATGAATTGAAAGAATTATGGGATGGGATAAATGTATACAATGTATCAAGACCCACCACATCAAAGAAGAGTTTTACGCTGTATGGCATATGTGCTTACACGACACATGATTATCCAGGCTTAGGAGTTTTTTCTGGTAAATTACATGTTTATTGATGTTTTTTATATACGTAACAATATTATTTCGCATATTATTTATTTAATTCATTGTAATTGTTATGATATTCATGATATTCTTTAACGTGACATGCATATTGTACACAATAATCTCACAGGTCTTGTAACAAAATGGTATTATGGACGTAAATGTTGTGGACCTTCTTTGAAAGCTACATGGTCCAATGACCTACAAAAGCTAGTGTATGAATGCTCCAGGGTATTCCTCCCAAAAGAACACCCTTATAGAAGAGTAACATCCACTTTCAATGGTAAACAAGAGAGAACCCAAAGGCCTCCAATAATGACACCAACTGATTGACTTATATCATATGAGAGAGAGAAGGAGAAGGAGTTCATAGAAATGTTTGATTCAAATGGGGAGCCTATTTTCGATGATCTAGAATTATTTGACACCTATGTTGAGAAATTTCCAATGGTGATGAGAAGGAAATCTATTTATTATAATCTCCCATATTGGGAGCATCTTAAGATTACCCACTTATTTGATCCCATGCATATATTTAAAAAATGCTTCATCTTCTTTATGAAGGCACATTGGATGTTAGGAAAGATCTTATTACTTCAAAAACTAAAAATCATTGGCCAAGATAATTAGAAAGTATAGGATCAGAGGTAGTTAGTCCCTCTAATTGGTATTTTAAAGAAGGTGATGTCCCATGTATTTGAAAAAAAATATGATATTTCTTTGGAAAAGGAAGATATAATGGGTGTGAGGGTGCTATATTAATATGGGTCTTCACTACGACACTGCTTCATCGTGGATGACCATTTGTCTGGGTTTAAATTACACGACCGTTTGAATCTCCAAAGAGTATGTATAATTCCAAAAGCATGATTTTGTTATTTTTTATATTAATAAGTTTTATCCGATGCAGGGGGAATAAAACATAACTAATTTTTTATATTATTGCATTTGTTTATAACTTTGTAGTGTCATTATCCTTTGTTCATGCATGGGTCTATGAAACATGACTTCCCACAAGACCTAGGACGTGTCATATCTAAATTATCTGCATTTTTACATTGGATCACGTCAGAGGAGATTCATGTGGCTAGCATTCCATGGTGGTGTCAAGAGATAGTTGAGGTTTTTTGTACGTTTGAGAAGGAACTGCTGACGAGTTGAATGGACTTGCAAATTCATATTCTAATCCAGCTAGTATATTATGTTGAATTAGTTGGGGTAGTTTCTTGTCGTTGGATGTTATTCTTCGAGAGGTAAATGAAGAAATTGAAAGGTTTTGTTCGACAAAGGGAAAAACCCAAGGGGTCTTTGGAAAAGGGGTACAAATCATATGAGTATTTCTATTATGCCATGATTACATTAAACATACCGAAAATAGACTAGGTGCAATGATTTGGGACGATGAAATGGATGAAGACAAAACAAAAGGGGAGCTTCTCCAAACGAATGGAAAAAGGCACATGATAAATAGTAAACGATTTATGATTTTTCACTTTTACAAAAAGTAAATATTCATGTTCAACTTCGATATAATGTATATTTTGATCTCATATGTACTGTCCCTTTGATTTCATCAGCAAATTCATAAATTGAAGTAATCAATAAATTTGTTCTTTAAAATTCCGAAGTGACACAACCATGGGTCGCATCATATGAACAAAACAGGATGAAATGGGATAGTGATAGGAAAGAATTGAGATAGTTGAATCGTAGAAATGTTCCTTATCTGGATAATTTAAAATAAAATATGCCAATCATATGCCCCAACAGCTCAATTGCTGACCAATTCAAAGAGAAATATGGTGCAACCGGTCATTAATACTTTTTACGATGTGTTTTTATAAATAAGACATTTTTTTTCAAAATATTATAATATGTATTTTGAATTGATTGGTTTGTATTGTCTTAATGTTGAAATCATTTCACTTGATAATTTGCACTTATGTTAATCTCGAAAACAATGGTGCACTGTATCAAGTTATTTTTTATGTCAATTCATAAAATAATACAACTATTTGATTTCTTTAAATGTGAGTGAATGATATCTTCGAAATGTATATTGTTATTTTATGTATGTAAGATGATAATAAAATAATGATAATTCTAAACATGAATTTATTTGCATTATTTTTTAAACTTTATTATGTTACAAAAATTTATATTATTCTAGATTTATTGTTTTACAATTATTTATATTCATACAAATTTACAATTTTATAATTATGGTAATTTAACAATATTTACGGTATACATTTTACTTATGGTAGTTATGATTCAAAACTGACAATTAATTTACAATTTTACAATTTCACAATTTTACAAATTTACAAATTTTAATAAAATTGAATGATGACAATACATACAATTACAATTACAATTTCACAATTTCACAATACAATTACAATTACAATTACAATTTTACAAATATTTTACATACAATTACAATTAAAAATACAATTTGAACTAGAATTACAATTACAATTACAATTTTACAATTTTACATAAAATTACAATTAAAATTAGAATTACAGTCACGATGCATACAATTAAAATTACATTTTTAGAATTTTACAAATTTACAGATTTACAAATATTACAATTTTAATAAAATTGAATCATGACAATACATACAATTACAATTGCAATTTTACAATTTCACAATACAATTACCTACAATTACAATTATAATTTTACAAATATTTTACATACAATTACAATTAACGTTACAATTACAATTTCACAATTTTACATACAATTAAAATTAAAATTTCAATTACAATCACGACATAATATTTAATAAATATCACAATTTAATATGAAAAATAAACATCACGATCATGATAACCATCATAAAAAAATCATATTCAACTAAAATACACATTGAAATCGCTAACATAATCTAATCATCGTGATCATGATCATCTAACAAAACATAAGCATTTTATAACATCATCACAACACAAACATCAAATATACATCTCATGTCAAATAAATTCTATCACATACACATCTATCTGCAAGCACATTAAATGAACATATATGACATGACCTAAAAATATACACATCATGATGAACACCAAGATGTAAATTAAGTACATCAACATGAACATAAAATAAATGGACCATATATGTGTGTGTGTGTGTGTGCATAACTGTATAATTTCAAAAATATAAAACTGTGATATAGCTGCGTATAAATGTCAAATATCTCATGGAACATCAATACTAATACTAGTCGAAGCTTGCTCAGTCGATGGTGCAATCTACTCATGAACTGCCTGTTGATGACTTATCGATGTTGCAACCTTCTCAATGGATGGTGCACCCTGATAAAATGGACCTGCCTCCTCAGATGGACCTCCTTGTTTAGGATCAGGTGCCTGCTCAGGACTAGGTGTCTGCTGAGATGGTGCAGACTGCTCAAACGATGCCTGCTGATCAGGACTAGATGCTGGCTTCTGATGATATCCAACGCGAGGTGAAGAATGAGGAGGTGAATTATTAGAATAATGATGACTCCCCTGTCAATCATGATAATCATATGAGGCACTCCTCTGTCATGCGTCTTCACGATGCCTACCCCTCCTAGCCCCATGCCAACACTTTGGAAGCTCCAACGATATTACGCATGAGGGTCATAATATCGTGGGGCATGCCTCTCTAGAGCTACGTGATCCTACGATTATCCTCGATCTCTCTAATCGTAGCTGGGCGGACTCGCTCATCAACTAGGATTCAACACAGTTGGTCGCCCAAATCCATTGTGAATCGGGCATTCATCCTCCGCCTCCCCCACGTGGGTATTTGCACCCGATCAGGATCATATCTGTCACTCTGATCCTCCACCTCTACCATCTCCTCGTCAACATCTAAACCTGGATAATTCGGTGGGTGTTGAATCATGTCCCTAATGAATGTCCCAATACCTAAAAAATATATAGTACACAACAATAATTAGACATTTTCATTAAAAAATTTAATAAAACATGTTAAAGAATGTGTTAGAATAAATTTGATAATTCCAATTAATTAATTAAGACAAAAAAATGAAACTATATTAATTTAAAGAAAACACTAATATTACCTCCCACATGCGACAATTCATCGTGTGTGAAGAGGACATTGGTACACCCTTTCCAATCCAAATAGGAATACGAACATGGCACCATAATGAATGAGTGATCATCAACAGTGGCTAGCAACTCAAGTAAATTAGGAGATATCCTGGTAGGAAAGTGATATTTTCCCATCTTGGGCATCATCTAGCCCCACATATGCATCTGTACATGCAACATCGGCCTACGAGGCTGCCGAAGAAAAGTATTCCTCATATCTGGAAACCTTTAAAAAAGTAAACAAAATAAATTTTAAGAAAAAGGGAAGGTCAAATGCCCACGTTCCTGAACGACATATGTCTAATGCTGTAAAAAACTACCACAAAAAAATTGCAGACCATCTCAGAAGTCATGGCGCATCGAATAAATAATCAACATACAATAAAAGCGGGTAACTAATGCATTTCCCATCACTCGTATAGTGTGAAATGGTCATCAGTAGTATTGAGAAGCACCTCACCTCCTCTCCAGGAAATGAAGTAATACGTAACTAACCACCAGACACCTAAAAATCTGCAAGAGAAACTATAGCATCCCTAATGTATCCCCGAGAGTACGCTAACTGACTCCTTGTCGCATAGTTGACGGGGAAATCTGGGAACTGAGGCATATCCTACACTATACTAGATAGTCTAGTAATAAAATATATGTCCTCCTCAGTGGGCACGAACCACTGGCCAGGACCGACCCGTAAATCTTGTCGATGGGCATCCCACTTAAAGATATGTTGTCCCAATAACCCACTATGGCCCTTCAAGGATGTAGCCTCCTCGTAAAACTTGAGTAGGCCTACCTCCCTTTGGAGCAACTGGATGGCGCTCGTAATAGGGCGAGGGTACAAAAGTCTCTCCCTCTCTCATGCCTTCCACAAATGAATTCCTTTGTTCTCTGCATTGACGTCACTTAATGATTCACATATTAAATACATTTTTTTTATTAAATGAGATATATATATATATATATATATATATATATATATAATTAAAGAAAAACAATCGGTTTGCCCCAAAAAATAGTCACGCACTAGTACCGGTGCTAACATTTGTATCACACATTGTGCTCGGCGCGCATGGAAAATGTTCCCGCACTGCCAAAGATAGGAATAATTTTCGACGGTGCATTGTTAAAACTATCTACCCCATGGTGGATAGTTTGGTCAATGCACTTCCCAACAACAGTACATGGTCAATGGTGCAGTCCTGTAAAATATCGCACTGTTGACGATGTACTATTGTTGGGCAGGCGATGCACTGACCTAACTACCTGCCCCGAGGTAGATAGATTGTTCAATGCACCGCCCAATAGTAGTACATGCTCAACGGTGTAGTCCTGTAAACGATCACAACGTTGACTATGTAATTTTTTCAGGAAAGTGGTGCGCTGACCTAACTATCTACCCTGAGGTGGTTAGTTTGGTCAACGCACTACCCTCCCAACACTATTACATCGTCAATGCTACGGTCATTTAGAAAACCGCACTACCATGTTATTTTTTAAATTAGCTACGGTGCACATTTTTTCGATACCATATCGGAAACTGGTGCAGTTTATATCAACACCGTTCATGGTGCGAGCTATAAATTTACAAGTAGCACCACAAATGGTGCGAGCCAAATAGCTCAAACGCACCACGCAATTTTTTTTTTTTTTAATGGTTAATTTTTAGTTATTTTTAAAATCTAATGTTCTAAAAAAATTATTTATTGAGAAAAAAGTATAAAACCTATACATTTTCACATCGAGGAGGCATATTTGCTAAGGAATTGAAGAAACCAAATTTTCCCACCATTTTCAAAAATTCGAACTCCACAAGGTGGGCAATGGACGGAAGCGTGCAGTGGGAGTACCGATGGTAGGGTGCCTCACACAAGATAAAATCACACTAGTTCTTGAGAGGTATGGAGCACTGAAGAAGTAAAAATGAGGTTTTTATGACTGGTAATTTTTTTTTATTTAACCCTGTTTCGGTGTTCGGGTTTTTGAGACGCACCGGGTGGTATTATCGATGACGCACTGCACATCGTTATGCTGTGATGGATTACAGCGACACACCGGGCCTATTTATACATAGATAACCGTGCGATATAGTACTTAGATGCACTAGGCGAGTTTGTATGGAGAGCATGGTGTCTCAGTGTGCCAATTTTTAGTACATACCGATGTGTTTTGAGTAAAACGCACCGGTGCGGTTTATGATGAGAAACTCATAGCGAAAAACACACCTGCAAAAACATCCACCCTCCAACCTCCTCTAGAGACCTCTGCTAAAAACTCATATCTGGGCTATTTTTATAAGGTGTTCCTCAAAAACATCCTCTAGAGGGTCTTTTCCTTGTAGTATTTCAAGGCATATATGAGAACAGGCAATTCAAAATCATAGACTACATAATTTTGTTCATGTTTTTTCAATTTTCTTGACTCATAGGCTATGATAGCATTATCCTGTAGTAACACTCATCCTATCATTTCTAAACATGGATCAGTGCACACAATAAACTCCTTGGTTGGAATTGCAATCTTTAAGATAGGGGTTGTAGTCAGTTTTTTTTTAACTTATCGAAGCTTGCTTGACACTTGGATGTCCATGTCAATTTTTCTCCCTTATTTTGTAAAGAGGTAATGGGGCAATATAGTCCGGAAAAACCTTCAAGAAATCTATGGTAGTATGAAATAATCCCCATGAACGAACAAAAAACTGTCACATATTTTGGTACTGGCCAATTCATAACTGCTTAAATTTTCTCGGGGTCTACTGCTAACCCATCCTTATATATAATATGCCCCAAGTACTAGTTTCTAGGCTGATAAAACTCACACTTATTGAGCTTTGCATAAATTTGATATTCCCTTAAGGTTTTCAACAGATATGAAATTTTCCTAGTGCTCTTCTTCACTTTTTTATTATACCAGGATATCATCTATGAAGGCTAATACAAAATTCTCAAGATATTTATGAAGGACACTATTCATGAGATGAATGAAGGTGGTGGGTACATTCGTGAGACTGAAAGGAAACAATACGAAATCTTAATGACCATATCGAGTTCTAAAAGTTTTTTGTGGATGTCTTTGTCTTTTATGCAAAGCTAATGGTAACCAATTCACGGATCAATCTTTGAAAATATCATTTCTCCCCTAACTTGGTCAAACAAATCGTAAAACCGGGGTAGGGGATATCTTCTTTTGATATTAATATTATTGATTTATCTAGTCAATGAAAATTTTGAAAGTGCCATATTTTTTGTTGACGAATAACACTACAACTCCCCACTGGGACACACTCGGTCTGATATAACCTTTGTTTAAAAGTTCCTACAATTGCATTTTTAATTCTAACAGTTCTAGTGTACTCATTTTATATGGGGCCTAGACACCAAAGAAGCTCCTCAGACTAAATCAATAGACAAATATATGTCCCTACGAGGGAGCACCTTAGGAATTTCCTCAGGAAGAACACTTGGAAACCTCCAATTACTGGCATATTTTCTAAGGTATTTTATCTTTTTGTTGTTCTAATGCTTCCACATGAACCATATGGAATTTCCATCCCTTTATTTCTTTCATTTTTAACTGCAACGCAGAGATTTGTCGAACAGAAACTGGTTTTTGTTTCCCCTTAACCATAATTGGTTGTCCCTGCAAATTAATGCAGTTCACAATGTTTTCCACACAATTTAAGAGAGACTTATGATGTTATAACTTATGCATGTTAATTAATATGTCATATGAAAACAATGGAAGCATATTTAGTTTCAAATCTATGGAATACCCATTTAAATTCACAATGAATTGTTTTCATTTTTGTGTTACCTATCGTTTGGTGCTAGTACCCAACTGTACCATCGATGAAATTTGAAAATTTGCTAACTAAAATTTACACTTTTCCACAATTTGTGGGCTAACATAACTTAAACTTGCTCCAAGGTCAATTAAAACACCCATATGTTGGTTTTGAATAATACATTCAATTTTAATGATTGTTGATTGATGTTGAGCCTATTGATCCTATAATTTTATAGTGATTCATGGAATGCTTCTAGCCGTTTCATTCATTGTGGTTGTGTGATGTACCGCCTAAATTTTTTGAATATCTAGATAACATTATTTTATATTTCATCATGGCTGACAACAAGCCTATTTTTGTATAGGGTCTCTCATACCACTTGTCACAAAATCAGTTTCTCAATGCAATCCTTTTTTTATATATAATTGAATCTACCTATACCAATGCATGGTGAATCTTGCTTTAGTGGTGGTAGTATATTAGTGTATCCCTTCATGATCTATTACATGTTGCATCTTATTAACCATGTCATCCGACTTAACTTACTTATACCCTCAGTTTGGTCACACCTATACCCCCACAACATATAATCCTAGAAATGCATATTTTTAATGTGATTGACATACTTCAGATTTTCATTAAAGTCCATGGTATAGATGTAAGGTCCCTCACCTTAGCCTTTATATTGGTGCTTCCATTTATTATGTTAATTTTATTAGGGCACACCTCCTCTTTGCTGCGTGATGCTTGTCATTTCAGATATATCACTAATAATGTTACAACCATAACATTATAATCCTTCATCTATTAATAAATACTTCTAACCTTATTAATGTGATACCCTAACACTTAATACATTATGTTGGCTCTCATTGGAATCCTCATGAACCACTTGCCCTAGAAGGAATGCCAGTACCAAGTGTCTGACACACGTGCCTAGCCACCTGCGCATCACATGGCCTGGAGATGGCCAGGACTTGGTTGATGTTCAATGTCTAGTATATATTGAGATGATCTGATGGTAGTCATGCTGAGGTTCAAAACCTAACCTTAGTTTGACCATATATTGGCGTCCTCTATTTATAGTGGCTTCTTTTCATGGTTATATGGTTTTAAAATGAAATATTTTGTTTATGGAAACTAGGTAGTGGAATTGATCCCAAAAGTTTAGATTTCATACATATCAAGAGTGCCTAACTATATCCAGAGTGTCGATTGGTTCCTCACCATGCAATGCCCAAGTGGTTTCTTTAGAATAGATTTATCATCATTGTTACCAAGGCAAGGTCTTCTTTATAGTAACATGACTCATTAAGTTACTATCTCCAGTTGGGATCAGAATCATTAAGATTTATTTTCCCATTTATAGATGTTATTTCCCTAGTTCTTCATTGTGATTTAGCTCAATCATAAGTTATGCTTCCTTTCTAGTCATCCGAGTGTATTTACTTACCAGATTCACATTATTTCCATTTCTTTTACTTACGAATGGTTTTTTTAAATTTTTATGTGGCATGGAGTTTTTTTGGGGATTTGAACTTGGGTTTTTCTCACTTTAACATTTTGGTGGCTATGCTTGGTGTATTGGTACCTAACCTCTAACTGTTATCTCGCCCCTTGCTCTTGGTTCGGTTCTCTGTAAGTTTGTAAGCTAGAGACTGCTAACACAATTTCTCCATATTTTTTGTGATTACCTGGTTATTCATTTCCTTTTTCACCAAATTGTCAACTCGTAGGTTACCTATAGATGAGAGCTCAAAGTTTAGAGTCTTATGCTTTCAGTTCGTCGGCGAAAGGCGAATGTGCTCCACTTCCCGAAGGTTATTTTATTTCCATAATGACACCTCCTCCAGGTAGGATAGGGTATGAGGAATTTTATTTCTATTTAAAAATAATATTTTCCAAATCTTAATCCCTTCTCCATTTTGATTAGGAATTAAAGGTTTCCCTATTTCGAGTTTCACTTCTGTATCTCAAGTAACATCTTGAATATTTTCTTACTACTAAGAAAATTTGATTCCTAGAATGTTTAAGTATGTTATTTATATGTATCGTCTAGTTTTCATGTTTGTGATAGGTATTCTTTGGCTCCTCTGATCCAAGCGATACGCCACTCTATGAGTGCTCACCTCTTTTCCCTTACTAGTAAACTTAGCCCACTCGATGTTCCACGTCGGTTGCTTCTAAATTCGACGATTGTTGGAATTTTTGAAGATTGTTTGGAAGAATGGTTTTATTTGCGGAATAATTTTGGGGGTTTCCTAATAGGTAGGTTTTTCAGATATAATTTTCAACAATATTTGGGACAAAGGCACTATGTCATCAAAATTGTTGTTTAATTTTTAATTTTCCTTCCTTTCTATTATTACATTAATGGACACCTTCCTACCAGGATAATTTTCAAATATAAGCATGGAATGATAAATGTTTATAAGGGTTTTTCGATGTAGTTCGTTTCAGTCAAATTGTCCTTTATGTTTGTTGTTTAAAAAGAATACTTGTACCTCTCTTGCAATATAGATATGGGTATTTCACCTCTATTTAAATTATTAGTTAACTCCTCTGTCTCTCACATAGTTCGTATGCACTGAGTTTTGACAATTTCCATATGTATAATGATATACTGAATTTAATTGTATTGGTCTCGAATATGGATTTGTGATAGCTGGAGAAGTTGAATAAAAGTTGAATTTAAGACTTTACTACTTATAACTTGCTTTCATAAACTCTACGACATTTTATTTTTGGAATTTCAATGATTTAGAAATTTTTTATCTTCTTAATGAAAGCATCCTCTTTATTGTTTATCAGAGCTTATTGAGTGAAGTAATTCAATCTATTACTCCAAGAGTCCAGGTATGACTCGCACTGCACTATTTTCCATATAAATTTCTGAGCTGTCAAAAGGTTTAAAACTCAAATTATGAGTTTTGTGTTAGGAGTCCCATATCAACGTTTTATGGTTTTTCTGGTAGATCTCATCTACTATAAGATAACTGGTTCCATATAGCTACAATCGTATACTACGACTCTCTAACCCAAGATCAACTATCTGTTAGATAAGGTCATTTTCCATGGGATGGTTAACATTTCGACATGATCAATTCTACAATTGTATGACTCTTACCCATAGAAATCGATAAAGGCTAGATTTCCTTTTAAGTAACTAACTAAAAAAATTCAAACGGATTTTAGCCACATTATAATTTTTTAAAATAAATACTTTACCAATTTTCTAGGGAAGGGGATATATTATCTACTACTACTATTAGTCTCTGGAACTCATACTCGTTCTTATTGTTACCACTAAAACACTTAGTCATTTCCTATACATCATTTATCATTGAAATAGTTATTCACTCTGTAGAGATTGGGTTTAATTAGCATCACCGCTCACTCAACCGGAAAAAATTTAACTAACGTAAGAGATCCTAATAAATAAATTCATATCTAAGTAGGATATTCAACCATTTATCAAAGAATTAATAACTAAAAGCGAAAAATACCATGATTCCACAACACAATTATTATAATTTTTACTGAAACTAACATAAAATAATCATCATCAAAATATGTATACAATAGCAAAGTTCATACTAGAGATCAAATATCCTTCTCAAACAATAACTGTCACCACAAAGCTCATAATTAACTTGGAGAGAATAATTTTCCTCCAGATCATGAACCCCTCTGGTTCTCCCCCGTGTTAAGATCGCTTTCCCTCAAAACCAATAACCCCTTGTTGTCATGGCGAAGGAATTTTGATGCCTACTTTCCCCAATGGACTTTCCTCTATGGTGTCCCATTTTTTCCTGGGTGCTACTAACCCCCATAGCCTAGTATTTTACTTCTTTTATAGAAAAAGGACGTTTTTTTCCTTTAAAGCCCACGTTATACCCTGTCTTGCTTTATTCACCCATCCCTAGTGTTGTTTCCCCAGACGGGGTGATTTATTAGATTTTTCTCTCTAATCTAAAACTACCTAAATTCATTCCTAGAGATTTTTATAGTTTTTTGGGAAAGCATTTATATTCCATCCTATCCACCCCGAATGGAATATTGATCTCATCAATCAATTTCTTCTCCACGGTATTTTCGCAAACACTATTGAAAATTATTTATTCCATCACCATAACCATTGATAAAGTTAATTATGTCCTCCTTTCGATTGCTAAAAAAGCTCAGTTACTAAAAATAATGTGCAAATAAAACTTGGGCACTACAATATACACCAATAAGATTTATAAACAATGTGGTTTGAGCTACAAATAACACACTTAACAAAGTGTATAGAATATAATGTGTAATATAGGTATAATCAAATCGATGATTAGAAAAAAAAAATGAAGAACCTTATATTCCATTATATGAAATGTAACATTAAATATGATGTACTAAGAAAAATATAGTGTACCTAAGCACTCTCAATATTAACATGATTACTACTTATCCAAATATACATAACATTCATATAAAAAAGGGAAAAACATAGTATAATCCAAGTATTGGTATAGTACTAAACCTTAACATGTATAATTGTCGTGAGTACTTCTCCTCTTCATGATAGGTGAAAAATTCTCCTCTTCATGACAGGTGAAAACTTGTAGACGGATTATCTACATTACTAAGATTTTTTACCATGAAAATTAGCAACCACTCATGAAGAATTATATTTTTTTAATGAAGGGGAAAATATAACCTAACCAATAACAAGTGATCATGTGTTATTATTTCATAAAAAGGGTTGTGCGTAAACAATTAGAATTGAAATCAAGGTATTCCCAATTACCTATAAAACCTTCTTTGTAGAGTAGCCACAATTGGCCTATTAGATATTAACCATGGCCAGAAACAATGGAAAACAAGGTCGTGGTAAAAAAAAATACAAGGTATCATGGATATAGTTTTGAGTGTGAATAAATGGGTTCAATGAACCAGAATCTTAAAATCAAGTCCACAACTATAAATGGAGAAAATGAGTAATTTCATTCCTAAATAATTGAACAATATTATCATCACATATTACATGTGGAGGAAAAGAGAATGTTGCATGTTGGGTCAATAATAAAGTAAGATAATGTGACAAATGATGTCCTCGACTCGAAACTTTAACAGGGCACAAATCCTAGAAACAATCAGCATCACAACCTTTACTTCATGTGACAATGGTGAGAAAAAACACTCACAACAAAATAAAAAATTTAAGGGGTGTTTATTTAATACAAAAATAGATCAAAATTGGATGGTAGGCACATGATTGCAGACTTGGTAAAGATTCACGACATCCATGGCTAAATATGAACCTAGAAGAAAAACCATCATAACTTGTCTGTGAGCTTCCATTTTGGTCACTTCCTAAGGTTCAGACCCTCATAAGTAAACCACATAAGAAAACTAGAATTGAATGAAGAAGAAGATAATGTGAAAAAATGTACCAATGGGATCATCTTAGAACCCGAAGGGGAATCTGATACTTTTCAATTTTCTAGCCGAAGGAATTTTAGTCCATCACTACCTATGCACAAGGCTATGAAAATAATGCAACAAAAGGAATAGTGTATCTTTACTTAATCTCCTCAAATACCTGCAAACACTTAAGGATTTATTGATAGGTGGGCTACTGCCAAACCCTGTAGGAAGCAAGAGTTCATAAATGAGAAATTTTAATTGATAATTAAAAATTTAACCCTATATAATCAACACTTCAAACATAAAGTATCAAAGAATACCTGTAAATATGGAAGCAATAGTTCATAAATGAGGAAGTTTTAATTGATAATTAAAAATTTAACCCTATATAATAAACACTTCAAACATAAAGTATCAAATAATCCCTGTAAATATGATAGGAAATCTCTTTAAAAGAGAAGCTTCATGAGGCCCGAATAAATCCAATATAAAATAGCAGATTTTTTTTTTCTCTCTGTGAAAAAGAAGATGTAGGAAAGGGGATTCAAACAATAAGGAGGAAGTATGTAACCATGTCAATTATAAAATTGGTTCAACTCTAATAGAAACCCTCAACAATTCAATGAGGTGAAAAAAATACCTATCATTTGATTGAAATGCATAAACAAAGCGTTGAAAACTCTTTCCTACAATGTTCCATAGCGAACTCACGATTATCATAAAAGTAAAAACCACAATTACAAAAGAAATGAAATGATTGTAGATCCAAAACCATGTGCCACATGTCTACACATTTTGTGAAATGAATAGAGAAGTAGTGTAGTCATCCAAAACTCAACAACCTTGAAGCAATGGAAGCCATCAAAGTCTCTAAGAGGATATGGACCATTCATCCCTAACAATGTCACATGCAATAGGTGAGGTGGAGGGTTCCAGGTCAACCATGTTAGCATTGGGGTTTCCTTTAAAATTTGTGTGGACTGAAGGGAGGTAAGGAAGGGGAAATTTCAATGGCCATAAATTATTCTAGTACCTCAAGTATAGCCTCGTTACAAGAACAAAAAAACATAGATATGAGTAGGGATATTGGTAAGATAACATATCATAATTTTTGTGGACTCAAGTTCCAAGATTCAATTCATATTTTTATAGAATCCCAAAGGTATGGGAATGAATAGGTTATTTTGGTAAGACATATAATGACGTGTATCAACAACAAAGCATAGACATGAGTAGGGATATTGGTAAGATAACATATCATAGTTGTTGTGGACTCAAGTTCCAAGATTCAATCCATATTGCTGTAGAATCCCAAAGGTATGGAAATGAATAGGTTATTTTTGTAAGACTTATAATGAGAAAGATACACCTCCACGAAAAATTATTGCTATGGATACGTGACCAATATTAAGAACATCAGAACATATGACAACCTATGATACAAGGTTGAATATGCAATCTTGTTCATCTATCTCAGAGCAACATTATAATGATATATCGATTAACTAAATTCACAAAACAAAATGATTAATTGTTGTTAGAAGACATAAGTTTTGTTTAAAAATATATGTGTAGTACTATATAAATGGACACACATTACAAAAGGCATAATTACTTACATAAATCTCAATATTTTATTTGTATATTCTTATTATGAATATTGTAATGAAAGGTTAAATTTTTATCGTCCACTTAATAATTATTGATAATTAAGTTAAAATTATTTCAAACATACCTATAATGTATTTGTGATATTTATAAAACCAATATAACAAACATATTTTACTATATATTTCATTAAGCATATTTTTAAGTAACTACTTTAATGTAATTAATAAGATTTACTTTAAATAAAATGTTTGATGTTTATATTACTACAAGAAAATTCAATGACGGATTACATCTTATTGTACAATATATTATAATTATAACTTCCTCTTATTTTAAAAATAAAAAAATATTTAATAAAATTGAAATAAACTATTAAAATAAAACGATTTGTTTTAATGTTTTCTTGGAAATATATTTAACTTAATAAATAGGATATTAAGTGGAAAATAAAACATTCTTAAAAATAAAAAAGTATATTAATTATAAATTATTTTTAATACAGAACACATACATATTGTTACGAAATAAATTATTTAAATATTATTAAAACATAAATTATTTAGATATAATTAAATAAGAAAATAACTCCATAAATATACCATATACTTTCCGACAAATTATTCGATAAAGCTAAGTGATTATAAAGATAAGTAAAGGTACGGTTATATTTTTTTAAACTACTATATAGTAAAAATAATTTATTACAAGATTAAATTACTATTTTTTATTATTATTTTGCATGGTTTTTTAATATTCTATCTTTAATAGGAATGTAGGTGTGTGGTTATTAGTCCTTGCCTTCCGCATTGCAGAGACTCTATCAATCACCTGCCAATTAATTTATTTTTGGACCTAAATTTTTTCTTTCTTATTAAAATTTAACCAAAGTTTTTTCTTGCAGTTTGGCTATACAAGAAATTTAACCCAATTTGGCTTCACAAAAACTTCATGTGTTTTAAAGATCAAAAGTTTTTTTTATCGAAGGTCCTAAAGGAAAACTAAAGTAAAGAGAAGTACTTAACTTTAGTGAAATTTTGATTTCTTGTCTATTAATAAATAGAAATTTTAACCCAAATTTGATGTGAGTATATTAATTCATGTCAAAGGGAGGAAACTTTAACCAAAATTTTATATTAAATCGTGTCCCATGAGGAGCTCTTGCATTAGCCTTTGCCATGTTAGTGGTGGCTCTTTGAGACACCATCTACCGTGGACACTCTAATCCATGTCATCTACCTCCTACCATGGAAACTCTAATTAATTTCATCTATCTGCTTCACGGCCCACTTGCTTATAATCCACTGCTTTCATTTACTATTTGATAGGAGTACAATGAAGCAAAAACGTATCCGTTCTACTCCTTTACAAATCAACTCCGTTACTTTACATTATGGCTTCAAAGTTCAATAGGAATGTAACAAAGTAAATAAGGCAACAACCTTGTATCAAAGAAGGGAAGAAATGAAGTTGTACCAAGGAACCACTGCTCCTTAGAAGAAATGACCTGTAGCAGAGAAGAAAGAAATGAGACTATTACACTATTTTAGAGAAGAAAAATTGGTATGTGACAACTTCATTAAGGTTAACTAGTGTTAACTAGTTAAAAGACAATTCTTTTATTATTGTGTTAGGAAGAAAGACTCAAATAATTACTGTTGTCTAAAAGTTATTTGTTTTCTAATTAATTAATTAGGAATAATTAATTAATGGAAATAATTTCTTTAAAAAATATATATATATATATAACGTTGATGGTAAAAATGTTTCCAAGAAATGGTAAGTTGTCGGGGACAATTGGAAGACAGTTACGTAATTCTCTGAGGATAAATATGGATCCCATGGGGGAGTAGGGGTTCTGTTATAGTAAGAAAAAGGTTGAGGAATTTCCAGAGCTGGTTGTGACTAGTGGAAAATTCACTCAGAAAAACCTGAAAACTAGACTTTCCGATATTGACTGGATTGGATATCGTGAGGTCACAGCATAGAGTGAATCCACTGTTAACCCATGCCATCCAAGTCTGGAGCTAGGGGGCAAGTAGAGGATGTAATCACCTCATTTGATGGTTGGGAGGACCAAAGATTAAGCCAAAATAATACAGATAAGTACAAGTAGTTATTTTGCATTCTATTTATATACAAATATTTGCAATGTTAATTGTTGAGTACACAGGTGTTGTATTCTGTTAAAAATAGGAATGCTGGTTCTGCAAGTATTTGTATTATGAAAATATGAAATTAAAAATCACTTGAATGTAAAGATAAACATATTCTACCTGTAGATAGAATATGTCCAAGTATTCTGTAAAAACTGCTTGAATAAACAGTAATTGATTCCGCAGTTATGAGTTTATGTATTTATAAATGATATTTTTATTTACAGGTTTAAAAGAACTTAAAAGGCAAAATTGTGAGTTATTAAAAAAGGGAAAAATGTCTGTTAAGAATATGGCCCTTTATATACAGTTTCTAAACTAGGTACAAAAATTAGGAAAACCAAAATGCATTCTAAGTAGTTTTTTGAAAAGATTAGAGCTTTCGGTCTTAGGTTGTGGGAAACAGCCTACCTAAGACACTTTGTTCGTTCTGTTGATATTTACTATACACAGACTTTGGAAAATGGTGGTTCGGACACCAAGAGCATGTTAAGTACTAAATAGAAATATGAAAAGAATTTATTTGAATGATTTTTTGATAATTTACATTCGAGAAAAGAGTATTATGTCACATAGCAAAACCAAAGCTGTGTAAATTTCCATTCCAAAATTCTTATGCAGATATTAAGAAATACAAGAAAAATATAGTATCGAAAACATGCTATGCTATAATATATTAAAGAAAAATTTGATAGACAGCCAACAAATACATAATGAAGTCCTAAACAATATGGTAGAGAAATAACCTGAAGTTTCTTTTAGGAAAACAAGACACAAAGCAATGATAAGCTCTTCCGTGAAAAATATTAAACTTCTACAAGATTCGTTAGAACTGAGAACGAATTAACAGTTAAAATCTAATTCAAGCCATATGTATTGTTTCTTACAATGATAAAATTCCTGGTAAAACTTTACAGGTTCTATACTTAAGTCCTTAAAACAAAGAAATTAACATCATGCTTCTAGAACGACTTTGGTCTTAAATAATAAACTGGACTATAGGCTTTATAATCCCCTCAAAAGCATTTTAACAGAATTTTAGTGCTAGAAACTCGATGGAAGCAAGAGTCTACAGTAGTAGCTCCAGTTGGCCAGGGTACCTGGAGAGAAATAAAAGGTGAGTATTAGCCGACGCTGAAGATTTATTGCAGTGCAGGTGTGGTAGACTCCATGCCACAGATTTTAGGGTCAAAATACTGAGCTGTCAAGATTAACAAAAGGGACATCTGTAAGATACCGCTACCAAAACTAAAAGAAGAAAAACCTCTTTGGTAAAATTAGGTTGAAATATTACCTGTAAGAAGAAGTTTCCCATGCGGATATCCTGCAGAAGACAAGCATTTAAAATATTTAACATTCATGTGTTTATTGAAACCCCTTTCATTATAAGAAATAAAACAAAAAATAAATGAATAATTCATACATATTACAGAACTAATTCTCAACGTACGGTGCATGATGGGGAGAGGGAATCCAGTTGAAAAATTATCACCATGGGTAGATGAGAGTCTGAAATTTACACAACAGTAGGTCACCTTCTAATGTCTTGGAGCACTAAAGTAGACCATTGACTGGTAGCAAGTTTAACCCTCTGCACAGCTTCAGCCCGAGCACGAAAAATCCTTGAAAATTACAAGTTTAACTCTTACAACAGTTGGGCAGGCTGAGCTAAATGAGTTGTAAGATGGAGTTCCCAAGAAAACCTAGGGTTTGGAAAAGTTAAGTCAAATCTCCCACCGAAGCACTACAACCGTAGATCAAATCAATGATTAACGACGAGGATCAAGGATTATCATTGAAAGGCACGAAAGATCTGAAGGCAATCCAACAGCTGTCAAATGAGTTAAGGCCATGTACTGTGGAATTTAATAGAACTGACATGCCAGCTAAATGCCATTTAAAAGAAAGAGAGAAGTCGAGTTAACGCAAAGGTTTCTTTTAAGAATTATGAAGAATGACTTGAGAACCCAATGAGATTATTTCTCCACATCTTAAATCAAATATTGATCATCATGCAGAATTTATTTAATCATGTGGGTATTGAAGTTTACAAATATAATTTGTTGCGTTTAACATATACTTATGGTTCGATGACCATGAAATTTGTGTTTAAAACTTATAAACAGAATGAATTATGTAACCTGTCATAAATTATATTACGGAAAATAAAAGAAGTATATTAATTTTTTTTTTTTTTACTAAGTATTTTTATAAAGGTTAGGATGTTACAAGTGGTATCAAACCAACGTTTCTACACTAGGACCCTAAGATTCGACTAACAATGAAGCTGTGTATGTGACTAATGCACAGAGAAAGAAAATGAGAAGAGGATTAGCATCAAAACCACCACAAGAGGCTGAGGAACGACAAGCACAACCAGTGATGAACCCAGAAATGTGGGTTTAGTTAAGTGTCGAACAACATAAAAAAACTATTTGGTTGCATAAGGAACAACAACAACAAACCAGTTTCCTGTTGAATACTGTACAACAATTGCAGGAGGAAATTTTACGTGTCTGGAAGGATAATGAGCGATTACTACAAGATCAAGAGAAAATATTATAGAGTCTGTCAGACAAAAAAAACCAGGAGATGGAACATCTAAGTATTGAAAGAGGCATACAAGAAGGATATGAACAACAAATGAGAAATAACACCACAGACAGAGTAGAAAAAAGGCCATCTCAGTGAAGCAAGAATAAAAATTACAATGAGGTAGAATCTAGCAATTTGTCAGATCAACAAGAGATTAAGAAATAGAGAGTAGAGCTGCAGGGAGAATTTCGAAATATTAAACCACCAACATTTGATGGTGATGCTGAGGAGGTGGTGGAAGAAAGGTTAATTACCATGAACAAGTACTTTCAGGTATATGAATATAACAGAAACTTGAAGGCTAGATTAGCTATATATCAGCTAAGAGAAAAAGCCACGCTGTGGTGGGAAGAAGTAAAAAATGTGCGTAGTATCGCAGAACAAGATGTCACCTGGGAGTTGTTCTAGCAATACTTTAAAGACAAGTATTTGACAGAGAGATTCTATGATGAAAAATCTAAATAATTTCATGATTTAAGGCTAGAAAAATGACCATGGATGACTATATCACCAAGTTCACCTCCCTGTTACGATATGTCCCATATCTTTGAGAGGAAAAGGCTAAGGTGCAAAGGTTTCTGAGTAGTTTACCAACACACATGAAGGAGAAAATAGAATTTGTAAACCCCCAGACCATGGATGAAGCCATTCGTAAAGCATGAATGTGTTATCAGCAATCCAAGGCCAAAGGGGAGGTTGGTAAAACTTGGCAGCCAAAGAAAGGTCAGAAAATTAATTCGAATTTCAAAGGAAACAAAATTGGTAACTTTAAAAGTTCAACACGAAATCCTTCTAGCAAAAAATTTGGTAGGAATCACCAAAAAACTAGATGGCCAGCAGAAGAAAAGCCTACGGAAGCGTCTAGTAAACCTGAGCAAGGTCAAATTACTAAACCACCTCTACAGTACTGGGGATGTGGGGAGGCACACTATTACAAAATCTATCCATAATGAATAAAAAATGATACAATGGAAAATTTACAGGAAGCCTCTACAGTAGGTGATGTAGCGCAGAACATACCTTGTATCAATGCAGCTTTGGAAGACTGACAGGCCGATTATCAGCCAAAAATGATTGAACTAGAAGGTAAATTACTAACTAAACCTGTTTCTATTTTTGTAGACCCTGGAGCAATTCTGAGCTATGTTAGTCCCAAAATAGTGGAAATGTGTAATTTGAAAGAACATAAATTTAAGAGTTCATGGTTAGTACAACTAGCTACCGGAGCGAAACGAAAAGTAACTGCCAAGATTCCAAATTGTATTCTGGAAATTTCAGAACAACACTTACAAGTAGATCTGAATATCCTACCATTGGGGTCCTATGATGTGTTGCTAGGCATGGATTGGTTAGAAAAGCATTGGACCTTGGTATACTGTAGGGAAAATATTATCTACTACAGAATGCAGGATGGCACACGTAAAGAGATTCAAGGAATCAAAAAGCCATTGTAGATACGCCCAATTACAACATCCCAAATGAGTAAGTGTATAAGAAAAGGATGTCAATTGTATGCAATTTAGGTAGGGTATAAAGATTCAAAGGAAAAGTCGCCCTTAATGGTAGATATACCAGTGGTACAGGAATTTTTGGATGTCTTTCCAGAAAATATTCTTGATTTACCACCAAGGAGAGACTTTGATTTCACCATAGAGTTGTTTCCAGGAGCTTCTTTGGTGTCAAGGACTCCTTAAAAAATGAGTGTGCTAGAGCTAACTGAGCTAAAAATGAAGCTGCAAGAAATATTGGATAAAGGTTATATTCATCTAAGTGTGTCCCCAAGGGGAGCACCAGTTCTATTTGTAAAAAATAAAGATGGGACCATGCGAATGTTCATGGACTACAGGAATCTCAATAAGTTAATGGTAAAAAACAAGTACCCCCTACCAAGAATTTATGATTTATTTGAGCAAGTAAAAGGAGCCACGGTGTTTTCCAAAATAGATTTAAGATTTGCATATCACCATATTCAAATTAAGGATGAAGACATTTGCAAGACAACATTTCGTACCAGGTATGGACACTACGAATTTGTGGTGTTACCCTTTGGATTGACGAATGCACCAGCAACCTTTATGAGGTTAATGCATGGAATATTTAATCCTTTCTTGGATAATTTTGTACTTATATTTATAGAAGATATTCTGATATATTCTAAAAATTAGGAAGAGCATAAGGAACATTTGAGGCTTGTCTTGGAAATGTTAAGAAAGCATCAGTTGTACACTAAGTACAACAAATGTGATTTCTTTAAAACAAAAATTCATTATCTAGGCCATGTTATTTCAGCGAAAGGAATTGTTGCTGACCCCGAGAAGATCAAAACCATTATGGAATGGCCAGTGCCCCAAAAAGTGGTAGACATTAGATCTTTTATCAGATTAGCTAGTTATTACCGAAGATTTATGGAAGGATTGTCTAGAATTTCCTTTCCTATCACCTCTCTGTAGAGGAAACGAAAATTTTTCAAATGGACAATAGAATTTTAGAACATCTTTGAAAATATGAAATAGCTTTTGACTACCACACCTGTGTTGAGGGTAGCTGATCCTAACAAAGAATTTGAGGTTTGTACAGACACAAGTAAAGGAGGTGTTGGGGCAGTTTTATCCCAGGAAGGCAAAGTGGTGGCATACGAATCAAGGAAGCTGAAGGACCATTAACAAAGATATTCTGCATACAATCTAGAAATAACAGCAGTAGTACATGCACTCCGGGTGTGGAGGCATTACTTATTGGGAAAAAAGTTTGTACTTAAAATAGATCATAGCAGCTTGACTAGTTACTTCAAGCAAGTAGATTTAAACTCGAGATAGGCAATATGGACTGCATTTCTAAGTGAGTTTGATATGGACATTCATCACGTAAAGGGAAAAGAAAACCGAGCAGCAAATGCTTTAAGAAAAAAGTTACATGGTATTTATGAGCTGTATTATAATCAGCTAGAAAATAAAATTTTGGAACAATTAAAGAAAGAGGCACAGAATGATCTGAAATTCAATTTTTTATGGAAACAAATGGAAGAAAACATGAAGCAAGGATGTACATCCGAGTATTGAATGAAAGAAGATCAGATGCTGACCTTCCGAGGAAAGGTGTATGTGCCTAACCGTATGGCCCTGAAGGAGTTGATATTGAATGAATTCCATCGCAACAATTATGCGGGTCATCCAGGATACCATAAAATGTTAACCGCAATAAAAAAGGTATATTTCCAGCCTTGTATGTGTAAGAATATTGTTGAATATTTAAGAAAATTCTTAGAATGTCAACAGGTAAAAGTGGAGCATCAACATCCCGCGGGACTGTTGCAGCGCATACCAATACCTGAATGGAAGTGGGAGGTCATATCCTTGGATTTCATTACAGGTTTACTACGAAAAAAAAAACAAAATGATTCTATCATGGCGGTGGTAGATAGATTGAGTAAATCTACACATTTTATACTTGTACAGTCCACTTACAAGATAGTACAGATTGCTGACGTATTTATGAAGGAAATTTCCATGTTGCATGGAATTCCAAAAACCATTATTTCAGACCGAGATGTCAATTTCACATCTTCATTTTGGAAAAAAATGTTTACTAGTTTTTGAACCCAGATAAACTTCATCACAACTTATCATCCCGAGACTAACGGACAAATGGAACGAGTGAACCAAGTATTGGAAGGCATGCTGCACATGTATGTGATGCAACAGCCAGCTAAATGGGAGGATTATCAGCATATTGTGGAATTTTCTTACAAAAATGGTTATCAGGAATCTCTGAAAATGAGCCCCTTGGAGGCATTATATCGGAGGCAGTGTCGCACACCTGCAAATTGGAGCAGCCCCGAGACCAAATTAATGTTGGGACCTGAGATGCTTGCTGAAATAGAAATAGAGGTAAAGAAAATAAGACAAAATCTGAAGGCTGCACAAGATCAAAAAAATATCTATGCAGATAAAAAGAGTTCTTATCGAGAATTAGAGGTGTGATACCATGTATATGTGAGAATTAAACCCAAGAGGAGTACCTTAAGGTGGACCTCTTGTGCCAAATTGTCTCCTAGGTTCTTTGTACCTTTCCAAATTTTGGAAAGGGGAGGACCTGTAGCATATCGACTAGCTTTACCCAGCCACATTTGGGTTCACAATGTGTTCCATGTGTCCCTGTTGAAGCATTCTGCATGATGCAAAACACGTAATACATTGGAAAAATATACAGGTAGGATATGAATAATAATCCTAACTTGAGATATAAATATATTTTGTGTGTATTGATATGGAACATTGTTTTTTTTCAGGTAGAACCAGACAGTGAGTTCTTGGTCGAGCCGCAACGTATACTTGACCGAAGGGAAATCATACTCTGAAAACGAGTAGTTGTCCAGGTTAAAGTGCAATTGAAGCACTTTGGACCAGATGAGGCTACTTGGGAGGATGAAAAATTTGTGCAAGAAGTTTGCTCGGAGCTCTTTGTAGAGCTATAATAAAGCACTGGGGATGGTGTTACTTTCAGGGGGGAAGTTGTGACAACTTAATTAAGGTTAACTAGTGTTAACTAGTTAAAAGACAATTCTTTTATTATTGTGTCAGGAAGAAAGACTCAAATAATTACTGTTGTCTAAAATTTATTTTTTTTCTAATTAATTAATTAGGAATAATTAATTAATGGAAATAATTTCTTTAAATATATATATATATAAAGCTGATGGTAAAAATGTTTCCAAGAATTGGTAAGTGGTTGGGGATAGCTGGAAGACAGTTACCTACTTCTCTGAGGATAAATATGGATCCCAGGGAGGAGTAGGGGTTCTATTCTAGTAAGAAAAAGTTTGAGGAATTTCCAGAGTTGGTTGTGACTAGTGGAAAAATCACTCAGAAAAACCTGAAAACTAGGCTTTCTGATATTAACTGGATTGGATATCCTGAGGTCACAACAAAAAGTGAATCCACTGTTAACCCGTTTCATCCAAGTCTGGAGCTAGGGGGCAAGTAGAGGACGTAATCGCCTCACTTGATGGTTGGGAGGACCACAACTTAAGCCAAAATAATACAGATAAGTACAAGTAGTGATTTTTCATTCTATTTATATACAAATATTTTCAGTCTTAATTGTTGAGTACAGAGGGGTTGTATTCTGTTAAAAATAGGAATGTTGGTTCTATAAGTATTTGTATTCTAAAAATATGAAAATAAAAATCATTTGAATGCATAGATAAATATATTCTACCTATAAACAAGAGATGTTCAATTATTCTGTAGAAAATTCTTGAATAAATAGTAATTGATTCCACAGTTATGAGTTTATGTATTTACAGAAGATATTTTTATTTATAGGTTTAAAAGAACTTAAAACGAAAAACTGTGATTAAAAAAGGGAAAAATGTCTGTTAAGAATATGTCTCTTTATATACAGTTTCTATACCACGTAGAAAAATTAGGAAAACCAAAATGCATTCTAAGTAGTTTTCCATAAAGATTAGAGCTTTCGGTCTTAGGTTGTGGGAAACGCCCTACCTAAGACACTTTGTTCATTCTGTTGATATTTACTATACACAATCTTTGGAAAATGGTTGTCTGGACACCAAGATCATGTTAAATACTAAACAGAAATATTAAAAGAATTTATCTGAATGATTTTGCTATAATTTACATTCGAGAAAAGAGTATTATATCACATAGAAAAACCAAAACTGTGTAAATTTCCCTTCCATAATACTTATGAAGATATTAATAAATACGAGACAAATATAGTATCGAAAGCATGCTATAATCTATTAAAGAAAAATTTGATAGACAACCAACAAATACATAACGAAGTCCTGAACAATATGGTAGAGAAATAACTAGAAGTTTCTTTTATAAAATGAGACACAAAGCAATGATAAACTCTTCCATGCAGAATATTAAACTTCTACAACATTCGTTAGAACCGAGCACAACTTAACAGTTAAAACCGAATTCAAGCCAGATATACTCTTTCTTACAATGATAAAAGTCCTGGTAAAACCTTACAGGTTTTATACTTAAGTCCTTGAAAAAAACAAATTAACATCATGCTTCTAGACCGACTTCGGTCTTAAACAATAAACTGGACTATAGGGTTTATAATCCCCTCGAAAGCATTTTAATAGAATTTAAGTGCTAGAAACTCTATGGAAGCCAGAGCCTAGAGCAATAGCCCCAGTTGGCCAGGGTACCTGGAGAGAAAGAAAAGTTGGGTATTAGCCCAGGCTGAAGAGTTATTGTAGCAAAAGTTTGGTAGGCTCCATGCCATAGAGTTTGGGGTCGAAATACTGACCTATAGAGATTAACAAAAGGGACATCTGTAAGATTCTGTTGCTAAAAATAAAAGAAGAAAATCCTTTGTGGTAAAACAAGTTTGAAATATTACCTATAAGAATAATTTTCCTATGTGGATATCCTGTAGAAGACAAGAATTTAAAATATTTAACATCTATGTGTTTATTCAAACCCCTTTCATTACAATAAAGAAAACAAAAAATAAATGAATAATTTAGAGAGATTACAGAACTAATTTTCACCGGATGGCGCACAATGGGAAGAGGGAATCCAGTTGAAAATATACCACCATGGGTAGATGAGAGGTTAAACTTTACACAGCAGTAGGTCACCTTATAATGTCTCGGAGGACTGAAGTAGACCATTGACTGGTAGCAAATTTAACCCTCCGCACAGCTTCAGCCTGAGCATGAAAAATCCTTGAAAATTGCAGGTTCGATTCTTACAAAAATTAGGGAGGCCAAGCTAAATGAGTTGTAAGATGGAGTTCCCAAGAAAACATAGGGTTCAGAAAATTAAAGTCAGATCTCCTGTCGAAGCACTACAACCATAGATCAAATCAAGGATTAACGGCGAGGATCAAGGATTACCATTGAAAGGCGTGAAATATCCAAACGAAATCTGGTAGCTGTCAAATGAGTTAAGGCCATGTCCTGTGGTATTTAATAAAAATGACATGCCAGCTAACCGCCATTTAAAAGAAAGATTCAAGTGGAGTTAACGCAGAGGTTTCTTTTAAGCATTATGAGGAATGACTTGAGAACCCAATGAGATTCTTTCTCCAAAGCTTAAACCAAATATTAATCATCATGCAGACTTTATTTAATCATGTGGGTATTGAAGTTTAAAAATATAATTTGTTACGTTTAACATATACATATGGGTCTATGACCATGAAATTTGTGTTTAAAACTTATAAACATAATGAATTATGTAGCCTGTCGTAAATTCTATTACAGAAAATAAAAGAAGTATTAATTTTTTTTTTTTTTACTAATTATTTTTGTAAAGGTTAGGATGTTACATGGTAAGTTAGCATAGTTCATAAATTCTAAAACATAAATTGATAATTGGTAAGTTAGTATAGTTCATAAATTTTGAAATAGAAATTGATAAGTAAATTAACATAATTGATAAATTCTCAAAATTTGATAAATAAGTTAGACATAGATAATTAACATAATTTATAAATTCAAATTGATAAATAAATTAGGCATAAAGGAATTGGTAATTTAAGAATAATTAATATATTTTGTTTGTACATAAAATTCCTTTGTACAATGAAAATTTGATTCAAAGACATTGGAGAAGAAACTAGTAAGTTGTACATAATTCATATATATTTTTTTGTGAATATTTTTGTCATTAAATATAATTTACTCATTCAAAGACATTAAATAATTATGAATAACTTAATATAAATAAATTTAGATAATTATGAATTATGAATAAATACATTTAAATTTAGGTTAAGAACACATATCAAGTAAAAGATAATGAAAAACATAGACAAGCAGGAAATTTAGACAAACCAGTGAAAAATTGAGGTAAGTCAATTGGATTTACAGGATTTAGATGTAAAGGGGGTAAGATTCTTAGGATGTGAGAGAGAGGGACTGGTTAGGGTCTTTAACACACATAACGAAATTTGGTAAATATGTTGAACTTATTTGTTTGTAAATTTTTCCTATGGCAAGCTTAGTTTTTCTCCCATAATTTGCATTCAAGTTTCCTCCATACTTCTCTCTCACAAATCTTCCAAGGATAAAACAAACAAGTTTCTTGAACACTTCCCACAGGGAGCATAGTAGGTCGCATGGTAAACCCAATTTTTCTCACATAACTTACATTCAAGTTTCCTCTATATTTATCTCTCGCAAATCTTCCAAGGCTGAAACAAACAAGTTTCTCCTGCACTACCCACAAGGAGCATCGTAGGTTGCATGCTATGGACTCAATGGGAATGTGGTGATGTATGTGCTACATGCTACTCTAAATATGGTTATAGATATATTATTTAATTTAAATAAATAAATATTTATATGGTTATATATTTATTATTTTATTTAGATAAATAAAATGAGATGTAAATTTATATAAAATTAACATATTATTATTTATATGATTTATTTATTATTTTATTTAAATAAATAAGTAAATAATCGAGATGTAGATTTATATAAAATTAATATATATAGACAAATAATTGGAAACAATGCATGGCAGGTGTTGATACCATTGTTTCTTGAGGGTATTCCCACATATTCACATAATATCAATTTGGTAATTGCATCTTTGTCATATCTTTGAGTGATTAAATATGTTTTTCCAGAATTATTCGATCTTTGATGGCAAGCAACCCCTCTTTTCCTCCGTGATTCTAGTAGAGGGAAGAAAATAGTATTTGAATCTCTTATCTTTTAACCTGATTGTATAGCCATTGATCCAAAGGCAGAGTTAAATATGGTTTCTGTTTTTGAAGTTCTTGAGAGCATTTTCTTCCAAAGGGAAAAGGAAAATATGGTTTTTGCAATGCTGGTATTTTAGGTTTGTTAATCTGGATAGTTTTTTTTATATAGACAGGTATGGAGAAGAGAAAGTTGAGAGTGTAGAAATTTGCTGAATAATGATTAATTATCCAACGAGACTATCCTGATCACATACAATTCGAATTTATATGCAACACATAATCTCTTCCACTCAGATCATCAAACATGCGGAAATAAAATCAAGCGATAACACATCAAATCATCATACACATTAACACAGTATGTATGGGGAAAGCTTATAGCTGAAAACCCCGCAGCTATTTTTTATATTATAATGGAGAAATCATGTAACAAACTCAGTACAATACTCCTCACAAGTACTCAGTACTTTCTCATGAAGTTACACACAATCTAGCTCAGTTTTGAACAGGTTACTGGTTCAAAACTCACCGCCAATTGCCTTGCCTCTATTGCGCAATCCAGGCCTGTCTATATAGAGATCCAAGGTTCGAATCTCCTTGGCTTGACAATGCAATCATCATGGGCAATTCCTCCAAGTGTGGTGCAAATCTCATGCACAACTGATGTCGCCACTGATAGCTAACTCCACCCTTTCATCTACCTCTTTCACTGGTCTCCACTGAACTGATCATGCACCGTAGTGAACTGATGTGTTCTTGAGTTGAATAATGAGTTACTAATTAATGAATTAAATAATATTTAATTCACTCCACTCATAACTAATTGATTAGCTAGTTAAACTAATCCCAACTAGTTCAACTAAAATAAACAGAACACAACTCCACTATCTGTCTCATTAACTCCTCCAAACTTCTGCCACTGAAGTCCAACTGAAGTCAACCATGCATGATGCCATCAAACCCTTGGGAATAGTGTAATTCCTCTGTCAGATGCATGAGCCACTTCTGTAGCTCGAACTGAAGTGCTCCAAGAGAATAAACTGCTGTTTATAGTCTAAATATTATTAAGGGTAAATAATATTTTACTTCCCTGTTTTAAGGAGAGGCAGTCTAAAAATAGACTTCGACCTCTTTGACCTCAAAAATAGAGTCTCATCTATTTTTACCAACATGACACATACTTCAAGAATCTCAAACTGGAATCCCCGAACCATGCTCCATATGTCTAAAAATAGACATAGTCTAAAAATAGATTTTGCGCCAGAATTTTCCTGCGGGCCCACTTAATGAAGGCGACTTCATTTCACTAAGCTCCATCATCTTGCTGCATTTTCAACACTCCCTCTCAGCAAGATATGGATTATCTGCAACCCCTATCCTGCCTCTGTGGAATTCAAACTTGCTCCTGGTGAGCGCCTTCATCAGGATGTCGGCATCCTGATCCTCCGTGGGAACATATGAAAGCATCATGATTCTCCGTTGAACACAATCTCTGATATGATGATACCGATGCCTGAAGCACTGCCGCCTCAACTCATCCTCCTGTCTGTACCATAGACCATATCCCGATGTGCCTCTGATATAGCGCAATACATACTTGCCTGCCTTCCAAAAGAGCTTGGTAGGCTTAACCATAGCTTGCGAAAGCTGGTTAACTGCATAGCATATATCGGGTCGTGTATTGACCAGATACATAAGCGACCCCACCAACTGTCGATAGACATTGGCATCCACTACCTCCGCTGAAGTAGCATCCTCCTTCCTCCAACCACCAGGAAGAGGAGTGTCAACAGGCTTGCAGCCTTGCATGTTGAACCTCTCCAGAATCTCCCAGGCATACTTGCCCTGAGAAACAAACAGTCCTCCGCTGTGCTACCAAATCTCCAATCCCAAGAAATAATGAAGGATGCCCAAGTCCTTCATCTCAAACTCTCGTGCAAGATCCTCCTTGCATGAAAGTATCAACTGCTCATCGCCAGTCAAAATAAGATCATCTACATACAGTACGATGATCAACAGCTTCCCCTCCACCACAATCTGGTACAGGTTTGGATCCGCCTCACTCTTGGAGAATCCAAGCCCGGTGAAGTAGCTGTCTATCCGAGTGTACCAAGCACGAGGTGCTTTCTTCAGCCCGTACAGTGCTCTCTTGAGTCGGCACACATGCGACTCACTGTTGAAGATCTCAAAACCTTCAGGCTGCTCTATGTACACCTCTTCCTCAATAACTCCATTGAGGAACGCAGTCTTCACATCCATCTGATGAATGTGCCACCCATCTGCGCTGAGAGAGCAAGGATCGTCCGTATGGAAGAGTACCTTGCGACAGGTGCAAAAGTCTCCTCATAGTCAATCCCCTCGATCTGTGAGAAGCCACGGGCGACAAATCTCGCCTTATACTTCTCCACACTCCCGTCAGCCGCCTGCTTCACCTTGTAGATCCATCGCGAACCTACAACTGATTTCCCAACCGGTCTTGGGACAATCTCCCATGCACTGTTCCTGATGGTCGAATCATATTCTTCGATCATGGCATCAACCCATGCGGGTTCCTCCACAGCTTCCTCAAAAGAGGATGGCTCCGTCACAACACATTGACTCACAAGAGCATTGTATCCAGTGTACCGATCCGGTGACTATCTCTGTCTGCGCTGTGCTGTAGGTGGTCCTACAACCTTCTCTGCATCCCGAGCCAGTCGCTCAGCTTCTGTAGTGCGCATGCGCCCTCTGATGGTTGGCGCTGCCTGGGTGGTTTCTTCCACCTCCTGAACCTCCTCTTGTGGCTGATCCACATCTGAAAGCTCCTCCTTAGGAACTAACAGCTCCTCATCTGCATGCAAGTGTAGCTCCCTCTCAAGCGAACACTGCATGGCTTTCTCCTCCTGAAATTTTATATCCCGTCGCACAACAGTCTTGCGACTGTCTGGCACATACACCCGATAGTTGTGAGGTGTATCGGTGTACCCCACAAATATTCCAACTTCAGCAGTTGGATCCAGCTTCCTTCTTGCATCCTTCGTCACATGCATGTAGACAGGAGATCCGAAAATCCGCAAATGGGAAATATCGGGCCTCTTGCCAGAATAAGCCTCCTCTGGTGTACTCATGCCAAGAACCTTGTGAGGACAACGGTTCTGCACATACACTGCTGTATTGCATGCCTCGGCCCACAAGTGAAGGGGTAGGCCCTGATCATGCAACATCGCCCGTGCAGCACCCACGATCGTTCTGTTCTTCCGCTCAGCCACCCCGTTCTGCTGTGGGTTATGGGGTGCGATGAGCTCTCTCCGAATCCCTTCTGCGCTGCAAAACTCCTTGAATTCAGCCGAGATGAATTCACCACTGTTATCACTCCTTAGAGCAATCACCTTCTTCCCCGACTCCTTCTCGACCAGTGCTTTAAACTCACAGAACTTCGCGAATGTATCGCTCTTCTTCTGCATGAAGAAGATCCAGCAATTTCAAGAGAAATCATCAAAAAAGATCACATAATACTTGTGCTTTGCTGTCGAAGCAACTGAGAAAGGACCACACACTTCTGTGTGAACTCTCTCAAGGATTGTTGTGGTGCGACTATCCTTCTCGTGAAAGGTGGCTTTCACATACTTCCCTAAAGTACACCCCTTGCACTGATCTGACTGCGCAAGGGTGCCCTTAGGAAGCCCAGTAGAAATCTGCTGCAGGATCTTCAAAGCTCCATGGTGAAGGTGGCCCAATCTCCTGTGCCACAGCTTGCCCTCATCATCCCGGCTCACCACTTCTCCCGCCTTGCATGCCATAGCTGCGCAACCATCTACCTGCAACAGATAAAGGTTCTTGGTTCGAACCCCTATCTTCCGTGTCTCACCAGTAGTCCTACTATGTAGGAAGGCTTTTCCTTCGCTGAAGACCACATCATACCCCTTATCCTCCAACATCGCCACAGAGATCAAGTTCTTCTTCAATCCAGGTACATGCATGACATCCTTCAGTGTAAGTTTACCAAACTCCCTCTGAAAGGATATGGTACCGATACCAGTCGCACTGTATCTACCATCATCTCCCATCTCGATGTGCACACCCAGATCTTTTTCCTCCAGATCTGAGAAAAAATCCCGATCTCCCGTCATATGAAATGACGAACCGCTGTCCAAGAACCATACCGATCCCATCACACTTGAAACCAAGCATGCGATCAGTGAAAATTTAAGCTCGAACTGTGAAGCATAACTTCCATGATCATGGCAGTGAAAACACTTCACTTTCACCATATCCTGCTTCTTTCTCTTTGCACCAGAATGAGAAGGTTTCTTACCTTTCCCTTTCTTTGCTTTGGCCACCAAAGCGCAGTTTTCTTCATCAGCTCCCTTTGATGAAGATCCATCTCGAGTAGTCCTCCTTATCTCCTCCTGCATGAGATCCGCCCAAAGGTGCTCCCATCCTGGCAGCTTCTCCCAACCATTGACACTATCTTGATATGAGTGCCAAGCCTTCGGAAGACCAAGGAGAGCCAGGTCGACCATGTCCTCGTCTTCGACAGTCACCCCCACACTTCCCAGCTCATCTCTGCATTGAGTGAACTTCGTGAGGTATTTGGAGATACTGTCGCCTTTCTCCATCTTGATGTTCCTGAGCTTATCTTTGAGCGCCAGCTTCCTTTGGTCGCTCTTACTCTGGAATAGATCCGTCAAAGATTTCCACATTAAATATGGAGTAGCCTTTCCATGCAGGCTGGATACAATATGATCCTTGACGCCCTCCAACAGGATCCTTCGACATTTCGCCATCTTCTTTTGCCATGCATCGAATTCAGCAGGATCAGTGGGCTTTTGGACATCCATATCTATGAACTCCTTGAGACCATTATCTTCTAATACTGCTTCCATGCGATCCTTCCATGCAACATAATTCGAACTTCCTTCAAGAGCATATTCGAGTCGCAAACCGTTGAAAGACATTTTCAACACCGACACCAAGAAAACAAAACTGCTGCAAAATTTCAAATTCCACCTCAAAGCTCAACCGCTCTAGATCTGTGAGAACAAATTATTTCTAGCACAGAGATTGACTGCAAGGGGCGTTTACTGGATATATCACCTTTCAAAGAAAGGATGGATCCAGAGGCTACCTGGCCCGCATGCAGACTCTGTCTACCGAAATAAGTTTGTAATCACCGTGATGATCAATCTCTGCTTCAATAGCTCCGATACCATGTAGAAATTTGCTGAATAATAATTAATTATCCACCAAGACTATCCTGATCACATACAATTCGAATTTATATGCAACACATAATCTCTTCCACTCAACTGAGATCATCAAACATGCGGAAATAAAATCAAGCGATAACACATCAAATCATCATACACATTAACACAGTATGTATGGGGAAAGCTTATAGCTGAAAACCTCGCAGCTATTGTGTATATTATAATGGAGAAATCATGTAACAAACTCAATACAATACTCCTCACAAGTACTCAGTACTTTCTCATAAAGTTACACACAAACTAGCTTGGTTTTGAACAGGTTACTGGTTCAAAACTCACCACTAATTGCCTTGCCTCTATTGCGCAATCATGGCCTATCTATATATAGATCCAAGGTTCGAATCTCCTTGGCTTGACAGCGCAATCATCATGGGAAATTCCTCCAAGTGTGGTGCAAATCTCATGCACAACTGATGTCGCCACTGATAGCTAACTCCACCCTTTCATCTACCTCTTTCACTGGTCTCCACTGAACTGATCATGCACTGTAGTGAACTGATGTGTTCTTGAGTTTAATAATGAGTTACTAATTAATGAATTAAATAATATTTAATTCACTCCACTCATAACTAGTTGATTAGCTAGTTAAACTAATCTCAACCAGCTCAACTAAAATAAACAGAACACAACTCCACTAGCTGTCTCATTAACTCCACCAAACTTCTGCCACTGAAGTCCTAACTGAAGTCAACCATGCATGAGCTCACCAAACCCTTGGGAATAGCGTAATTCCTCTGTCAGATGCATGAGCCACTTCCAAGGCTCGAACTGAAGTGCTCCAAGAGAGTAAACTGAAGTTTATAGTCCAAATATTATTAAGGGTAAATAATATTTTACTTCCCTATTTTAAGGAGAGGCAGTCTAAAAATAGACTTCGACCTATAGGTCCAAAAAATAGAGTCCCATCTATTTTTACCAACATTACCAATGCTCCAAGAATCTCATACTGCAATCCCCGGACCATGCTCCATATGTCTAAAAATAGACATAGTCTAAAAATAGATTTTGCGCCAGAATTTGCCTGCGGGCCCACTTAGTGAAGGCGACTTCATTTCACTAAGCTCCATCATCTTGCTGCATTTTCAACAGAGAGAAAGACAATTGAGGTATGAGTCAACTGAATTTACATGGTCATAAATTTTTTAAAAATATATAAAATTATTGCATAATGAAAAATGAGTTTAAAACATATTTAGATCACATAGATTATAGAAAGTTGAGACAGAGACTAACAAGAAAAAATTTAGGTATAAGTAAATTAAATTTATATTGTCATAAATTATTTTAAAAAATATCAAATTGAATTTACATCTTCATAACTACTTTTAAATGAAAAATGAGTCAAAAACATACTTAGACCAAATAATGTAACCTAGAAATTACATGGAAGGGGATTTTTAGACATAACTAAAGAGAAAATCAAGGTAATATCAGATTGATAGTACATTTTCTGCTATATGAATTTGGTAAGCATATTGAATAAATTAAGGAAGGACAATTCTCACTTATGTCCTTGGGAGTACGGAAACAAGACCCATGGGAATTAAATGCCACTTTTGGCATCCACAATCACTTTACTTTTTTTGAAATATGACAACAAATGTAATTAATGTAATTGTCAGAAATTTTACTTATTACCGGTTAGTTGGTTGTATAATGAAATGAATTTAGAATAACGAATTTTCCCATATTATGTTGGTATGGCCCGAGAGGCTTGTAATATGAGGAGAATCATTCTTTATCAATAGAGTTTCCAATCCGTTGCCCAGTGGATGTTTCCATGACGCCTTGTCAAGGTTTTAGCATGTAAATCTTTGTGTATTTACCTTTGAGTGTTTAACTTAGTTTTCCATTCAGTTATATATTTTATTTCTTTCTCTTTTAATGTATTCCTGAGTACAATAAGTTGTATCAGATCACTGGAAGACAGAGACATCCACGAAATAGATTTGTTGTTTAGTCAAATAGATTTTCTGTGATCCTGGATGATGCGAGCCGATGGAGACTATCGTCGACAAACCATAGAGTTGACACTAAAAAATAGAAGCCCACGGTTGAAGAGAAGTCATATTATAGACTTCACGCTGGAAAGCAAGTCTACACAAATTCAGAGAGGAGGGGCCGTTGGAGATAACCATCTATTGCTATCCATTTAAAATCCATTGTTGTCCATCCTCAAATATTTAGAGAGGAAGGGCCGCTGGAGATAAACATCCGTTGCTATCCATTTAAAAGCTTGTTATCCGCTGTCAATTCTCCATTGAGGAAAATATTGCCATCACCATCGGAGAAGAAGGGAAAGCCCTGCATTATTGCCACCGTCAAAGAGGAAGGAAAGCGGGAGAATTCTCCTTGAATAAGAAGGGTGTGTCCAAATGGGTACAGGAATATGTTTTAAGAGTTTTTTTTTAAAGAAAAAAAATTACAGTTTTTCATATGAATCGATTTTTTTTTTAAGGAAAGAATATCAAATTTTTTAAAAGAAAAACATAATTGTTTTTTTCTAAGAGGGTTAAAGAGGTTTTCTAGAGAAGTTTTCTAGCAGAAATTAAAATTCTATAAATTTATGAAAGAAACAAAGGAATTTTAAAGAGGTTTTTTCTTAGAAATTTTTCTCGTGGAAATTCTAGAAAGTGGAATAGGGAAAATTTTAATTTTTTCTTTCTTTCAACAGTCTCAGAATTTTTTGTAAGAATTTATTTAATTAAAATAAAGAGAAATTAGAAACCTTGGGGTAATTAGTAAATATTTCTTTAAACCCTAGTTGGAAATTAAGAAAGAGGGGAAACCAAGAAACCATACAAGAAAGATTTCTAGGAGGAAGAAATAGTCAAAACGACGAGTGTAAAGTTCGAGGTGGAAACATTCACTAGGAAGAACAATTTCACTTTGTGGAAACTAAAAGTTAGGGACTTGTTGGTGCAACAAATGTTGCACAAAGAATTAGAAGGGGTGAAGAAACAACTTGCAATCATGACTGATTTGGACTGGGAGGACTTGGACGCCCGAGCCCTCATTACCATTAGGTTATGCTTGGAAGATGAACTTCTCTTTAGTATTGTTGAAGAGAGTACAACTGAAGGTTTGTGGGAAATACTGGAAGCTTTGTATTTGACTAAATCATTGACCAATAAAACTTATTTGAAAATACAATTGTACAATCTTCGGATGAAGGAAGGTACAAAATTTGCAGAACATTTAAATGTTTTTAATACAATTATTTTCCAGTTTTCAGATATGTATGTTAAAATTAAGGAAGAAGGCAAGGCTATAACTTCGTTGTGTTTTCTACCAGAGTCATGGGACCACTTCGTAACTTCAATCAGCTTCAACACTGCATATTCTTTGAAATTTTTATCAGTTGTGGGTTCTCTGGTATCTAAAGAAGTACGAAGGAATTCCAGTATTGAAACATCTACACAAGAAGCCATGGTAGCCATAGGTCGATCAAAGGAAAGAGGGGAGAAAGAAACGGGTTCTTCCAGATCAAAATCAAAGGGTGGAAACAAGTGTAAAGCCAAGTGCTGGTACTGCAACAAAATTGAGCACCTCAAGAAAGATTGTTGGAAATAGGAGTCGAAAAACCAGAATAAAGAAGAAAATTAGGTTGATTCAGGTATGATTGATGAATTTTTAACTACTGAAGCCCTACCTATTTGTAATGTCTCTCAAGATGCTGAAATTGGTTATTAGACTCTGGTGCTTCTCATCACTTGAGTCCGCACAAAACTTAGTTTAATTCATATGAAGTTGTAAATGGTAGTTCTGTGTTTATGGGAAATAATGCATCTTGTCATAATGTTGGGATGGGAAATGTAAAAATTAAAATGTATGAAGATACAGTTAAAACATTATCTGATGTTAGCCATGTACCTAAACTAAAGAAAAACTTGTTTTCCTTGGGAGTTTTGGATTTGAATGGGTATAAATTTACAGGTCAAAATGGAGTGTTGAAAATCTCAAAAGGAGGCTTGGTTGTTATGAAGGATGAAAAGGTTGAAAATTAGTACAGACTCAAAGGAAGCACTCAAGTTAGTGAAGTAGCAATTTTATAAGAAAAGGAAGAAGAAGGTTCTCGTCTATGGAATCAGCAGTTGGGTCACATGAGTGAGAAATATCTTCAGGTACTGAGGAAACACAAGTTGCTTCCTAATTTGAAATCCGTGAAGTTGGATTTTTGTAAAAATTGTGTGTATGGAAAACAATGTAAATAAAGGTTCAAAACAAAAATCATAATAGTAAATAAATTTTAGACTACATTCATTATGATCTATGGGGACCATCTCCTACTGTGTCTTATGGAGGTGCATTACATTTCTTAATATTTATTGATGATTTCTCCTAAAAATTTTGGGTCTATATGTTAAAAAAGAACGCTGATGGATTTAATGATCTTAAACAATTTAAAGCTATTGTGGAAAAGAAAACAGGAGACTAAATTAAATTTTTAAGAAATGACAATGGCGGTGAATTTAATTCTTTAGAATTTGAACAATTTTGTAAGGATGAAAAGATTGTTATACATGAAATTATTGTTTATACTCCTTAGAAAAATGGCATTGATGAACAGATGAATCAAACTCTTCTGGAAAGAGCCAGAAGCATGATCAGCAATGCTAACCTACCAAAGGAGTTGTGGGAAGAAGCAGTATCTATTCCTTGTGATTTAGTTAACAGATCACCTTCGGTTACCATAAACTATAAAAGTCCTGAATAATTTTGGTCGGGTCAGTCCTATGATTATTCCTATTTGAAGATTTTTGATTTTTATGCCTATGCTCTTATTCCTAGAAATCAACGTTCAAAGTTAGATCCAAAATTGAAATGTTGTGTCTTTGTTGGGTATGATTATGCAATGAAAGGATATAGGTTATGGGATCCTTTTTCAATGAAGATAATCATTAGTACAGTTGTACCATTTGATGAATCTTCTCTTCTAAAATCAGATGTTCAAAAATTTGAACAAGAACATGTATCGCCAAATAAAAAAATTCATTTGGAGACTAAATTTTTTCTAGAAAGTCAAAAGGAAGGAGAGACTTCTAATGAAAAAGGTGAAGAATAATAGAAAACTTGAGAAATTTCAGAACCAATTCAGCTACCAGTCACTCTAAGAAGGTCTACAAGGGAAAGAAAGGCACCCAAAATGTACGAAGATTACGCTTCATCTTTTTCATTGATTACTAAGATGGGGAACTTCTTGTTATCACGAAGCAATGGATGATGCAGATAGCGAGAAATGGAAAAATTCTATGGAAGAAGAAATGGATTCTTTAGCTAAGAACAATACCTGGGATCTTGTAGAAATTCTTGAAGGGAGAAGTGTTTTTAGGTGCAAATGGGTTTTCAAGTTGAAGAGAAAATTTGATGGAAGTATTGATAGGTATAAGGTGACGTTGGTGGTAAAAGGGTATTCGCAGGTTGAAGGTATTGATTTTCATGATATTTTTTCACCATTCATTAAACTTGTTTCTATTCGTAATGTGTTAGCACTGACTGAATTACTTGATCTTGAGTTAGAATAGTTAGATGTTATAACAACCTTTATTCATGGTGATTTGGATGAAGAGATATATATGGATCAGATAGAAGGTTTTGTACAAGGTCATAGCAGAAGATTAGTTTTCAAGCTCAAGAAATCATTGTGTGGCCTGAGGCAGTCACCCAGGCAATGGTACAAGAAGTTTGATTCCTTCATGGTGAGCCATAATTTTATTATAAGTGAGTATGATCATTGTGTATAATTCAAAATTTTCAATGGTATATTCATTATCTTGGTCTTTAATGTGTATAATATGATCATTTCAAGCAAAAGCATGGCAGAAATCAATAGGTTAAAGGCTTAGCTCTCAAGGACGTTTGATATGAAGGATCTTGGAGCGGAAAAACATATCTTGGGCATGGAGATACACGGAGACAGGAAGAATGGTAAGATTTGGTTATCACAACAGAAGTATGTGGAGAAAGTACTTGTAATGTTCAATGTGAACAATGTTAAACCTGTTAATGTTCCATTAGTTTCCAATTTTAAGCTTTCTTCAGATTTAAGTCCTAGAACTAATGAACAAAAGAGGTATATGTGTCGTGTACCATATGAAAATGCAGTAGGAAAATTAATATATGCGATAGTATCTACAAGAACTAAAATTTCACATGCAGTTGGAGTTATTAGTAGGTTCACGGCAAATCCAGGGGAAGAACATTGGCCAGAAATGAAATGGGTGCTTTGGTATTTTAAAGGCACAAGAGACCATTGCATCAGCTTTGATGGTCATGAAGGTTTAGTCTGTGGATATGTGGAGGATGATTGAGCAGGTGATTTGGACAAAAGGAGGTCTACTACAGGTTATGCTTTTATTATTACCATTGGAGCAAGCAACTGGATGTCAAAGCTTTAAGAGACAGTTGCTTTGTACACTACTGAAGTAGGGTATATAGGTGCTTGAGATGCATATAAAGAGGAAATCTGGTTAAAATATTTTCTTGATGATATTTGAAGGACACAGGATCAAGTAAATGTGTTATGTGACATTCAGAGCGTTATTCATTTGGTTGCAAATGTACCCTATCATAGTAAGACCAAGCACATTTATGTAAGGTATCACTTTGTGAGACATGTAATATAAGGCACCAAAGTAGTTCTTAAGAAGGTCTATACACAGGAAAATCATACAGATATATTCACGAAGCGAGTTACAGTAGAGAAGCTGAGTTGGTGTATCGCTTCTCTTGGCTTGCAGAAGAGATGATGAATGGGCATGGGCAAGGGATTAGAAAAAAAAAATTCAAGGTGGAGTTTGCTAAACTATGACTACAAATGTAATTAATGTAATTTTGGGAAAATTTACTTATTACCGGTTAGTTTGTTTTATAATGAAATGAAGTTAGAATAACGAAGGTTACCATATTAAATTGGTATGACTCGAGAGGCTTGTAATATGAGGAGAATCATTATTGATTAATAGAGTTTCCAATCCCTTACCCCATGGAAGTTTCATTGACACCCTATCAATGTTTTACCACGTAAATCTTTGTGTATTTACCTTTGAATGTTTAATTAAGTTTTCCATTCAGTTATATATTGAATTTCTTTCTCCTTTAATGTACTCCTAAGTAAAATAACTTTTCTATCTGGTAGGGAGTACCACTGTGTGAACTTCTTGCTTAAAATATGAAGGAAAAAAATAAATTATGAAGAGTTGGGATATTCACGGTTTCATAAAAAATGAAGGAGAATCCTTTCCAACATTGAAATGAATCACTGTTGTCAAAATAATGGAGCTACTAAAGTTGTAATAATTAGAAAATCCAAGGTTAGATTGAATCTTTACACTTTGAATTGTTATACACTAGACTTATTATTAAAATATGTCAAAAAAATTTATTTTTAAATCAATGCAATTCCACTTTATTAAAATTTAATGGATTCTTTGCTCATTTATAATATAATTTTAGCATATCCTCCACTCACTAATCTCAAATATCGATTTGAAAGAAAATTTTGAAATTTGGCTTAATGAAGGTGCCCTTGGACTTGTTATAAAATGGGTGGGGTTTGGCACATGGTAATTATATTCATGTCTCCCTTCCCTTCTAGCGATAACATTCCTCCTTTACACATGTCTCCATGCACAACTAATGGAAAGGGTCTCCATTAAATTTCCTTGCCTAATTACTGAGGATACTATATATATATATATATTGGAAAAGGAGTTTCCACACATTCAATCAACATGCTTTGGAGTAGTAAGAGGCCTCTACTAAATCTTAGGTATTCTTCATTGGAGTTTTCCTCATGAGAACATCCATCTATGGTTCTATTGTAATAGTGAATGTGGTATCATATTTTATTTAAAGGATTTATGGAAGGGTTAAAGAATTTTCGAAGGAATTTTATGAGACCAATACAATTGTGGTAATTGTGGTATACTCCATGGAACAATGATTTTTGTTTATGGGCGCAACAAGAAACTAGATAAGGGAAAATGATGGATAGGGTAAGAGACTAGTGTACTATTATAGTACGTCAACATATTATTAATTTTCAACAATGGGATATGAAGAAAAAAGACTCCATGAATATCTATCAAGGGAATTAAGTCAAAATGGCCTATGCCATAGTGGCACGACAATATTAAATTAGAACAATATTTTAACATCTCCACCTCCCTTGAATAATTCCTTTGTCTACAATGCTATTTAGGTCTCATTTGGATATCCATCTAATGCATGAATTTATAAATCCATTTGAAAATTTCAGATCATATATGACTATGGAAATGGAAAAATATGGTGCAACGACATGAATGGAATTAAACATTGTTTTTGCCTTAAAATTTAGTTGTAGTGGCCCTGGACAAAGATTGGGGTGGATGGCACTTGAAATATCTACCACTTTTCTCTAAGTCAGTATATGAAAAGTTTGGATGAAATATTTTATCTACAAATATTCCATGCACTCTTGTTTCCAAAAAATATATCTATACTTTATCCATTGAGGACTACATTTAGAATCCAAACAATAATTCTACTAAATCTTCCATAATTTGGAAAGTTGTTATAGCTTTGTTTGAGGTGATTAGTAGAAGATTGGCATGATTTGTTGGAAAAGGGGAGCATGTAAGGTTTGGAAATTATCCCTGGGCTGGATGCTCAATGGGCTTCAAGCTTATGAAGGACGTGGTTAATGCATTGAATGATGAGGAGTATACTTTCTTATTCCAAATTGTGCATGAAATAAGGGTTGCGGGGTGACACCCAAATGAATTTATAGGGGGAGCATAGGATTTATAGGTACAAATATATACATTCCCTTACAAAATCTCAGTTTTTTTAGAGACAGTGAGGAAATTGTTGAGATAATTAATCTCATTATCTTCTAGGTGTTGTTAGCCACCTATAAAATTTTTCATATCAAATGATGGCTAAATCATTTTTTGAAGCCTTCAAGAAACAAGTTTTATCACAAAAAATTTTTATCTCTTGAAGCCTTATGAAGACATCATGCCCTCTGTTTAACCTTCACTACTGTTTCCCTCTTAATTATGAAAATTTGTTGTTTTCATGAAAAAAGACTGCTACAAAAATCCCCACTTTTCCCTCATTTTAACCCTCTTCCCACTCAAAACTAACCTTCATTTTCCCCCCATCAATTTCCTCTATTTTTCATGTATTCCCTTCTTCCCTTCATGAAAATCCCTTCTATAAGGTTTAAAACTCACTTTTGAACCTTACCGAAACCCTTAAATCCATCAAAAACCTTGAAAATTTTCATAAAAAATAAGTTTTTTCGACTATGGGCTTAAGCCCCTTCGGGCTAACTCCTAAACACTTCTCCACCATATGCCTTGGTGCTGGAACCAAGCGTTAAACCCTTTCAATGCTTATCGCATTGGAGAATTTTCCGTGAGCACAACACTTTTTGTTTCATAAACCTCTGATGTCGATTGGCTCCATTGTATATAAGTCCTGAATCCATTGCCACTTCATATAACCCATCTCTGATGCGAATTTCCTTTGTAAAAAATAAAAACCCCTTTTTCCTATGTTTTACATTAAACCCTCCAGTTCAATATTATTAAATGATAAAAATCGTTGATCTTTTCCCGATCGACGATCCGCGCGATCTCGCATCGGAGTTTTTCCAAATGGGTAGATTGAAAAGCCCGACCTTTCCTCCCAATTGTGATTGGCCCTTATACATATAAGCCCTGGGCCTATTGATTTCCATAAAAACCAACGGCTCGGCAGACGGGAACCATTTCATATATAACCCGCTCGACACCATGAAAACCTTTGTATTTCATAATTTTTTGGTTTTTATATATTACAAAGTGTCCCGCTTATTCATTGGTCGGAGCTCTTCTCCGTTGTTGATCATTGGTCCAATCCGATGGCCAGCACTGTATTGCATCAGGAATTTTTCATTGGGCATGTCAATATTTCCCCACCTCCGATTGGTGGTTCCCCAATCCATTCTCCGTTGTCAATCTGATCTGCAGATGATGCCCCACAGTCAATCATTTCGGCGCCCTCCCTAACTACTGACCCACCGATCGCGAAGCTCTGATTGCATCTGGGCCGTCAACGTGTCCAGATCAGATGGTATAGAATGCATCTCCCGACTTTGGTTAAATTCATGCTCCCTGTTTCATAATGTTTTTGGCCAAATCTCAGTCATTGATCTCTGCAGATCAACGGCCCTTATAAACGCTTCCTTTGCCTCGTTTATTTTTTCCATTTATCCCTAGATTCGATCTCCACCGTTGATCTGTTTCATCGAACGGCTCATAACAATATTGACAAGCCCAACCCCTGTGGGTCCTCCCTCCCTCCAAGTTTGATCTCAGCCGTCCAATATTTGATCCATAGCTCAGATTAAAACCACCCTTCTTGTTTCTACCTTGGCATCTTTCCAATTTCACGCTCACTCTCCACCATTCAATCTGAGGGCCTAGATCTGACGGCTGACGCGTATTTTTGTGCCACTTTCAACACGCCCGTTAATCACCAAAAATTATGCGATATAAGTTGTATTGAAATGCCACGTGTCGGGCTCTGACGCATATCGCGTTCGAAAATTGGATACCGCATATCCACCCTTTTGTTGTACGAAAACAGTTGTTTCATGGTCCAAAACCGCTTTCCCCATTTCTATTATATTTTTTCGCGCTCATCCCCCACCATTGATCTTTGTAGATCAACATCCAGCATTTAACTCGGCCATTACACTATCGCCCTCCGCCTTTTCCAAAGGGCCTTCATCGATCAATCCTGACCGTTGATCTCCGTGGGCCAAATTAATCCGACGGCCCAGATCCTTGTCAAAAACCCCAAAATTCCTCTTAACCTTTATCACTGTTGATTCAGGTTTTAACCCCTTTTTTATGTGTTTTTCGACCATTTATCTATAAAGCGACCTCTTTTCTTTATTTTCTCCTGAAACCTTTCAACCATTGATCTTTGTAAGATCAACAGCCTGGACTTAAACTTTTGCATCATTAATCCAACCACCCCTCCTTTAATATTTGTGCACAATCTCCACCATTGGATGCTTTCATCCAACGACCATGCTCTTAACCACGACCTCCAAAGAATTTTTCCCCAATACGCAAGATTTTATAACGATTTTGTGTATTTTTCAGGTTTTAAATGGTTTTTCCATTATATTAAAGGAAAACCTGAGGCTAGGGATGAAGATCTCCCAGACTTTTGTGCATAAAGAAGAATCATTCCACAGGGTTTAACATCACGTTTCATCAGTGCATAATGAGCACTGATGCCATATGAGCCCTTAGTGGCACCTGCACATTGACAAGACACAGTGAAACATGAAGAAAACAGAGAGTATCAGTGTCGTAGACCTGATCACAATAGAACTGAAGAATTGAATGATGAATCACAGATTCGGTGGATTACGACTAAGATCCATAATCGAAAGCTTAATCCACTAAAATTAAACACAGTTAAAGAGTAGAAGACAAATTTTAGGCCTGATAATTCCTAATACACAGAATCAAAACAAATTAACAGTGTTTAAACAAAAAATCAAAAATATCTATCACATAGAGATGCCTCCAACACCACATCAGAGGCTAATTCATTCCTCTCAGCTACCAGATTGCCACCTTTAGCCTCAAAGCTTTCAAACAGAGGCTGAGTAATGACCAAAACAAAGGATAATTTCCTCAATTTAGCTGAACAGTTATTCCAAGCCAAACAGAGTTATTGCAAAAGATGACAAAGAGCCTTAAAAGTCAACAAAAGCTCCCCACCGAGCTTAAATCTTAATGAAAAGTATTTAATGCAAGGGAAATATCTATAAACTTCTCCATCAAGCCCCTCAAAGGTCGAGAAGTATTAATTTGTATCAATTAAACTTGGTATATCTTTTATCCCATCCCACCTCCTCATATATTCTATAAATACTACTGTAGAAGATGAAACAATGTTGGTCACTGCATATCTGTTGCCTGTAAATAGTTTACTAAAGTTGATGTAAGCTCTATTTGTAAGTGAAGATACCTAAGTTGAGATGAGATGTTCGAAGTTGTAGAGACACACTGGACTTGATGATTGTAACTAGTTTGAAGCATTGAAATACAAGCTGATTTATGGCATCCTGGTCTATGTCAACGATGATGTTTTTCTTATTGTAAATTATTATTTTATTTCTATTTCCATTCTGTCCATCTTCTCTGATTAAGAATAGCAAGCATAGAGTTAGGATTTACTGTTTACAGTACCCTTCTCTGACTGATAAGCTTTATCTCAATGTTTTCCTCTAAATTGTGTATTTAAGAATTATTCAATACAGTTCAAGCAGTTAGGAATGTTGGCATTCCCTCATCCTACTGTTTGCTTTAAAAATTGTTCTTGAATGTTATTTTTAATTTCTGCCAAGTAAAGTTAGAATATGGAGAATTTATGGTGAGCCCTGTCCTCTAGTTTTATCTCCAAAGGTTGTCTGAATGTTTCTCTAAGGGTATGTTGAAAGCAGGATAGGTTCAAAGTCCTCACCTGATCTTAGACTATTGTTTTTTATCTTATGTGTTGTCTTGATAAGTTTTCTAAGTAAAGCAGAGCTAGGGAAGTATATGGTGAGCCCCGTCCTCTAGTTTCTTCTCCAACAGTTGCTTTGAAAAGTTTCCCTTAGAGTATGCTGAAAGAAACATAGGTTCAAAGTCCTTACTTGATCTTAATCTATTCTTTTTGTGTTTTAAATTTTTTCTATTGAAAGTGCATCAAAAGCTGGCTAGTTTCAAAGTAATTACCAGATCTTAGATTACTTTTATGTCTTTCTTAAGTGTATTCCGAAAGCAGGATAGTTTCAAAGTACTTACTTAATATTAGGCTGCTCTTTCTTCTTCATTTTTTCATTTCCCCTTCTTATTGTTTCATTTCATTCCATAAAATCAACTTTAAAGAGATCCTTAAACATTGATGACTTGCCCCATGGACCACTCTTCAACCTTGTTGTTTCAATTAAATCCTACTATGACTCCATAGCCTGATGGATTGAAGTTGTTTCTTGCCTATCTTCTTAGCTGAATCAATCTTTCACTTTCATTAACCTTCACCCTTCATTTAGACTTCCTTCACCTTCACATATATTTGCCCAACCAAAACAAACAAAAACCATGTTCTTCATAAATAGCCTAATATCATATTCAAAAGCCTTAAAGATAAATCACTCTTTGCACTAATAGAGAGATCCCTCTCTGGATTCAGGAGGGCTAGATCCTAGAATCCCAAAGTGGTTGAAATAGTGTTGTCTCTGTAGTTTTAGTCTCACCAATCTACTAAAATTACAGATTCCTACCATTTCTGGCAACTCCCCTGGGGAGTTCGGAGTAAAAATACATCTTATGCATCTTTAAGACCTTAGAAGACCCAATTTTTTTTAGATTGGTACATGGTGGTGGACCATAAAACATTTTACCTCCAAAAGAGCTAAAAATTTTCACCTGGTGACTCCACTGGCCTCCAATAGGCCTATTACCTTTCCAGTCCTAATAAGACTCATGTGGAAATGAATTGAGAAAACCAAATCATACTTTTGGCGGACAATAAAATTGAAATCATCCACCTAGCAACTCTACAACTCTCAGAAGACCAAATGACTCCACTAGTAGAAGACCCTGAACTGATTGACTAGACACAATGACCTCTTTTCTTGATTTATAAAATGATTCCAAGGATACAATGAAGATATGCCCCAATGAGTAGAGATCATATCCATGGGTTTCCATATAAGATGCCCCAAGTGAATTGGGATGACAACCTGCCTGTCTTTCAAGGTGAAAAGTGTGATGACCCTCTATTACATCTCATCAAATTTCGTATACATGTATGGAGGTTGAAAGTTGAATGGCATGAATATTTCCTAATGAAAATGTTCATGTTAACATTAGAAGGACAAGCTAGGGATTAGTATGAATGCTTGAGATCTAGTAGTTTTTTCTCTTTAAATGACCTTGAATATGTGTTTTATGAGAACTATAAAGAAAACACTACATCATTATCATGGGGTGCAATATATTATGATCCATCACAAAACATCACCCAACACATTATAGATAATGATGAAGCTCTGGAGGAAATGCATCCTGAAGATCTTCTAACAACCATGCATGAATTTAATATATTCTTGAAAAGTTATAAGAAAATAGATGAATCAGTTGAGGAAGAAATCAACCAAGAAATAAAGGACATTCCTCAAGATATCCCTGAAAACCAAAATAATAATTCAGCATCCCTTAAAGCTGAGGCTCAAGAAGACATCCAGCCTCAAAATCAGTATTCACAAGAGACAGAGAACCATTGTACTCCTGTTCAATAGAACATAGAAACATCTTTCCCTTTGACAGAAAAAGATATAAATCAGAATATTAATAAACAGCCAGTCTATAAAACTTTTTGCTAAACAATTTCTCTTGCCCATTCACATAGAGAACTTTTCTGCACAGATTTAGAAATTTCTTTTGTAGATCAGAATAAAGAAGGACCTATTGATAGCCCAATATGTTTTATTGGTAGCATTACTTATATTTGTGATTCTCCTAACTTTGATCTATCTAGTGATGATGCTTCCCAAACAGAAGTTAATCTTGCAAGACCATCATTAGCAGATTTATGGGAGGAAGATCAGTCTCTTCAGAGAAGTAATGAGCCATTGTAGACTATTTATGATACTGATGACGAAAGTTTTCAAAGCATAGAAGTGAGTGAAGATTCATTGGATCTTTACTCTGCTTCATTTTAGATCACCAGTAATAGTTTCCATGTGATTGGGACTCAGCAGACTTTCAACTCAAAGGATGAGGAGGAAAGAAACAAAGAAATTTTTGAGCAAGTTGAAACCAAGGAGCCTTCTCTTGAAAAAGAGGAAGCAATTGAACATCCCCTTGCTCAAGAATATAATAACCTCTTCACAGAGTACATTCCACTAAACCAGAGCTTACCAGGACTACAAGAGTGGAGTCCTGCAATATATGATGAGTCCTCCAGTTCAGATAATAATGAAGATGAGGAAGTTTGTCTTCCTCAAAATAATATTTGCCTTAATCCAGTGGAAAATAAAGAAATGATCCTGGTTGAAACACATCTTCCAGATACTCTTAACTAGGCATTATTTCTAGATCCCTATGTTGATTTCCTAAAGACATCTGAAGAAGGGATCAAGGTTGTAGTTAGTAGTATATCACCAAGTGCAACAGAGTTTTTCGGAGTTGCTTCCAAGAAATAGAGAACATGGGAATGCCCCTATCTTTCCTACATGCTCAAAGAGATGAGAAAAGACCAGTCATGGAATGATTTGATTGACTGGATGTCTTGGAAAAGAGAGTTTGTAGGTTAAAAATGTAAATATTTCAAGTTAGAATAGGTTAGATAGGAATGTCAATAAATCTTAGCCTTTGAGCACTTAGTTAGTTGTTGTTTTCTTCTTTAAAGAAAAAGAAAAATAAAAAAAGAATAGAACATGGAAAAGAGGGCAGAATGCAAACAAGAATGGTATAGCCCCACACCAAAAAGAGAAACAAAATCTGAAATTGTGCAAGCTTAAATGCCACTCCTGAAGAACACACTTCTAATTAGTCATATAGCCTAATCATGACTAATTAGTTTTAAATTGAATTCTGATAGGTTAGTGAATTAGATTTGCTAAACAGCTTAATCTTGGCTTATCAGGTAGGTAGATTAGGATAGAAATTAAAGGTTCAAACAAGCTCAAAATCTGACCCTAAGATTCTAAATAAAGAGTGAATCCTATTTGTTTTAAATCATGATTCAAAAACAGAGGAAAACTGGTTCTAATCAGCTCAAAACCTAAAACAGTCAACAAAGAGAAGACAACTCAAAATAGAAGTAAAAAACAGAGCTGAACAAAGAGATGGATATGCTCAGAAATTTCAGATCTTAAGCCTTTCATTTTGATTTATTTTTCTGCAAAAAAATATCTATGTGCAACTTGTTTTTTATGCCATAGATCAGCAACAAATTAAACTGTTCAATCCTGACTTGTATGCTTTTAAATTTCTGTTTTAGAAATTAGTGAATACAAATCTGTTAGACTGTTTAATCCTAACAGATAGTAGATTAGGTAGAGAAACATATGGACTCAACTGTTTAATCTGAGTTCATGGAGAAATAAGAAGTAGAAATAGATTAGATTTTTTTTCTTTCAAAAGAATAAAATTTTGTAAGAGAGTTTTCCAATCCAAGTGCACTTTGAAAAGGAGAAAAAATGTTAGATCAGTAGGATTGGGTAGGTAGAATGCTTGTGTAGATGAAGATCCATTATTTTTTATGGCGGTTAACATTTTTTGAACAAAATAAGATCATCTAAATGAAGAAAAAGCAACCCAATGGATGAGGCACTGATCAGCCTCCCAGAAAATGCAATTATGAAGTTCTTGATGCCTTCAAGAAGGCACCATCCCCATGTGGAGCCACTGTTAACCACCTATAAAATTTGTCATATCAAATGGTGGATAAATCATTTTTTGAAGCCTTCAAGAAACAATTTTTATTGCAAAAAATTGTTATCTCTTTAAGCTTTATAAAGACATCATGCCCTCTGTTTAACCTTCACTGTTGTTTCCCTCTTAATTATGGAAATCTGTTGTTTTCATGATAAAAGACTGCTGCAAAAATTCCCACTTTTCCCTCATTTTAACCCTCTTCCCAATCAATACTAAGCTTCATTTCCCCCCCATCAATTTCCTCAATTTTTCATGTATTCCATTCTTCCCTTCATGAAAATCCCTTTTATAAGGTTTAAAACTCACTTTTGAACCTTATCGAAACCCCCAAATCCATAAAAAAACCTTGAAAATTTTCATTAAAAATAAGTTTTTTTTTACTATGGGCTTAAGCCCCTTTGGGCTAAGTCCTAAACAATTCTCCACCATATGCCTTGGTGCTGGAACCAAGTGCTAAACCCTTTCGACGCTTATCGCATCAGAGCATTTGCCATGAGCACAACAATTTTTGTTTCATAAAACTCTGATGCCGATTGGCTCCATTGTATGTAAGCCCCAAATCCATTGCCGCTTCACATAACCCATCTCCGATGCAAATTTCCTTTGTAAAACATAAAAACCCTTTTTTCCTATGTTTTACATTAAACCCGCCAGTGCAATATTATTAAATAATAAAAACTGTTGATCTTTTCCCGATCGACGATCCGTGCGATCTTGCATTGGAGTTTTTCCAAATGGGTAGATTGAAAAGCCCGACCTTTCCTCCCGATTTTGATTGGCCCTTATACATATAAGCCCTGGGCCTATTGCTTTTCATATAATCCAATGGCCCCGCAGACGGGCACCATTTCATATATAACCCGGCTGACACCGTGAAAAAATTTGTATTTCATAATTTTTTGACTTTTGTATATTACGAAGGGTCCCACTCATTCATTGGTCAGAGCTATTCTCCACCATTGATCATTGGGCCAATCCGATGGCCAGCGCTATATTGCATCGGGAATTTTTCATTGGGGACGTCAATATTTCCCCACCTCCGATTGGCGGTTCCCCGATCCATTCTCCGTCATCGATTTGATCTGCAGATCAATGGCCCATAGTCAATCACTTTGGCAGCCTCCCTGACCACTAACCCGCTGATCGCGAAGCTCCGATTGCATATGGGCCATCCACGTGTCTAGACGGGACGGTCCAGAATGTGTCTCCCGACTTTGGTTAAATTCATGCTCCTCGCTTCATAATGTTTTTGGACAAATCTTAGCCGTTGATCTCTGCAGATCAACTGCCCTTATTAGCCCTTCCTCCGCCTCATTTATTTTTTCCATTTATCCCCAGATTCGATCTCCATCGTTGATCTGTTTCATCCAACGGTTCATAAAAATCCTGACAGGCTCGACCCCTGTGGGTCCTCCCTCCCTCCAAGTTTGATCTCAGTCGTCCAATCTTTGATCCACGGCTCAGATTAAAACTTCCTTTCTTGTTTCTACTCGCACATTTTTCCAACTTCGTGCTCACTCTCTGCCGTTCGATCTGAGGGCTCAGATCTGACGGCTAACGCGTAGTTTCATGCAACTCTCAGCACGCCCGTTAATCACCAAAAATTACACGATATAAGCTGTATTGAAATGCCACGTGCCGGGCTCTAACGCATATCACATTCGAAAATTGGATACTACCTTTCTACCCTTCTGCTGCGTGAAAACAACTGTTTCATGGTCCGAAACCACTTTCCCCATTTCTATTATATTTCTTCGCGCTCATCCCTCGTCGTTGATCTCTACAGATCAATGGCCAGCATTTAACCTGGCCATTACACTATCACCCTCTGGATTTTCCAAAGGGCCTTCATCGATCAATCCTGACCATTGATCTCCGTGGGCCAAATTAATCCGATGGCCCAGATCCTTGTCGGAAACCCCAAAATTCCTCTTAACCTTTATCACTATTGATTAAGGTTTTAACCCCTTTTTTATGTGTTTCTCGACCATTTCTCTATAAAGTGACCCCTTTGCTTTATTTTTTCTTGAAACCTTCTAATCGTTGATCTCTGCAAGATCAAAGGCCTAGACTTAAACTTTTGCATCATTCATCCAACTTCCCCTCCTTTAATCTTTGTGCACGATCTCCACCAGTTGACGATTTCATCCAACAGCCATGCTCTTAACCACTACCTCAAAATAATTTTTCCCCAATACGTAGGATTTTATAACATTTCTCTGTATTTTGCAGGTTTTAAATGGTTTTTCCATTATATTAAAGGAAAAACTAAGGCTGGGGATGACGATCCCCCACACGTTTGTGCATAAAGAAGAATCATTCCACAGGGTTTAACATCACGTTTCGTTAGTGCATCATGATCACTGATGCCATATGATCCCTCTGTGGCACCTGCACATCAACAAGACACAACGAAACATGAAGAAAACATAGAGTATCAGTGTCGAAGACCTGATCACAGCAGAACTGAAGAATTGAAGGATAAATCACAGATTCGGTGGATTATGGCTAAGATCCATAATCAAAAGCTTAATCCACTAAAATTAAACACAGTTAAAGAGCCGAAGACAGTGTTTAGGCCTGATTAAGCCTAATATATAGAATCAAAATAAATTAAGAGTTTTTGAACAAAAAATAAAAAATATCTATCACACAGAGATGCCTCCACCGCCACATCATAGGCTAATTGATTCCTCTCAGCTACCATATTTCCACCTATAGCCTCCAAGCATTCAAACAGAGGCTGAATAATGACCAGAACAGAGGATATTTTCCTCAATTTAGCCGAACAATTATTCCAAGCGAAACAGAGTTATTGCAAAATATGACAGAGAGCCTTAAAAGTCAAGAAAAGCTCCCCACCGAGCTTAAATCTTAATGAAAAATAATTAATGTAGAGGAAATATCTATAAACTTCTCCATCGATCCCCTCAAACGCCGAGAAGTATTAATCTGTGTTAATTAAACCTGGGAGATCTTTTATCCCATCCCACCTCCTCATATCTTCTATAAATACTTCTATAGAAGATGAAACAATGTTGGTCACTGCATATCTGTTGCCTGTAAATAGTTTACTGAAGCTGCTGTAAGCTCTATTTGTATGTGAAGATACCTAAGTTGAGATGAGAAGTTCGAAGCTATAGAGACCCGCTGGACTTGATGATTGTAACTAGTTTGAAGCATTCAAATACAAGCTGATTTATGGGATCCTGGTCTATGTCAATGGTGATGTTTTTCTTATTGTAAATTGTTATTTTATTTCTGTTTCCATTCTGTCCATCTTCTCTAATAAAGAACATCAAGCATAGAGTTAGGATTTACTGTTTACAGTACCCTTCTCTGACTGATAAGCTTTATCTCAATGTTCTCCTCTAAATTGTGTATTTAAGAATGATTCAATACAGTTCAAGCAGTTAGGAATGCTGGCATTCCCTCGTCCTACGATTTGCTTTAAACATTGTTCTTGAATGTTATTTTAAGTTTCTGCCAACTAAAGTTATACTAGGGAGAATTTATGGTGAGCCCTATCCTCTAGTTTTATCTCCAAAGGTTGTCTGAAAGTTTCTCTAAGGGTATGTTGAAAGCAGGATAGGTTCAAAGTCCTTACCTAATCTTAGACTATTCTTTGTTATCTTATGTGTTGTCTTGATAAGTTTTCTAAATAAAGCAGAGCTAGGGAAGTATATGGTGAGCCCTGTCCTCTAGTTTCATCTCCAACAGTTTCTTTGAAAAGTTTCCCTTAGAATATGCTGAAAGTAGGATAGGTTCAAAGTCCTTAATTTATCTTAAGCTATTCTTTTTGTGTTTTAAATGTTTTCTATTGAAAGTGCATCAAAATTTGGCAAGTTTCAAATTTCTTACCAGATCTTAGATTACTTTTATGTCTTTCTGAAGTGTATGCCAAAAGTAGGATAGTTTCAAAGTACTTACTTGATCTTAGGCTGCTCTTTGTTCTTCATTTGTTCATTTCCCCTTCTTATTGTTTCATTTCATTCCATAAAATAAAATTTAAAGAGATCCTTAGACATAGATGAATTGCTCCATGGACCACTCTTCAACCTTGTTGTTTCAATTAAATCCTACTATGACTCCATAGCCTAATGGATTGAAGTTGTTTCTTGCCTATCTTCTTAGCTGAATCAATCTTTCACTTTCATTCACCTTCACCCTTCATTTAGACTTCCTTCACCTTCACATATCTTTTCCCAACCAAAAAAAACAAAAACCCTCTTCTTCATAACTAGCCTAATATCATATTCAAAAGCCTTAAAGATAAATCAATATTTGCACTAATAGAGGGATCCCTCTCTGGATTCAGAAGGGCTAGATCCTAGAATCCCAAAGTGGTTGAAATAGTGTTGTCTCTACAGTTTTAGTCTCACCAATCTTCTAAAATTACAGATTCGTAACAGGTGCCATAGTCATTTTAGATTCTATTCAGTTAGTTTAGTTTAGTTGAGTTCTAGTTGGGAGTTTCTCCAGTTATTTATTGATATTTATTTTTGTTGTCTCATATGTAGTTTTTTAATTTCTATTTAATAATAAGAAGTGTTATTTTCTTCATTCCCAATTTTGAATCCATTCTTTGTGTATTACTACCTCTGCAATCTCTATTAGACACCCTTTGTTTGGTTTTTACACCCTTGGTCTATACTCTCCCAAGGCTCGATATGATGTGCAAATTGTTGCAAGATTCAAGGGAGACCCAAAGTAGTGGTAGAAAAATATTTGGAAGATGAATTGTATAGCTAAGGCTCGTATTTCCTTATGGTGCCTCATCCAAAACACAATTCCAACTTTGAACAATCTCCAAAAAAGGCATAAGAAAGGCCCAAGATTGTGCACCTTGTGTAAATACAATGAGGAATTTGTGCCACATATTTTTGTGCAATATCATTTTTCCCTCAACGTGTGCGGGAAATTTAAGTAGATGATGGGTTGTAATTTGGATTGGTATGGAGCTACATTTCCAAAATCTTGGAGATCTTAGTGGAAGTCTAAAGAGGAAAAACCCTTAAGGTGCATCTGGCCTCTAATCTATTGGGGATTCTATCTTTTTAGAAGAAAATTAATCTTTCACGAAGTATCATCTCTCTGAGACCTTCTTGGTACACAAATATGTGTCATCATTTCCTTCCTTCCCATGAAGGATACACCACATATCCCAAGGTATATTACGAAAGAAGTAGTAAAAAATGGAATACCATGGTCATACTTTGATGGCACCTCAAACGAGAATGGAATTTGTAGTGAGGGGTTCCTCTTATATTTCAATGGAAATGATTTCTTAAAAACTATCGGGGGTATGGGGAGAGAATCGAAGAAATTTGTTGAACTTTTCTTGTTAAAACTCCTTTGTTGGATCTATAAGACAATGTGACTCTTTGTAGGTTTTTGGAGACTCAATGAATATTGTAAATTGGTTAAACCTCACAGAAAGATGTCAAAACCACACACTTTTACCTTTGTTGGAGGAAATTATGCAGTTAAAACAAGCTTTTAATTCTATTTCATGTTGTCATATTTACAAGGAAATAAATTGAGATGCAAAATTTCTCTCTAAAAAAGGTATTTCCAAATATTTGGACGAAATGGAAGCCTTAGAGCATATAAATGGTGTTATTTGAGAATACACTCATCAATGTTTTTTTTGTAGTTTAAATTTTCAGCACTCATTTATGAGAAGTTGTTTTAGATTATGGTTCATATATAAAACTAGGATCCATCTACACTATGTAACATTTCTATTTATCAATATAAATGTTATGATTTTCTCTACATAATTTTTTTTCCCTACCTAAAAAGATTAGTTGTAGTTTTATTTTACATTTATAATATTTGTTGTAGATTTTTTTTTCCTTTAAACCATTTTTTTTAAAATGGTATAGAAACGTATAGGACACTACATGTCTCATGAAGAATACAAAGAAATTTTTTTCCATAACATAAATATTACAAAATTATATTTTTTAATATATTTCAAACATATTTTTACCATTCTTATGTATTTATAACATCATTGAATATTGTATCGATATAATAATCGGTGAATCTGTGTGGTCTATATTGTAATTGAGCTTGAGCTAGAGGAATTTCAAATCTTAAAAAAAACAAAACGAGTTGGATGGTCACAATTTTATAAACATCCAATATTCTTTATATAAGATGATATCAGTTGGCCTTCCTTAAAATTTTAGTTAAAGAAAAGTCTCATTTTTCAGTTACCTGCAACTACATTAATGCCATTTGTGGTGCCACTTCTCAACCCGTCGCTCCCATTCTTTGCCACTTAAAATCAGGGGTGTTGATCATTTGCACATTTTAATTGATCTTTGTGTCACGTGTTGACATTGAAGCTATTGCCACTAAGTATAACAAAGAAGTTGACATGTGCATAGACTCCGAATAACGTTAATGTTTGAATAATCATGGGTTTGAATACAATATTTTAATTAAAAATTTTAAAAAATAATTTCCCTAATTTATTTGGTTAAAATTTTTATTGAAATATTAATTAAATAGAAATATCACTAAAAAGTCGAAAGGGACGCTGATAGGACTTTTAACTTGAAAAAACGTGTACTAGTAAATTAATTACATTTGATATTTTTATATAATTCATAAATACATTAGCCAAAAAATTGTTAATGTACCAATCAATGCTTTGCAATTTTGATTTTTTCATAATCTATTACTTCTAGTTCTAATTCAGCTATATTTAATTTAGTACAAACATTTAAAATATCAAACTAAAATAAAAAAAATTAACCATATCAATTATCACTATAAAAAGTTGAAATGGATAAACATATGTTCATAATAATAATAATCATAAGAAAATAACCAATTGATTATTGATTTAATCAAGTTTCAAGTTCTTATCCTCATGCACCGAGAGCACGAAAAGACAAAGGAATTCGTTGATAATCCAGTAATTTATTTGTATTTATTGTTTAATGTTGTAATTTTAGTGTAAATTCATACTCCCTGGAAGTACACACTTAGTACTCAATACTTAGAATTTAGTACACATGAATTTCATCTTTGAAAGGGGTTGGGTTGAATTACACTTGAATTTTTGTGTTTATTAGTGAAAACTATATTTTCAGTTTATATTTGTAATTCTTGAAAATACACTAAATATTCTAGAGTTGGATATTATTACATTTGAATTTAAGTTTTGAAAGGAACATGCCACTACCATTTGCATGTTGTGACAAACACATGCCATTATGGAAGGATTTTTTGTGTTATGCACTTTAGAAAATGAAGAAAAGAATATCGGGGGAGAGATGGCCAAATAGAAAAACATGAACCCTACAATTTCTATAATAAAAGTATAATACCTATTCTTTGATGCCCTAGAAGAAAGTTGAAAGCAAACGCAAGCTCAAGAATGAACTAACAAAAGCATAAGTTAACTAGTCCAGTCCACCCTATAACATAAAAGATAAAGAAATCTCTTCTGAGTTGCGATTCTCAATATGGACACTTTATTAAGGCTTGAATAACACGCTCATGTCCACATCATGGACTATGAATTAGAACTTGGCTTTAGTCCCACATTCTCCTGAGAAAAGGGGAAATAATTTGGAAATACACACTCAGTACTCAATAGTTAGAATTTAGTACACATGAATTTCATCTTTGAAAGGGCTTGGGTTGAATTACACTTGAATTTTTGTGTTTATTAGTGAAAACTATATTTTCAGTTTATATTTGTAATTCTTGAAAATACACTAAGTATTCTAGAGTTAGATATTATTACACTTGAATTTCAGTTTTGAAAGGAACATGCCACTACTGTTTTCATGTTGTGACAAACACATGCCATTATGGAAGGATTTTTTGTGTTATGCACTTTAGCAAATGGTGAAAAGAATGTTGGGGGAGAGATGGCCAAATAGAAAAACATGAACCCTACAATTTCTATAATAAAAGTATAATACTGAGTCCTTGATTCCCTAGAAGAAGGTTGAAAGCAAACGCAAGCTCAAGAATGAACCAACAAAAACATAAGTGCACTAGTCAAGTCCACCCTGTAACATAAAAGATAAAGAAATCTCTTCTGAGTTGCGATTCTCAATATGGACACTTTATTAAGGCTTGAATAACACCCTCATGTCTACATCCATGGACTACGAATCAGAACTTGGCTTTAGTCCCACATTCTCCTGAGAAAAGGGGAAATAATTTGGAAATACACACTCAGTACTCAATAGTTAGAATTTAGTACACATGAATTTCATCTTTGAAAGGGCTTGGGTTGAATTACACTTGAATTTTTGTGTTTATTAGTGAAAACTATATTTTCAGTTTATATTTGTAATTCTTGAAAATACACTAAGTATTCTAGAGTTAGATATTATTACACTTGAATTTCAGTTTTGAAAGGAACATGCCACTACTGTTTTCATGTTGTGACAAACACATGCCATTATGGAAGGATTTTTTGTGTTATGCACTTTAGCAAATGGTGAAAAGAATGTTGGGGGAGAGATGGCCAAATAGAAAAACATGAACCCTACAATTTCTATAATAAAAGTATAATATTGAGTCCTTGATTCCCTAGAAGAAGGTTGAAAGCAAACGCAAGCTCAAGAATGAACCAACAAAAACATAAGTGCACTAGTCGAGTCCACCCTTTAAAATAAAAGATAAAGAAATCTCTTCTGAGTTGCGATTCTCAATATGAACACTTTATTAAGGCTTGAATAACACCCTCATGTCTACATCCATGGACTATGAATCAGAACTTGGCTTTAGTCCCACATTCTCCTGAGAAAAGGGGAAATAATTTTGGTTTGGGTCAGCTATGTCACAACGTTGCAAGCGTTGAGCCACATCTAGTCCTTGATGATCCTTGGTAGCCTACACAACATGAATTCATGTAATATCTTATGATAACATAGATGAAAAATTATCCTCAAACCGAAAAATTCAATATTATTCTTTAAAATAATACCTACTAAAGACCCATGGCTTCTTACCATGTGCTGCCTTGGCTTCAGTACCTTCCAATAACATGATTTCATCACATATTAAATCGGAGCACAATTGAATTTTCAAATTCTCCAAGTGAGTTTTAACTTTCGCTAGGATTCTCATTGTCACACATCCATTTCCACCACTATTTTAGCTATAATTACATTAATTTTTGACATGGTATCAATTTCGAGAGGATGAAAATTCCTAGGGTGTTAGCTACAGTAAGGAAAACATTGGAGTTTTTTTCCTCCTAGGATTGTCAAAAAACCAAAGGATTCAGTACATATTATCATGTAGTAGTGGATTCAATGTGAAATTGAAGGAAATGGACCATTGGGTTTAGGAAATCCAAGGAATTTCAAAAAGAGTGTTATTGACTTATATCTCAATGTCACAAAATTTCAGGATTGCTAAGCTAAAGAGTATGACATGAGTTAGGAAATAGTCATGAGTGTCTTATCATATTTCCAAGTAATAGTTATATATCATGTGAAATGGACCTACCTTAGTAATTCCCTCACAAAGTAAAAATTTGAGTATTTGGATTCAAAATCATGAACAACCACGTTAAAATAAAAAATGTATATTATTGACTAAAATAATATTAAACAAGTTTGGAATCAAGTGAAAAATATTAATTCCTTCGCTAAGGATAACATATTAATAGAAGATATAATGGAATTTCTAGACATACTCTAGGAAGTATTTTGGATGACCCAAATGACAAACACTACTTTAGTTTTTCTATAGAATGAGGCCTATGAGACATATCTTAAGTTGTTAAAGTGTGTAACACATGGAAAATCCATTCTTACTAAATAAATTGAGGTAGAATCTTATTTTATTACAAAAAATGAAAATGATAATCCTAAGGACAATGATATACCTGTTATAAATAATTCACTATGTAGGTGGGTTCCTTTTAAAGAAATAATTTGATCATTAGAAGTAGTACACAATGGGATGTGTCTTGGTTCAATGACAATATTGTCCTTCTCTCCAATGCTCATACTCAATTTTAGGTGGTCATCAATAATTTTTTCAATTGGCTCCCTTGGTGCCATTTGCTTTTCTTTGTGGAAGATAAATGTAGATATCCCACCACTTAAGGATCCATATATACGTGAAGAATAGAGATTATTCATCCTAGGGAATAACAATCCAAAGAAATGTGTTGAGTTCACACCATGTATATTTCTTCTGTCAAAGCCTCTAGTTTGGAAATTTATAATTTCACAACTTTTCCACAATTGGGATGTGTTCATTATTCTCACCTGGATGACAACATATTTCAATTACAGTTTGAACCTCAACCTCAGTGAGTTGGGTCTCTTCTGCATTCTTCACTTGGTTACTATGGTTGTGTCTTCTAATCTAGGACGATGTATTATTGATACACTAGTAAGAATAGGTATATCAATTACAATTGTTCACAAGGTTATGCCATCAGTGAGTCCTTATCCATGCATTCTTATTGACCAACTAGGCTAGGTGAACTATCCAGAAATGGAAATCTTGTGCATAGTAGGAAGCTAAGGATGTGATGTTTTTTCTAAGTCCAATATTTATTCCAATTAGCAATATATTGGCCCACGCTATTTTGGGGTATTTCTATGCGATTCAGACACTCCATGAATTTTTCCGATGTTATTGGTGCTCCATCAGTTGGATATATTCTACAACACAATTCATCTAATGCCATACAAGCTTAGAAATAAAATAATTTAATATTATTTTTTTCCCTTTCAGCCTTTGCAAAATTGGTTCCAAATTTAATCCTTGCAATATTTATAATAAAACCATGATATTAATAAAAATACCCTTAAACTTCTTTAAATATGAAATAATGTATGCCATAAGACCTAATAAATTTAACAAAACAAAATCAAAGGGATTTCCTCATAGACAAGAAAAGGTGTCAATGTGATTTGAGTCTTTAATTAAAAATATTAATAATACTAAACGAATTAGAGATAATTATTTTGTTTATATAATGATTAATTTATTTAGAAAAAATATAAACTTAATGTATTTTATTTTTTTTCTAATTAAATATTTATTTAAAGGAACAAAGCATGTTATGTAAAACACACTAGGATATTAGAATAATAAGGACACGTCAACCCAAAGATGGAAAATATATCCTCAAGAAGAATATATATAGCCAACACTAACCTGGAGATGATTTAAACCTTTATATTTTGTTGAATTCTTACAAATAAACAATTTTAAATCAATGTTCTCGCTGAAATAAAAAAATTTCTAGGATTCAAACTTAGGTTTTGCTACAGTAAACGGTCAGACACATCCTGAGGTCATCCACAACTACAGACACATAAAAATCAACATATTTCCAAATAAATGAGTTCCAAAGTTTTTGGAATCATTTTGAAATTTGTGAATAATCTCTATAAAAAATGGAATTGACAGCTAAAATCTCCATTTTCCAAACGTTTGTTTAATTTTTTACAGAACTATTTTGCAAATCGTAGATGACATCATCCATTGGTTCCTTGTGAGCCTCTTGCGCTAGCAATGTCGGGCTCATTATGATCATTCGAACATATAATTCATTTTCTTCAATGGCCCCATCACCATCTGAGTCAACTTCCTTGATCATCGCGTGCACCTCCTCATCCTTCATCCAATCCATTCACAGGAGGGTGTCGTTTCTCTTCAGACTATGGAATGCGATGATGCCTTTCCCTGGATATGTGAGGACACTGAAGCCATTGACGAGAACCTTCATGAGCCCTTCCTCCCTAATTTCTCTTCCATGAGATAAAAATAGTCCTCGAACTGAAATTCCACACAGGATTTTCATTCCATTTCCTCTGTCACTTGGGCATTCAAGCTTGTATCCGTAGAGCTATATTCATGGAAGGTGTCGAGGGGAGTCACAGAATCTTCCTTAAATGGAAACAATGACCAACATTCTATTTTGATTTTACATTATTTATTGTCCAATACAACTGCATTGCTAATACTGTACAGGTTTATTTATGTAATTCTAGAAATTTTCATTTTTTTGTTATCGTGGGCGAAGACCAAGGATGAATGAATGAAAACTCTATTTTTCCATAATTTAAAAGGACAAAATTTGAGATTTTGGATAATGAAATTCAATATGTTGCTTTAATTTTATATCCTACAAAGTTCACCATGGAGAACTCTCTATAGGTTATTTGTTTCACACTCCACCCTTTACTTTGTCTACGTTTGTTAATAAGGGCTTTCTAACTTAATTTTCTATATTTTGTGATTGCCACAATGAAAGTATTGACCATAGATTTGATTAGATGCCAAATCACAAACATTTCACTTTTCTGTTGCACCCATGTGTAGGTTTTCATCCATGCCACCCCCATGTGACCCCTCCGTTGTGCCCGACGCAACATATAGTGGGGGCTATCACCCCCTGTGTGACCCCCCATGCATGTGACTAATCTTGGAAATAATATAACACATACCAAACATTTTCCCACATGTTTTTCTCTTTTCAGAGGGGGCCACAAGAGAGCTTAGTCATTAGTCAAATCTGGCAACACCCGTTGTTTCTCTACACCAAGAGAACTTCTAAGTGCTCACAAACTTCATTAATGCATCTCCAAATTTCTTCAAAGTGTCCACCTTAACTAGAAACACCCTTTTATCCTAAACCATACCTCTCATAAAGTGATATTGAACATCAATGTGCTTTCTCTTTCAATTATAAGCAGGGTTCTTAGCCAATAAAATTGCACTTTGGCTATCGCACTTTATCATTATATCTTGCTGCACCAACTCCATTCTTGAACACAATATCTGTAACCAAAATTATTCCTTTCCTGCATGAGTGGATTCCATGTATTTTGCCTCTGTAATTGAAAGAGCCACTGCAGACTATCTTTTACTAATCCAACTGACTGCACATCCAAATAAGCTAAACACATACCCACTTGTAGATCTTCTTTGGCCCATATCTCCAGCCTAGTTTGCATAAAAAAAAACCATGGTTGTCCACAATTCCGTTGAATCCTAGTCTTCCATGGTAGAAAAAACCATAATCATTAGTGTTGCGCAAATATCTAAAAACCTAATTCATTGTTGTCTGATTCTCCTTCCGTGGTTTTAACATAAACCTGCTCAATACTTCCACTACATCTGAAATGTTTGGTCTAGTACAGACCATTTCACACAGTAGGCTACCCATTGCACTTGCATATGGAACACGAGACATATCCTCCTTATCTTCTTGTGTCTAGGGACATTGTTCAACAGATAGATTTACACTTAGAGGAATAAAAATCTTCATCGGTTTACTATCCTTCATATTGAACCTCTGCAATATTGTCTTGACATAATTCCTTTGGTTTAACCAGAGCTTCCTCTTTGCTCGATCTCTCTTAATTTCCATGCCCAAAATATAGTTTGCAACACCAAGATCCTTCATGTTGAATTTGCAGAAAAATTGGGTCTTCAACTTCTTGATAATTTCTTTGTCATTTCCAAACAACAAAATATCATCCACATACAAGACACAATAAATAACACTGTCAACAATTAATTTAAAATACCACTACTCAAGAATTAATTTCCTAACCTGGTACCACTAAGAATGCTTCTTGCCTTTTCCATCAGCGTTATGTTCATTCTTTCTCTAACTCAATTTTGCTGAGGTTTGTATGGAGTAGTCTTTTGTCGTGCTATACCACACTTCTTAAAGAAATATTCAAATTCCTTCTTGGATAACTCTCCACTATTATATGTCCTCAACAACTTTATTAGCTTCTCTGTCTGGTTTTCCACGATAGCCTTAAATTATTTAAATCTGTCAAAGAATTTAGATTTCTTCCTCAAGAAATATATCCATGTGTTCCTTGAGAAGTCATATATTAACGAAACATAGTACAAAAACTTTCTCAGTGATGGAACCGACACAAGTCCAAACAAATCAATGTGCACAAGCTCTAATATCTTCTTCGCCCTCTTAGCACCAGAAGGAAAACTCACCCGATTCTGCTTCCCATACACACAATGTTCATGGAAATTGAAATCGAGGGAGAAATTAGACATATGTTCTACCATACCATTACCATACAGTATACAAAGGCCCTTATCTCCATTATTTCTAAGATTTTGATGATATAGCATGGTCTTTTCTCCAGAGACAGCTAGGCTTTCCCCTTCACTTTCAGGAAGCACAAAAAAATTGCACCCATCAATAAAATTTCTACCCTAAAGCTTGTATAGAGTTCCAATCTGAACTCCTCGCATTAGTATTAGTACTCCGTAAACCATCTTGCATGTATCTTTCTCGAGCATTGGTTTCCACTTGCATCATCCATCTTGCTTACAAAAATTAGATTTCTAGCCAATGAAGGAATATGCAGAACACAAGGAGGTGTTATAATCATTCCACCTTGTAGTGTTGGCTTTAATTTTCCACATTTGACAATTTTGGCCTTCTTATCATTCCGTAAGAAGACATCACCACCATCATACTTCTCATACTCATAGCAGCACTCCCTATGGGGAGTGAAGTTAAAGGATGCACCTGAGTGAATCAAGCATGTCTCATGATCTACATGTGTACTTGAAGAAGAAGCCAAATACACATCCCCACATTTATCTGAGGTGGATTTTACCTATTTATACTGAGCATCATCAGATCCCTCCCCTTTCTTGGGAGCTTTAGATCTGTAGTCATTCTTGTAGTGTCCTTCCTTTCTGCATTTCCAGTACACCTTTACATGCTTTCATAGAGATTTATATCTCCCTCTAGATTTATATCTACCACTCGAAAACTTATTTCTGTTTCTGTTCCGGGACCTTCCTCATATATATAAGGCATATCCATTCTGTCCCTCCATATTTTTCTGTCTCATTTCCTCCGACAGCAGGGCTTAGACTATTTCATCAAAATTCAAGGTAGTTGTATTGCTACCTATTGAAATAACAAGAATGTCCCACAAATATATTAGAGAACAGAACAAACTGATGCACTTATATTCATTTGTTATTTTAATATCAACATATGAAAACTGACTTAGCACAGTATTGAAGGAGTTCATATGCTTTCTCGCTGATTCTCCATCCTTCAACCTTAGATTATACAAATTTTTCCGCAGGCACAATTTATTCACCAGAGACATAGATTGGTACAAAGTCCCTAACTTGACCCATAACGTCATCGTTGTGCCTTCCTCAAATAAATTCAACAATACTGAATCTGAGATACATAACCATATTGTGCTTTTTCCTTCTGATCCAACTTTGGCTAGTCTTCATCTACAATTGTCATTGGTTTAGTACCCATATTTACTACAATCCACTGAACTTTATCCACCAATAGATCCTCCATCTTGAGCTTCCAAAACTCAAAACTCTGACCATTAGATTTCTCAATTTTTATCTTTCCACTAGTTGCCATCTTCCTTCACTGTAGCAATTGATCCCAGAGATCTCCCAATGAACAACGTCTACCACAGGCACGAGAAAAAAACCCCTTAGTAGTAAAGACATCCCCTTGAAGCTGAAACAACTCTGATATCAAATGTAGGTTTTAAACCTATAAATAATTTGTCTACAAACAATTTCTTAAAGACCAAAAATAAGCAATAATGAGAGCATAAAACATAAAACAAATATACACAGATATTTTCTCTTAGATCCCAAATCGGGTCTACCAGATTGATTTTTCATTATATTCCTTTTAGTATTACAATGCATATATATACATGTTGAAGCATTCATAAACCCCAATCCATTAACCATCGATTACAACATAACTATAGTTTCCTTGACGAGATCTACAAAATACCAGCGGCCGAAAATCATCATGCCCCAAAAGCATGTGCAAACCCATGCATAAAACCATAGGTGAGTCTGCCCAACGAACACTTGGATAGTGGGGGCGCTTCCACCCCCCCTGCACCCAACACAACGTACAGGGGGTACTTCCACCCTCGCTGCACTTGAAACAATCTATAGGGGGGCTATAACACCCACGCCCGCCCCACCCCCCTCCCCCCCTTGTGACACTCCCCATGTGCGACTAATCATGGAAAGAATATAACACATACCCAACACCATGCTCTGTCAATTATCAACATGACTGGTTATATTATAGGAAGGATGAGAAGGCACATTTTCCTTGGAATTTTTATAAAGGGCACACATTCTAGTTGCTCCAATATCAAGAAACATCTAAATGTGTCACTCCAATTTTTGGTTCCATCTAGAATTTTCCTTAGAACTTGTACTCAATGGCAATATAAGAAACATTTTTTTCAACCTGATATGATGAATTTGTTTTCGACTTGTGCTTGTTTCATTTATGTTTATAAATTAAATCATTCTATGTCTTTGGTGAGTTTCCATGTTTATAGAGATTAATTTTTAACTAATTAGATGAGAGGCTCTATAATATTCATGTCAAATCTATTTTGGATCGTTGGTGAATAAAAAATATTTACATATAAATATAAATAACTAAAGAGCTCAAATACATGTTCTTGACGTATACATCATCTTATGCCATATCTAAACCATATTTAAATCTCATGTCAGACTTTTTAAGATATTTTTCATTAGAAATTCCAAATATTTTTTAGTTTTAACATTTGTTTGAGTATTTTGTCCTTAAAAATAATATATAATGAAAAATTGAAGTGTAAAAAAGAGGGATTCTCGGGGTTATCATGGTTGGAAATTTGTAGACATCTACGATATTTTAGATTTCAGGGAACACATGAAAGTGTAAATATCTACAAGATTTTGGATTTCAAGGGAGATAACGAAGATGTAGACATTTACAATATTTTGGATTTTAGGGAACACATGCTCACTGAAAACATAAAAAAGAAACTTGCAGAGAGTAAAATATCAAACCCAATATTATTTTAGGTTTTATTCAATAAGCACATTTCTAATATAAAATCCTTCATGGCCAAGAGTTGAGTCTGGAGGTTCATAATTGATTTGGGAGAAACCAAAATCTAATATAAAATCCCTTATAATTAGTGTATCCCAATTTTGAGAATAATGAATGTATCCCAATTGTGGCAAAGGTGTGAAGTTATCAATGTCCATAATGGTGGATTCGATAGACGCAATATCGATGGTATGAATTAAAGACATTCCTTTGGATTATTATTCCCTAGGATGAATTGTCTATCTTCTACATGTAGGTATGGATCTTAAAGTGATGGGATATATAAATATCTCTACCAAAAATAAAACCAAATGGTACCAAGGGAGCGAATTGAAAAAAAGATAGATGAACACATAAAATTGAGTATAATCATCATTTAGTCAATTTAATTGTCTTAAATTTCTATGATAGATTATCGATCGAAGTTGGTAATCTTTTGAAGTGCAAGTGAAATATATATTCTATAAGCCTTTCTTACGTAGTTTATTGTGATGAATGTATTTCTAAACATTGTATTCAAATGTGTTTTTATTTTGTATGTCTTTGATGAATTGAATCTCAACTAAACTAAATTATAATTTAACTAAGTTTCAAAAGCTACAACAATATATTTAAGAAAAAGTCCCAACTGATTATTAGTATCTAAAAAAATTCTGAGAATATAATATAAGAAAATCAGACTCTAAAAAAAATAACTCTGATATTTTTTTATGTTTTTAGAAATGAAATGTGATGTAACTGAGACTCAACAAAGAATTTAGTAAATCACTTATTTTTCTGGCCATAAATAACTATAAACTAGAGAGCGTTCTCGTCCTTGTAAAATAAAGTAAAACATCAAATCAGTACTAATTGAAATGAACTTACTGAAACTAGAAATGAAATATTTCACTTTTCTTGAAACAGATCACACAAGAAAAAAAATAATCTACCAAAACCACTGTTGTAAGATAAGAAAACTAAGACTACTTCTATAATTTAACCGTTTGAAAGAAAGAAGAATATACATCAAATGGAAAAACCAATTCTATTCTAACAAGATGAAATTCTGGGAATGACTACAACACAATAAAGACATAAATTCAAACCACATCAATTGAGAAAAACCCCTCATGCATATATTTTAACTAAAACTATGAAGTTATGTAAATAACATAACGAAAGCATAAAGTTGGGGTTGTATAAGATGATAAGAATAAATCTATGGAAAACATCTAAGTGAAAAAACATAAACGAAATAAAACCTTTTCGGTTGCAGGGGCCCTCTCAAACAGATGGTTTCAAATATACTCTAACACTAGTTGCACGTTAGGCTTTAGAATAACTCATTCAAACCAGAAATAAAACAGAGTTTTGATAAGTTTACAATCACATTGTTAATACATTTGTTGGCCCTCTATTTATAAAATCTTGTCATTAATTCTCTTAAGGATTTTACGCCTATTTGGACTAACAAATTTTATTTTAGACTCTAATAGAAAGTATAATTTTCTTCCTTCACAAATTTCTACATGGCAGAGCAAATCATGAAGAAATATGGCTTCAGACTCCTCACTCGCTTGTTCTAACACTTACTTGACCGTCCCTTTGACCACGTATCTGGGCGATTTCCTGCTTTATTTGGGACAAATTCATTGGATGAAATCCATGATAGGATCTTTCTTTACCAGCCTGCATAATTCGTCACTCCATTGATACCTCATAACACATTGAACTATGGCAATGGCTACAAAAACATGGATCAGCTTTAGAATTGCGTTAATGCTGTAGCTAAATACAAATTTTAATATAATAATAAGGAACATTTAGAAATATGAAAAATAGGTCATAAATAAATCTTACCAAGTCAAAATTTTCAATTTAATACTTATTTGAGATCATGGTGATGACAAAAGAAGGAATGTTAAGTGAAAGGATATGTCAGAAATCAGGGAATCATGAGGCTCTACATTCCCCCACAATGTGGTCATTGCATGTCCTGATGCAAAAACACAAAATTGATGTTCCTTGTCATGCTACTACATCTGTCGATAAAATTTTTATAAAACATCATGATCTAACTTCTTTTCCTTGTTTCTTTTCATAGCCAAAACCATCCTTCGCTTTCTCATCAGGATCTTGTATTTCAAATTTATGAATTGTATTCTAATGTCTTTATTATTTTTCTTCAATTTTTCATTTTTCTTGTACCATAGACCCGGATATAAAATGATATTGTCACTTTAAATTTTCTCAATCTTGTTCAGTAAATTTAAGGCTTCATGCTCCTGTTTTATATGCCTCTTTAGTATCTCCAACTCAAAGATATCCTTTCTTAATGTGTTCGAAACTAGAGGTTATTTTGGACTACTAGGCCGAGATTCATCCCTTTGATCTATGAATTGTGTTTTACTTGTATATTTTTTCTCCAAATATTCAATGTATTCATAAATTTTCTGTTGTACAGGATCAATTTCTGGGGTACTTTGGCCTCGACTATGAGTAGGTGAAATAACAGTGGGTGATAGAACCCTTGGCCCCCCATATAAATCAACAAATTATGTTTCTTTTGGAGATGGTTCTTTTATTGTTTGGCTAAGTCTATCACTTCTTCTTACAGATGGAGCAGGGTTTTGATTTTTTTTCATATTCTTCCTTATCTTGGACTTCTTTACTTTTGTGGATGTATCCTTTCCTTTTGTGCTATCTTGCTTCTTCTTAACCATTTTCTTCTTAAGTTCCCCCAAAAGTTCTTCCATGGGAACTTCATCTTCTGACTGTTCCTAAGATGGCTGTTCACTTTCAACCAGGTTTTCAATTTTTCTTTTCTGCCCACTTTTTTCTTCGCTACATCTAGGTTGTTCTTTGTTTATCTCTTTGAAACGATTATGAATTAGGAAAATTTCCCAAGTATCCCATATAATTTTAATGTGGAATTGAATAATAATTTTAGTGAACCCATGATGATACATTGTGTTATCTATAAACTGAATTCTCTTTTGAACAGTTCCTGACATTTTTCTCAAGCTATGCAACAAAAAAAATGGAATATTTAACTCACTGTCTTCAAGAAAATTCATAAACATCCTAAAAATATAAAATAACATGCATCCAAATCTTCCCTCACAGGTGATAAATTTTTTAATTATTAATAGAAATGTCCTCCATTTTCCGTTAAATGTTGTGCTAGTTATTCCATTTTTAAGGATTTTGGTATCCATAGCAAGTTTTTTTAAAAATATTTTTCATTCCACAACTTTGATTCCTCTATTTTTTGATCACCTCTCTCTATTTCTTGGCATTATAGTGGCTTCAGAAATGAAATAATCCATTATTGAAAATTTAACATATCCAATCTCAACCTCCATTTCATCGAAAGCTATGACAAATAACTTAGTTACCTCCTTATGAAAACCATTAAAATTTTCCACAAAAACGAGTCACTGTGTTTTCCACAACACCTCTTTTATTCGTGGGTAACCTTCCATGAACTTCCTTCCTTTATGTTCTATCCCGATTATTACTCCCACAGCTTTAGAATTTTTTCTTCAATATTCCCTCTTTGACAGTGTATGAATGAGGGTTTCGATATAAATGAGAGCACGAGTGAATGAGGCTTTATAATTATCAAGAGGTTCAGTGAGTGAGGCTTTAGAATTATCGAGAGTGTGAGTGAGGTGAATAATAATTGACCGTTAGACTATGATTTGGATTATTTCAACCACGAAATTGGGATTTGATGTTGGAGCGTTAATGTAATGATGAGAGGTTAAATGGCGGAGTCTGATATTTGATTTGATTTTATAGGGCCAACTCTTATTAATAATTTTTTTTAATTGGTGGTATATAATGACCATATAATTCATATGCCAATGTTTATCCTTATTATTAAATAATATTTTTTCATTTTCATATCATGAAATTGATGTTGCTAACATTTAGTTGTTTCTCTTTATATTAACTTCAGGCGATTTTCAGTGAATTCTTCAATTGCTTCAATCAAACAGGTCCTATCACATTATGTACAGAAATCCATCAGGGTTGCAAAATCTCATCAATTATTTAGCTATATTTATTCTTTGAAAAAGAAAAGGGATGCAAAGAAAATGAGATTTTGGAATAAGAAAAAATAAAATTTAAGGTGCCAATATTTTTTGTTTTCACCTTAGATTTTATGTCTAAGCATGCCAATCAATAATTGGTTTTCATGCTTATATATATGTGTGTGTGTGTGTGTGTGTGTGTGTGTGTATAATTTTATTTTATTTTTATTTTTTTATTTCATTTTTTATTTTTTATTTTTATTTTTTTAATTAATAAAAAAAAAGTGTTGGCAATATGATGCAGAAGTGTTGTCCTTGATGGCAACCCACTTGATGAAGATGATGGCAACCTACTTGATGAAGTTGTCCTTTATGGAAATCTACTCGATGAGTTGCCTATGATAAGCAACCTATGTGCTAAAGATGTAAGAATGATGTATCTTCAGATCAGTTCAGATGTGGCAGAGAAAAGAATTCCAGTAAGTGCCAGAAAAATGATAAATATAATATGTCATAATGTATACGCTACTTTTCTGAAGGAAACCCATGTATATACTCTACTTTTGTGAAGGGAACCCGCCTATACATTCAGGGTTAGCATATACGCAGCTTTTATGAGGCTAAGTTGCGTATACACGCGGAAACGAACGCTAAAAGTCGCGTATGCCCTTTTGCGCTCTAAAAATATGATACCAAGGGGCTTTACCATGGTATTGACCCATTGTATTGAGCGCTGGATTATCTATTTGATCCTGTCTAGGAATACCATTGGAAATAATGTGGTTTTGGCTCATGGTATTGAAAAAGGGTAAACCTATATAAGGAGAAGAAAATCATTGTGCAAAGGGTGTGCATGAGTCTGGGTTTGAATGAGTACTTCATTATGAAGTATATCTGTATGGAAAGGGTAACAGTTTGATGATCTGAATATGTGATGCACCTATGAAGAAAATGATGAAGAAGTGAATCTAGATCTGAAATGTATTTGTATCTTCTAGATCCGTTTATGGAATGTTCTGATCTGAGATGAGGCGAACATGTTTATGAAGTAAAGGGTAATATCTAAGCTATGCATCTGTTTTGAAGAAATTGCGCTGAAATGTCTGAAGAAGTATACGCTGGTTCGTTTCGGTAAAAGCGCGTGTATACGTGGATCTGATGAAGGAAAAGCGCGTATGTCCAGTTAGGGTTTTCTGAAGTATGTGTAGAGGTATACGCGGGTTTATATGCATGAAGGCGCGTATATACGCAGGATCAGTGAAAGGAAAGCGCGTATGATAATCTAGGTTTTGCTGAAGTTGTGAGATGTCTGATCTGTTCTGCTGTCTTGCTGATATCTGTTTCTGATGTGTACTTCTATCTGTCAATGTTGATCTGGGTAGTTCGAATATTGATTATGCTGCTATAGAGCAAGTTGTTGAATTGATGAATGTTCCTTAAGCTTAGTTGTGTGGGTTGGATCCAGTGTGAAAATTGATGAAACGTGGTCTACAGTGGAGCTGAGGGTTGTAGCCTTCAGTCAGGGAGTTGTAGCTCCCTTCCAGGTGAGGCTGGTAAATGAGAGCAGGGGGTCGTAGCTCCCTTCCAGGAGAGACTAGTAAATGAGCGCAGGTGGGTGCCTGCGTGCTGGTATGAGTCTGCACCAACACATTGTTGTAAGATGTTTTCTCTATAATAAAATATTGAAGGATGAGACAACGGCAGCGGTGGTTTTCTCCCGACTTGGGTTTCCACCTAAAATCCTGGTGTTCATGTGTGTTGCTTATGTGTGATGATTTATTCTGTTCTTACTGCACATGTTTACTATTTATTGAACATCTGATGAATAAATGATGGAATTATATAAGTGAAGAATTAATGACATAACTAGATCTCTGTGTATACGCGAGTTTTATGAAGGGTATCCGCGTATATACGTGAGTCTGTGACAGGAAAGTAGCATATGGGTTTTAGAGCATGAAAAAGTAAAAAGTTTTGAGTATGCCCTAAATACCGATTCACCCCCCTCTCAGCATTTTTCCCAACAATTGGTATCAGAGGAGGTCCTTCTGTAGAAGCTTGATCGCTTGAAGGAGATCCGTCGCAATGGGAAGTCATGAAGGAGTTATGTCTATAAGGCCACCTCTATTCAATGGAGATAATATGCTATTTTGGAAGATACGAACAAAAGCATATCTGCAAAGTCTTGGTGCAGAAGTATGGGCAATCGTGGAAGAAGGTTATCAGTATCCGGCAAGTATTCCAACTGATGCAGCAAAAAGGAAGAAATATGAAGTCAATGCCAAAGCAGTCAATGTTTTGCTAGGAAGCATGTCTGAACCAGAATTTGCTAAAGTGATGCAGCTAAATTCAGCAAAAGAAATATGGGACAAAATCATTCTGAGCTATGAAGGAGATACAAAGGTAAAAAGTGCAAAACTCCAAACTCTCTAAATTGAATATGAAAATTTAAGGATGCATAGTGATGAGATTATTGCTAGTTTCTTTTTACGTCTAGATGATATTGTAAATCGTATGAGAAGTTTGGGTGAAACCATAACCGATACTACTCTCGTGGAAAAAGTCTTAAGATCTTTAACTTCAAAATTTGAGTCAAAAGTGTCAGCTATTGAAGAAAGGCAAGATCTGCAAACTCTTACTATTGTTCAACTACATGGTATTCTGACTGCTTATGAAATGAGACAAGGAGGTCCCTCTCAAATCAAAGAAGCTGCTTTCAAGGCGTGTGAAAAAGGAAAAGAAAAGGAAGATGTCAAGGAATCAAATTATATATCAGAAGAAGAAGAAGCAAATTTTGTGAGAAAACTCCAACTAGGAACTGGAAGATTCAAAGGTAAGCTTCCCTTCAAGTGTTTTGCTTGTGGAAGAGTTGGTCATTATGCTGCTAAATGTCCTTATGAAGAAAATCATGATCAAGGGAAACAATTTGAAAAGAGAAAGAGTTACTATACAAATGAAGTATCTGATGAGGAAGAACAAGATTCTGATAAATATCTGCAAGTGCTAATGGAAAAGAAGCAAAAGAAGAAGACTACTCAAAGAAATAAGGTATCTCAGAAAACATGCACAGAAGATGAAACAGGTATTAATCCTTGTTCTTGTGATTTATTTCCTGATGCAAGCAATGATGAAGATAGTGAAAATGATAGTGAATGCAACAATGTGGGTTTAGAAGCTAATCTCAATATCAATGATGAAGATTCATTTGAAAGGAAGGAATCTATCTATGATGAGATGATCTCTCAAATGAAATAACAAATAGAAATGCTGAGTGGACAGGTAGACAAGTATCAAAGGTTGCATGCTTATGCATCCAATCGAATGAAAAGACTAGAAGCAGAAATCAACGATCTAAATGCAGATCTCGAAACATCAAAAGGGAAGAATGAAGAACTTCTACGATCATTTGAAAAGGAAGGACTTGAAGCAAAAATCATCTCTCTTAAAGCTGATCTGGAAAAATCAAACAAGAAGAATGCAGGACTTGAGGCAGAAAACATCTCTCTGAAATCAGATCTAGAAAAATCAAATAAGAAGAATGAAGAGCTGCTACAAACATGTGAAGAAAACGAAAATTGGTTGAAGGAAGAAATTTTAAAATTGAATGATCAAATTGAAAAAGGAAAAAGGGTTGAAGAAAGTATGAAGAAGAAATGCCAAAAATTATAAGTTGAGGTAAACATTCTCACAGGTAAATTAGAAGAAAAGGATAAACTCTTGAGATTTCAAGATAGTACTAAGATTCTGGACAATATTCTTAGTAATCAAAGATCTCCTGCTATTAAACTTGGTCTTGGTTTTCATGAAACTGTTAAAGGAGAATCTAGTTCACAAGGAAGTGCTAAAGATTCAAAGGATGTCAGTACAAAATCTGAAGTGTTGAAAGAAGCAAAGGGTCAACCGAAAATCATGAACTCTCAAAAGAAACCATTCCCTCCTAACTATAGAAGCATCAATAATGTTGAATGCTTTAATTGTCATAATTATGGGCATGTTGCAGCAAATTGCAGAAGCAGATTGTTTCAGTCACAAACAAGCAGATTCTACACAGATAGGTACTCTGGTTTCTTTAAGGGATATTGTTTTTCATGCAGCAGGTTTGGTCATAAAGCAGAGGAAAAAGAATAGAAGAACACAGTATGATTCTTATGCTTACTTTTCTGGTCATGCAAGATGTTATGCCTATAACAAATATGGACATGTGGAAAAAGAATGCAGGATGAATAGATCTGAGAAATTGGACAATTTCCAGCCCACAATAAGAAGTTTCAAGCAAAGCTAGAGAAAGAAGGAGGACCGGTCAGAAACGTAGGGAATACTGACCCTACAGCAATCATCCGCTTCTAAAGCTTACTTCTATGAATGACTGCAAGAAGTGATGTGAGATACATTATAAGGATTAGTAATGTATCGTCATAGGGGGAGAAATGTATGATGATTCTCATGTTTGTTTTGGTTATTCTGGCTATATTTATTTCTGATAGTGCATTTGGTGTGAAGAAAAGACAGGAACAGAAGGTTCAATTTCAGGGGGAGATGAAGGGGTGAAATTTTCTATATTTCACTTTCCATACGCGGGTTAGATGAAACAAAGTCGTGTATACACGCGAGTTCCAGCAGACACAGTTGCGTATGCATTGATGATAAGAGAATTGATATGACAGCTGAAGATCAGGAGCAGAGGTTCAGGGGGAGCATCAGTCTGACTGTTAATGATTGTATTATTGACACTGTATCTGGCTATTTCTCAGTTCTAAATGATGATGACATGATACATGGTTTCTTATGATGAGATTATGGATGAGCCCAGATTGCATATTTTTTTAAGAGTATTCTTTGCTTTCACACATGGATGAGATGGAAGTCTTATGATTCAGAGATACGGACAGATCATGCAGGGATTGTTGCTGATGGCTTGTTGTTGAAGGTGTTAAGGTTGCACAAGCTAAGGAGGAGCCTTGGTCATATGAAAAGGATGTTTGGATGCAAATTTTCAGGGGGAGCATTAGTCTTGCTGAGTATAATGCATTGTTGGCATTATGATGGTTCTGAAATATGATCTCTTTCTTGGGGTATTTTTGGTATTTGTTACAAAAAGTCATATTTGTAATTTGATGAAAAGGTCATGTTGAGACCTATGATGTAAATTGTAATATTCAGTCATGTAAGGACTTGTTCAATTTGTAAACCCCCTTGGTTGGGTAATTGAGTCAAAAATGTGTAAACCCTCTTGGTTGGGTACTTGAGTCTCATATGTAAATCCACTTTGTTGGATCTTTGATTTAAGTATGAGTCCTTAGTGATAGGAAGGTCATAGAGTCATGTACTTCATTTTAAAATATGTTTGAAGAATCAGCATGAACTCAGGGGGAGCATGGTCACTTCAGTGTACATCAGATCTATAGTGCTCTTCTTTCTACATCACGAGAAAAACCTTGTGTTTGTTTTGGTCCGCCCTTTGCCCTTGATGTCAAAGGGGGAGAGTGACATGGTGTTTGAATAAGGGGAGAATATCATTATGCTTAATGTATATATCTGTTGTGGTGATCAAACACCATCGTGGTTGCCATCAAGTCCAAAGGGGGAGATTGTTGGAAATATGATGCAGAAGTGTTGTCCTTGATGGCAACCCACTTGATGAAGATGATGGCAACCTACTTGATGAAGTTGTCCTTGATGGAAATCTACTCGATGAGTTGCTTATGATAAGAAACCTATGTGCTAAAGATGTAAGAGTGATGTATCTTCATATCAGTTCAGATGTGGCAGAGAAAAGAATTCCAGTAAGTGCCAGAAAAATGATAAATATAATATGTCACAATGTATACGCTACTTTTGTGAAGGAAACCCGTGTATATACTCTACTTTTGTGAAGGGAACCCGCGTATACATTCAGGGTTAGAATATACGCAGCTTTTATGAGGCTAAGTTGCGTATACACGCGGAAACGAACGCTAAAAGTCGCGTATGCCCTTTTGCGCTCTAAAAATATGATACCAAGGGGCTTTACCATGGTATTGACCCATTGTATTGAGCACTGGATTATCTATTTGATCCCGTCTAGGAATACCATTGGAAATAATGTGGTTTTGGCTCATGGTATTGAAAAAGGGTAAACCTATATAAGGAGAAGAAAATCATTGTGCAATGTGTGTGCAAGAGTCTGGGTTTGAATGAGTACTTCATTATGAAGTATATCTGTATGGAAAGGGTAACAGTTTGATGATCTGAATCTGTGATGCACCTATGAAGAAAATGATGAAGAAGTGTATCTAGATCTGAAATGTATTTGTATCTTCTAGATCCGTTTATGGAATGTTCTGATCTGAGATGAGGCGAACATGTTTCTGAAGTAAAGGGTAATATCTGAGCTATGCATCTGTTCTGAAGAAATTGCGCTGAAATGTCTGAAGAAGTATACGCTGGTTCGTTTCGGTAAAAGTGCGTGTATACGCGGATCTGATGAAGGAAAAGCGCGTATGTCCAGTTAGGGTTTTCTGAAGTATGTGCAGAGGTATATGCGGGTTTATATGCATGAAGGCGCGTATATACACAGGATCAGTGAAAGGAAAGCGCGTATGATAATCTAGGTTTTGCGGTAGTTATGAGATGTCTGATCTGTTCTGCTGTCTTACTGATATCTGTTTCTGATGTGTACTGCTATCTGTCAATGTTGATCTGGGTAGTTCGAATATTGATTATGCTGCTATAGAGCAAGTTGTTGAATTGATGAATGTTCCTTAAGCTTAATTGTGTGGGTCGGATCCAGTGTGAAAATTGATGAAACGTGGTCCATAGAGGTGCTGAGGGTTGTAGCCTTCAGTCAGGGGGTTGTAGCTCCCTTCCAGGTGAGGCTGGTAAACGAGAGAAGGGGGTCGTAGCTCCCTTCCAGGAGAGACTGGTAAACGAGCGCAGGTGGGTGCCTGCGTGCTGGTATGAGTCTGCACCAACACATTGTTGTAATATGTTTTCTCTATAATAAAATATTGAAGGCTGAGACAACGGCAGCGTTGGTTTTCTCCCGAATTGGGTTTCCACCTAAAATCCTGGTGTTCATGTGTGTTGCTTATGTGTGATGATTTATTCTGTTCTTACTGCACATGTTTACTGTTTATTGAACATCTGATGAATAAATGATGGAATTATATAAGTGAAGAATTAATGGCATAATTAGATCTCTGTGTATACGCGAATTTTATGAAGGGTATCCGCGTATATACGCGAGTCTGTGACAGGAAAGTAGCGTATGGGTTTTAGAGCATGAAAAAGTAAAAAAATTTGAGTATGCCCTAAATACTAATTCACCCCCCCCTCTCAGTATTTTTCCCAACAAAAAGAATATTTCTAAGTCATAGAAGAAGAAGGATTACTCTTAACCAATTTTATATCAGAGTTGTCTTGAAAAATATTAACAAATTCCTCCTTTGTGAGTGGCTTCTAATAGATTCTTAGTCGATGTCCTTTTACAATGAGAGGAAATTTTTCTTCATAAATGGTTATGATCCTCACTGCTCCATTATCAAAGACTCTCAATTTCATCCCAAGGTAATGAGTTTGGAATTTCCATTGAAAATCCTTGAACTTTGAATCAAAGAGTATTGCCAACTCTCCTACTTGAAATTTTCTTTCTGCAATATATTTATCATGCCATCTAGATATTTGTTGTTGAACTAGGCTGGTCTTTTGAATTGCATCTTATCTTAATTCATCAAGCTCATTGAGTTGTTCCATTCTATGATTTTGTGCTTCTAACAGGTCAAGTCCCAACTTAACTCTTGTCTTGAAAGTTTTTCTTTGGAACTCGATTGTAAATAGGACTTTCTTCTCACAAAACATTTCATAGGGAGTATGTCATGTTGTACTTCTCCATATGGTGCGGTAAGCCCATAAAGATTCTGGAAGATTTTTTGCCCAATCCTTTCTATGAAAATGTACAGTCTTGGTAAGGATTGCCTCAATCACTTTTTTACTAGATTCTACTTTTCTATTTTCCCGCCAATGATATGTATTATACTTTCTATGCTTTATTTTGTATTCTTCCACTATCTTATGCACCATTCTGTATGGGAATTGAGTACTTTGATTTGTCACAATTTCCCTTGGGACACCAAAACGAGTAAAAATATCCTGAAAAACAAATGAAACTACATCAATTTCAGTAATAAAAGAAATCACTTTAGCTTCTACCCATTTAGTGATATAATTAGTTCATAAAAGAGTATACCTCTTTTGTCTTGATGGTGCATTGATTGTTCCAAAAAAATCAAGAATCCTTTTTTCAAAAGGTTCAATAAGTACCTGAGGTTGTAAGAGCATTTGATCTGAAGGAACAAGTTTCCCCAATCTCTAACAATATTCTTTGGCATATTTAAAAAGGGAAGGCAAATAATATCCTAAGAGAATGACTTTGTAAGAAGTTATTTTATCAGCGAAGTGTCCTCCACCTGGTTCATCATGACATGATTTTAGTATCTCAGGTATTGTGTCTTCTCTCGCACATCTTTCGATGATGACATCTGGACATGTCTTGTATAATCCTTCATTTATCCATGAATAAGATGCACTCATTTTAATTATCCTCCTTTTTTCTCTAGGAAACAAATATGATGGTAAATTCTCTGTGGCCAAATAGTTAGCAATATACGACAACTATGAAGATTTAGTGGATATTAAAAAAATATATTCATCGGGAAAACTATCTTCTATAGGTATATCATTATTATCATTTTGAATTCTAGACAGAAAGTCATCAATCATGTTTTGTTTTCCAATTCGATCTAAAATTGTGATATTGAATTCTTGAAATAATAATAACCATGTTTTGACTCTACCATTAGTAATTGATTTATTCATTAAATATATAATTGTTGAATGATCAGTATGAATGAAATTTTCATAGAGAGTGATATAATGTATAAGTTTTTTAATGACATTGACATGTGCTAAAATCTCCATTTCAGTAACAATATAGTTTAATTCTACATGAGTCAAATTTTTAATTGTATAGTAAATGGTGTAACGATTCAAGTCTTTTTGTCCCAATACAACTCCCGGAGTTGTATCTGAAGCATCAATTGAAATATGGAAAGGAAATTTCGAGTTTGGTCATGTTTATATGGGTTATTTTGAAATATTTTCTTTCAAAGTTTCCAAGTCCTTTTGGCAATTCGAATTCCAACTTATTTCATAATATTTTGTGAGTAATTTGAAGAGTGGAGATGCAATTTCTATAAATTTTTCCATAAATCTTCTATAATATCTAATCAAACAAAGAAAACTCCTAACATCTCTTTGACAAGTTGGAACTGCTAATTTGTAAATAACTTCTACCTTATATTACTCTAACTTAATTTTATTTCATAAAATATGGTGTCCTGAAAGAATCCCCTCATTAAACATCATAAAACATTTTTTAGGACTTAATGATAGATTTTCTTCTTTATATCTTATGAGAACTTTTTCCAAATTTTCAATGGCTTCTTCTAAATAATTTCCATAGACTCTAAAATCATCCATATACACTTCCACACAATCATGAATTAGATCATAGAAAATACCCAATACCACTCTTTGGAATGTTGTTGGTGCATTGAATAATCGAAACAGAATTACTCAGTAAGCATAGGCTCCCCATGGACAGGTAAAAATGGTTTTGTCTTGATCTTCTAGTGCTACCTGAATTTGGTTATATCCACTAAAACCGTCGAAAAATGAAAAATATTTCTACTATGCTATTATATCTAAAAAATTATCTATGAAAGGAAGTGGAAAATGATCTTTCAAAGTATCCTTATCCAATTCCCTATAACCAATACATGCTCTTCATTTCCCATTTATTTTAGGAACATTTACTAAATATGAAACCCATTGACTGTCTAATATTGGGTAAATAAAATTTACATTAAATAGTTTTTGTACTTCATCCTCAACAATTTTCCTCAAGTTTGGATTCATTCTTCTTTGAGGCTATCAGATTGGTATGGAATTTTCTTCAATATATATGTGATGCATGTAAGTTTCAGTATTTCTTCCTTTCATATCATTGTATTCCCATGGATGCGCAGAAGAGTGTTTTTGTAATGTTTCCGTTAATTTCTTCTTTTGAAATTATTCCAGATTTTTGTTTATATTTAATATTTTACCTAGAAATATTTCTATTGAATAATTTCCAAATTCTTCCGTAGAATATAAATACATTTTTTTGGATGATAGATATTAAATATTGCATTGTTCTTGAAAATTTTGACTACTCTCAGAGTGTGAAGATACTTCAGTATTTTCTATTGAACTTAAAATTTGATCTTCTTCACTAATTTGTGAGATAGTGAAAATGGGTTGTATATCATTATCATCATCCATACATTCTTCATTTTATACCTCTATGATTATTTTTTCAGGTTTATATAATGTGAATTTCTTTGTTAAACTACCATCAAAGATAAACATATCACCAGATCTGCAACTGATAAAATCATCATTTGTATCTAACCAAGGTCTTCCTAAGACTAATGGATTTCCTCCTAAGGTATTGTTGGGTGTTAATATCATAAAAACAAATGGATTTTCCCCAGAATATAAGGATATATAAATGTATTGTAACACACCATCAAGGTTAATTACAGACCTACCTGTTAATTGTAACAATGTTGGTGTATATTGAAGATTCATAAGTTTTAGTTGATCAAGATTTTTTTTAATCATGACATTTATGGCTACTCCTAAATCAATCAATGTGTGTGGAATTTAAATACCATTGATGTGTGTTTTCCCAATGGAACTTCCTGGATCCAAATATTTCTATATCGTTCGTTTGTCCATCAGGATGTTTACAATTTTTCCAACTACCAATATTCTTTTGACTTCTCTTATTTTTCTTCCTAGTTTTTGTATACTTAGATCCCTTATTGTATTTGCAAGGATTGTAATTTATTTTATATCTTGTAAAAAAGGTATTTTTATGCAAACATTCTTCAACTCGTCTAACATATCATAATCAAGAATCATGATTTTTCTTTCCATAAATTTATAAATTTGTAATCTTTCATGGAAAGGTGGTTTTGAGACAAATATTGAAGGTTGTTGTACAATGGGATTCGAGTTTATTGGAGTATCATGTGTTTTTTTTTCAAGATTTTATTTTTTATGGTTATATGTTTCTTCATCAAAATGGTCATTTATTTATTTTTCTTGAATAGCAACATATGATAATGTATCTTCTAATACTCTACCAGTTCTGAGTTTTACATTATTAAGATTTAATAGAGTTATCATATAATTCTAAAAAATTTGTCCCTCCATCTTGTAAATATGTTGTGCACTTTTATTGTTTGGGTTTGGAAGTGGTTGAGAAGGAAATTGATTTCGTCATTTTGGAAATGGTAATGAATGTTCTGAATTTTGATTTTGAAACTTAGGTTGATATGGTTGACTGGGCTAATGAAAATATTGTGGCAGAAAGTTTGGATAAGGTTGTGGATATTGGTGATATTGAGAATATCTACCGTAAGTATTTTACCGTCCTTCTATCCAAGGTTGGGATTGAGACCAAGGCTTCCATGGAATTGGTGGAGTCCAGTTATTTTGTGGGGATTGAGTATACATCTGAGTGTTGAAACCTTGATTTTATGATCCTTGCGACGGTATTATAGGAACAAAGAAAATAGGATATACCTGGTTTGGAACCATTTCCTCTTGGTAGACATATTTAAGAGATGGGATTGAAGGACACTTCTTGGTTTCGTTATTTTCTGTACATATAACACAGGTTTCTACATTTTTTTCATCAAGAGGGCATTCTTTTAAAGCATGTTTCTTTCTGCATTTATGACAAAAGATAAATAAGGCATCGCTTTGAACTCTTTGCTTCTTTTGTAATTTCAAGGTGTTTACTTGTTCACTAAGACTCCCCAAAATTTTTGTTTTAAATCCATCAAGAAAAATTCCTATTTTAGCCCTACTTATTGTTTCAGTTGCAGATATATTAATTCTAGAGATAATAGGGTCTCTTGAGATTTTCCCAAATCTTGAATTACCTCTTGAAAGATGTATGCATAATTCATAAATTCCTGGTAATGATAACATATAAATGTATCATTTTCCCATCATCTTAAGGATATCTATCCATTCATCACTAATGGATTTTAGGAGGAGATATTTTAAAGTATCTTGATCCAAATTTTACATTTTAGCCCTTTTAGATTATAACTGAATGCTTCAATTAAATCCTCTAGATTCTCATCTTCTCTTTCCATCATTTTAAAATATTCATATTTTTGGTTATGAAGCATGTAGTAATCCTTTTATTCTAATAAGAATGTATTTTCATGTCTTCCCATGTTTTAATAGAGTGCATTATTATGCCGATGAACCATTTCAATGCTACATCCTTAAGAATAGATGGAAACAATTTTAATTTTTTAGAATCAAGTAGGTATTCATATGATCTACATAAGACTTCGAATTCAAAAGGAAATATTTCAGGATCCTCACTTCTTAAACCATGAAAGTTAGGAAGGATATAGGGTGAGATATTTTTCATTATGGCAGTAGTATATTCATCAAATATAGGAAATACAACAGAATCTTGATCTATTATGTCTTCTCCTCTATCTCCCCTACCCTCACCTATTCCTCTTCCTCCATATCTTCATCTACATCCTCCTCCATCTCCAATCCTAGGACCACCTTGTCCAATTACTAAATTTTCATCATTGTTGTGTACTTCTCCTTACCCTTCCCCAACCATTGTAGATTCTTATGAACTTATGTAAGAATCCATGATTAGGATTGTCTGTTATTCTTCTAATTATTCTTGTTCTTCTATAAATGTATATTAAAGAATATTTATTCTTCCTCTTCCTCACTAGGGATTTATAGTTCTTGAGCTAAAAGTTGTTCTCCAGTAAAGGTTAGGAAAATTACTCATGTTGTTGGGGATGTAGGATCTTTTTCTTCCACAACTTCTTTAGTTGATGAAGTTGGTGAATCCCTAGGTTGAATTTATGATCTTAATAGCTCGGGAAGTCTGTGTATACCTAGCAAGAATGGTATTTTAATTTGGGTGGATGGTGTGGCACTACGAGGTCTTAATAGGGTGAGTGTTGTTGTTGGAATTAAGCTTCTACCTCTATCTACAAATCTACACCTAGAATGTCTTTCACTACGAATGTCATTTTTCTATTTTATGGGTTTTTTTTACAATAGAGAAAAGGCTTCTATTCACACTTTCCTAGAAGTGGCGCCAAAATTTTTAGTCAATTTAATTGTCTTAAATCGCTACCATAAATTATCGACCAGAGTTGGTAATCTTGTGAAGTGAAAGTGCACTATATATTCTACAAACATTTCTTACTTAGTTTATTGTGATGAATGTATCTGTGAAGGTTGTTTTCCAAGGTGTTTTTACTTATTATGTCTTTGATGAATTGAATTTCAACTAAACTAAATTCTAAATTAATAAAGTTTCAAAATCTACAACAATATATTGAAGAAGAAGTCCCAACTGATTAGTATTATATAAAAAAATTCATAGAATCTAATATAAGAAAATCAAACTCTAAAAAAAATAACTCTGATATTTTTTTTATGTTTTTAGAAAATAAATGTGATGTAATTGAGACTGAGCAAAGAAGTGAATAAATCACTTATTTTTCTGGCAAGAAATAACTATAAACTAGAGAGCATTCTCATCCTTCTACCAAAAAGTAAATCATCGCATCACTACTGCTTGAAAGGAACTTACATAAACTGGAAATGAAATATTTCAATGTTCTTGAAATAGATGACACAGAAGAAAAAACATAATATTCCATAAACCATTTTTTTAAGGAAAAAAAACGAACACTACTTTTGTAATTTAACCATTCAAAAATAAATTTGAATCTATTTAAAATGAAAAAAAAAAAAATTCTATTCTAACAATATGATATTATGGAAATAACTACAAGATAGTAAATACATAAAATGAAACTACATAAAATGATAAAAACAATTCTATACTAACAATATGAAATTATGAAATTATGAAAATAACTACATACAGTAAAAAAATAAACTAAAATTACATAAAATGATATAAATAACTCATGCATCTATTTTAAATAACACTACGAGATTATGGAAATAATACAGTGAAAGTATAAACTTGAAGCTTTATCAAATGATAAGAATGAAGCTATGGAAAATATCTAAGTGGAAAAACATAAACGAAATAGAAACTTTTCTATTGCAGGGGGCCTCCACAACAGATGGTTTCGAATCTACTCCAACCCTAGCTATGAATTAAAGCTTCATAATACTTCTTCATTCAAACCAGGAATAAAACTCAGTTTTCATAGGTTTACAATTACGTCAAAATTCGCATTGTTAATACATTTGACGGCCCTGTATCTATAAAATCTTTCCATTAATTGACTTGAGGATTTTACACCTATTTGCACTCAAAAAATATATCTTAAGCTCTAAAGAGAAAGTATAAATTCTCTCCTTCACGGTTTTCTACGTGGAAGAGAAAATAGTGAAGCGTTATGGCTTTGGACTCCTCGCTCTCTTGTTCCAGCACTTGGTTTACCATCCCTTTGACTATGTATGTATGCTATTTCTTGCTTTATTTGGGTCAGATGGATAGGATTAATGCCATGATAGGTTCATTCTTCACCTACTCGCATACTTTGCCACTCCATTGACACCTCAGAACACATCGAACCATGGTGGTGGCTACATAAACATGGATCAACTCCACAATTGTGTTAATTCTGTAGCTAGATAAAAATTTTAGTATAATAATAAGGAAAATTTGGAAATATGAAAAATAGTTCAAAAATATATCTTACCATGTTAAAATTTGTAGTTTGATACTTATTTGAGATGATGGAGATGAAAAAAGAAGGAAACTTAATCGAAATGAAATGTCAAAAATGACGCAATCATGAGGTCCTATAAGCATTAGAGACGAGGAAAATCTTGTCACTAAACCAAGATAAATCCCACTGTATAAAACTTCCAATGATAAACTTTGTTCTTTAACAAGAACCCACCTAGAAAGTGGATTGTTCATAACAGCCATAAACTTGTCCTTAATGTTATCATTTACATTTTTTGTAATACAACACTTTATAATTCAATTTATTTGGAAAGAATAGGATTTACATGTGTTATACTCTATAAAATATTAAGATATGCTTGGTAGGCCTGACTCTATAGATGATGTAAAGGAGAATACGTCATCTAGATCATCCAAAACATTTCCTAGAGTATGTCTAGAAATTCCATTGTATTTGCTATTGATAGTTGATCCTTAGCAAAGCACTAAATATTTTCACTTCATTTCGTACTTATTAAATATTTTTTAATCACTAATATATGTAATTATATTTTAGTGTGGTTTTTGACGATTTTGATTCATAATACTCACATTTTTTAATTTTTGGGAGAATTATTTTTTAGAACTCCTCAGATTTCATAAACCCAAGTGTATGTGTCCTTCATGTTTCACATTCAATCCACCACTACATTGTTGTAACTTATTTTTAACCCTAGAATCATTTTACCAATTTTAATTGATGGAAAAAATAAGACCAAGAAATGAAAAAACAAAATAAATAATGAATGAAAAAAGAGACAAATTAAAAAAGAAATAAAAAATATCAAAAAAGAGAAAAAAATAAATGAAAAATTTGTTTTTTTTTTTAAAATCAGGCACATTAAAATGGAGCTCATTATATTTAATTTGGAAAATTAAATATTGTTTTTAAATTAAAATATTATCAATAAAGTGTTGATTTGACTATCGTTTTAGAATTAACATTCATTCAACTTCTGATGCTCATGATCAAATGAGCTCTCATAAAACACAATAAATCAATTGCAGCACCCCCTACACTCTTGATGGTGGGGGGTTGGGGGAGGGGGGGGGGGGGGTGTAGGGAAAAATGGTTTTCTCTGATATTGATTTTTCTACATGTCCTCTCCTAATGTATTAGGTTACCCCCCTCATTCAAACCATAAATGGACACCACCCCATGCCATGCCGAAAATTTTTTATCCTCCTCCACCACTGTTTGCTCCATTCTTATGCTCCACCAGTCTTCCACTATGTTTACTCATGACTATTTATCCCACCAAATTAATGAGATGATTGTTACATCATATATTACACTGACCAATGGTTAAATCAATAAAAAACCATTATGATCACTTTGTTAAAGATATTATCCCTACCAAACTGAATTCTTTTACCACTCCACCTGCAACCAGAGCCTCTAGAATGTCATTTGAACAAATTCAAATGACTAGCAACTATCAATCACTTCTCTTCTCGGTTAAATTATTATTTTTTCTAATTTAACTTTATTATTTCCCAAACAACTACCCATAAATGAAAATTTAAAGTTTCTATAGATAATTCCCTGCTACCTCACATCATTAATCTAGATGAATTCTCTTTTTTACACCCATTTGAATATTTCTGAAACCAATTGTGAAACTCATTTGTATGAGCTTCACAACTAGGCATTCCAAAAGTATGAGGATGCTAGAGATGAGTTCTCATTTAGGGAATCATTTCTACCTCAGTTTAGTCTCATTGATACCTACCATTTCCCATAATTTGTCCCCTACTATGAAGTTTGATATCTCCTAGGTCAAAGAGGTATATTTTCTCAAAACACTGAAACTCTTCTCTCCATAAGCTATGAATCATTCTGCTAATCCATACAACTAAAACCACATGACTTCTTTCACCCTTTTTCCACTAATGTGATTAGAGATATTTCCCGAAATATTTCTTTCTCCTTATCCCTATTAAATATTCAGTAAGATGTATAGGAAGGTGATTTCTATAGTTTCTTGTCTATTAGTATATCAAAATAAATAGTGGGTAGATGAGGTTATCTTAGGCTTTTTAACATTGTTTTCATCCAGCAAAAATCACTCAATTATGTTCAATTATAGTAAAGCCTTGTCACATGTGATTCATGATCATTTCCTAAAGTTCAGTGTTGAAGGAGCATTCACACACCAATAAATTTGGATTAATTCTTTTATATCATCAATCGCAGAGATTTAAATTCCCTCTATATATATATTGTATGTCGAATGAAAGTGATAATCAGTGATTCATTGTGCCTCATTAGGGAGGAAACATTCTAAAGAATTATGTTTCAGTGATTTTATAAACAAATTCTTCCATGTGACATTTTGTTTGTTAAGCACTGATGCAGTTCCCGGGATTTCTACGAACATTAAATGGATTATATAGCTAATTGAATCGTAAAAATTTGGATACTGGTATTTATACAAAAACTCCTTATAAATTAGAATCTATGGCTGTGAGTTGCAACCTTAAAAACTACCAATATTCCTCCCCAGAAGGATTTTTTCATTGGAGTGTATCAGAAAATTGATGAATATCAATTATATTCATTTTGTTTCTAGAAATAAGAAAACTCATTTTAAAATAAAAGAAAATGTTGACCCTTTCATAGTCAAAACTAGATCTACAAAAAAGGAAGCTAATGATTTGTTAAAGTAGGTGAAATTTAAATTAATTTGCACCTGGATATATGACCCACTGAGCATAATATCATCAATGAGAGTTGAAAAAATTCTACAACATATGTACATATTGAAAAACCTTAGATAGCACAATATGTCAACCTAGGAGAATGGGAAGAAAAAACATTACAGGAGGTTGAAGAACAATTTTACAGTCAAACAACATTGGAAACTCCTAGACTAAAAGAAAAGGAATTGAAGAGGCAGAGAGAAAGTATTTCTCCTATAGGATCCAAGTTGCAAAAATTACCATTCAAAGTGTTAAAGAGAATTAATATTAATAATGTTCATGAAGAGGCATCATAATTCCAAACTTCTGAAGATATTACTATTAGTATGAATCTTTATTCGAAGTGTACGAAAAAAGACCACTTTAGCTACACATAACTTATAGCCCTAATAGTAGAAATGACTGCTAATATCTTCAGATCTACAATTATATGATCAAGAAAAATGTTACAAAAATCTAGATCCATGCATTAGAAGACATTAAACAGTAGAAAAATAATATTTACTCCATATATCCAATAGAAAATACAAGAGTATATCCATTGAATTATTTTATTAATGGCACCTGGGAGGAAAACACAAGAGGGTATTCCCTATTCTCCTCAATGGGATGGGTTCTAGTGAGTCCCCAGCACTTCAGATTTAGAACTTCTCTCTCTTGATGGTGTAGAAAACCCAAACAAAAATGGAAAATTATGGCTATGATTATGGATCAATAGCCAGAACAAGTGTTGAGATCCATAGTGATCTTTAGGCAACAAAAGGTGACAAATGAATGGGAAAACCCTTCTATTTATAACAAAATATTGAGTTAGTCTAGAGATTCATGCATAGTTAAAATATTATTAACCAAATCTAGATCCAAATTTTATGAAATATTTTATTATATTTGTTGGAGGGAAAAGGAATTTGACTTGAGTCAAATCCCCTTATTTGTAAATAATAAATAAATAAATGATTTATTTATCATTTTAAGGATATGGTTGAGTAATAATCAAATAAATAATGATTTATTTAACTGTTTAAGGGTGAATTAGTCATATTTAACAAAGAATATTATTTAAATAAGATTTAAACAATTATTATTTAGAAAATAATAAGATAAATAATGATTTATCTAATTAATTTCTTTTGTTTTGGGTTAAATATAACCAAAAATATTAATTAAACTTCTGTTTAATTAAGTATTTCTTGAGTAAAATCAAACAAATGCATATTTATTTATTATTTCCTTATGGGGTTTCGTGTTTAGGACATAAACAACTTAATAAAGGTGATTTATTAAGTTATTTTCATAGTGAAAGCAATTTTAGTTGGAGTAAAATTGGTCTTACATGGTGTACTTGGGTCCATCTAATGATAATAGGTTAGATGACCAAAAAATGGTGTAGCAGATTGCCCCCCAACGTGCGAGCATTAGGGGCTAATCATATGACCAAAGTACATTGTAGGAACTCAATCACTAGACATCAAAAGGGAAGTCAAAGGGAGAGAGGTATAAGGTAAACCAGAGTGCTGATGGAACTAGACCCTGAGGAGGCGACTTGCAAGTGTGACAAGTCTTTTGGAGTGAGTACCGGCTATAGGCAGTGGGCGAGGCATACCTATACCCGCCGAGGCAATAGTACAAACAATAAGGCACCCAGAAAACCATGGAACGCAATAATAAAGCATATGTTGGCCTGAACATGAGCCAGATAAATAACATGGTATTGAATCCCACATACATATTGTGCCTGGGACAACAACCAGGACTTTGTACAATAATATCTGTGTAGATGAGATATAAATGCAACCCAGATGCCCCTAAAAACAGGAAAGGGCTCTGAAAATCTGACTGATACATGCAAACAAAATGGCGCTGCAAGCAGCTAAGGTCGACATCATCAAATGTATGGAGCTACATCGAAGGTTGTGATGAAGAGTTCATCCAAGTGTGTGGGGGGCTACCTGTAGGGCCACCCCCTCATGAGGTTTGATACATCTCACACACACTCAGGAATCATCGATGTCAACTGCTGCATCACTGAACCATCGAGTATATGGATCTCGATCATGCTAAAAAGGAGCTGGAGTTGAGAAACAATCAATTCAAAGGGCAATAAGGAGTCCCTTTGCCTGATCCGAGGTGCCGAACTAGAGTGGAAGTTGGAACCAAGTTACACCGCCCTCTAAACCTGTCTTCTGGAATGAATGAGTTGATGTCGACAGAAGAAGGTCTGCCATCGCTGAGGCAATAAAGGATCCTCAACTAGGGCACGAGAGGAGATAGTAGAGTGACTGATATACTGACACAAATGATGATGATGAAATGGAGGGGAGTGTGTAGCGAAGGGACAACTTCCCTTGTTAGAGCATAAATGGCATGGATAACCTGGCAGCAACTGACATAATATCATGAGGGATAGCAGACAGTAGGACTGAACATCATAATGTGCGACACGAGAGAGGGACCAATCAATGAATGATAGAGGACTATGGCAAGATGTAAAGGGATTTGGTATAGACTCCACGGAAGCAATGATGACTCCAATCAAATGCTCTAAACAAGAGTGACTCGATGGTGCTACCACATATGTAAAGGGTCCCATGGGGACCATAAAAGCATGAGTACAAGATGGTAACTCATGAAAAAAGTCGACACGAGCGTGGACAACTATGGGGGAAACATGGTGCCCCCAATACGAGTGTTGTAAGTGAATAAATTCGGATTTGAGGAAGGCTGAAGTGGTGCTTCTTGGAAAAAATGTGTCCTGGTGAATTATAAAATAAAAAAAGCTAATAGATACCCATTTGAGGGCTTGGTGAGATCTTTCCAATGGTATGTACAATTATTCAAATTGAGCTACATTTTGGTCGCAGTAAGCGAAAGAAAAATCAGGGGTTTTGTTTTAATGAGGCATTTTCCTTCCAAATTCACTTATTTGTTGGTGGAGCTGTGGTGAATGTCGTGAGGAGAGGTGGCCTTAAATATTGCGACAATTGTAGCGGATAAATGGATCGTTGGAATTTGAGATCTATCAGTTTTAGGTAAGAGGCCTAATTCTACTCTTTCATTTCAGTGGATTGAAAGTTCAGTTTAGGTACCCAGAGCTTGTGAACAGGCCAGGTCACACTTTTTGAGGTCTGTTCGGCGACCTGGGTAGCAGGTTCTAGGAAGAAAAATGCGACCTGTCCCAGGAAATGACTTGAGTAGTGCAACCTGTCAGAAAAAACGGATTTTCAGTGCTATTTTTGGCTGAGATCTGGGATTTTTATGGTTGAGGGGAATAGGTGCCCCCAAGCATGTTGTGGACATGCCAAAATGTATTTATAAAAAGGGAAATCTAAACATATTTTAATGATGTGGTGCGCCATTTGCTTTTGGTATGGTTGTGCAGTTTGAGAAAGGAAGTAGACGATTACCAATCTCTTTTGACACTACATATATGAATCAAATGGACTTTAAGTTTCTAGGTTGGCACACATGGTGCTAGTATCCCAAAGATAGTATTTGCGATAATGAACTAATTTTCTCCCAGAAAACCTATATGTTGGTCAAACACAATGTCTATGAGACTGGGTTGCTGATGAAAAATGAAGGAATGATGAGGGGTATCATCCCTGGAGTGATCTTGAAGTGATATGGGACTCTAGAGGTTCTTCTAAATATGAAAGAATAATGGGACTAGAGTCGTCACGACTAGATTCACTAGGAGAGTGTTAAAGAACTACATATCCTGGTCTCTCTAATACGTGTGCACCCCTTACCCAAACATTGGGTGTCAATCTAATGGTCACAAGGTGCATGTGATTCGAATGCATGAATTTGATGTAAGGGGGAATAGATAAAGTCAACAGTGGTGGATACTTCCATAATGTCATCATCGTAATATAAGATGGGACGACTGATGGAAGAAAGACCACCTAACGTGGTGAGGTGACCTTACTCCTCCTCAAGAGAGGGGAGGTTTGTATGCGTATCGTCACTCGGGGTGACAGAGGAGGAAGCTGACAAAGGATCTACCAATGTTGAGACTAAGGAGGGTGTCGAGGGGAGGTCAGAAGAAACATCAGGGGGGGACTTCCGACCAAGGACTTGTGATCTCGACATCATAAGGGGGAATGCAATTGGGAGCAAGATGCGAGAATAAGGGAGCGGTTGACTCATTGCGCTCGGCCTCAAATTAGTGTAAAGCTTCTAAAGAGGAATGATAATCTTCGAGGCAAGGGAAAAGTGAGTGTAGTTGCCATGGAAATCACACAAAGCATACGTGTGATTTGTGCACAATGGTTTGAGTTTCGGAATTGAATCAGGTATAGTGACATATACCTCTAGGATATGAGATTCCGAAAACGTCTCATTGACCATGGACTTGAGGTGAGGCAACTTCGGAAAAGTATGGGTGGCGTGACCAACAACATCACACAAAGCACACTGGGTGGTATGCCGAGGAGGCCGAGAAGTGGTAGGGTTTTCTGGGGTGGCCTTGTCTGTTGATGCCCTCTTGCAAGCTTTTCCCTTCTTACCTGAAATGGTCGCAACTGAAGGTGGTTCTTGCTGAGGTGAATGAGGAACTATTGCAGTGGGAGAAGTCATAAGGACCAGTTGAACTGGGGTCAAAGCAAGATAAGGTTTAGGCTGACCGGGTGGGGTGGTGGCTGGAGGATCAAGGTACTAGACAGGAATCCCAAGAGTTAGGTTAGGAAGAGATAGGGTTGCCATAACAGGTACAGTGTACACTCCTGGTGGAGGAGCTAGGAAAAGTATCTAACTAGAGGGGTAATGACCAGGCGGGATGGCTCCAAGGTGGTTGAGGCCTGGAGGAATCATTCCTGAAGGATAAAGGAGCTCATGAGTACCAGCTGTAGGTAAAGGGCCAGGAGAAGGAGGTTTAGAAGGTTGATCAAAGGACATCATGAAAATCTAGTTGGGTAGCCACAAATCCTTTAGGTGGTTGGGTAGCCACAAATCCCTACTGAGGGAAAGGATCAGTAAGCACAGCCGGTTGACTAGATGTAGGGCTGGGAGGAACGAAAGGAATGGCTCGTTGTCCTCTCAAAGTTGCTTGAGACTCCCATAGTTGTCGCATCTGCGGTATAAGGGGACAGCCATGCGTATAATGACCATAAACACCACAACATGAATAGAGCTTGTTTGTACGAAGAGGCCTGTCCAACTTAGGCTGAGGGCCTTGTTGTTGGTTTGTAGTGTTAGGAGAATTACCTTGATTAGGTCCATTATTACGAGAGGAAGAGCAAGCTTGATTTTGATTGCCTTTCCTCTTCCTTTTTGATGGAGGAGGATTAGTCATGCCCTGTTGTGCATACACCTGCCCCGGAGGGGGTGGTGGTTGTTGTTGTGGGGGTTGAGAAGGAAAGGGAGGAGGAGGTGCTAATGATGGAGGAGCTAGAGCACCAGGCTGTGAATACGGATAGTAAGGAGGTTGGGTAGCAGTGTGGTCAACAGGACGTTGGGAAAAAGGAGGAGGCATGCCGTATCCTGGATACGTGCAACTGGGAAGGGGAAAAGTGTTGGAGGTGTTGGCCCCACCCTGAGAGAAACCATAGCCCATGGGAGGTTGAGCATACGGATTAAAGAGAGCTCCAACGATGCCGTCGGTGGCATGAGATGCCCCCAGTGCGTTGGCACCACCAGGTCTGGGAAGATCAAGTAGAACGGTATAAAAATAACCCAACTGAGCATAGATCAGGTCATATTTTAATGCAATTTGGAGAGCGGCTTCTTCCGTTTGAGGAAAGTGCGATGCGACATCTTTTCCGATAAGCAAAAAAAGAGTCCTAAGGAACCAGTCTATGTAGACACGGTCTTTGAAGGGAGGGGCTCAACATAGGTTCCTTCTTCTCCGCCATTCCTGAACATTGTTGGATAGGCGGGTCGCAGATGAGTGACGGAAGGAGGTCAAGAACTCTGTCCCAATGTCATAACGAAGGGGGAGCTGGAAATAAGACAAAAATGCCCGGGAAAGAGTTACAAAGGTGGTATGATAGGAAGGGGCCTGATCAACATACCACTTAGAAGCTTCACCAGTAAGTGTTTGTTGGAATAACCGAAGATGGACAGAGTCATCGGTAATGGAATTGGACGAACACCACATGTGGAAAGATCTAACATGATTTGAGGGATCTTTTCTAGCAAGACCTTCAAACTTTGGGATTTCTGAAGGGATATTTGTTGGCATAGCGGGCCAACTAGCGTCATGGTGTATAAGGTTGTTTATCAACTGGTCGAAGCCACGGAGGTTGAGACCTACCATGAAGGGGAGCAAGGGTGCATCCAGTGTAGTGTCCGTTGCAGTCCTACTGGTGGTATTCCCGACGGGAGGGCCAGGGTTACCCCCAGTATTAGGTCCTGCAACAGACATGGTGAAGGTGACAGGGGGAGAACCGAATCCGGAAGGAGAAGGAGAACCCAAAGGACTAGAAAAAGAGTCAGAGTGTAGACTCGGTTGAGAAATAACTCGAATCCTATGCGTAGGAGTAAGTCTCCCTACCGGAAACTCAGGATGAAGGAAAAAAATTCTCCAGGATGAACGCCTTGGTGGCACAATGGCGACGACACAAACACAACACAATGGAAAAAGAGACCGACAAGGGCAAGGAGGTGCAGAATCAACTGATTACAATGTCGAAACAAGGGCAGAGAGGTGCAGGATCAATTGATTTCAATGTTTTATAGTCTTTGCTTGGTGGTGTTAACCAAGCACTTTTTAACTTAGGGTGTGTGTGTAAAAGTGTGTAAATTTTAATTTTTAAACCTAGACATTTGTAGAGAAAAGAAAAAATGTGCTGTAGAGATGTGAATCAACCTACAAATGACATTATATTACCCTGCAAAACAAAAAATAAACAGCTAACAATGCAATAATATAAACCCAGGGAGGCAGGTCTCTCAACAATTACTCTATAGGTGAGAAAAAAACTAATTTAAACACACTAAAAAAGACTAATATATCTACGATCAAGAGGGACAGACATCTAAAAGACAAAATCTGTTGGAAAGTGGTGTAGAAAACAACAACAAATCAGAGTAAAATTGTTGTAAAAAGAGGTGGCGAAAGGCTATCTCTAGGAGAGAAGCGGAGTGTCCCCTAATGGAAAACCCAAAAAAAACTAAATGGGAAGATTTGGATGGATAACAAGCCAATATAAATTGGATATGAAGATGAGGTATCAGATCTGAAAAAATGGCTGAAGACTCTGAAATTTCAGACAACCTGCAACATCAAACACTCTTCCACAAAAATTTGAGGGTACTGAAGCCCTAAGGTCTAGGTTCCCACTTAGTTGAGAAAAACAAAGCAAGTATAGGTCCAAAATGGGCAGAGACAGAGGTCGGAAAACCCTGAACAGAGGGTTAGCAAAACCCATAAAACTTTCAGAAAAATCCTTGCAGAAAGTCGAGGTTGCAATTTTTGGCCTGTTTTGAGTAGAGGTCACACTTTTTGGGCTGTAAAGTGCGCCCTGGAGATCTAGGTGGCAGGTTTTGGGCAGAAAAGTGCGACCTACACTTCCGATAATCTTGGCCACAGGTTTCAGAAAAATTTGTTGTCTCAGTTGCAGCTGATGTTTGTCACCTGCGCAATGGGTCAGAAAACATGCGGAAGTTAGAATTTTTATAGTTTTAGGGTTTTATGGGTTAAAAAAAACATCAAAAATAAGCAAAAAAGGGGCTAAAGAGAAATCCTAGGGTTTGAAACAGCTGGATATGCAAGGATCAGAAAAAAGACAATGGTCGTAATGGTAAACCCGTGTGGAGTCGCTAGTTGTTAGTATGAATCTTTATTCGAAGTGCATGAAAAAATACCAGTTTCGCTATGCATAACTTATAGCCCTAACAGTAGAAATGATTGCTAATATCTTCAGATATGCAACTATATGATCAAGACAAATGCTACAAAAATATAGATCTATGCATTAGAAGACATTAAACAGTAGAAAAATAAGATTTACTCCATACATCTAATAGTCAAGACAAGAATATATCCAATGAATGATTTTATTAATGGTACTTGGGAGGAAAACACAAGAGGGTGTTCCCTGTTCTCCTCAATGGGATGGGTTCTTGTGAGTCCTCAACACTTCATATTTAGAACTTCTCTCTCTTGATGGTGTAGAAAACCAAGAAAAAAATGGAAAATTATGGCTATGATTATGGATCAATAGCCAGACCAAGTGTTGAGACCCAGACTGATCTTTAGGCAACAAAAGCTGAAAAATGAATGGGAAAACCCTTCTATTTATAACAAAATATTGAGTTAGTCTAGAGATTGGTGCATAATTAAAATATTATTAACCAGATCTAGATCCAAATTTTATGGAATATTTTATTATATTTGTTGGAGGGAAAAGGAATTTGACTTGAGTCAAATCCCCTTATTTGTAAATAATAAATAAATAAATGATTTATTTATCATTTTAAGGATGTGATTAAGTAATAATAAATAAATAAATGATTTATTTATCATTTTAAGGATATGGTTGAATAATAATCAAATAAATAATGATTTATTTAATTATTTAAGGGTGAATTAGTCATATTTAACAAAGAATATTATTTAAATAAGATTTAAACAATTATTCTTTAGAAAATAATAAGACAAATAATGATTTATCTAATTAATTTCCTTGTTTTGGGTTAAATATAACCAGAAATATTAATTAAACTTCTGTTTAACTAATTATTTCTTGAGTAAAATCAAACAAATGTATATTTATTTAATATTTCCTTATGGGGTTTCCTATTTAGAGCATAAACAACTTAATAAAGGTGATTTACTAAGTTATTTTCATAGTGAAGGCAATTTTACTTGGAGTAAAATTGGTCTTACATGGTGTACATGGGTCCATCTAACGATAATAGGTTATATGACCAAAAAATGGTGTAACAATTACTATCAAAATAATACTTTTAAGAAAGAATGTATTCTCATTACAGCAAGTAGAAGAAAACATCAGGGATTCTCCTTCTTCTCCTTCTTCTTCTGGACAGTAGAGTATTTGAGAAAAACTCATTGAGATGAAGAAGAAAAATGAGGCATTTAAAACTTCTACATATGCATAGTTCTCTAATAAATATTCCAAAAATCATGCCCTATTGTTATACAAATGAGATAATTAAAAAAGGTAGTTCGAGTTAGAATTACTAGCACCAAAGGTCCCTGTCCCTAAGAGTGTTGATTATTATAAAAATTTTGTACTCTCTTTTGATACTAAATAAATACATCCTATAGATAAAATTGATCCCATAAGAAAATAGGTGAGTGATGTATACATCATTAACAGTTCTTCCATGGTAGGATCTAAATTACATTAATCCTTAAACAATATTCACTCTCAACTGAAGCTAGAAAAACATTCTTCTCTATCTAAGGCTACCAAAATTAAGGGGTTTGAATATGTGTTCATAAAGTTAGGATTATATCTTAATGATGTAAAATAAACTGAGAAAATAAAGTAATAGAAAAAATGAAGACATTCTAGCACTGAGAAGATGGGTTAAATTACCAACAACTGAAGACCCCCAAGCACATGAAGTGGGATAGTTGTGAAAGGAAAAATAAAAAATTCTTTGTATGATAGTTGGACAGAATGTGGATATCTAAAAAATGGAGGCAGAGATGGAGAAATTAATGAAGGAAAGATAACTTCAAATTAGCATTGGAGAAGGGACATCTACAACACCAATATGAATAGAAAAACCAGATTCTGTTACTCAGAACTCAACAAAATAACTATAAAAGGCTGTGGGAGACCTATGATTAAAGGATATAGAGATTGAGAAGCTGAGAGCTCAATTAGAGAGGACCCAAGAAAAAAAATTGAAGGTTGACAATGCATACCTGGCTAAAGTACATAATAGCTTCAAACTAAATAAGTTGTTAGATAAATACATGAATGATTCAACAACTGCTTAAACATTGACAGAAGCTAGCCATAAAATCTGGGTAGATATTAATACATCTATTTCAGAATTATGGACTTCAATAGATTTTATATTCGAACATGAAAAACTTTTAAGTAATTATAATGAATCCATAACACAAAATAAGGAAGAATTGGAGCACAGGTCTGGAGAGGCTAGTGGGATCATCAACTTCCTAAACTCCAAAACTAAATAACAACTAGAATAACTTGGTATTGATGAGAGAATTAATATAATCCTCAAAATTAGGAGAGTTATCCCCAGGAAAAACATCATGCTACAATTAGAAAACAAGTGCCAAAATATGAGAGCTAAAATTAATGAATTTCATAAAAACAAATTTGCTCAACAAAGAAAATTTCTCCCTTTTTTTATAGGTAAAAATAATAAGTTCCTTTCATAGGAAAGTCTCCCTTTTTTTATAGGTAAAAATAATAAGTTCCTTGCATAGGAAAGTTACCAAGATAAGTTGTACAAAATATCAAAGGATAAATTCAAATTTTCTAAGGTGAAAGGAACTATCAATGTTGAAGCATTATTAGAAGGACTAGAAGATTATTTTTTCATTATACATGAAATTCACAACATTTTCCTAAGTAAACCCACATTTGAAAAATATACTAAATTGGATGAATCAAACATAAAAGTTATGAAGTTTTCATGATCTATTGAAGAACAATGGGATATATTGCTTGAGCTTATTGAATATGAAAAGTAGATTTTTCAAAAGATGTTGTAGTAAAAGAAGTATTAAAAATTAGGATTTCAGTGATTAGCTGCATTGAAAACAAAGGCATAAAGGACAAAATTCCGTCTAAACCCAACAATCACCAAACAACGCCCTCAAATAATTCCCTCAGAAGTTATAATTAGTTTTTAAATTATATTTTTTTCTTCTACTTTTGTAAAATTCCAAGTCATTTTGGATAATATTTTTTTTTTTAAAGATTACAATAAAATATAATATTTTCAATTAAATGATATAAATATTCAATAAGTTGAATGAGGAAAGGTTGATCATATGTATCAGACAAGAAACATTATAGTACCTTTGTGGAGATAATCAAAGGATTATGACTTCATTCCTAATATCATGTTCTTTCATGTGAGTCTTTCTAGTTTTTTCATTATTTTTTTTGTGCATATATTCAAGGTAACACATTATTTAATCCAAGGCTAAGTTAAATATTAAATTCCCTGAAATCCCACTACAAAGTTATCATTTTTATGGAGACTATATAATTAAACAATATATATATATATATATATATATATATATATATATATATATATATATATATATATTTGGTGGTTTAGAATAATCCTAATCTTTCCATATTTTTTCCTCCCATCCCACCCAAGGGTTTCCATCTGGTGACCTTGCATACAGAGTGCCTTAATAGTGCACCCCATCACCAACTTCTCTATGCCACATGGGAAATTAAACAATATATTTAAATGAGTACCTATACACCTTTTAATTGTTTCCTATTGTCATCTCTTGGGTATATATATATATATATATATATATATATATATATATCTGTGTGTGTGTGTGTGTGTGACGCAGGTAACATAACATCTAAACATAAAGCTTATACTCAATAACATTACCTCACAACAGTAACTGAAAATTGACACAACGGATATGCACATAAACTCAACATGATTAATTAATAAAACAAAATAATTACAAGAGAACTATTGGCCCAATTGTTTGTCTGTCATTCCTCACACTCACTCAGACACTTCTACATACATACATGCCTCATGGGCTCACCTTAATTTATAAAAATAGATTAGAACCCATGGTAGGTTATATATCCCTCAAAAAACTCCGAAAATATCTCTCTTGATCCCTAAAATCTCTCATCTTATCCCTTATACATAGATAGGAGCTAACTAATTGACAAATCTCTCAAACCTTCCGCGATACTCTCGAATTTTCTTCTATTTAAAATAATACTCATTCTCTCCTAAAAACTATAGAAAATTACATTACTTAATTAAATCCTACTTTACAAACTAACTCATCGAGTAAAAAATTGACCTAAGTTAGATGCACCTGCATCAGACTCCCGAGGTAAAAGAAAATTATGGTGTCCTGACCATCAGAATTTAAGATGATAAGAATCCTCCTAGATTCCAAAATTTAGTCTATTGTTGATCATTCACTGTTTTTTCTTAGGTTCAATGTTTTTCGTTTTCTGTTTTCGAGGTTTCCAAACTTTATGATCTAGTTGTCCTCTTGCTTTGCTAATGTAGAATTGCTCACTTATTAGTAATTTCTTGTCATCTTTACTTTTTCTTTGTTCAATGAGCATATTCTAATATCCTTCTAGGATGCGCTTCTTCATTTGTTCAATGTTGATATCTAAGTTGTCTTATGGTTGGTGTGCATTATTGTTCCTTCCCTAAAATTTTTTTTGATCTCTGTGCTTCTGTTGCACCACATTTATTTATTTCAAAAACCATCGTCATATTCTAGCTTCATATTATCAAACCATTCTTCTAGGAACTTTATTTCTGCTCCAATATCTCTCAAGTTGACATTTGACCCATTTTCCATTTTATCAACAAATTTTATTATGTGTCCATATTTAGCATCGTTAGGCTTAATTTCTTCATTATTACTACACATAAAGTCATCAGCAACATATCTTTCATTCACACACACCAATCGTTATATTTAAAACATAAGGTTTGAAAGATGAATTTGTCTTCAATTCTTCATGCTGGTCTTCTGAACAATATGTAGCTCCATCTGTGAGAATCAAATCCACATCATCATCATCATCACCAAGCAATGATCCTTGCTCTGGTTCACAAATATATGCATTCTTCTAGAAGTTTCTCTACTTCCAAAACTTTCAGTTTGCACTTTAGTCTTCTTTCCATCGAATTTTTAATTGGCCATTTAATTTTTCTCTTAATTACCCATCAGTGTATTTGTCTTTGTATTAGCTCCATTATCATGTCAAGTAATTCCTTTAATTCATTGATCTCTATCTCAATTTCTTCATCATGTATGACAATTTATATAGCGTCAAACTAACTTTTCTCTTGAAGTTTTATCTTCATCTTCTTCTCCTTTCGTTAACTTCACCTTGTTCATTGTAAACTGCAATCGAATCACTTTACCAAGTTATCTCGTTTGAACTTGGCCAATGGTTCACTTCACCTGAACCTTCTCCCTAAGAAATCCTTTGTACTTTTCTCCTTTTGCTGCAAATTGCCACAATATCTATTCAAATTTTCTTTGCAACGACCAAACTTTGCGTGTCACGCTCTGCTCATCATGCACCCATTACATGCACTTTTGACTTGAATTAATTTTCCTTTTGACATCAGACTTATAATTTTACAAAAACTCTTTAATGTACCTTAACTTGAAAACAACTCATGACTTGAGGCAATTTTTAAGACTCTCCATGACTTTATAACCAATAATTTGGTCTTTGACTTCAATTTCTACCTATGCTTGACCTTGAGACCAAATTACATTTATGAACTTTGGACATTCAAGTTTACCATTTTTCATTGAGAATCATTTGGCCATTTCCACTTACCTGACAAATTTACTCAACCAACATATTAATACCTTAAATTAAAATTGAGAGACTCTCTCTCTTGAACTCAGCTTGTGAAATCTTCTTTTTAAGATTTAAAGCACGCATGATTTTGTTAAACTTCACCAACCATCAATTTAGCACTATAATATCACCTACCTTATCACTCCATACAATAATTTCACATGCCTCATATTAAAATAATTTCATCTTTAATAAATTCACTTTATAAAAAAAATGATTTAAATGCTTTTCTTTCAAAGATTATAGTTAAAGTGAGATATGCACGTAGCTTCTTAAAACCATTATGTAGCATGTAAAATCATTAAAACCATTACGTAGCTTCTTCAATCATAAATTGTTGTCTTTGACTTGGATAATCCATTTATAATGATGACAAATAGTGCCTACACAAGAACCCAGTCTTTCCATGCGCAAGTGTAATAAAAAGGGAAATTTTCGGATTATGAGATCTTAGCTCCTATTGTTTTTCGATGAGACTCACTGACTAGCTCCCATTTATCTCAGTTCTTTAACATCAAACGTGCATGAATGCACAAGTTACATGCCATGGAACTACATTTCGAGCACATAATTTTTCAGACAATTTCAGTCTACACGTAATCAACTACAATCCTCTATCATTTCATTGTATTTTCGAATCATTCTTAAGAACATTAAAGAGTCAGTCCTACCTTATAAATTTGATCTCATGCGGAAGTATGAAAGTAGAGAAACTCGTCCAAAATTACTCATAAACTCAACATCTTGACCGAACTCGTTATATAAAACTCGATTTTGTATCTGCACGTGAACGCTTCAGATTTAAGCGAGTCTCACCAAGGTTGATTCTCATTTTTTTGATTTTTATATAGTATTTGGCGCAAAAATTTAGCATTATCTCTTCACACTTCCTGATCCCCAATGATTGATATTTTTTGTCAATCCCCTACACCTTGTTGTTTCTTGAAACTTCCTGAATCCTCTTTATAAGTGTCCTTCTAAATTTTTTCTTGCGTTATTTTTGGGATTTTTCATGGCATCAGAGGGCTGCATAGACTTGTGTTGACATTCTTCCTGATGTGATATATACGGGTCTCTCATTCAATGTATTTTCCATTCCCTTCAATTTATTCAACATTTCTGGAAATTTGGTAGAAAAAAATGGTTCTAGAACACCAGATTTAAGGTTTCGTATGTGTATTTTCGCATTCCACCAAGATCAAGCAGTGTAACAACAATATATTCAATGGAGGTTGTAACGCAAAGCATCTACACCAACCTCGCAATAAAAAAAATGTAGCAAAATTCACAACAAGAGATTGTCTCACAACAAGCTCAATCCCAGGGATATCGACTGTAACTTGGTGTCTAAAAGATTGTTCAGAATAAAAATTTTGCGAGTGATCCTCAACTAGGGCAAGTAATTCCCCATATATCTCTGAAACTTGAAACTGGTCCATGCCTTATTTCTCCCAAAATGGAATCTCGTCTGGGTTTTATAACCCAGCATGCCACACAATGTTATGGTTGGCTCAATATACAGTGAAACAATACACCTACAATAAGCTGCTCAATAAAGAACTACACAACAACACCTACTTACCACTCTACACACTGCTTTCAGAAAGGCAACCTTATGCTTTGATACCAAAATTTGATGCAGGTCAAATAAAACCTAACCATAGGACCTGTACTTAATAACATTAGCTTCCAACAATAAACTAAAAATTGACACAATATATATGCACATAAAATTAGCATGATTAATGAATAAAAATAAATAATTACAAGAGAACTATCCACCCAATGATTGGCCTCTCATTCCTGACATGCACTCATAGACTTCTACATACATAGATTCCTCATGGGCTCACCGCAATTTATACAAATGGATTAGAACCCAACGTAGGTTCTAGTTCCCTCAACAAGTTCCCAAAATATCTCTCTTGATGCTTAAAATCTCTCATCTAATCCCTTATCTATAGATAAGGGATAACTAATCCAAAACTTTCTTAAACCTTCCACAATCCACCCAAATATTATCCTATTTACAATAATCCTCGCTCTCTCCTAAAAACAATAGGAAAAATACATTAATTAATTAAATCCTAACTTTACAAAAGGTCTCATCTAGTAAAAAATTGACCTAAGTTAGTGTTGTATTATTACAACAACTCACCATTATCCAAGAAATTAACTTAGAATCAATAATGGGGACCCTTTAAAATTTTAGAATTAATATTAAATTTTTAGAGATAAAACCCAAGTTAGCATTTTATTAGGTTAAGATTTGAATTTTATTTTACAAATAAGAAAATCACTAAAAATGCTTAAAAATAAAAGGATTCAAAGAAAAAACATATAGTGGGACAAGATACCGAAACAACGAAGTTGCGAAAAAGATCAAATTGTAAAGTGCCAAATTGTGAAGCAGCGAATAGCTGAAATTCTCAAACACCGATTTGCGAAGTAACAAATTCCTGAAATTATGAAACACTGAAATCTATTATCTAACATATAATGACATCGCATCCCGTCAATTGACATACACTAATATGACATTTTGTCTAAAAACATCGCACAATCGCAGTTTCACATTTCGCATTTCGTAGATTTCTAGAATCACTAAAGCATGTCCACTATCAAATCATCGATGACACATCCTGATATAATGCCATTTGTCATAATAACGTGGAGACATAATTTCAAATTTAATTTTCATTCAACCATGTTTTTAATATTGAGTTTTTCAATTGATTCTTAGTTTGAAAATTAAATACGAAAGGATTCCCATTACGCATGAATTCAATAGATAATATTGTTAACAATGTTTCTAAGTGATTTTGGCTTATCATCTCTAGTTTTTTTTTAGCAAGATAATTTTAGAACGTAGGGCATAAAAGGATTTCATGATTAATTAAAGCACAAAGGAAATATACCACCCCGCAACAGTTAGTCATGCAGCAACAGGAGAAAAATGAAATGGCTCCCTTAATCATGGATACCACATGCAATCCAGACATTTTTTCTTCAATTTAGGAAGGGATTTACCAACTTTTCGAGAATGATAAACCTCAATTAATTCTAGATAGGAAAGCCATATTTGACGATACTTCTTCCAATGATTCAGAATCCTGGAGAAATGCAGCTAACTCCTTTCTTCATAGAATTTCTCCTCATCCAAAAATTCTTCCACACACTGATTTAGTGACATGGGTGTTAGAGAATGTAGATATAAGGGATAAAAAATTTGTTACGAATAAATAAATTGTTGTTGGTTCCCTCAGTCCAACATATTTAAGGAAGATGTATAAATTACAAGAACCTCAAAAGAAATATGTCTCACAATTCGTTCAAAATTTCATGCAAGAGAATGAAAATATTGCATCAGTAATAAAAGAGTGGATAAATTACCCTTACCATCATAAGCATGATGAAAATGGTATGTATTCAGTTGCTTCTCTTAAAATTCCTTACTCTCAAATAGCTTCAATGATGTGTCGCATGCTTGGGCTTGTAAATACTAATAAGTTTAAAGAGAGTTAGGCACCCTTTATAGAAGCAGCCTTGGATGGGTATATTCTAAATTGGGTAACCATTATTTATGATAATTTGATAAGACTCGTCACAACCTATAGGAAAAATCAAAATTTTACAATCAATACAGCCCCTCCTTTTTACATGAGCTCTTATATCATGGACGTAGTCTGTTTTTCTTGTGAATTTCCCTTCCTCGGATGGAAATGGACCGAAGAAGTATTAACCTCCATCTTTTTCCAATTATATTTATTGTGGGAACCAAAATAGTACTCTCATATTTTCAAAATCTGCAACTAAATAATGCTCCCTATCTACGAAGTAATTTTTGAAGTCAACATCCCTAGAACTACCCCTGACGCTGATAAAAGTCTTAAGTATATGGGTAGGTGGTTTGGTGAGGAGTACTTTGCGTACATCCATGTTTTCGAAAGCTATGCCCCTTCACATGTTCTACCTATGTACAGACCAGAGAAATTATTGGCAAAAGAGATTGCCTATCATACAGTTGGCAATGGTTTGACATAAGTCTTAAAAGATGCCAAAAAGACCATTTGGCCAACTTTCTATTTTTCATGTGGCTCATATGCACTAAATAATTTCAAGCATGCTTGTCTTGAAATTGATCATTTAAAGCCATTTAAATTCTCAGTTTTTCCCAATAGAAATTATGATTATTATGGTGTTGCGAGAGAAATAACAAATTAGATAAAGCTTCGAGAATTTCCAAATGAGACTTATAGGTTTGATCAAATGTTCGAGTCAATTTTTAAATTTTCTAGAGTTCAGAAAATAGCAGTGAAAACACTCAGTCCTAAAAACATGTTAAAGTTTGAAGAGTATCGAGAACAAAGAAATGCTCATTTTCAAGTATATTTGTCACAAATATTAGCACCAGAAATACAACATATTGCAGTTTCAACATATTCATCTCAGGTACAAATTGCAAAGATAGGAATTGAAAATATTGAGCAAGATGATGAACTCACCCAATACTGTGAAGAGTTTGAGAAGGAATTATCTATAACTGATACTTTGACCACTCATGATACTATTCAGTTAGATATTGTGCTTATTTTTTGGCACTACAAACTTAGTAGATTCTATAGTAGAGCCAGGTGTACAACACATTTCTACTAATATAGATATTTCAAAGAGTCAAGAAGAAAGAAAAGAAACCTCATTCACTGCAGAGGTTCCTAAAAAATGTTTTGAGAAAATTAAAAGCCAAAGACACAATGATGGAGAAGAGAATAGAGAAGCTACATCTTCCCAAGACATAGAAATCATCCCAACTTTCCCATTGTTTAAATAATACTCGACACTAATGAAATACCTATGTTGGACATGTTTTATAGTCCAAAACATAAATTTTTCATGACTATATCAAACAAGACGCTAATGATGGAGAAATCTCCATAAATAACTCAAAATGTAACACCAATGCAAGTCCTTTAGCAAGAGACTCAATCGGCTCATGAGGAAGAACTTCATAAATTGTCTCAATTCGCAGGTGCTTATTCAGATGCAACCATTCATAAAGTAGTATAAATTCAATCATTAATTAGAGAAGAGGACTAGAAAAATTCTCAAATGGAGCAAGTTTTCTTGAATGAAAAGAAAAATATTGAGAAGGAGATGCAATTAAATATGACTACTCTTCAGAAAGTGTTTTAGTGTATTAAACTCAAACTCGTTAGTGAGCTTAAAGAAAAGGATCAACTAACTCATCAGTTACAGCAGAGAAATTAGGATTTATAATAAAATCCCAAAATCAATGAAGTCAAGATTGAAGCAACATAGTTGGAGACATTACTGTCCAAAAAAAAAACAATTTTCTATCAGAAGCTAAACCAAATTCAAGAGTTGGTTAAAACCAATGATCTATTATTCAATCAGATATATGATCTAAGGACTTATTATGATGATATTGATGATAAAGTGTCTAATTATATAGACTGGGAAGACACTACACATGGTAGAGTGGCAAATCTCCGTCGCCCTGAAGAATAAATCAAAGACATAATATTTGGAGACTAGGAAATCAAAATGAAAACTATTGAATTAGATATTATCAGAGCTAAGAATTTACCTTCCAACATTTCTGAATACATAAAAGATTCTCTTTTGCAAGCCAGCATAATTCATCTAAAAGACACTTTACCAGATATCAAATTCCCAAGGAAATATTTGCAAGAAGCATCAAGAAGAAAAGCTCTTGAAAAAATAAAATATGGAAAGTTACTGGTACTTGTTGATTAAACCTCATAGCCAATGGCTAATCTTGAAGTGTCTCTCCAACTTAGCAGCTCAACTTCTTCCAGAATTAAAGGATGCAATATTGAAATGAGATCTAAATGCAACCAATTACTTTAACAAACTTGAACCTATGGTGAAGGTGTGCTATCTGAAGGATCAATCAGAGAATAAATCTGGGAAAGAGTCATGAGGTTGTTCCAACTAATGCAATTTAATTTAATAGATTTTAGTTATATAGTTTTAGAGTAATATTTTTAGAGACTTATTTCACAAGTCTTCTATTTTCGTAATATTAATTAGTATTTAAATCCATTTCATAAATTTAGAAAGGGATCGAGAATTTTGAGAAGAAAACTTTTGGAAGATACACTAATGTTGAAACACAAGTTATCTAATTGGAAATATGAACCCTGAAGCTATATTTTTCATATCTAAAGCTATGATGCATTGGGGACTATTATCTGTGTATTAATTGTTTTATGTTTATGAGATTTATGGAATACTTATTTTTGACTACTTGTTTCATTTTGATAAGCATTGAAGTGATATATGTTTTTATTACTATTGATATAAAATATTGAACAATATGTTGTTAGATGTGAACTAAGAAGTATTTTATGTGATAGATGTTCTTCATCAACTAAATTTATTAAACTGATTTAATTTCTTACATGTTCTCATATTCATTGGGTATGCAATGATCTATATTGTTTCATGCTTGTCAAAATTTTCTTTGTAATCATATAAAAGAGTGTGATCCTCGGAAGTAGTTAGATTTAATTGTAATTTATGTTATCATTGGAAATAAATCACCCCATTTGTGTTGATTCTATTCCCTTTTGTTATTCATATAAACTCTCTTTATATGGGAAATTGGTCTCGATATCTCGAGTGGAACCCACCATTTCAATGGAAAAGGAGTTGCTTTAAGCTCCCAACTGGGTGCAATCCCCAATTTTGAGGTAGCCACCTTCCAGCCTTCAACATATTTGGTGCTAGAAGGAGGGACATCCAACTATGTATGGCATATAAGGCTAAATATCGCTAAGAAGCCCAGAATAATTGTCAATAACCCTCCAAAACTCCTACAACTTTTAGATCTCGTTCATTATCTCCAAGTCAAAAGTCTAAAGTTGCAGAGCCACCTCTCTCATTTCCTAAAGTATTACCTCATATACATTATTTAGATTATATTACCGAATCTCTAGAAGTTCAATATTTGATTGAGAAATTGGAACAAATAACCATATCTCCAGAAAATCCTATTAACCCTGAAACTTCTGAAGTAAGTGTTACATCTCTCTTCCGAGGTACTAGTATATTAACCAAATCACAAAGTGGAAAACTTGGGATAACTCCTTTTGAGTTTCCTATTCTTTCACATCATATAAAAGCTAATAAATCAACATCTAAATCAAATGTCAGTGATATCACACCATCTTCACCTCCACTTACCTCTACATTATCCTCTTCTCAACCCATATCTTCTTACATATCCATTTCTACTCAGACAACTAGTGATGTTATAAGTAGTACTAGTCCAACAGTAAGTTATTCTCCATCCACATCCGCTCCTGGACCTGTTATCTCATCCCCAAAAAAAAAAGGAAATTAATGGCTAACTTACCATGGACTAAACATGGCATTGTTCAAATGGAAAATCTATCCCAGTGCATCCAGAAAAATCACTACCTACATATAACCCTCATGATGGTCTTCCTTCTTTGGAACATCTCAATGATTTTATGTTAGCCATGAATATAAATGTTGTTTTACATGAAGATGTTGTAGTTATATTTTTTCCCCACACCTTCCAAGGATCTGCAGGATCCTGGTATTTTTCTCTCCCATCGAGCTCAATAGGGAATTGGGATACCTTCCAAGAACAATTTCTTGCAAAATTTGGTGATGATAGAACAATTGCATCATTGATCAATGATATTTATAATATAAAAGCCAATTTAGGGGAAAAGATCAAGGACGTCAACTCTACATTTAAAAATTTATTGAACAAAATCTCAGCTACCTCTAAGCCTAGACTAGATGTACAAATAGAGTGGTATATATCCTCCCTTCCCTCTCATATAGAAATTTTCGTAGATAGAGCCAATAAGGCTACCCTTGTAGAAAACATGAAAGAAGATTTGTGTACTAAAAGAAGAATTGTTGCTTTAGAAAAGAAGACAAAGGAAAAATATAAAAAAATCCAAAAAGGCAACATTCAAAGATGAGTCAAGGAAGACAACTCTTGAAGGTCTGTTTCATCTTGAAGGATTGCAAAAGGTTCTCAAAAATATGTTCAACAAACTGGTCGAAACTAAGAAATAGGTTGTTGAAACCTCTTCCAAGAAAACCTTAAGAACATTTAGGAAAATTCAAGCATCTATCTCTCACCCTCCCAATTTTATTTCTAATGCAGAATTTGATCAAGAAGAATAAGAAGAGGAAACAACAACTTGTGCCGATGGATCTGAAGAAGAAGAAGTGGTCGAACTACATGGATTATGGGATTTCGTTTTAGCCTCCTCTGATGAATAATCAGAAAATGAAGCCATGCCAGTTAGCACAAGAAGTAAAAATTATGTAGAATCAACACAAATAACATAGAAACATAAAACTCCAACTTCTATTGCTAAAGAAAATCCTGTCAACAAAAAATCTCCAGTAAAATAATTTGAGAAGGTCACCTCTGATTCTCAACCAATCAAATCTACATCTGATCCTCAGTTTAAGACTTTAGTAGTATATGATACCATTGAATATAACATAATGGAGGATATGAATAATATTAAAGCAAATATTTCTCTCCATGAACTTAGCAAATTAAAACAACAGCACAAATTTTTATTGAAAGAGCTTAATGCAATCACAACATCTCCTCTTCCTACAACTTGTTAGGAAAAATACTGAGAGGGGGGGGGGGGGGGGGGTGAATCAGTATTTACAAGAATCAAAATATTTCACTTTTCTTTTACTTATTTCTATACGTGATTGTGATTATTCCAACTAGCGTATGTAGAAGGATATCTTAAATGAATCTTGCGTATACCCAAATAACTTAATGTTAAGATAAATATTCAGAAACATTACTTAACCCAATTCATCAGTTATGCATCAGAAATTTAAGTAGTAAACATGTGTTTTAATTAAAAAATAAATCATCACACAAGGGTGTTTAACATGAGCACCAAGATTTAAGGTGGAAACCAAAGTCCGGAGAAAACCACCATTGTTTTCGTCTTTGTATTAAATATGTATTATATATAAAATTTCTTACAATGTTGTACTGATGCAAACTCATATCAGTAAACACACACCCACATGCAGAAGGATACAACCTTCTCTCATTCTCTAGCTACTACTAGAAGCAAGCTCCAACCCCTTGATCTCATTTACTAGTCACTACTGCAAGGGAGCTACAACCCCCTGAACTGATCACGAGCTTCTACTGAGAGGAAACTTTGACTTCCACACTGAAGGCTTCAACCCTCAAAACCACTGCAGAACATGTTTCATAAATTTTCACACTGGATCCAACAACTTCAAAACAATTTTTAGTTCAACACCAATATCCATAAACCAATATTTAAATAGAACAGTGTCATTATTGTAACCAGATCACAACAATAAACCCATACTTCTGAATTAACATGCATATTCCACTTCAACCTTGATCATTTATGAAACTAAATGTATACGCTACTTTACTTACTGAAACCTATGTATATATGTGATTTCCTATAGATGAACCTACATATAGAACTTTATATACTGAATTTATGAATCTTATCATACTCAGAAAAAATTAGAGACATTCATTCGTAATTATTCAAATTTACAGAACCCTTATTCAGCCAAAAGCATCCATCATATTCAATCACCCAATCACCGATCATATTTATACAAAATGAACTAGAAGCATATACAATATTCAACCAATCGAGATCTACATAAATACATCATTGACATAACAGCACAAATATAGCAAAACTGATAAGAAATTTTCTTCAGGAATCCCTAAAAAAAAAATAACTTCCATACGTGATTTTGTTGAAACGAAACCACGTGTATATGTGCTTTCACTGTGACGAGCTAGCGTATAGATATATAAATATTCAGGACAACATAATTTTTTATATCAACAGACTTACTTAGATCATACCCTTTACTTCAACAAACATGCGCAAGATCACAAATCTAAAAATCTCAAAAATAGATCAAAAAATACATAGTCATTTCAGGTCTACAGATCCTGATCCATTATTTTATTCATAGGTGTATCATTATTTCATATCTATCAAGAAACTATAACCCATTCCATGTAGATATAATTCAGAGTTAAGCATTCAATCAATACCCATACACTTGCACATTTTTTCTCTATGATATTCTTCTCCTTATATATTTTTAGCCATAGCTAATACCATGAGACAAAACCAAACAAGTGTCAATGGTATTCTTCGACAAAATCAAATAGATGACACATCGCTCAATACTATGGGATATAACCATGGTAAGGACCCCTGGTATCATAGACTAAGTGCATAATTACATACGTGACTTGGCTTCTTTGTACCCTTGTGTATACATTACTTATCTTCACCAAAACTATGTATACACTAATTCTGGATGTATAAATTGTTTGTCTTCATCAAACCTGCAAGTATACGTTGGTTTCCTTCATCAAACCTTCATATACAGTTCGAAACATTACCTTTTTCATTTCTCTGCCACTGATTGGAATTCTAAAATGACCTATAGATACATAATTTTTACATATTTAATAAATAGGTTGCTATCAAAAGGAAACTCATCGAGTTGGTTTCCATCAAGGACAACATGACAACATATTCATCATAATGCCAACAATCTCACCCTTTCAACTTGATGGCAACTATGATTGTTTTTTTATCAACACAACTTGTAGATACATGATACACACATCAATCATAAGCATTATTCAAACACCAAGTTACTCTCCCGCATTGACATCAAGAGAAAAGGGCAAACTAATATAATAATGTCGAGATCTTCACTGCACTATACAGATCATACTCACCCCTGAACACATGTTGGAGCTTTAAAAATATATTTGCAAGACTCTATAACATTTCCTATCACCAAGGACACATACATACATAAATTACCCAACCAAGTGGGGTAACATATTTGACTCAACTACCCAACCAAGTGGGTTTACGTTTTTGACTCAAGCACCCAACCAAGTGGGTTTACAATTTTGAAAAATCCCATACATGAATTAATATGAAAAATTATAGATTATATGTCTCAACATGACCCTTATATCAAGTTTCAGATATGACTCTTATAAACAAGACCAAAGGACCTCAAGAGAGATATTATAATTCATCAACCAATATAATGCCAACAATCCATTATTTTCAGCAAGGCTAATGCTCCCCCTAAACCTGTGCATCCTGAACATTTTCAACAACCAATTCAGCAAAGCATATACATCAATTAGATAAATATCAAGGAAAGGAAATGTAAGTTGAACATCAAAACCAAAGATTGTACCCATCAACACCTGAGAAACTGAGCCAAATCATATATTACAAATATTGTTTTGAAGGTTGACCCATAGATTTTATGACAACAAGATCCATATGTGACCGTATAGAGATAAAATTGTGTATATTCATGACTAATATTTATGCAACATATGTACAGAATGTAATATTTTCAAATCAAATAGGTTTGGTAAGTGAGGCAGAGACAAATCCTAGCTTCTATCTAAGATATTCAAACTCTTCCCTAGGAAGAGGTTTAGTAAATATGTCAGCAAATAATTCTTTAGAGGGAACATACTCCAATTTAACCTCTTTATCAAGAACTTTTTCTCATAAAAAGTGATATTTGATAGGACTGTGCTTGGTTTTAGAATGCGCAACAGGAATTTTCGAGATATTAATGGAATTTGTATTATCATATGGGAGAGAGATGGGAGGAGAACATTTATTTTGAATATCTTGCAATGTCTGAATCATCCAAAGAAGTTGTGTGCAACATGATGCAATAGCCACATATTCTTTTTCTGCTATAGATAAGGAAATGGAACTTTGTTTCTTGTTGAACGAGGGTACTAATGAGGACCCCATATAAAATGCACCACCACTAGTGATTTTCCGGTCATTAAAATTTCCATCCCAGTTCGCATTTGTGTAAGCATGACAAGTAAGATCAGCATTCTTGGGATACCATAGACATAAATATTGATTTCGATGTAGATATTTTAATATTCTTGTTATGGCCCGAAGATGTGAATCTTTTGGATTATCTTGGAAATGTCCAACAATCCCAACTGCATGCATGATATCTCATTTAGTCCTTCTTATATAGAGCAGACTTCCATTCATAGATCTATACTATGGTTGGTTTACCATGGGAGAATCATCATGATAATTGAGGTCACATCCGGTCACCATTGGAGTTCTCACACGTTTGCAGTGTTCCATCCCATACTTCTTCAGGATCTATTTGAGATATTTTGCTTGTGAGAGGAAGATTCCATATTTTTCTTGTTTTTCTTGTAAGCCAAGAAAATATGTTAGTTCCCCAACTAAAGACATTTGAAATTCTTGTTGCATAAAAAAAGAAAATTTCTGACTCATTGGCTTCATTACTCCAAAAAATGATGTCATCAATATAAAAAACAATAACTAACAGTTTATCGTTCTCAATTTTCATGTATAAGTTATTGTTTGTAGGTCCTTTTGTGAAACCTTGTTGTTGAAGATATTTTTCAAGATGATAGAACCATGCCCAAGGGGCTTTTTTTAGACCATATAGGGCCTTTTTATGTTTTCAAACAAGTTTTTCATCATTTCCCAGAATGAATCCTTCTGGTTGTTCTATATAAACTTCTTCTAGATCACCATTAAGGAAATCATATTTTACATCCATTTGATAAACCTTGAATTGTTGAAAACTTGAAAATGAAAGAAACATTCTTATGGATTCAAGTCTATCTACTGGTGAAAATTTTTCTTCAAAGTATATACCTTCTCGTTGATCACACCCTTTACAAACAAGTCTATCTTTGTTTCTAATGACATCTCCATTTTCATTTAACATGTTTTTGAATATCCACTTTGTTCCAATTAAATTTTTATCATGACGTCTTGGAACCAATTCCCAAGTATTATTATTTTCAATTTGATCAAGTTCTTCATTCATGGCCTAAATCCAACATTCATATTTACTAGCTTCATTTTCATATTGTGGTTCAATGGTGGATAAAAAATTTAGATAACTAGGATATCATACAAGATTTCTTCTTGTTTGTACCCCTGATTCATTTTCTCCCAAAATTTGGGATTCGAGATGATTATTCTGAACATACCTAGATGGAGCCTTTTCTCTTCCTGATGTATCTTCTGCTGCTGCTTCATTAGGTTCTCCTTCTATATCATTTTTATTTAATCAACAAAAACATTCATCACTATCATCCTCATTTGTTGTTATTTCCCTTTCGGGAGATGTGAGAGATTCATCAATCACAACATCAATATGCTAAAAAATATTTAGAAGTCTCTTATTCCATCATTTGTATACTTTACTTCTACAAAAGTAGCGAGGAAATATTCCTTCATCTACTCTAGGTTAAAACTTACCAAGTTTTTCGTCATTATTTTTAATATAAAATTTTCTTCTAAAAACTTTAAAGTGCTTCACAGTGGGAGTGTTTCCATACGAGAGTTCATAAGAAGTTTTATCACTATTTACATGAACATAACCCTTGTTGAGAATGTTTACTACAGTATGCGTAGCTTCACACCAAAAGGTGTCAGGAGTCCCAGATTCATCAAGCATAGCACAAGCCATTTGCTAAACTGTTCTATACATTGTTTCTCCCATGCCATTTTGTTGTAGAGTCCCTACTATAGAAAATTCTCTTTATATGCCATATTGTTCAAAAAAATCAAATAATTAATATGATGTGTATTCTCCTCCTTAGTCAGATCTAAGACATTTGATTTTTAGATCTAATTCATTTTCAACTAAAGATTCGAAGACCTTAAATTTTTCAAATGCTCCATCTTTATTTTTCAATAAACTGATCCAACACATTCTAGAAAACTCATCAATGAATAAGATATAGTATTGTTCTCGATGAGGTGAATTTTTCCTTACAGGTCAACATAAATTAGTATGTATAAGTTAAAGAGGCTTACTTCATGATCCTTCTTTGGCATTAAATTGAACCCTGGTTTTCTTACTGAATTGGAATGAATTGCATATGGCACTTTCAGGTAGAGTGATGTTGGGTAGATCACAAACAGCTTTGAGCCTGCTTGGTTTTATTATTTGAGAAAAGCTCAAATGTCCCAATATTCTATGCCATAATCAGTTTTATGTATATTTACCTAGATAAAATCTCTCTTGGACAAATTTTAATATATACAAATTGCTTGGTGTTCTTGTTACTTTTATTACGGTCTTTCCTGTCTCAAGTTCACGAATCACACACTATTTTGATCAAAAGACAACTTCATTTCCTGCATCACACATTTGAATAACAATAAAAAATTTATGCTTTAATCCATCAACATACATAACATTGTTAGCCTTAACGTTTTTTTAGAAAAAGAAGTCTTTTACTCTTAATGATAGCAGGAGAGTCATTTCCAAAAGTAACATTCTTTTCCTTCTCTAGTGCATTGTATGAAATAATTTTATCTTTATCACCTATCATGTGTTTTGAACATCTGCTATCAATTTACCATTCATTTTCTTCTCCTTATGAAAATAACACTATCCCACAACTTTCAAATTGTAAGTCCTTCTTTCTCCACAACGTGGAACTTGCCCTTTTTGCTGAAGTTTTCTCCTGTGTTCAGATTCTTCATGTCCAAAGTTATTGAAAAATGAACATTAATTTTCATTTTGAAGAGGAGAAAATTTGTTATAAGTATTATTCATTATTCTTGTCTCATTTATTTTCTTACCTGCTTCTCTAGTCATGATGTTTTTGTATGCAACACATTGAGCAACTTTGTGACCAAAATTTTGACATGAGAAATATTTTCCATTAAAGAATTTTTTTTTGTGATCATAGAAAATTTTAGTGTTGGTTACCTTTTGACTGATTTTTCTGTTATTATTCATCCTTGAATTTGAATTATCATGCTTTACCGAGACATTGCATTTATTATTTTGTTGAGTGAGGAAGATTTTTTGGCTGGATTTTGCTGCATTTAGATAGCTTGTAGCTAAGGAATTTTCTGACTGAGAAGCTTCACCAATATATCCAGGACTTGTCTTCACAAGTGGAGAGCATTGAACCTAGTTAATTTCATCTAAGGTCTTAGATCCCTTATCAAATCAAATATTTAGAGTTTTTTCTTTCTCAATTTCCTTTCTTAGACTTACAATTTCACATTCTAATTTCTCGTTGTGCTTCTCCTTTTCCATGAGTTGATTATTTAGAGTATCTATGGCTATTTTTCTCCCTTCCAAGAATATTTTGAGTAGAGTGATTTTTTCAAGAAAATAACTTTCTTCTAAAGCACCCATAAAAGTATCTTTAGCCTCACTAGCGTCTTTTTCAAATGCCATGAGAAGTCCAATATCTTGATCATATTATCCTTCACTATTTGACAAGCCATCACTATCTTCATGAGTATAGTTACTTTTTGTATTGACAAATTGTCTCCTATTTCTTTTTTCTTAATCCTTTCCCTTATCATGATTATCTTTATGGGGACATTTAGCAGCATAATGACCCACTCTTCCACAAGAAAAATATTTGAAAGGAAGCTTACCTCTGAACCTATTAGTTCCAAGTTGAAGTTTCTTTACGAAATTTACCTCATCTTCTTCTGATGCATACCCTGATTCTTTTTTTTCTTCCTTGTCCTTTACTTTCGTATTAGCTCTAAAAGTGACTTCTTTGACTTCAGACGAACCTCATTTTCTCATTTCAAAAGAAGTCAGGATCCCATGAATTTGAACAGCAATAAGGGTCTATAGATCCTTCTCTTCAATAACAGACACTTTCGACTCGAATTTACGAGTTAAAGATCTTAATCTTTTCTCTAGTAAAGTTGTGTTTCTTATGTCTTCACCCAGATTTATCATACGATTTACGATCTCATCTAGATGTAAAAATAAACTATCAATACTTTCATCATTATGCATTATGGGATTTTCATATTGAATTATGAGAGATTGGATTTTAGCACTTTTTACCTTGGAATCACCTTCATAGCTCAGAATGATTTTCTCCCATACCTCCTTTGTTATATTTAACTGCATAACCTTGACCAATTATGATTCATTTAGACTTCCCAATGATGCATTGATGAATTTTGCATTAATTTCATATTTCTTCCTTGTTGTTGGATCTGTCAGAACTGCAGCCTAATATTGGTACCCACCTGCAATGATTTCCCAAACATTTGCTCCAAGAGACTAAAGATACGATCCTATTATTTTCTTCAAGAAGATTAAATTTTTTCCGTTAAAGAGTGGTGGTCTGATAGATGTTGTTCTGATTCGGATTTATGCAGGAACGCAACAGAATAAACATATAACCATAAATACAGAGATGTAGCGGAAATAACACTTCATTTCATTAATATCAAAGAACTGAAATTTGCTTACAGACAGAATGGAAATAAAACTAGCTAGGGCGCTGGTAGCTATCTATGAGAGGAGATGTGGTGGCTACAGGCCTCTGAACTGAGTTACAATGAGGCTTGAGGGCCTATTTATTATTTAGAAACAATGGGAAATCCTAAACAGCCAAAACCCTAGCCCTAGGAGATGAAGCACCAAAACTATGGGCCCCGTTTGGGTAAATTGGTGTTTCAACTTCCCAGGGGCGTAACTTTGGCATACGATCTCTGTTTGACACGCACCATGCCTCATTAGAAATATCTATCCGAGGACTACAAATTTTGAACAAGCAACATGGGTTCGGGTACATGAACCCATTTTGCTCTCTGTTTTCCCAAAACACATCGTTTAGGGCCTCAAAATGGCTCCGGAAGTTCAGGACCCAAAAAACTGCTAAAAATAGTAAGTTGTGCCGAAACTGAAAAATTGAAAGAGACAATCATGGGGCCCCAAGGGGAATAGGCGGGTGACAACCAATATCCACCTAGATCATTCCTCCCCCCTTAGGAAGCAATGGTCCCCACTGCATTAAGTTCCTCCATGAGATGAGGAAATTTCTGCTGAACTTGGTCCCTGGTGAACCACTTTCCTTGGTGTAGGAGTTGGCTAGCTTTGACAACCCGATACAGTTTAATCTTCTGTTGGCAAGTGTTCTTGATTTGCATGTCCATGATACAATCTGTGGTGTCCTGTTCCATGTAGTCTGGGTTTAACTCTATTGGTGTGAGTTGTTCTGCAATGTCTGAGGTGTCCAGTAGACGTGGGAAGTAAGGATGAAGGCGATCCACATTGAAGACTGGGTGCAGACCAAGGAATAGTGGAATACTGAGCTCGAAGGCATTGTTCCCTACAGCCTTGGTGATGGTGTACGTCTCGTATCAGAGCGGGCGAAGCTTATGGTGGGGTCCAGTGAGGCGCTCCTTCTACAAATGTAGCCATACTTTGTCGCCCACCTAGAAGTTGTGTGGCAACCGGTGTTGATCATGGCATTTCTTGTACTTCGCATTGGCTCTGTCCAATATATCATGAACCTGTTGGCGGATGTGTTGAATGTGCTCGATGAAGCTACTTGCTTTGTCAACTTCAGACTGGACATGAGATGAATCAGCCTGAGCAACTGCAAATGGCATGGCTATGTCAATGGGACATAGTGGCTGGAATCCCAAGCCCACCTGAAAGGGGCTATGACCAATTGAACTGTGGAGAGCCTGGTTATAACTATGTTGTACATAGGGGAGGCTCTTGTCCCATGTGCGAGGATGCTTTGAATTGTACATGTGCAGAATGTGTACAATCATTATGTTGACGACCGCTATCTAGCCATCTGTTTGGGGATGGAAAGATGTGGACTTGGTGAGCTTTGTGCCCAACATTGACCAGAGGCTAGACCAAAATGTGCTGAGGAACCTGCTATCTTGATCTAATATGATAGACTGTGGGATCCCAAAGTGCACCCACACTCGTTCAAAGAAGATTTTAGCAGTGGCTTCTACTGTGATATTCTTCTTACAGGCCTCCATAATGGCCATCTTCAAGAATCTGTCAACGACCACGAAAACACAATCATTTCCATTCTTAGTAGAATGCAGGCCCGACATGTAATCCATGGAGATGGATTCCCAAGGTCAACTAGGGGTAGGTAGTGGAGTATATAGGCCTTGCTTCTTGATGGTCAGTTTGGCAATGGCATAAGCAGTGCAGGATCTGATGTGCTTCTCGACATCCTTTCGAAGGTTTGATCAATAGAAAGACTTCTACAGTGTTGCTAATGTTTTCTCAACCCTGAAATGCCCAGCGACTTGACTGTAGTGTGCTTCCCATATCATCTTGGCATGCTCGCTTGAACGAACGCAAAGGTGTCCCAGGTGACATAAAAGTGCATCTTGGAGGTGAAAATTTGGAACTTGCGTACCCCCCAAGAGTGCCTTGTAAGTGTGGCCGAATTCTGGGTCACTCTCATAGAGAAGCGGCCAATCAAAAGTCTTGTGCCCACAAGAGTTGAGCACGGTGGTGAGCGCCACGATCGGTGGTCGACTGAGGCAGTCTGCAACATTATTGGTGCTACCCTTCTTGTACTTGATGTTCAAATGAAACTGTTGCAGATATGCGGACCACTTCTGATGGCGATCATTCTGCAACTTCCCTTGTGTCTGTATGAACTGCAGGGGCTAGTGGTCTGTGTGGATGATTATTTCCTTCCCCAAAATGTAATGCTTCCATTGTCGACAAGCTTGCACAATGGAATACATTTCTTTGTCATAAGTGGGATACTTGCGAACTGTGTCAGACAATGTCTCACTGTGATATGCCACTGTATGTCCCTGTTGAGTAAGAACTGCCCTAATAGCATAGTCAAAGGCATATGTCTCGATCTCAAATGGCTGTTGCAAGTCTAGTAATGTGAGCACTGGGACAGAACAGAGGCGATTTTTCAATTCTGTGAACGTCTTTTGTTGAGGTTCCGACCAAAATAATTTTTCTCTCGCTCCTCCCTTGGTGACTTGACTCAAGGGCCAAGTGATATGAGAGAATCCCAACATTAATCTACGGTAGAAATTAGCAAGACCCAAAAAGCTGCGAAGCTCTGTTATAGTGGTTGGGGCTGGCCAATCCCGAATGACTTGGATCTTGGCTGGATCCACATGCAGCCCCCTTTCATCAATAGTGTATCCTAGATATTGAACCTGGGTCATGCCAAACATGCACTTCTCCAAATTGGCACACAACTTGTGTTTCCGTAGTGTTTGGAGGACTTGTCAGATGTGGTGAAAGTGCTCTTCCCAAGTCTGGCTGAAGATCAGAATGTCATCCAAGTACACCACTAAAAATGAGTTGGTGAATGGCCACAAGATGTCATCCATCAGCCTCATGAAGGTTGCGGGAGCATTCATCAACCCAAAGGGCATGACCAGCCATTCAAAAAGTCCTTCCTTGGCTTTGAAGGCAGTCTTCCACACATCAGAGGGTTCAATTGGTACCTGGTGATACCCAGACTTCAGGTCGATCTTACTAAAATATTTTTCACCTTTGAGTTGGTCCAGAAGGTCATCAATCTGTGGGATTGGGTACCTATTCCGAACAGTGATCTTGTTCAGCGCCCAATAGTCAATACAGAGTCTACACGTCCCATCCTTCTTCTGTACCAACATGATCGGGCTCCCACAGGGCGATGAACTTGGTCTGATGTGACCTTTCTACAACAACTCCTGAATCTACCTCTTGATTTCATCATTCTCTAGAATAGAGCGCCGATAGATTGGTCCATTGGGTAGCGGCGCACCTGGGGTCAGATCAATCGGGTGCTTGACCTGACAGTGCAGAGTAACCCTTGTGGGTGAGGTGAAGATGTCCCCGTACTCCTCCACAACCTTATCCATTTGTTTTTTTCGTGTAGAGGAGCCTTGTCTGGAGGTCATGGCCACAGTCTTCTTCTTGCCCTGGGAGCGAATCATCAGGAAAATGAATTTCCTGGTTTGGGAAATGAGCTTACTGCATATTTTTGCAGTAACCAAAGAGATAGTGGCAGGAGGTGGTACCTCTGGTATCTTGTACAACTTATTTCCCAATGTAACAATAAAAACACGAGGTCGAGACTCATACACAGCATGACGCTTCCACAAGTATGGTTGTCCTAATAATAAATCAGAAACATCAATAGGAGCAACGTCACATAATACCTCATCCATGAAGGGCTTGATGCTATAGGGAAGGCGGCACTGCTGGTTGACGCAGAGATCTCGTCCTTGGTGAAGCCACCCGACGGTGTATGGATGTGGGTGAGTTGTGATCAGCAAGCCCAACCGCTTCACGGTGTCTGCTGAAATGAGGTTCTTTTGGCTCCCATTGCCGACAATGAAATGTACATGGGAGCCCTTTACCCACATGTGGGAGTGGAAGAGACATTCCTCATCCTCTGGATCATCCGGTTCCTCCTTCTGGAACTTTGTAGTGGCAACAGTGGCATTGGGATCTGCATCAATAATCTGTTTCCATTTTTCATTCCCCTTTTCAGGTTCTGATTCGGAGTTGGAGCATGCATCTGACACAGAAGCCCTCATCTCGGCCACTAGTGACTACTTGGCCCGACACTCACTTCTGTTGTGAGTGGATCTCTTATGGAACTCACACCACTTTCCCATGTCCTTCTTTGGCTTTGTGGTGTTGTTCTTTTCTTGTGGCTTCGACAGGTTGTCTTTAGCTATCATGCCTTTTCTCTGTCCTTTGTTCTACGGTTTGGAAGCACCTTTCCCTTTCTTTTGATTCGCAGATCCAAAGTCCTTCTTCTTCTGTTTGAATTTCTGCTCAATCTTGGAAGCATACCAGTATGCCGTACCAAGCGAGGAGATGTCGAGGAACTCCATTTCCTCCTGAATGTATCTGTGCAGACAGTTGCGATACTTTAGCACCAGATATTTCTCTGAATCTTTGATACCCAAATTTTTGCGTAGGGTATGGAACAGATTCGTTAGCTCATGCACATCTTGATCCTTTTGTTGTCGCAGCGTGGTCCATTGTATGTACTTGTCCTCATAGCCCCCGACAAGATAGTACTATTCCTTGATGGCGTCTCGGAAAGAATTCCAAGTTGGTACGGCTGAGAACAAAGAGGGTTCTATCTGGTCCTTGTTCTCACAGTAGGTTTCCCACCAATCCTTAACATGTGGGGTAGCTTTGAGGAGTGCAAAAATAATCTTCTCCTAGTCTAAAATGTCATGAACAGAGAAATATCCTTCTAATAGATTCAACCATCTATCTATGACATCTGCGTCTATTTGACCCTCAAATATGGGAATGTCAACATTTACTTGTACCTTAAAAGGAGTCACGCCTCCAGAGTGGCTGCTGGATGCAGATGCACTGCCAGTGGGTAGCCGTTGAAGGATCTGAGCAAAGTTATGCATCATCGCGTTCCTTTTTTTTTCGAGGGCCTCCTCGAGAAATATTTCGATATGATCTCTTGCTCCCTCATCTTTCTTTTTGTCCCCCATGGGCGTCCATCGAGGTTTGCAAGTCTGATCTTGCAAAGGTTCCACCAGATCAAGCCCTAGCTCCTTATACCCCGACCTCGTTGGGGACATGCAAAGAAGGACCGAGAAAAAGCAGACCACTTTGATACCACTGATCCGGATTTATGCAGAAACGCAACAGAATAAACATATAACCATAAATACAGAGATGCAGCGGAAATAACACTTCATTTGATTAATATCAAAGAACTGAATTTTGCTTACAAACAGAATGGAAATAAAACTAGTTAGGGCGTTGGTAGCTATCTCTGAGAAGAGATGTGGCGGCTACAGGCCTCTGAGCTGAGTTACAATGAGGCTCGAGGGCCTATTTATTATTTAGAAACAATGGGAAATCCTAAACAGCCAAAACCCTAACCCTAGGAGATGAAGCGCCAAAACTATGGGCCCCGTTTGGGTAAATTGGTGTTTCAACTTCCCAGGGGCGTAACTTTGGCATATGATCTCTGTTTGACACGTACCATACCTCGTTAGAAAGATCTATCCGAGGACTACAATTTTTGAAAAATAAACATGGGTCCATGGACAATGTTGCTCTCCTTGTTCCTAAAAAACGTCGTTTAGGGCCTCAAAACGGCTCCAGAAGTTCAGGACCCGAAAAACTGCTAAAAATAGTAAGTTGTGCCGAAACTGAAAAACTGAAAGAGACAATGGTGGGGCCCTAAGTGGAATAGGCGGGTGACCACCAATATCCACCTGGATCATGTTCCATCTTGTTTTGTAATCTTAGATGATATTCCTTCTAGCAATTAAGATTATTTAGAAAAACCTTCTATGAAACTGATTGTTGGGAAAAATACTGAGAGGGAGGAGGATGAATAAGTATTTACAATAATCAAAATATTTTACTTAACTTTTACTTATTTATATAAGCGAATCTGATTAGTCCCAATAACATATGCATCTGACTATCATGAAGGAAACTTATGTTTACCCAAATAAATTAATGTTTACATAAATATTCAGAAACATTACTTAGCCCAATTCATCAGTTATGCATCAAAAATTTAAGCAGTAAACATGTGTAGTAATAAAAGAACAAATCATCACACAGGGGAATCACACATGAACACCAAGATTTATGGTGGAAACCCAAGTCGGGACAAAGCCACTATTGTTGTCATCTCTATCTCCAATATTTACTATATAGAGAATTTCTTACAATTTTTCACTAAAGCATACACATATAAGTACGTAGGAACCCTCCTGTAGAAGGTTGTAACCTTCTCTCGTTCCCCAGTTACTACTGGAAGGGAGCTCCAAATCCATGATCTTGTTTACCAGTCACTACTGGAAGGGAGCTACAACCCCCTAAACTAATCACCAACTTCTACTGGCAAGAAGATTTGAATTCCACACTAAAGGATTCAACCCTCATAACCACTGCAGACCACATTTCATAAATTTTCACACTGGATCCAACAACTTCAACACCAATAGCCATAAACCAATATTTAAACAGAAAAGTGTGATTAATCTAACCAGATCACAATAATAAACCTAGACTTTTGAATTAACATGGAGAATCAAATTCATTCATAAAACCAAATTTATACGCTACTTTACTTACTGAAACCTACATATATACACTCTTTCCTATAGATTAACATGTGTATAGATTTGTATATACTGAATTTAGGAATATGATCAGAATCCAAACACATTAAAGACATTCTTGCATACTTTTTCGGATTTACGTAACCCTTATTTAGTCAGCAACATCCATCATATTCAACCCCGACACTGATCATATTTATACATAATCAACTAACAGCATATACAATATTTAAAAAATATAGATCTACATGAAGTCTTCATTGACAGACAACAGAAATATAATAGAAATGATCAGACATTTTCTTCAACAATCTCCAGAAAAAAAATCTAACTTCCATACGTGCTTTTGTTGAAATGAACCCGCGTGTATACGCGCTTTCACCGTAACGAACCAGCATTTAAATCTGTAAATTTTTAGGACAACGTAAAATTTTAGATCAACAGACTTACTGAGATCATACCCTTTACTTCAGCAAACATGCAGCAGATCACAGATCTAAACATCTAAAAATAGATCAAGCAAATAGATAGTCATTTCAAGTCTAGAGATCCTGATCCATCATTTTATTCATAAGTGCATCATTATTTCATATTTATTAATAAATTGTAATGCATTCCATGCATATATACTTTAGAGTGAAGCATTTAATCAATACCGATACAGTTGCACATTTTTGCACTATGATCTTCTTCTCCTTATATATTTTGAGCCCTAGCCAATACAATGAGCCCAAACCACATAAGTGCCTATGGTATTCTTGGATGGAATCAAATAGATGACACAACACTCAATACTATTGTATAAAACCATGGTAAAGACCCCTAGTATCATAAAATTAGTGCATAACTACATACGTGACTTGGCTTCTTCGTACCCACATGTATACGTGACTTATCTTCACCAAAAATGCATATACACTAATTCTAGATGTATACATGGGTTTCGTTCACCAAACCTATGTGTGTACATGTGTTTCCTTCATCAAACCTCTGTATACATTTTGAAACATTGTATTTTTCATTTACTTTGTCACTGATTGGAATTCCTTTCTCTGCCACATCTGAACTAATATGTAGATACATCATTTTTACATCTTTAATAAATATGTTTCTATCAAAAGGAAACTCATCAAGTAGGTTTCCATCAAGGACAACATAGCAACATATTACATCACAATGCCAACACAACTGTTATAGTTAAAAATGCTAATGGAATGGGAAAACCCAATATTAACCTTTCCAACAAATTTAATGCTTCAGATGCTATTTTGATTGGTGATAGATGTAATTCCAATAAACCTACTTTTCTCTTACCCTATGAAATATACAATAGAATGTTAATAACTCTTTGATTGATTCTAGGGCTTCATCCAATATAATGTTATATTAAATCTACAAAAAATTAAATATTGCACCCGATAAGTCATCATTTAATATAATTCAGTTGGATAGAGAAAAGTTCAAGGTATTAGCAGAGATCAATTCGATAGTATTATATTGTCACCAAACTCAAAATTCGCTCAAATCATAAATATACTAATTGTAGACATTCTTGAATTTCACGGTTTAGTTCTTAACAGAGATTGGTCCGAAAAATTACATGGATATTTTGCAACAGACTCATCTCACATGTGGCTTCCATATAATGGAAAGCCTAATCAAATTAGATTTGACCATGAAAAACATATGAAGTACTTTGTTAAAGACCTTAGGGAAGAAAATGAGCCTATAGCATTTAACAACAATATTTTGGGCAACCACTCAGCATAATCATTTTTAGGGAATTTCAATGTGCAAAGATCACCTTTTCAAATCATCTCTGTTAGCTCACAAGTAGAAAATTACTCCCGGAATGATTCCATTAGATTCCTCAATTTTCAAGAAGAAACTGTAGTCCAATATCCATTTTGGAAACTTTATTTCAATGGATCAAGATCCAATGATGGTGCAGGAGAAGGATGTGTACTCTGATTAGCCCAAAAGGAGAAAAAACCATGCTAGATTGTAGGTTAGGATTTGAATGTACTAACAATATTGATGAATATGAGGCATTGGTACAAGGCCTCCGTAAAGCAAATAGTATTGATATAAAATATATTCAGGTGTTTTTGGATTCAAATATTGTTGTACGAAAGTACGAAATACTATTCATTGTCCCTCAAATCACTTGAAACATTACCAATCCTTGGTTCAAGACCTTACATATCATTTCATAGCACTCAATATCCCTCCTATTCATAGATTACAGAGTCTTAATGGTGACCTTTTACCTAATGTTTCTTCCAAGCTTATTCCAACAAAGGATATTAGTCCTGACAACTTCTCTATTGAATTAATTTTTTTACCATCTATACCAGATAATGTTACTATTTGGTGAGTTTTTAATGATGATAGTCATATCTTAAGTTTTCTTACTTTGAATAAATCATGTGATGATCAAATTATGGATGAAGATGAACATGATAATCAGATGAAACAAGAAAATGATAAAAATCGTTTACTGAAATCTGTGGTTAAGCTTGAAGATTTATATGATTTGAAAGACAGATTCAAGAGAGTCAACACTTGCAAACTACAGTGTTCTACTCTAAAGTTTGAATTAGTCAACTTAGGATATGATGATTTACATCAAGGTATAAATTTAGGGCTTCGGCTTTCATCTAAAGAAAGGAATGCATTCATTTCATTATTGAAGAGGTACAAATATATTTTTTCATGGAATTACCAAGATATTAAAAATTATGACCATTCTATCATTCAACATACTATTCCTATGGTGACCAAAGTTAAACCTATACAACAAAAGCTTGGGAAAATTCATCCAAACTTGGAAACACAAATAAAACATTAGATAAACAAATTATTGAAATCCAAGATCATTTTTCTTGTTATAAATTCGAAATGGGTCTCTAATTTGGTACCTATTAGGAAAAAGAATGGGGATATTCACATTTGTATTGACTTTAGGAACTTCAATAATGCATGTTGAAAGGGTAATTTTCCTTTACCATTAGTGGAAGAATTTTTACAATGAGTATCAGGTTTTGAGTTAACGTCTTTTCTAGATTTATTTTCACGATATTATCAAATTTTGGTTCATCCTAAAGATCGTTTGAAAACTAAATTCTGAACAAAATGGGGAAATTATACATAAAAAAAATTCCCTTGTAACCAATGAATGCAGGAGCCACATTTCAAAGAGCCATGGATATTTCATTCAAAGGATTGATAAATAAAATGGTGGTAGTGTATCCGATGATATAACCATATATTCGAAAGAGAAAAAAAATCACTTGCATGACTTAAAACAAATCTTTGAAAGATGCAGGAGATTTGGAATTTCTCTTAAACTGAAGAGGTCATTTTTTTCCTTAAGAAAAGGAAAACTCTTAGGTTTTATTGTCTCAAAGAATGGAATTTCTATTGATCCGGACAGGATTAAAACAATTTAAAAAATTCCACTACCCCATAACAAAAATTCAATGAAATCCTTTTTAGGGAAAACAAACTTTGTTAAAAGATTCGTTCCAGATTTTCCACACATTTTTCTTCCACTGAAAAATACGCTCAAGAAATATACATTTTTTAAATGGGCAGAAGAATAAAAGAAATCATTCCAAATTATCAAACAATCAATTGCTGACACCCCTTCTCTTTCAACTACCCATTTTTCCAATAATTTCATTTTATATAATTTTTCTTCTAAACTGTCATATGCGGAAGTGTTAACTCAACTAGATGATAAAAGACACGAAACCCCAATTTCTTTTTTCATTTCTAATTTGAAGGAGCCGAATTGAGCTATAGAGGAGCCGAAAATTAGCCATTTGCAGTTTATAAAGATGTCAACTAGTTCTAGCCCTTTCTTTTAAAAGCTCATGTCAAAGTGACAATTCCTTTCTCATCAGTGAGTCAAATACTTATTCAAAATGAACTAGGAGAAAAGATGGCCAATTTGGTAACAACAATGCAAGAATATGACTTAGAAATATGACCCACTAAAATTTTAAGAGGTCAAGGATTTTGTAGGTTGATTACAAGAATGAATGACACATCACCTGATGAGGTAACAACTAGTATTGAATAGTTTATAGAGGTACTCACGGTTGACCCTCAATCTCAATATGATTATTTAATATTTTATTTAAATAATGGTTATGCTCCACTTAACTTGGATTTTAAAAGAAAAAAAGAATTAAGATTGAAATCTAATCAATGTCAGTTAGTCAATGATGTGTTATTCATGTTGAGATTGCAACAAGATGATGAGCTTAGTGAAAAGAAGTCACCTTCACTAAGTGGGCCGGCAGGCTATTTTTGGCGCAAAGTCTATTTTTAGACTATGTCTATTTTTAGACATGTTGATCATATTCTATGAGTTAGAGGATGCTATTTGTGGATGGTTGTTCAAGTTGGAAAAATATATGGACTTCTATTTTTAGACATATTGGGCAGAATCTATTTTTAGATTGCTAGTCTAAAAATAGATATGTTGAATATTATTAGCTCTTAATAATATTTGGACTCTAAACATTATCTTATTTTGTTGGAGCACTTCAGTTAAGTGCATAGATGTGGCACAGGAGATGACAGACGGAATTTTTCTATTCCTAAGGGTTAAGTGGAGCTATTGCATGGAGACTTCAGTTAAAACTCATGTGACAGAGTTTCGTGGAGTTGATTGAGGTAGTTGGTGAAGTTGTGTTCAATTTAACTCAGTTAGACACAGTTGAGCTATATCTACTCTAACTGATTGATACACTAGTGAGAGTGGTGTGAATTAATTAATAATTAATTCACTAATTATTAACTCATTAATCAACTGAAGAATACATCAGTTAACTATAGTGCATGGACAGTTTCAGTGGAGACCATTGGAGAGGTAGGTGAAAGAGCAGTGTCACTATCAGTTGTGACTATACTGGTGCATGAGCTTGCACCACATAGGATCTGAGATGCCAATTAGTATTGCGTAGTGCAAGACAGGTGGATTCAAGTTCATTCAGAGCCCATATTTAGCAGGTATTGCGCAGTAGAGGCAGGCTAGTAGGTGGCAGTGGATCGGTGCATGGATTTGCTAGATCAAGACCCGATTAGTGTGTAGCGAATAGAGATATTGAGAGCTTGTGATAAGCTTTGTATTATGATTGTTACATGATCTCTATGACATATATTATACATATAGTTGGGGGTTTTCAGCTTCAAGTTTTCCCATAAATCACTGTGTTAATGTGTGTGAATTTTTATGGTTTTAATGTGTGCACGCAATTGATTTAATTTCCACATATGATGATCAATGGTGGAATAGATTTTGTATTGTGCATGAAGTCAAATAGTGTATGATAAGGAGAATATTAAACATATAAAATATTAGTTATATAATTTCTACATGGTATCAGAGCGATATTGATCATTGGAGAAATTGCAAAGCATTGAAGCAGTTGAGTTTTGTGCTGGTGGAATTCGAATTTGCAGTAGTGTTTTCTTGGTGTCAAAGTTGAGATGTCTTTCAACGGATTAAAATTGGAGTATTCCCTTGAGGGTAGCTCGAATTATATTGCATGGAAGGATAGGATGGAGGTGGTGCTGGAGGATAATGGGTTGAAGGACTTCATAGATGAAAAAATTCCAAAACCTGCTTCTAACGATGCTGCTACACTTGACACATGGAAAAAGAAGACATCAAAATGTCGAAGGATTCTGTTGGAAGGTGTGAAGGATCACATAGTGTCCAGCCTTCATGGTAAAGCTTCTCCATTCTTGATGTGGAAAGATTTAACAGACTTGTTCCAAAGCAAGAGCGACCAGAGGAAGTTGGCACTCAAGGATAAGCTCAGGAAAATAAAAATGGAGAAGGGTGAGAGTATTCCCAAGTACGTCACGAAGTTTGTCCAATGCAGGGATGAGCTGGGAAGTGTGGGGGTTACTGTAGATGAAGAGTACTTGGTGAGCTTGGCTCTCCTTGGGCTTCTGAAGAGTTGGCATTCCTATGAGGACTCTGTCAATGGTCGGGAGAAACTGCTAGGATGGGAGCGACTTTGGTCGGATATTTTGTAGGAGGAGATACGGAGGAGTACCAGGGATGGATCTTCATCGAAGAATGAAGATGAAGAAAATTTTTCCTTGGCTGCCAAAGTGAGGAAGGGGAAGAGCAAGAAGAATACTTCTCAATCCGGTGTGAAAGGCAAGAAGTAGGACATTTCCAAGGTGAAGTGCTTTCACTGTCACCAACATCGACATTATGCCACTAATTTTCCATAGAAGAAGAAAAATAAGTAGGCTACTGGAACTGTAGCTGGAGAGGCCTTAGACTCATAGTTTGAGCTGGATTTTTCACTGTTCACATGCTTGGTCTCAAGTCTGATGGGTTCAGTGTGGTTTCTTGACAGTGGTGTGTCTTTTCATATGACCGGAGAGAAATATTTGTTCAGTGATCTGGATGAGAAGGATCTTGGAGTGCACATAGAGATGGGCGATCATGGTAGATATAGTGCGACTAGTATCGGGACCATTTTCTTTGAGAGAGATTATGGTAAAAATTTCATATTGAAGGATGTCATGCATGTTCCAAGATTAAAGAAGAATCTGATCTCGGTGGCCATGTTGGAAGACAAGGGATATGATGTTGTCTTTAGCGAGGAAAAGGCTTTCCTGCGCAGTAAAGCAACTGGTGAAACCCGGAGGATAGGGGTTCGAGTTAAGAACCTTTATCAGTTGCAGGTAGATGGCTATGCAGCAATGGCAGGTAAGGCAGAAGGAGTGGTGAGCTGGGATGAGGGCGAGCTATGGCACAGGAGATTGGGCCATCTTCACCATGGTGCTTTGAAAATTTTGCAGGATATTTCTACCCAGCTTCCCAAAGGTACACTTGCGTAGTCAGATCAGTGCAAGGGATGTACTTTGGGAAAATTTGTGAAATCCGCCTTTCACGAGAAGGATAGTTTTGCCACGAAGATCCTTGAGAGAATTGACACAGACGTGTGTGGACCTTTCTCAGCAGCTTCGACAGCAAAGAACAAGTATTATGTGATATTTTTTGATGAATTTTCTCATAAGTGCTGGATCTTCTTCATGTTTAAGAAGAGCGAGACATTCTCAAAGTTCTGTGAGTTCAAGGCACTGGTGGAGAAAGAGTCGGGGAAGCAGGTGAAGGCTCTTAGGAGCGAAAATGGTGGTGAATTCATCTATGGCGAGTTCAAGGAATTTTTTAGCGTAGAATGAATTCAAAGAGAACTCATAGCGCCTCATAACCCACAGTAGAATGGGGTCACAGAGTGAAAGAAAATAACGATCATGGGTGTTACACGAGTGTTGCTGCATGATCAGGGCCTTCCCATGCACTTGTGGGCTGAGGCATGCAACACTGTGGTTTATGTGCAAAATCGTTGTCCTCATAGGATACTTGGCATGAGTACACCCGAGGAGGCGTTTTTTGGTAAGAGGCCTGATTTTTCTCATTTGAATATTTTTGGCTCACCTGTTTACATTCATGTGACGAAGGATGCCAGGAAGAAGTTGGAGCTGACCGTAGAGGTTGGGATATTTGTGGGGTACACAGAAACACCCCACAACTATCATGTGTATTTTCCAGAAAGCCAAAAGACTATTGTGCAACGGGATATCAAATTTCATGAGGAGAAAGCCATGAAGTGTTCACTTGAGAGGGATCTACACTTACATGTAGATGAGGAGATATTATTTCCTAAGTGTGAGCCTCAGGATGTGGATCAGCCACAGGAGGAGGTTCATGGAGTGGAAGAAACCACTTATGCAGTGCCAACCATCAGAGGACAGAAGCGCACTGCAGAAGCTAAGCGACTGAATAAAGATGTAGAGAAGATTGTAGGAGTACCTACATCATAGCGTAGACAGAGACAGTCACCTGACTGATATACTGGATACATGGCTCTGATGAGCAAGTGTATTGTGACAGAACCATCCTCTTTCGAGGAAGTTGTGGAGGACCCTACATGGTTAGATTCCATGGTGGAAGAGTATGATTCTATTGTCAGAAACAGTGCATGGGAGATTTTCCAAAGGCCGGAAGGGAAATCAGTGGTAGGTTCGAGATGGATATATAAAGTGAAGCAAGCTGCTGATGGAAGTGTCGAGAAGTACAAGGCAAGATTTTTTGCCCAGGGATTCTCACAGATCGAGGGGATTGACTATGAAGAAACCTTTGCACCTGTCGCAAGGTATTCTTCCATGCGAATCATCCTAGCTCTCTCAGCACAGATGGGGTGGCACATTCATCAGATGGATGTGAATACTGCGTTCCTCAATGGATTCATTGAGGAGGAGGTGTACATAGAGTAGCCCAAAGGTTTCTAGATCTTCAATAGCAAGTCACATGTGTGCAGGCTCAAAAGAGAGTTGTATGGGCTAAAGCAAGCACCTCGTGCTTGGTACACATGGATCAATAGTTATTTTACCAAACTTGGTTTTACCAAGAGCGAGGCGAATCCCAACCTGTACCAGATAGTGGTTGAGGGTAAGTTGATGATCATTGTACTTTATGTAGATGATTTGATACTAACCGGTGATGAACAGTTGATACTCTCATGCAACGGTGATTTTTCAAAAGAGTTTGAGATGAAGGACTTGGGCCTCCTTCGTTATTTCCTGGGATTGGAAATTTGGCAGCGCAGTGATGGATTGTTTGTGTCTCAAGGAAAGTATGCCCGGGAGATACTGGAGAAGTTCAACATGCAAGGCTGCAAGCCTATCGACACTCCTCTTCCTGGTGGTTGGAGGAAAGAGGATGCTACATCGATAGATGTAGTGGATGCCACTGTTTACAGACAGTTGGTGGGGTCACTTATGTATCTAGTCAACACATGACCTAACATATGGTATGCTGTTAACCAACTTTCACAAGCTATGGTTAAGCCTACCAAGCTCTTTTGGAAGGTGGGGAAGCATGTACTGAGATATCTCAGACGCACATCAGGATATGGACTTTGGTATAGATAGGAGGATGAGTTGAGGCTGCATGGCTTCACGGATGCAGATTGGGCAAGGACCCCAACGGATAGAAAGAGCACATCTGGAGGGATTTTCAGTATCAGGTTGACAGAAGTTTCTTAGTACAGTAGGAAGCAGGGATCCATGGCACTTAGTTCTGTGGAGGCTGAGTATATGGCACCAAGTTTGGCTGCATGTGAGGCTATATGGATGAGGAAGATCCTGGTTGGGTTGTTCGGTTCACACTTAGATCCTACTATGATATATTGTGATAATTAGAGTTTCATTAAACTCTCGGTTAATCCAGTATTTCATGACATATCTAAACATATTTACATCAGTTACCATCATATCAGAGATTGTGTGTAGCGGAAGATCATGTTACTTTCTTAATTCCTACGAAGGATCAGGATGCTGATATCTTGATGAAGGCGCTCACCAGGAGAAAATTTTAATACCATAGAGGTAGGATCGGGGTGCAAGATAATCTCTATCTTGTTGAGAGGGAGTGTTGATATTGCAAAAATATGATGAGCTTAGTGAAAATAAGTCGCCTTCACTAAGTGGGCCCGCAGGCTATTTTTGGCACAAAGTCTATTTTTAGACTATGTCTAATTTTAGACATGTCGATCATATTCTATGAGTTGCAGGATGTTATTTGTGGATGGTTGGCCAAGTTGGAAAAATAGATGGACTTATATTTCTATACATATTGGGCAGAATCTATTTTTAGATTGCCAGTCTAAAAATAGATATGTCGAATATTATTAGCTGTTAATAATATTTGGACTCTAAACATTATCTTATTCTCTTGGAGCACTTCAGTTAAGTGCACAGATGTGGCACAGGAGCTGACAAAAGGAATTGTGCTATTCCTAAGGGTTAAGTGGAGCTATTGCAAGGAGACTTTAGTTAGAACTCATGTGATAGAGTTTGGTGGAGTTGATTAAGGTAGTTGGTGGAGTTGTGTTCAGTTTAACTCAGTTAGACACAATTGAGCTAGTTGTATCTAGTCTAACTGATTGATACACTAGTGAGAGTGGTGTGAATTAATTAATAATTAATTCACTAATTATTAACTCATTAATTAACTGAAGAATACATCAGTTAACTACAGTGCATGGACAATTTCAGTGGAGACCAGTGGAGAGGTAGGTGAAAGAGCAGTGTGACTATCGATTGTGACTATAATGGCAAATGAGTTTGCACCACACAGGATCAGAGATGCAAATGAGGATTGTGCAGTGAAATTCAGGTGGATTTGAGTTCATTCAGAGCCCATATTCAATAGGGATTGCACAGTAGAGGCAGACTAGCAGGTGGCAGTGGATCGGTGCATGGATTTACTAGATCAGGAACTGATTAGTGTGTAGCGATTGGAGATACTGAGAGCTTGTGATGAGCTTTGTATTATGATTGTTACATGATCTCTATGACATATATTATATAAATATTTGGGGCTTTTCAGCTTCAATATTTCCCATAAATCACTGTGGTAATGTGTGTGAATTTTTATGGTTTTAATGTGTGCATGCAATTGATTTAATTTCCGCATATGATGATCAATGGTGGAATAGATTCTGTATTGTGCATGAAGTCAAATAGTGTATGATCAGGATAATTTTAGATATATAACATATCAGTTATATAATTTCTATAATTCAAACATAATTATTTCTCTATCTTGCTGAGATTCTTAGAGAAAACTAAAATACCGAATGTGCTACTGGAACTTAATGATGGACCAACATGTGGACACTTTGGTGGAGACACTAAAACTCATAAAATTTTACGTGCGGGATATTATTGGCCAGTCTTATTCAAAGGTGCACATAGCTAAGCCATAAATTGTAAAAATTTTTAAGCTACAGGAGGAAGACAAAGAAAATCATCAATGCCTCCTCAACCAAGAAATATGGACCAACATTTCAAACAATGGGGACGTGACATAATAGGTGAGATCAGTCCTCATTCTTCTAAACAACAAAAATATATATTGACTGTTACATATTATTTTACGAAGTGGGTAGAAGAATACCTATTAAGACCGCCAACTCTAAAAACTTTATTGAGTTTATTGATCAATTCATCATTACAAGGTTTGGTGTTCCTAACGCTCTCGTATTTTTCAATGCTTCTTATTTTTCTTGAAACGGCTTGACTGATTTTGCTTTAAAAAGAGGGTTTAAATTAAAGTATTCTACAAATCATTACCTTCAAGGAAATGGCCTAGCAGACTTGACAAACAAAAATGTTATAAGGATAATTAAATGAACCATCGATGAAAATAATAAGAATTGGCACAAAGCATTAACCTTTTCACTATGGGAATATAGGATAACTAAAAAATATTCAATAGGAATTTCTCCTTTTCGATTGGTTTATGGGAAGAGGTAGTTTTTCCTTTAAATATAGCTATCAAATAAATAGTCATAGTTCAATTTATTAATGAACAACCTTTCTCTTCATTACAATTATGAATGTCACAAATAATTAAAATGGAAGAAGAAAGAGAAAAGGCTAAAATGGTACCTAGTAATCATTAACAGCTGGTCAAAGCTTGATTTGATTCAAATACAGTCAAGAATAAATAGTTTCAAATTGGATAATTAGTATTCAAATGGGACAAACTGCATGAGGATAAAGGAAAACATACTAAATTTTAAAAACTCTGGCTTGGCCCTTTTCAAATAGTCAAAAAAATAGGTCCATCAAATTTCATTTTGCAAGATTTAAAAGGGAAGAAGGAAACTCTTCTTGTTAATGGAATTATCCTTCAAAAATATTTTTCTTAAAGAAAAAAATTTATCTTCTATAAATATGTATATATTTTAATTAAAATAAATTAATTTTTTGCAATATTACTCAAAAGGTGAAGCACTTCGTATTTCTTAAAGAACATGAAAGTGTTAATCCTTAGAGATATAAACAAGGAAATAAAACATAAATCAAATTCTCTATTTCTTTAAGAAATTTTGATTTAAATATCCATTAGAAAAAATAATTCTTCCAACCGATGCGATTTCAAAAATTATTTTGACATGAATCAAGTTCAAAAAGTTACTTTTACAAGGTGAGACATTTTATTCAGTATTAGCATCTTTTACTCAAATGGTTATCCAAAAGCTCATAAAGAGAAATATGACAACCTCCCGATTCATTTTTATATTAGATTTTTTTCAAAGTGTAATTCAAAAATATAAAAAACTTTAAAGTTGAGAGATCTCATTACGAGTCTACTCATCATGTTCATAGGAAACTATTAAACTTGACATTATCAATTGGCTAACAAGCTAAGATAATGGCTCATGGTCTAAAAACCTTGAGATAAGGGATCTTATCACAAATCAACTTGTTCATATTTATTATAACTAGTGAATGACGTTATCATTTTTGGATACTAAACTAGGATATTTATTTTAAGGTGGAAAAAAAGGAAGAATATTCTAAAAATAAAACAAGTAATAATGTTACCTCTGAAGATATCTATTATATCATGAATGGGATACTCATTAACGCCTGTTGGCAGAAGTGGCTCTACTAGTGACTAATAAGTTTATCTAATAACCAAGCTCCAAATAAATTTCTACTGATCTTTTCAACTTATTAAGGTTTGATTCATTTAAAGAGAAATTTCATTTTCAAAAGTACGGGGGAATTTTTTCAAGTAAAACTAGGTTATTTAAATTAAAATTTATCTATATCAAAAATAGATTTCAATTACTTATAAATTTCCTAGATTGTCTCTAAGTATTAAGATTTGTCAGAGACTCTAGATTCATCCAATGTGTCGCCAATTGTTGTAGTATTACAAATCCCCATTATCCAAGAAAGTAAATTACAAATAATAATGGGGACCCTTTAAAATTTTAGAATTAATATTCAATTTTTAGAAATAAAACCCAAGTTAGCATTTTCTCAGTTTAAGATTTTAATTTTCTTTTACAAAAAATAAAATTACTAAAAAACACTTAAAACTGAAAGAATTCAAATCAAAAGCATATAGCGAGACAATATACTGAAACAAAAAAGTTCTGAAAAAGCGAATTGCAAAGTGCCAAATTGCGAAGAAGTGAATAGCTGAAATCCTGAAACATGGAGTTCCAAAGTACCGAATTATTGAAATGTTGAAACAACAAAATCTGTTATATAAAATATATCAATATCTCATTATTTCAATTGACATACATCGATATAAAATTTTATATAACAACATCACACAGTCGAAGTTTCACATTTCGCATTTCTCAAATTTCATGAATCACTAAAGCATGCTGACTATCAAATCGTCGATGACACATCCTGTTATAATGCCATTTTTCAGAATCATGTGGACCCATAATTTCAAATTTAATGTTCATTCATGCGTGTTTGTAATCTTGACGTTTTTAATTGATCCTTAGTTTCAAAATTAAATACCAAAGGATTCCGATTACGCATGAATTCAATTGATAAGACTGTTAAAGATGTTTCGATGTGATTTGGGCTTATCATATCTGGTTTGGTTTGAACATGATTTTTTATATTTAAAGAAATAAAAGGATGTAACGACTAATTAAAGCACGAAGGAAATCTTCCACCATGTGACAGTTAGTCATGTAGCAAGATGAGAACAACGAAATGCCTCCCTTAATCATGGATACTACATGCAATCCAAACATTTGCTCTTTAGGTTGGGAAGGGATTTACCAACTCTTTGAGAATGAGAAACCTCAAGTAATTATGGGAAGGTAATTGATTGTTGATGATACTTCGTCCAATGGTTCATAATCGAGGACAGATGTGTCTAAATCCTTTCGTCATAGAATTTATGCTCATCTAGAAATGCTTCCATACACTAACTTACTGAGGTTTGTGTTATAAAATGTAGATATAGGGGATAGAGAATTTGTTACCAATAATAAATCTATCATTGGTTCCGTCAGGCCAACAGATTTAAGTAAGATGTATAACTTACCAAAACCTCAGAAGAAATATAACCCAAAATTTGTTCATAAGTTCATGCAAGAGAACGAAAATCCTGCAGCGGTAATAAAGAGTGAAGAAATGAATCTAACCGACATAAGCATGATGACAAGGGTATGTATTCAGTCGCTTCTCTTAAAATTTCTTACTCTCAAACAGCTGCAATGATGTGTTGCTTATTTGGGTCTATAGATACTAATAAGTTTAAAGAGAATTGAACACCCTTGATAGAAGCAGCGTCTGATGCATATATTCTAAATTGGGAAACCATTATTTCTGATAATTTGATAAGACTGATCAAAACCTATAGGGAAAATCAAAATGTTACAACCAATACATCCCCTCCTTTTTACATGAGCTCTTATATCATGGATGTAGTCTTTTTTTCTTGTGAATTTCCCTTCTTTAGATGGAAATGGACCGAAGAAGTAGTAACCTCCATCTTTGTCCTATTATATTTATTTTGGGAATCAAATAATGCTCTCATATTTTAAAAATATAAAATGAAATAATGCTCCGTGCCTACCAAGTCATTTTTGAAATGAAAATCCCTAGAATTACCCCCTTGAAGATGACAAAAGTCTTAAGTATATGGGTAGGTGGTTTGGTGACGATTACTTTACGTACATTTGTGTTTCCGGAAGTTATGCCCCTCCACATGTCCTACCTTTGTACATACCATACAAATTAATGGCCAAAGAGCTTTCCTATAAAACAGTTGGCAATGGTTTGATGAAAGTTTTAAAAGATGCAAAAAAGACCATTTGGCCAACATTCCCTTTTCCGTGTGGCTCAAACGCACTAAAAAATTTGAAACATGTCTGTCTTGAAATTGATCTTTTAAAACCATTTAAATTCCCATTTTTCCCAATATAAAATATGATTATTATGGTGTTGTTAGAGAAATAACAAATCAAGTCAAGATTTGAACATCTCCAAGCGAGCCTAATAGGTTTGATGGTATGTTCGAGTCAATTTCAGAAATTTCCACAGTTCACCAAATAGAAGCGGAAATACTCATTCCTAAATATTTGTTAAAGTTTAGAGAGTATCGACAATAAAGAAACGCTCATATGCAAGTATATTTGTTCCAAACAACAACACCAAAAATATATCACAATCTAGTTTCAACGTCTTCATCTCAGGTACCAATTGCAGAGACAGGGATTGAAAATATTGAGGAAGATGAAAAAATAACCCAAGGTTGGGAAAATTTTGAGAAGGTACTATCTACAACTGATACTCTGACCACTCATGATACTATTTAGTTATATACTGCACTTATTTGGCACTACAAATTTAGTAGATTCTATAGTAGAGTGAGGTGTACAACATATTTCTACTGATAAAGATAATTCAAAGAGTCAAGAGGAGATAAAATAAACCTCATTCACTAAAAAGGTTCCTAAAAAAGGTTTTGTGAAAAGTGAAAGCCAAAGACACAGTGATATAGAAGAGAGTACATAGTCTACATTTTTCGAGGACATGGAAATCATCCCAGCTTTCCCCATTACTAAAATAATCTTCAACACCAAGGAAATAACTTTGTTGGACATATTCTATAGTCCGAAACATAAATTTTTCATGACCAGATCAAAGAAGAGGTGAAAGATGGAAAAATCTCTAGAACTAACTCCAAATGTAACACAAATGAGAGTCCTTTGGAAAGAGACTCAATCGGCTCCAAAGGAAGAACTTGATAAAATATATCAATTTTCAGGTCCTTACGCATATGCAACCATTCATAAAGTAGTAGAAATTAAATCATTAATCATAGAAAAGGACTAGAAAGTTGCTCAAATGGAGCAATTTTTCTTGAATGAAAAGAAAAATATTGAGTAGGGGTTGCAGTTAAATATCACTACTCTTTAGCAATAGTTTGAGGCTCCTAAACACACACTTGGGAGTGAGATTAAAGAAAAGGATCAACTGATTCATCAGTTACATCAGAGACTTGATAAGTTCCAGGAAAATCATGAAATCAATGAAGTCAAGAAGGAAGCAGCAGAGTTGGAGACATTACTGTCAAAACAACAAACACTTTTCTATCACAAGTTAAACCAAATTCAAGAGTTGGTTAGAACCAATGATCTATTAGTCACTCAGATATATGATCTGAGGACTTATTACAATGAGATTGATGAAAAAGTTTCTAAGTATATAGATTGGAAAGAAATTGCACAGGGTAGAGAAGCCGATCTCCTTCACCTTGAAGAATCAATCAAAGGCATAGTATCTGTAGACTAGGACATCAAAATTAACAGTGATGAATTAGCTACTATCAGAGCAAAGAATCTATCTTCCAGTATTTCTGAATACACAAAATATTCTCTTTTTCAAGACAACCAAATTTAGGATTGTCCAAAAGACACTTTGCAAGATATCGAATTCCTAAGGAAATCTTGGCAGGAAACATGAGAAATAAAATCTCTTGACATTTAAAGCCTGACAAAATAAAATATCAAAATTTACTCATACTTGTCAATTAAACCTCATAGCCAATGGCTAATGTTGAAGTGTCTCTCCAATGCAAAAATTCAACTTCTTCCAGCATTAAAGGATGCAGTATTCATGGGCTAGATGGGAATGAAACCAATTCATCCCCCCAGCTTGAACCTATGGTGAAAGCGTGCCAGCTCAAGGATTAGTTAGAGAATGAATCTAGGAAATAGTCATGAGACTGATCCAACTGATGCAACTAATTTCCTAGTTTTTAGCTATATAGTTTTAGAGTAATATTTTTAGAGACTTCTTTCACAAGTCTTCTATTTTGGTAATATTAGTTAGTATTTAAAACTCTTTCATGAATTTAGAAAGGGGTCCATAATTTTGAGAAGACAACTTTTGGAACATACACTATTGTTAGAACAAAATTTATCTAATTGGAAACATGAACCCTGAAGCTATCCTTTTTAGATCTGAAGCTATGATGCATCGGGTACTATTATCTATGTATTAATTGTCTTATGTTTATGATATTTATAAAAACCATATTACTGTCTACTTTTTTCATTCTAATAAGCATTGAAGTGATATGTGTTCTTATTACTGTTGATATAATATATTGAGAAATATGTTGTTAGATGTGATTCTAACAAGTCTTTTATGTGATTGATGTTCTTCATCAACTAAATTGATTAAATTGATTTATTTTCTTACATGCACTCATATACACTAAGTATGCAATGATCTATATTGTCTCATGTTTGTGAGACTTTTCTCTATAATCATATAAAAGAGTTTGATCCCAGGAATTAGTTAGATTTAGTAGTAATTTATGTTATCATTAGAAATAAATCACCCTTTTTGTGTTCATTATATTCCATTTTTAATTCATATAAATTCTCTTTATACGGGAAAATGGTCCCTATATCCCCAGTTGGACCAACTATTTCAACGAAAAAGAGTTGCTTTAAGCTCTCGACCGAGTGGAATCCCCAATGTTTAAGCAGCAACCTTCTAGCCTTCAACGGTTAGATGCACCTGCATTAGGTTGTAAAAATATATTACATACATATGTTATATTTGATGAAATAAAGTTTTAGTATGAACCTTTGGCAGTCATAAAATTTATCCCTTTCCTCTTTCAAATCAATTACAATATTATACGTTATCACGAATGAAACACAACACTTTGAGAATTTAAGGAAAAATTACAGTTATAGAAACATTAAATGTTTAATTAATTTTCCATCCAATTCAAATTATACACTCTTCAGGATGCGTTGTCACATTTCTTGAGCCTAGAACTATCTTCAGAGAAACAACATTAGATTGGTATCATTTCTGGGGAACGAAGTTTGAATTTCTCCTAGGGACAATTATGAGACTTAACTCTTAAAGGTGAATAAGAATTCAGTAGGCTAAAATATTTCACCTAGTGACTGCACTGGTTAAATCTTCCTCCACGCAGGAATACCATATCTCATTGAGATCCGTAAATTTTCTCTCCATTATTAGATCTAGAGAGACTTGTGAGAATTTCATCTGTCAGACAGAGATTAGAAGATTCAACTTCTAATATTCCAACTCTTCCACCTAAGATACCCTCAACATTTTCTATCGACCCCAATCCTTGTTGAATTAGTATATATTCCACCTAAATTCTTAGAACTTATTTCTAAAGAAATTTATCTTCATTCTACATTACAATTTCATCAACAATATTCTTTTTAGTTTCCTTCGTCACATTCAGAACCATCTGATACTGAAGTAGATCATGTACTTCATTTACCTAAATTCAAACCGGTTAATTTTATTTCCTCCGTCATACACACGTATCCTTTTATTTCTCCCAAGCTTGAAGAGGAACTTAGAATTTATACAAATACCCTTTCCTTTGAATAATAGGAGAAAATAATACCTAAAGTTCAGAAATTAGTTGTTCATCTTCAGTTTTTCTAGAAGCCTAAACCTCCATCACAATCATCTTCAAGAAAATTTGTCTCTCCTAAACATACAATTCTATTGCAACACCAAATGGTTGGATTTAGGTGAATTGTAATTCATCGATATGCAACATTACTATTTACACCAACATCCCAACTTCATGATTTTCCTAAAGGGTATTTGAAAATTTTTACAAGATCTAATTAAGAAACATGGTTACATGTAGAATACCATTTGGCCACATTTATTTACTTTTCATAAAATATGAACATTGAACACGAGGATGTTTATACAACACTATTTTTTCAATCATTATAGGGAGATGTCACAATATGGTTTAGACAATTAGAAGTAAATTTTAAAAATTCATGCCCTGAATTAACCAACATATTCAAGAATCAATGGGTAATAAAAAAGGATAATATTTACTATTTAACATAATTTAAATATTTGAGAAGAAACCCGTGTGAACCTGTCGCATACTTTATCAAAAGGTTTAATAATATCTACAATAATATGCCAGCAGATTTTAAACCAGTAGTCATAGTAGCTAAAGTTATATTTTCTAAAAGTTTTGATGATGAATTTTCCTTAATGATCACAGAGAGAAGATATGAAACCTTAGAAGATATGCAAACTAATTCCATTGACATAGAAGATAATAGTTCAACATTTAGTAAATTGAATTCTAAAGAAGAAAAAGGTGAGAGGAAACTAAAAGGTAGAGATGAAACTTCTTCATCATCAAAAAATAAAGAAGAAGAACAAAAGATGGATGAAATAACTTCATAATTGAGAAACCTACCTACTCTAATATCAAGAATGGAAGCTAAAACTAGAGTACCTCAACAAAATGTAAATAGACATCAAACACAATTTATAAGACCTTTTCAACCAAAAATTTTTCAAGGACCTAATAAGGACTAGAAACTACAACCTCTATTCATGATCGATGATCAAGACCTAAAAGAAATAGTTCCAATTCTTCCAAATAATATTAATTATTTTGAGGAAAAATCTTCCGAAAATTTTGTTGTTCCCATAAACCAAAGTCATCCTCTTACTCAAAATGAATAATATCGTCAAATTTATAAATATCGAGCTTTTTCCAATTTCTTTCATTGCTCAATTGAATATGAGATATGATTTAAGACCAAGGCAAGGCCCTCGTAGACCTACAAAAAATGTTACTTCAGATGTAACATGAGATAAAGTTGTTGAAGCTCCTTCTGCTCAACCTCAGGATCACACACAAGAGAAATATGTTATAGAAAAATGTTATCCTACTCTCTTTAATATTGAAAGATAATTAGAAAGGCTGAAAATTCCAATACCTTTATATGAACTTTCAAGGAACCGATGATATAGAAAAAAAAAATCTAAATGGATAAAATATTCAAGTGTCGATGGTGAGGGAGATGTGATCACCTTAGGATGAGAAACCTTCTGTAATGTCTCACCCCGTTTTGGACATGATATATGAAATTTTCCCACCTTTCTATGTCTCATTAAAAGTTCATGATTTTCTATTTTACAACTGTATTCTTGAATATAGTGCCTCTACTAATATGATGCCTAAGGCCATTATGGACCAATTTTAGTTACAAATTACAAGGCCTTACCATGAAATGTACACTTTTGATTCAAGGAAGGTACAATAGTTTGGATTAATCAAATATTTAGTTGTCACACTTGCTCAAATACATGTGAAGAGTGTAGTATTGGATACAGTAGTTACATACATTCCTCCTAATTTTGGTATGTTATTATCAATGTCTTGTTGTCATAGACTCGGAGGAAGCTTAAAAATGGATATGTATTATGCTACAATATGAGTTTATGGAGGTGAAAATTTAAGTTTAGATAGAGAAGTAAGATTTATAAATATTGTATGCAAAGTTGATCAAGAAATAAAGCATCGTATATGTGCTATTGATTAGGATTTTGGGTGTTTTAATTTGGTTGCAAATGATATGTGTAATCCTCAAACCAAAATTGAAGACACTTTAAATGTCCATCAGAATTCATATATTGATGTTCGAAAAATGTACTTTTATGGATCATTTTCTAAGGATGGAGCTGAAGCAATAATTATACTCATTTCAGCTCACAATAAGGACATTAATCAATCCTTTAAGTTGGATTTTGATGTCAATAATAATGTGGCATAATATGAAGCTTTAATTTTGGGATTAGAGTTAGCTAAAAACTTCAAAGTATAATATTTGGCGGTGTTTGCTAATTCTTAATTGATAGCCATATCAATTAGAACCCTTTGTGAAACATAGCTATTGGGCCTTGAAATTTTCATTCACTTCCATTCCATTTTCACTTGTATTTCCATATTACCACCTTCACTCCACCTCCATTTCATTACATTTACCTTACCATTACCACTATTGGGTTACATTTATGTTTTTCCAAACCTTATTAAATCTTAGCATTTTTAAGTGAATTTGTGGTTAAAAATTAGAAAATAATGTGCATATGCTTATACCTAACAAGTTGGATGAGATTGTTGTCATGTGTAGGTCAAAAGGAAGCTTCTAAAAGACCTTTATATGGCCTACCAAAACCAAATTTGAATTTGAGTGGAGAAGATCAGGGGATCATGAGGATATGTGCCTCATTTCATTTTTGTATTGAAACTCTAAGAAGATATGTGTCTCATTTCCTATTTTATATTGAAACTCTAAAAAGACATGTGTCTTATCATTTCCTATTTTGATTTTAACTCTAGAGATAGAGGGAGAGATTCATGGAATCTCATTAATGATATAACCTCTCATATTTTTGTATGAATATGGGAAGCTTTCTCCTATCATAGGGTAAAAAATAGGAGAAGAAGAGAAGGGATTATAGAGTATTTTGTAACAAAGCTTAAGAAGGAATGGAATGTAGATTTGTGAGTTTATCAATAAAGAAGTTCTTTGATGCCGTTTTGATCACATCTTCAAGGAGATAAGGGATTACACCAACTTGGTAGAAGAGGGCCCCTACTATTATAGGAGGTTTTACATGTTTTCTAGATAAGTCATTTTCAATTCCGTTTTGTCATATTTCCTTAGACTGCTTTTTGAAATAATAGCTTTTAGCATTATGTTTCATGTCATTTTCTTAGATAAAGTATCCTCATGATATTGTAGTTACTCTCTTTCTCAAGCTCTTCCAATACATCTCTATTAAATGAATGTGATTCAATTGTAATATTCTGAGTTATTAGCATTTCATTTTCTGTTATTTAGTTAAAAAGAAGATCCTCATTATACTACAGTTAGTCTCATTCAAAAGGTCTTCCAATAAACCTCTAATTCACGAATGAGACTTAGCTGTAATATTGTGAGTTATTGATTTTTTTGTTTCATAGTAGATCCTTATCACATTATGATTAATCTCTTTCAAAAGCTCTTCCAATAAACCTCTAACTCATGAATGAGATTTAGTTGTAATGTTATAAGTTGTTTCAGCATTTTCATAGAAGATCCTCATTATACTACAGTTAGTCTCTTTCAAAAGCTCTTCTAATAAACCTCTAATTCACGAATGAGATTTGGTTGTAATATTGTGAGTTATTTCTTGTTTTGTTTCATAGAAGATCCTTATCACATTATGATTAATCTCTTTCAAAAGCTCTTCCAATAAACCTCTAACTCATGAATGAGATTTAGTTGTAATGTTATAAGTTGTTTCAACATTTTCATACGAAATCCTTACTACATTATAGTAATATTTTTCTCAATCTCTTCCAATAAACCTCTATCAAATGAATGAGATTTCACTATAATGTTCTAAGTTACTGTTTGTTTCAGTATTTCCTTTTATGTTTTAGGGGATCCTCATTGCATTAGAATTAATCTATTTCACAAGCTCTTCCAACAAATCTCTAACTAAATGAATCAGATTAAGTTGTAGTATTTTGAGTTACTTTTAATTTCATGAATGTTCATTTAGAAGCTGTAATATCCATGGATTAGGACTCTATGTTTTCATCATTTCCTAGTTAGGAACATAACTTGCAAATAAACTCTATTTTAATTCATTTATTAAAATTTCCTTTTCTTCCTCTTGACATAGATTTAACTTCATCTTTTTAGCATAGAGTAGCATACTAAGAATCAACATAAAAACCCCAAAACCTCAATAAAATACTAAAAAAAACGAAGTAAGAAAAAGGGATACATAGGCACATACAATGCATTACACTTCATCAGTTTACTAGCCCTGGTCGATAATTTATGTTAACAATTTAGGACACTAAATTGATTAAACATTTTGGCACTGTTGCCGGGGAAGTGTAACTAGGTAGCCTTATTTCTTACATCTAATTTTTTTTTTTAATAATTTCTTAAGTATGCTCTCCTCCTGCACTTTGTGTGATCTAGAGGATTAGAAAAAGAATTTTAATGTTAATAATAATAATAAATTATATTTTCATCATTTCATTTCATTTTACAATAAACTTTAAAAATGATGAAAAGTTTTAATTTCCATAATTTTTTTGTTTAATGAAATATATATATGTATATCTTTGAAAATATAATATATAAAATCTTATTAACAAATCAATAAAAAAAAAAATGAATGTTTTGACTCATGGAAATAAGACCCATGCATATGCATGAGGCCAGCCTTTGGCTTGGCCTTATGCATATATGCAGGCCTTCAATCCACATAAAGACCGATGCACTGCAATAATAATAATAATAATAAAAAAAAGAGAAACTTTCTCTTTTCCATATTCGTTTTTCCTCAAGCAGCAGTTATTAGATAACATTTTTTTTTGCAGAGATAGGCAATGAAGGTATATCACATGAAGAAACTGTTGATGAGGAGAATATTACAAATTACTGATGAAGAGAATATTACAAATTCAATTGCAGGGACAGACAATGGAAGTGTATCACATCAAGAAATTGCTGATGAAGAGAAGATTTCAGACTGCTGATAAAGAGAAGATTGCAGATTCCATTGCAGGTAATTGAAATGAGGGAGATCGATCTGAACTTCTCTGTGAGAGACAAGCCATTACACATCAAAACCTGCAAATAAAACAAATCAAACCACACAAATCTTATTGCTAAATTACTTGCCAGAAAACAAAATGTGTAATTGTTAAAAAAGCATGATTTTAAATTTCATTTTCTGATCAAACCGAGGCGAATTAGAAAAAACTAAAACATGGGTTTTTTCGGGAATGGGGTGAATTAGGAAATATTGTAATAAATTTCTGAAAATAGCAGCCATATGGGAGAAATTCAGGGTTCCTCAGAGCACTAATTTGCAGTGTGCGTGAGAGAAACATTTTTTTTTTTTTTATGTAAACAGTCACGGTTTTATAAAATTAAATTTTGAGAAATAATCAAGGATATAATTTCCTTATCTGAAGGAAAATGTGGCAGAATTCATCTATGGTGGCATATAATGAGTGACAAATGGATTATTTGAGGTAAAGGCATTATCACATGTGCATCAAATGCTAGTTGTATAAATTGAGAAGGATTTTGCCTCCATCTCCTTCATAATTAGGAACTTGACTTTAGAAATTTCAAGCTTTTTATTTTTATCTTGAATGAAAGAGGCATTGGCATGAATTTGTTTTGAAAATATTCATAAAGAATATTGTTTCATCCATGCTTTATTTAATTTAAAATAAATAAATAAATAAAATAAATAAATAAATAAAAATTAAATTAATATATATATATATATTCTTCTTAATAATGACTTGCAGGACAATTGGAAGATTATTTAGATGATTTCTGAACATTTGGCATTAATATTGTTAATGTGTATTCTTCTATGAAGTTTTAACTTGCAGGACATAAAGAATCTTTGTGATGCCAATCGTTTTACTGAGCCCAGTACATGAAGTCATCCAACAACAAGGAGTTGATTTATTTTTCATGGTTATTCTTTAAAAATGGATTGTTATTGATATCATGAATTGGACCGAATATAAAAAATTTTGATTTACCTTAATCTGTTTCATTTCACATTTAATTTTGGCATAAGAATCAGAAATAAATTAGCTACTTATTTTTCAATACACTTATGTTCTTTATGTCAAGTTTTTTTGCAATTTTGGGATGATTGAATGATCATTGAAGGAAACTAATTGAGCGCACAATTGGTTTTCAAAGGACCAATTTCATGAGAAATATAAGAACAAGTCCATGTTCGTATCCATAAAGACCATTACTTTTCCTCCCTTTTTGAATTGTAAATCCAACCAAGAACTTCAAAGCAAACCACCATTATTTTCCCGGCAAGAGTTAGTTTTTCATTTTCCTTCATTCACATACACTTTCCATTACTTTTTTTGTCTACTCCAAAAATAAAAGTAAGAATCTCACCTACATGCTTATTTTCCATTCTCATTTTCCATTTTTCATCATCCATTTCCATTTTCCTTTTCCTATCGTTTTCGTTTTGCAAATAAACCTTGCTTCAATGCAAATTATTGAATCCATAGTCCTTCAAAAATTATTCTTTCATGCTTGCGTTAGATGATGGAGGATTTCTTAAGTCCTTCATTCTAACAAGTCTTGGCCTATCGACATCAACACATTATCTAGGTCCAAGACTAGAGTCCTTAATAGTACCTTGAGGCTTGTATGCATTGATGACAATTTCTCTCGCTGACAATCATGGGAATACATCAATGTCCCTTGATCATCAGATCTTGCAAGTAGCTCAACATTAGCCCAGCTATTCACACTTCGCAAGATGTACTTAGGTACCTTGGCACTCATTGAAATTAATGGTGAGTTTTCCTCGCATTGGTTAACGAAATTCATCAATGGTCAGTAATCTAATGACTTATCTTCATGCCCAACATCAACACATTTATTCGAATTACTAGAATTGTAACATAAGATTTTTGTAATGATTGAAGACTACAACATTTCAGCAGTTTGCAGTAGGAATCAATTTGTATCAGCAGCAATAAAGATCCCAATCTTGTCATCAGCACAAAGAGAACAAAGAAGCAGATCAAATTAATTTGTTTATATAATCCAACAACATTAACAACCACACTCTTCAGTACACACATGCAACTCATCCATTTCCAGAGGGTAAGTTAAGGTACATCATTTTCTAACTTTTTACCACATAATTCCTTGAAAAGCTGGAATGATAATTTTTGGAAAAAACATCTCTTCCTCATTCCATAAAATTTCCAATACCATCAGTTGGGGGGGGGGGATACATTCATATACATACTTTTCCATGTTCATATCACATTCATAAACCCACATACTTCCAAAAGATATTAACTATTACATTATTATTATGAGCATACAATTTTTTTTCAAAATTACTCAAAAGATGATTAGACACAAACATAATCATGCTTGTCAACCATCATGAAATCCAATAAAGATATACTTTGCAATAAAAATCAAATTATCATTATGTGAATATGAAAGGTCAAAATTGAATGCAACAACAAAATATGGTTGTAACACAAGAACCAACCATGTTGCAATTCAAGTAAAACACTTTGCAGAAGTATGAAGTTATCAAATGATATCACGCAAAGTTAAGTCGAAGCTCAAGGATAAAAAAGAGTTAATGTAATAGATTGCATGAGGACATGCAATAGATTTAGTTGGGGGGTATGTTGGGCCTTGAAATTTTCATTCACTTCCATTACATTTTCACTTGTATTTCCATATTACCACCTTTACTCCACCTCCATTTCATTACATTTACCTTACCATTACCACTATTGGGTTACATTTATGTTTTTCCAAACTTTATTAATTCTTAGCATTTTTAAGTGAATTTGTGGTTAAAAATTAGAAAATAATGTGCATATGCTTATACCTAACAAGTGGGATGAGATTGTTGCCATGTGTAGGTCAAAAGGAAGCTTCTAAAAGACCTTTATGTGGCCTACAAAAACCAAATTCGAATTTGAGTGGAGAAGATCATGGGATCATGAGGATATGTCTCTCATTTCCTTTTTGTATTGAAACTCTAAGAATATATGTGTCTCATTTCCTATTTTGTATTGAAACTCTAAAAAGACATGTCTCTTTTCATTTCCTATTTTGATTGTAACTCTAGAGATAGAGGGAGAGATTCATGGAATCTCATTAATGAGATAACCTCTCATATTTTTGTATAAATAGGGGAAGCTTTCTCCTATCATAGGGTAACAAATAGGAGAAGAAGAGAAGGGATTATAGAGTGTTTTGTAACAAAGCTTAAGATGGAATGCAATGTACATTTGTGAGTTTATCAATAAAGAAGTTCTTTGATGCTATTTTGATCACATCTTCAAGGAGCTAAGGTATTACATCGAATTGGTAGCAGAGGGCCCCTACTATTCGAGGAGGTTTTACATGTTTTCTAGATAAGTCATTTTCAATTTTGTTTTTTCATATTTCTTTACTTAGACTGCTTTCTGAAATCATAGCTTTTAGCATTATGTTTCATGTCATTTGCTTAGATAAAGGATCCTCATGATATTGCAATTAGTCTCTTTCTAAAGCTTTTCCAATACATCTCTATTAAATTAATGGGATTCAATTGTTATATTATGAGTTATTAGCATTTCATTTTTTTTATTGAGTTAAAAAGAAGATCCTCATTATACTACAGTTAGTCTCTTTCAAAAGCTCTTCCAATAAACCTCTAATTCACGAATGAGACTTAGTTGTAATATTGTGAGTTATTGATTATTTTGTTTCATAGAAGATCCTTATCACATTATGATTAATCTTTTTCAAAAGCTCTTCCAATAAACCTCTAACTCATGAATGAGATTTAATTGTAATGTTATAAGTTATTTTAGCATTTTCATAGAAGATCCTCATTATACTACAATTAGTCTCTTTCAAAAGCTCTTCTAATAAACCTCTAATTCACGAATGAGACTTGGTTGTAATATTGTGAGTTATTGATTGTTTTGTTTCATAAAATATCCTTATCACATTATGATTAATCTCTTTCAAAAGCTTTTCCAATAAACCTCTAACTCATGAATGAGATTTATTTGTAATGTTATAAGTTGTTTCAACATTTTCATAGGAGATCCTTACTATATTATAGTAATCTTTTTCTCAAGCTCTTCCAATAAACCTCTATCAAATGAATGATATTTCACTGTAATGTTCTAAGTTAATGTTTGTTTCAGTATTTCCTTTTATGTTTTAGGAGATCCTCATTGCATTAGAATTAATATTTTTCACAAGATCTTCCAACAAATCTTTAAATAAATGAATTAGATTAAGTTGTAGTGTTTTGAGTTACTTTTCATTTCATGAATGTTCATTTAGAAGATGTAATATCCATGGATTAGGACTCTCTATTTTCATCATTTCCTAGTTCGGAACATAACTTGCAAATAACTCCATTTTAATTCATTTATTAGCATTTCCTTTTCTTCCTCTTGCATAGATTTAACTTAATATTTTTAGCATAGAGTAGCATACTAAGAATCAACATAAAAACCCCAAAAATTCAATAAAACACTAAAAAAAATGATGTAAGAAAAAGGGATACTTAGGCACATACAGTGCATTACACTTCATCGGTTTACTAGCCCTGGTCGATCATTTATGTTAACAATTTAGGACACTAAATTGACTAAACAATTGCATCCAAGACTAAAGGCCCACATAAATCAAGTATGAGATTGTATTGAAAATTATTTGTAAGCCTTTAATATTTCATCTATCACAAGACAAGAGAACATCCTTGAAAATTCCTTAACAGTCTTTGAAATTACCTTTAAAATTCCAATTTTTCTACAATTATAATATCAAATTGAATTGAAATACACACCTTATATTCCAGATAATTTGATACATTGGAAAGTGTTCTACAGTTTAATTTTTTTTTTACAGACCATTGAATAATTTTCTTGTTTGCATGTTGATGAAGAAATTAGTAATTTGAAAAATTGAAGTGTTTTTTATCCATATATTCAAATTAAACATAAAATAGTTGATCATGAAATCATTCAATTTCACAATAATTACATTCCAAAAGGACTTGTCCTTGTTGAAAAGTTATTTGATCAGAATGATGTAACAAAATATTCATTGCAAAACTCACATCAAGAAAACATTTAGGACTATAATATTGGTACAAAAGAGGATGTGAAAAATGTAAAAATTTCATCTCTCCTTCCATAGGATATCATAAAAAATTATTTTAGCTAAGGATGTGTTTGCATGGTATTATGAAGACCTGAAAGCCTATAATACATCTATCATAGAGAAAAATAAATTCCTTTAAGACCAAGAGCCAAGTCGTTCCAACAAAATTTGAGGAGAATTACCCAAATACTATTGCCTATTACTGAAAAAGAAGTAAGGAAATTTCTAGATGCAAAAAAAATAGTTCCTTTCAGATACTCTGAATGGATAGCTAATATGGTACAAGTCAAAAAGAAGAATCGAGAAATAAGACTACATGTTGAATTTAGAAATATAAACAAATTGTCTCTCAAAGAGAATTATCCACTCCAAAAAATGGATCAACTACTTTGAAGAGTAACAGGTTCTGGCATAAATTCCATGTTAGATGTTTTCTATGGATACAATAAAATCTTACTCAACCAAAAGGATGGAAAAGAAACAAAAAATGTTTCACCACGCCATGGGGTACTTTTATGTATGTGTTTGGTAATTTAATTGATGTCAAATTACATCATAAATTATTGACCATAATTTGTAAACTGATTATGTGTAAATGCAATGTTTGTGCTAGGATTACTGATTAGGTGAATATTTTTTAAATTGGATTAGAGAGTTTCATGCACATGTTTTTATTTGAAAAAAATTTAAATAAAAAATACTGTCACTCTTGCATAAATAAATCACACTTGCAAAAATTAAATCTTCACACAAACTAATTTTAGAGAGAAAAAGTAAATGATATCAAATCTAAATCTACTTCACCCTTGACAGGAAAGGAAACAAATATTAATAACGCACAAGAAAAAATGAAAATATTCTCCATGCCATCAAATCAAAATTAAATCTTTCTAACAAAAAGGTAATTAAAACTTAAGCTTGAAATAAAAATGTTACTATGGAAAAACCAAACTTCACTCATAAATCCTTGAAAGTGTTCTATTTTTAATTGCAATTTGAAATCAAATTATCATACTCTAACATTTACATGTGCACAATGGATCCTTTTTTATATATTTCCTTTATACCCCACGCAATGAAATGATTAAATATATGGAAGAAGTATACATCAAACTCTCTTTTCATTTTTATAGGGATTCACTGTATATTAAAACTGAGATATTAGTCGTGATAATCAAATGTTGGAAAACTAAAATTATAACATTACGTTATTAATTACAAAGAGAAATGAAATCTTACAACTCCAAGGGGACCTCCTGTGAGTTGTAAGTATGAAACAATAGATAGAGTGTACACATGCCTTTGAACGCAACACATCGATAAATGACAAGTTTGAAGTAGTAGTCCCAAAGAGTTTTTCAAAACAATAACCACGTTTGTCTTCATCGTGACAAGATAGGTTTTAGAAACTCCTTCAGTAATTGTTTATAGATTTAAGAGCTTATCATATTCGACATAAACTATAAAAGTAACATAATATACTATTACATAGTGATTCCTCAAGATTTTATATCGGAGAAGAAAATCATGAGGTAAAATATCAGTGCTCACTTGGTACACCTTCAGCTTCTTTTATGTTGGGTTGAGTTCCACATTGAACTGGCTTCTATGGCATCCTTATCATCGATCTAGATCATGGGGATAGGTAGAGATTGTTATGAAAGTTTTCAGCTACCTTTCCATACATTTTGTTTCCTCAACTGAAGATTTCAAACCTATAGAACCTTTGAATAAGCTACAAAATCAATCATTAGCTACAGATTTGATGTAATTCAACACCTTATGAAAATATTAAGTCAAATAATAAAGAAAAAATAAAAATATGAAATACAATATCATTGAGTACCTTATTTTTCCATTAACCTTGTAAAATGATACTCAATTAGAATTATTAAGGTAAAAAAAAAACGAGAATGGAGTGTAAGAAGGTTGTCAAAAAGGGACAATTTTGGTCTTGAACATTCCCTCACATGAAATATATTGCATGTCCTCATGCTAGAGATTTTAAAATTTTGTAACCCTTCTTTGTTACTGAGATACCTTTAAGGCTTGAGCAAGAAAATCTAAATTATATCTCTTTGTTTTTCTGGTACTGGTTTCCATCCTTGCTTTCCTCATTAAGATCATGTACTGCAAACCTATGACATTTCTCTTCAGAAATTTATTTTTTGTCTTTTAATTTCTTATTTTTATTGTACCATAAACCAAGATGTAGCATAATGTTATCATTTTGAGTTATTTGGATTTCATTTTGTACCTTTAGTGCTTCATGTTCATGCTTCAAATATTTATTCAACACTTCCAATTCATACATTTCCTGCTTGAGATTATCTTCAATTATGGGTTCTTTTGGAGAACTTAAATCGATTTCTTCATATAAAATTTATTCTCGATCTGAGGATGACTCAACAATTTTTCTTGTAGCTTTTGGTTTAAGAGATTCTATATAGTCATAAATTTCTTTCTATATAAGGTCAATTTATGGGGTTTTCCTAGCTGGACTTAGAACTAGTGATGGAAATTTTGGCTCCTCTTATTTTTCTAAATAAATAAATCTTGGAGATTGTTGAGATTGTTCATTTTTTTTATCTCTTAAGTATTGCACTTGTTCTAATAGTTGGTAGTGATTTTTCAGTACTGAGAGGATGCTTTTTATTGTTGAATTTTCCCTTCTCTGTTTATCCTTTTTATTTACCTTCATTTTTATTGGTGTTTTTATTTCTTCTAACATTCTTCTGCTTAATAATTTCAAAAACATTTGCAAGAGGGATTTCATCATCAAAATACTCATATTGTTGGGTTTCATGTATAAGTGAATTTTTCTTAGGGTTTGAAGGAAACTTTCATCAACTCTTCCTTGTTTTAGCATTTTCATCTTGTTCAACTTCTTTGAAGTGATTTTGTATCAAAAAATCTTCCCAATTATCCTCTTTAATTTTTTAATGGGCTTCAATTAAAAATTTTACCAACCCATGATGATACATAACATTTTCAATGAACTCTATTTTTATATGGATGTTGGCAACCATTTTTCTTAAACTAGAAAGTAGGAAGTATAAAAATTTGATTTCATTATCATCAAGAAATTTCATCATTAAGCGAGCATGGTAAAAGAACATATTTTCGAACCTAACCTCCGAGGGTTTGAACTTTTGAATGAATAATAAAAAAAAATCCATTTACTATTTAAGGTTGTGACTAGAATTCCCTTCCTAAGGATAGAGATATCCATACGTGAGCTTTTAAGAAAGACCTCCCACTCCTTTCCTTTGATTTTTCAGTTCTTAAACCAACTTTCACCATTTCTCGGCAATCTGGTAGCTTCTGTCATGAATGAATCTATCAGAAATAATATGATATCCCAAATTTCTTCTTCTATACCATCATAAGCCTGAGAAAACAATTTTGTGACCTCTTTCTCACACCCATCAAACTTTTCAAAGAATTCCAACCATCATGTTTGTTGCAACTATTTCTTCAGCTGCAGGTATGCTTCAACAAATTTAGCTCCATTTAGCTTTGAAAAAACAATAACTCGCATGCTTAAGAAGTGTCAGTCCCTAATTTCCCTTTTTGACAGGTTTGCAGAGTAAATTTGGTTATGGAGTAGGTCAGGTAGAGAGAACTTGGGTAACACGTTAGGTGTTTTTGGCAATGAAACAATGCCAAGAAAAGTGGGATATGATACAAGGAAAATGTGATGGTATGTGAAGGTAATTCGATGGAATATGGAGAAAGTAGAGTGAATTAAAATGATAGGAAAGTTTCCATCACGATTTCATACCCTTTTTTCAGGACATATACATATTTCGTGAGAACCAAAGTCTTATCATAACGAGGGTAATTATTATGTGAAATGTTGGTAGCAAGAGTTATTCATCTATTTATTTCATAAGTAAATGTTTTTTTTCCTTTTATTATTGAGCTAATATTTACATAATTTTTATCGTTCCTTATTTATTTTTGGATTTTTTCTTTTGTAGGTTTCTCAATTTTCTTTAGTTGTGATCCTCTTTCAAGTTTCCTTCGCCATGATCTTCATTTTCTTTGTTTTTATTCTCTCAAGTTAGTTGCAAAATTTCATTTGAGCTGTAAATTATTGACAATTTTGTAGTCGTCCTATTTTTCAAAAGAGGAATAAAAAGGAAATTGTACAAGAAGATATAATTTTAAAAGAAAATCTATGCTGCTAAGAGTTCTTCATTTTCAGCATATATTTTCTATATAAACATGGGAAAAATGTTGGTTTTCATGGCTATAGAATTTATTTATTTATTCCTTTTTTTTGTATATATATATATATATATATATATATATATATATATAGAGAGAGAGAGAGAGAGAGAGAGAGAGTGAGAGAGAGAGAAGAAAATAGAAATAAATTCACAATTTAAATTGGAGAAGAAGAAGAATATTTCCTCACCAACTTCAAATCCAGACTATCTTGTAGATTTTTAATAAACTCTTCCTATATTTATAATCTATGAAAATTTACAAGGAAAATTATTTTTTCTTCATAAATGGTTTTAATTATGACAACTACATTATCAAAGACAATTTCAACCTCATAAGGACTAATCCAATGAGTTTGAAACTTTCCATGAAAATCTTTAAATTTACAATAAAAAAGTAATGCCCAATCTCATGGCTAGAACTTCCTATATTTCATAAGCTTATCATGCCATAGAGAAATTTTTTGTTGAAGTACGTTGGTTCTGTGAGTAACATATTTTTCGTATTTGATCAAGTTCATTCAATTTATCCATTCTTTGTTTGTGTGCTTCTGATAGATCAAGAACCAATTTGACTATTGTTTTGAAGTTTTTTATTTGGAGCTCAATAGCGAACAAGACTTGTTTCCCATAAACAAGTTCATAAGGAATATTCCCTATTGTGTTTCTCCATGTGGTACGATATTCCCATAAAGCTTCTATAAGATTTTTTACCCAATTTTCTCTATGTAGATGCACATTTTTGGTAATAATTTCTTCAATTAATTTATTAGGTTATTAAACTTGTCCATTTGGTTTTGGATGATGTGGAATGGATTTCTGATGTTTGATTTTTCATTCCTCCATTATCTTCTACACCAATTTGGAAGTAAATTAAGTACCTTGATCTATCAAAATTTCCCTTGGGACACCAAAACAAATGAAGATATTTTAAAAGAAATGAAAATACAACATTTTCAGTAGCAAAAGGAAGTGATGTATCTTCTACTCATTTTATGGCATAGTCTGTACAAAAAATATTCTACCTTTTTTTGTCTTGATGGTGGATTAATTGGACCAACAAAATCGAAATCCCACTTTTCAAACGATTCAATAAGTACCTGGGGTTGTAGACACATCTCATCTGAAGGAACATGCTTTCCCATCCTCTAGAAACTATCACATATCATAACATATTCTTTGGAATATTATAAAAGAGAAGGCTAATAATATCCTAAGAGAAGGATTTTTTAAGCGGCCCTTTTATCGGCAAACTGTTCTCGACATTGTTCATCATTACAAGCCTTTAATAATTATGGTACTTTATCCACTCTCACACATATTCAAATGATTAAATGAGGTCATGTTTTGTGAAATTATTCATTTATAGATGAATAATATGCACTCGTTTGAATAAATTTTATTTTATCTCGAGGAGAAAAATATGAAGGTAACTTCCCTCTATCCAAATAGGTAGCAATAACTGCAAACCAAGGTGATTTAATAGACACTAAAAAAAGATATTCGTAAGGAAGATTACCTTTTACACAAACATATCTATTATCATTTTTTTTTCTATATATAAAATCAATAACTATATTCTCCTTTTGAGGCCTATCAAAAATAGTTATATTGAATTCTTGCACCAACAATGACCACCTTGTAACTATGCCATTAATAATAGATTTATTCATTAAATATATAATTGTAGAGTGATCTGTGTAAGATTTTTTTCATAAACATTGATATAATGTCGAAACTTAACAATAACATGTACAAAAGCTAGAAAATCCTTTTCTGTTACAATACAATTCAACTCTATAGGAGTCAAATTTTTACTCATGTAATAAATTACATATTGAGTCTAATATTTCTGTCCCAACACAACTCCTAAATATGTATCTGAAGCATGAGTTGAAATATGAAAAGGGAGGCTCCAATTTGGTCCCATTAAGATGTGTGATTCATAAATATTTTCTTTCAATGTTTCGAAAGCTTTTTGGCAATTAGAATTCGAAATGAATTCACAATATTTTGTAAGCAATTTGAAAAGTGGAGACACTATCTCGGTGAATTTTTTCATCAATATTTTGTAATAACCAGTAAAACCAATAAAAACTCTAGCATATTTTTGAAAAGTAGGAATTCATAATTTGGAAATAACATCTACTTTAGATACATCCACTTTAATTCCATCTCCTGAAATGTGGTGGACTAAAACAATTCCCTCATTGAACATCAAAAAACACAAATTCAGGACTAAAATATAGGTTTGTTTCTTTACATCTAATGAGGAATTTTTCCAAATTTTCAAGAGCTTCCTCAAAATAATTCCCATATACCATAAAACCATCCATATAAAATTCCACACAATCATGAATTAAATCAGAAACAATTCCTATAACTGCCTTTTGGGATATTGCAGGTGTAGTGCATAATCCGAAAGGAAGTAATATGTAAGCATAAGTTCCCCATGGACATGTGAAAATTTTCTTCTATTGATCTTCTGAGGCTACTTGGATTTGGTTATATCCACCAAAACCATCCAAGAATGAAAAATACTTTTTCCTTGCCAATGTATCTAGGAATTTATCTATAAATGGCAGTGGAAAATGATCCTTCAAGGTGGCTTTATTAAATTCCCTATAATCAATACATGCTCTCCATTTTCCATTTTTATTTCGAGCAATGACTAATGGTGAGACCCACTAACTATCATATATTGGATAAATGAAATTCAGATTCCAGAATTTTTGCAAATCCTCTTTAAGATTTTCCCTTAGATTTGGATGCATCCTCCCATGAGGTTGTCGAATTGGTCTGACATTTTGTTCAATATAAATATGATGGATACAAGTGTTAGGACCAATTACTTTCATATTATGTATTCCCATGCATAACCAGAGGAATGTTCTTGCAACATCTTTATCAATTCTGTATTTTGATATTCTTCCAAATTATTATTAATATTCAATGTTTTTCCCACAAATATTTCTATTAAAGAATTCCAAAATTTCTCCATAGAATGTAAATCCATTTGATTAAATGATAAATATTCAACATTGCATTGTTCTTGAAAACATTTGTCTCATTCACAATATGAGCAAGAATCATTTTCATCGAATTTGAAATATGGTATTCTTCATCTATTTGCGAGGTAGAAAATATTGGTTTTACATGAAAGTCTTCATTATCATCCATCCAAACTTCACTTTCTACTTATATTATTGTTTTTGTAAGGGGTATAATTTGAATTTCTTAGTAGAGCTTCCATCACAGATAAAAATATCACCATATCTACAGCTTATAAAAGAATCAACTATATTTAAACATGCTCTTCCTAGAATAAATGGGTGTCCTGCAAAATTATTCTTGGGATTGAAAATGATAAAATCAATAGGATGTTCCCAAGAATCAAAGGAGACAAATACATCTTCTAATAAACGATATGGTTTGATAACATATCTATCTTATAACTCTAATAATTTTGGTTTGTATTGAGGATTTGAAAGTTTTAATTAATCCCTAGTCTATTTACTAATGATATTGATAGCTTCTCCCAATCTCGATACCATGAATGTGTGTTTTGACAATGGGGCTTCTTGGATCTAGATATTTCTGAACTATTGGTTTCCCCATCATAATATCTACAATTTTCCCAACTAATTGGATGTTTTTAATTTATTTGTTTTCCCTACCTAGATTTTTAATGATTAACTCCCTGATTGTTCTAGCAAATATTATAATTTCCTTTAGAGCTTCTAATAGAGGAATTTTGATGCAAACATTCTTTAATTCATATAACATGTCATATTCACAAAACACAATTTTTTCTCTATTCCTTTATCAATATTTAGCCTTTCAGGAAAAGGTGAATTTTGAATAAAAACATAAGGTTGTTCTGCAATGGGAGTTGAATTTATTGGAGTATCATTAAAATGTATGAGGGTACTTTATTTCTAAGAAATTTCTTCTTTATTAAGGGATGTTTATTTCTCAGGAGGTTTATCTTCTTTTTGAGTAACAACATATTGTAAATTCTTTTCCAAAGCTCTACTAGATCTAGGTTAGACATTAGCTAGATCTAATGGAGCTATCATACAAGCTTGGAAATTTTGACCTTCTATATTGTAGACAAGTTGTGAATTTTTATTGTTCGGGTTTGGAAGTGGTTGAGCAGCCAGTTGTTTGGTTTTTTGGGGGTATGATGTTGGTGGTAATGGAAGTGGTTGATTAGAAGAATGTGTTTCTATTTAATATTGTGGAAAATAATTTTATTATGGATTATAATATGGGGGTTTATATTGATTCAATAAATCATTGTTGAAACTCATTAAACTAAGGATTCCTTGGAGGGTACTGCCAACCTTGTATCCCTAATAGATTTTGAGGTGGCCAATTTTGCTAATGCATTGAGGTATTCCAACTTTTTTAGGTTGTGCATATGATTGCTATTGAGGGTTAAGACGTTGTACTATATTTGATATTGTGGTTTCCATGGTATCTTACCAATAAAAAAATGTGACTCAGCTTGGCTTGTTTTAGCTTCACTTTGAAAGACTGTTTTAAGTCAAAGGATTGAAGGGCATAGCCTTGTGTCATGGTTTTATACACAAATTTCACATATTTCCACACTATCAAGAGGGAATTCTCTTAGAGCATGTTTCTTTCTTCATTTGAGATGAAATATTGATAATGCGGCATTTCTAGTTGTTTTCTTGTTTTGAATTTTAAGGGTATCTAGTTGTTAACTAATAATCCCTAAAATATTTGTTTTAAAATTGTCAAGGAAATTACCTATTTCTACTCTACTTATTGTTCCAGTTGCATATTTATTAATCCTAGACATAATAGTATCTCTTAGAATTTTTCCATTTCTAGCCTTACCTCTTGAAATATGTGTACAAAGTTCACAAATGTCTTTAAATGATAAGTGTGAAATCTCTCCTTTACCCATTAAATTGTGAAGATCAATCCACTCATCTCTAATTGATTATATAAAAAAATCTTTCAAAGTTTCATCATATAGAGTATGAATTTTATCCTTTTAACATTGCAAGAAAATATTTCAACCAAAGCCTTAATATTTTCATCCTATTTTTGTATCATTTTAATGACTTCAAATTTAAGGTTATGAGGCATAAAATAATATTTGTATTTTTATAAGAGCACATCATTCATTTCCTCCCATTTTGTTATTGTATTTTTTCCTAATCCCATAAACCATTTAGCTGCTACGTATTTAAGAGTGGCTAGAAACAATTTCATTTTTTAGAATCAAGAAGGTAGTCCTAAGACCTACACAAAACTTGAAACTCAAAGATAAATGTTTCAAGATCCTGATTCCTCTCTCCATGCAAATTAGGGAGGACGTAAGGTGATATATATTCATTGTGGCCTTGGTATCTTCATCTAAGATGGGAAATCCAAAAGGTTTTAGCTCTCCTCTACCACCTCTTAAACCTATTTCTACACCTCCACCTCCCTTTCCTCCTCTACCTCTTCATCCTCCAATCCTATGTTCACCATTCACATTGTGTACATATCCTTCCCCTTATACTACCATTGTATGTTCTTCAGAGCTAATATAAGGGTCTATAATCAGTTTTTCTAGCTCCTCATATAGTTCTTCTATCAATGGAAAGTTAAAAAAGTTTCTCTTTCTTCTTCACTAGGGACCTCTAGTTCTTTTCCTGGAATTTGTTCTCCAGTTGAACATGGAAATATTAATCCTTCTATTTCATATGTAGGTTCTTCTACTACAACATTATTAGAGGAATTTTTTGAATCTCTAGGTTGCATCTCAGATGCAAGTCCCTCAGGAAGTATATGTCTACATGTGAATGATCAAATACAAGTTTCAGTGGATGGTATGGCACTATAGGGCATTGGTGGGTTAAATGGTGATGTTGGAGTTTAAATCCCACATATACCTATAAATATACACCTATAATATCTTTCCCTATGCATAAATGTCTTTTTATGAATTTTTTTTAATGAAAAGTCTCCTAAATTATAAATCCTATATACACTTCTCCAACAATGACACAAAAATTCTTGGTAATTTAATTGATGTTAAATTACATCATAAAATATCAACCAAGACTTGTAAATTGATGAAGTGTAAATGCACTATTTTTGTTATTATTTCTTATTTGGTGACTAATTTTCAAATTGGATTAGGATGTTTCATGCACATTTACTTATCTAAGAATTATTCAAAGAAAAAAGACTATCACTCTTGCAGAAATAAATCACACTTGGAAACATTAAATCTTCACACAAACTAATTTTACAGAGAAAAAGTGAATGAAATCAAATATAAATCTACTTCACACTTGATAGGAAAGGAAACTAATATTAATAACACACAAGAAAAAATGTAAAACTTCTCCACACAAGAAAATCAAAATTAAATCTTGCTAACATAAATGGAATTAAATCTTAAGCTCAAAATTAAAATGTCATGCTAGCAAAACCAAATCTCACTGATAAATCCTTTAAAGCATTCTATTTTTAATTGAAATTTGAAATCAAATAATTCTACTCTAACATTTACATGTGCACAATGGATCCTTTCCGATTTATTTTATTTAGATCTCACACAACTAAATTATAAAATCTATGGAAGAAGTCTACAAAGAACTCAAATTTCATTGTTATATAAATTCACTGTAAATTAAAACTGAAATATTAACTGTTATAATCAAATGCTACAAAACTAAAATTATAACATTGAGTTATTAATTACAAACATAAATAAAATATTATAGCTCCGAGGGGGGGCCTCCTGTGAGTTATATCTATGTAGAAATCGATACATTCTACACATGAATTTGAATGAAATGCATAGAGAAATGATAATTTTGAATTACTAGTCACAAATATTTTTTCAAAACAATAACCAAGATTGTCTTCATCTCTCTGAGACGTATGTTTATAACATACTTCAATAACTTTTTAGAGATTCATGAGCCTATCCTACTCAACAAAAACTCTAAAAATAACATAATATAATATGACATAATGATTTTGCATGATTTTCTATCGGAGAAGAAAATCATGAGGTAAAATTTCAGTTTCATTAATTTCCTCACTCTCCTGGTTCCCCTTGGGCTCCATTTACGCTGGGTTGACTTCCACATTGACCTGGCTTGTTTGGAATCCTTATAATCGATATGGATCATGGAGATAGGTATATATATGTATCCCAGTTTTCAGCTACCTTTCGATACATTTCGTTCCTCAACTAGAGTTTTAAAGCCTATAGAACCTTTGAGTAAGCAGCAGAATCAATCATTAGCTACAAAATTGATGAAATTTAGTAGCTTATGAAAATATTAAGTTAAATATTTAAGAAAAATGAAAATATGAAATAAAAAATGATTAAGTACCTATTCTTTTGAATAACCTTGTAAACTGATACTCAATTAGAATTATTAAGGTCAAAAAGAAGTAAAATGGAGTGTAAGAAGGTTCTCAAAAAGGGACAATTTTGGTCTTCAACAATATGCCAAGATGCCTTTTGGATTGATTAATGTAGGTGAAACATTTTAGAGAGCCTTGGATTTTGAATTTGTTTCTAAGGTAAATAAATTCATATTTATTTACCTAGATGGTTTTATAGTGTTTGTACAATCTAGTGCTAAAGATATTAAACATTTGAGAAAGGTTTTTCAGACATGAAGAAAGTTTGGGATTTCCCTTAATCCCAAAATGTCACTATTTGCTATGATGGAAGGTAAATTACTGAGACACATCATTTCAAAGGAAGGAGTTACCATTGATCGAAAAATAATTTCAGCCATTCAGGTAATCATCTTACCTAGAACTAAGAAGTAAATTTACTGATTTTTGGGAAGAATAAATTTCCTTAGAATATTTATACCCAATTATGTTGAAATATTTGAATAAATTACTGCAATGGTAAAAAATGACCATGAAGTGAAATGGAAAACACAACCTAAGCTTCCTTTCTCTCTAATAAAGAAATCCATTTCTAAAGAACCAGTACTTTCCAGCTCTCGTTATACAAAACACTTACAATATTTTCTCATTTTCTTCAAATACAACGTTAGCAAAAAATTTATTGCAACAGAATGATGATCAACATGAGAAACCATTTTCTTTATTTAATAACGTAATGAGAGATGTGCAAATTAAATACAATATAATAGAGAAGAAAGATTATGATTTCGTACAAGCCCTCCAAGCCTTTAGAATTTATGTTTTGCATTCTCCTATAACTTCTTATGTACCTAATAATGAACTGAAGACTATTTTTACTAAACCTTATATAGATGGTGACAGAATGAGATGGATTTCCAAGATTATGGAATTTTGTCTCGATATCAAGCCCCCAAAGCTAGTTTTGGGGAACCAGCTCCAAAAATACAAGGAAAGAGATATAAATGCCTTAGAAATAAGCCACTTCGAGGGGGAAACCTCTAATACATTACATGAATGAGCAATTCTTGAATGATAAAAATTACAAAACCTCCTTTCTATATATAGGAGTCCATGGGGCCACAATGTAATCCTAGCCGACCTAACAATAATAATTTAATGACACAATAATAACAATATGGGGGTTACAGGGGTATAATAATAACAATAAGGGGGTTACACTAACAACAATAAGGGATTATACTAGTAATATAGGGACCTAGAATGCCCCTGTCCTTCAAAAAAGTGTTTTCCTCAATGCTTGAGTAGCACTGGGTGCTTCTGTATAAAATTCTCATCCTCCAATGTAAAATATTCAGTGAGTAAGTTCTTCCACTTGATGAGATACTCTGAAATTGATCGATTTCATAGTTGTCGAGCTCTTTTTCCTCTAACTGCTTCAGGTTCCAATATGATTTTTCCTTCCTCATCAAGTTCTGGAAATATTGTTTGAACTGGAAGATTTTCACCTATAACCTTCTTTAAACATGAAACATGGAAAACTGGATGCACTCGTGAAGAAGCAGGAAGCTCCAATTTGCATGCCATATTACTAATATTTTACAAGACCTTGTAAGGAGCATAGTACTTTGGCGATAATTTATTATCCTTCTTAGCTTTCTTGAGGGACATTTGTTTGTATGGTTGTAGCCGTAATAATACCCAGTCTCCTACATCGAAACTTCTCTTGCTGCGATGTTGATCTACCTGTTGTTTCATTCGACTTTGTGCCAAATTCAGGTTATCCTTTAAGAGTTGGAGAACTTCTTGTTGATGCTCGATGTGATCTTCCACTGGTTGAACCTTTGAATTTTCTCTTCAAGATGATGTGATGGACGGTGGATGATATCCATAAATTGCCATAAATGGGGTAATTTTTGATGCAGTATGGAAGGAAGTGTTATACCACCATTCAGCGAGAGGTAACCACTTGAACCATTGTATTTTTTTATCAGATACAAAACAACAAAGATATCCTTCCAAACATTTATTTACTATCTCAGTTTGACCATCGGATTGAGGATGATAAGATGAGCTATGAGCTAATTGAGTACCCAAACAAGAAAATAACTTCGTCCAAACATTTCCAGTAAAAATGGGATCTCTGTCACTCACAATAACCCTTGGGTTTCCATGTAGCTTTTGAATTGTGCCCATAAATGTAGTAGCAACTGTACTTGCTTTAAATGGATGAGATAATGCACAAAAGTGTGCATACTTGGTGAGTCTATCAACTACCACCATGATGACACTCTTTCATTTGGACTTAGGTAAACCTGTGATAAAGTCCATTTAAATATCCTCCCAATGTTAACTTGGAATGGATAAAGGTTGTAGAAGACCCAGGGTCTTAATTGTCTCAAATTTCTTCTGCTGCCAAACCAAACATTCCACCACAAATGTTTGAATATTAGATTTAAGGCCATCCCAAAAAAATTCTTTCATCACCCTATGGTAACTTTTTTAAAATCTTGAGTGTCCTCCTAAAGGAGAAGTGTGCAATTCCAAAAGAATCTTTTATTTTAGTTTGGAATTCTTACAAATATATAAGCGATATTTGTACCATAAGGAATCATTTTTCCAACTAAATGTATCAGATGTACTAATTTCTTGCTGCAAATTTTGAATGAGCATCCACACTTCTTCGTCCTTCCTCCATTCATCCCTTGCTTCAGTTATCCAATCTGGTTGGATAATAGAAATGGCACAAAGCAGTGCTTCCACCTCTTCATTCTTTCTTGAGAGTGCATCTGCAACAAAATTTAGCTTCCATTTTTTTTATATTATTTCAAAGTCATAACCCAACACCTTTGTGACCCATTTTTTCTCCTCTTCCGAAGATAGTCTTTGTTCCAAAAAGTGTTTTAAGACTATCATGATCATTTTTTACCTTGAAGTGTCTTCCAATTAGGTAAGTTCACCATTTCTTTAGTGCATGTAGTATTGCTGACATTTCCTTCTCATAAATAGCTTTATTTAAATACTTTCCTTTGATTGGACAACTTTCAAAAGCAATGGGTCTTCCTTCTTGCATTAAAACAACACCAATTCCATTTTCCGAGAAATCACATTCCAGAATAAAGGTTTTTGCGAAGTCTGGCATAGATAAGACCGGTTCTAGGCACATTGCCTCTTTAAGATGTTCAAAGGCCTTAGTTGCTTCAGAAGTCCATGAAAATGTATCTTTCTTCAATAATGTTGTTAGAGGTTCTGCTATTCTCCCATAATTCTTAAAAAAAATGTGATAATACCCTGCTAACCTGAGAAATCCTCGCAACTGATTTATGGTTGTGGGGACTTTCCATTCCTTAATGGCTTTCATTTTGTTAGGGTCTACCTTAACTCCCTCGTGAGATACAATATGACCTAGATATTCCACCTCTTGTACTCCAAAGAAACATTTGGATGTTTTTTCATATAATTGTTTCTCCTGCAATAGTTTGAGCAACGTGTCAACATTTTGAACATGATCCTTCCAAGAACTACTATAGATTAGTATATCATCAAAAAATACTAGCACAAATTCTCTAAGGGTTTCAAAATGGAATTCATCAACCCTCGAAATGTATAAGTTGCATTGGTAAGGCAAAAAGGCATGACCAAAAATTCATAATGACCCTCATTAGTTCAAAATGTTGTTTTCAGAATATATTCAATCTTCATTCTAATTTGATGATATCCTGAACGAAGATCCAACTTGGTAAAATAAATTGCTCCATGTAATTCATCCAACAATTCATCAATCATAGGAATGGGAAATTTATCTTTAATCGTGAGCTCATTGATATCCTTATAATTCAGACACATGCACCATGATCCATCCTTCTTGTGTACCAATACTATATGAGCAGAGAAATAGCTTTGACTAGGTTGAATTATACCAGCCTCTAACATTTCTGCAATCATACGTTCAATTTCTCTCTTTTGGACATAAGGATATCTATAAGGCCTGATGTTTGGAGGAACACTTCCTGGAATCAAATGAATAGCATGATCATGATCACGATAGGTGGGAGTCCTTCGGGAGTTTCAAATACCTTAGAATGATTATCCAAGACTTTTTGAAGATCTGCAGAAATAGATGATTTTGATGTTGGAACTTCTAGTGAGCATAATTGTGCAATTACGCCTCGTTTTTCTTTCTTTATAAGCTTTGTAATGACATTATAGCTTATTATATTTCCCATATTCCCTACAATACCCCATAATTCAAATTCCTTTCCTTCTGAAAAAAAATTCAAGAAACTTTTTTCAAAATTAGAAGGTACTATCCCCAAATATTGTAACCATTTTACTCCTAGTACAACATCAGCACCTCCCATAGGAATGGAAAGCGTTGCACTATTCAATACATATTCCCCAATGGCTAGCTTGATATTATGGAATTTTTTAGAGAAATTTATAGTTCCTCCATTTGCAACCATCACTTGACATTATGGTGCTAGGTATAGGAAACAATTCAATTCCTTGGCTACCTTACAATGAATAAAATTATGGGTACTACCTGAATCAATTAGCACTATTAACTTTTCCTTCTTGATATGTCCTTCTATCTTGAGAGTTTGAGGAGTGGTAATTCCTACCAATGCATTACAAGATATGGTCGGACTCATTTCTTCCTATTCTAGGGTTGATTCCTGGTGTATATCCTCATCTTTTGAAGATTTTTGTTCATTTCTTCTTCCCCTTCACAATCTATGTAAAATAATTTCTTCTCAGCACACTTATGACCTTTAGTGTATTTTCTAACACAACTGTAGCAATGCCCTTTTGCTCTTTTTCCTTCCAATTATTGTGGTGTTAACCTTGTAGGTTGTGGAAATCTAGGAGTAGCAACACTTCCATCTTTATAGAAGTGAGTGCTAGGATTCCTTGTCACCATAATTTTACATTCAACTATTCTTGCCAACCTGAATGCCATCTCCAATGAATCAGGTTCCAAAACGCGAACTTCATGTTGGATGTTATCCTTTAAAGTACCTATGAAGAGATCAATCATGTGTTCCTCTAGAATATCAATTACCCTTATATTTAATTTTTGGAAGTCCTCAATGTGCTCCCCCACTAAACCCTTTTGTTTGAGATTTATCAATTGGCTAAAGAAGGTGTTGCTCTTTGTATCCTCATAATTTTCTATCATTTCCTCCATAAAAATTGACCAAGTGACATTTTTTTTATGGGAGCAAAGTCATCGATACCATAAAAATGTATTTTGTTCTAAATGTAAAGTTGCAATGCGTACATTTTTTTGTTTTTCACATTATTGAGATAAAAATATTGCTCCATCTATAGTATGCATGTTACAGGATCCTTTCCATCAAGATTCCTCATATCCATTTTTGGAATATGATGGTTCTTCCCTCCAATATAAGAGTTTATGAAATCACGATTAACATTTATTTTGTTCTCATCATGAGTTTCCTCTACTATCTTTTCACTATTAGGAAAAATTTCTTGTAACAACTTTGTCAAACCTTCCATGTCTGCTTTTGGATCATTCTTCATGTTTTCCATCTTAGCTTCCTTGTCATCCATCTTAGATTCCATGCCAACTTCCATGCCATCCATCTTATCTTCCATGTCATTCTTCAAACCATCCATATTAGATTTCACGCCTTTCTTCAAGCCATCCATCTTAGTTTCCATGTCTTTCTTCAAAACTTCCATGTCATTTTTTGTTGCTCTTTGCGAGAGTGAAATTTGTTGCACTTTCTCTTGTAATTTTTCTATGTCATGTTGCCATTTTGCATCTTCATGAGTCATAGTAGAGCCTTCTAAAGGCTTAATGGGTGTTTAATTCTTTTTAGGGGCCATTTTAGAATCCAATATTGATATCTATTCTACAATATGACTTTGGAATCAATTAAACTTGATTCTTCAAACAAGACTTATGCAATTTGGAAAAAAATATACACACCTTTTACTTCCTTTTGATGAGCGCAATATTGAAATTGAATCATCTGTATAATTTTGGATCCTAATTATCTTAAATTCAGCCCTGTAGTATCCCTTTCAATCTTATTTCAAATTCCATAGGTCTGACCTGATTTGGATTCTTCAAGGCAAAGATATGTCCAATCTCCCACAATGACCTAGTTATGGACTGGTTCAGTAGAGCAAACGTGTATGACTTGCCATGTGTCATTGTTTCCTCCTTAAGCTCTTAAATATAGAGACAGGAAACTAAATTCCATGTACTTGTGGAAACTTTTTATAGAATTCTAATCCGATGCTCAGAGAGAGAGTTATGAATATTTTCCCACGATCACCTCTTTGCGATGAAATTTGGGAGCCTGAAAAATCCCTAACTTCCACATACCATATCTCCAAAAATATTGAGAACCAAACTTTGAAATTTATAGATGATGTTCCTCAATATTTCAGCTTCGCACTCTAAAACTTTCAGCTTATGACATTTCTTAGAAAAAAAGTTATAACGAAAATTCCACAATGACCTGTTTAGGTTAAGTTCATGAGCCTGCAAAACACCCTAACTTCTACAGATCATATCTCCGAAAATAGTGCGAACCAAGCTCTGAAATTTTGTGACGATGTTCCTTGGAATTTCGGCTTTGCTCTCTAAAAATTTCAGCTTTTGAACCTTCATAAAAGCAAAATTACTGTGAAGATTCCATGATGACCTGTTTGGTGCAGCGAAACCCTAGAATCCAAAGCTATGATACCAAATGTTGGGAAACCAGCTCCAAAAATAGAAGAAAAGAGATATCAATGCCTTAGAAATAAGCCACTTCAAAGGGGAAACCTCTAATGCATTACATGAATGAAAATTTCTTGAATGATACAAATTACAAAATCTCATTTCTATATATAGTAGTCCATGGGGTCACAATGTAATCCGAGCTGACCTAACAATAATAATTTAAGGGCACAATAATAAAAATATGGGGGTTACAAGGGTACAATAATAATAATAAGGGGGTTACACTAACAACAATAAGGGACTATACCAGTAATATAGGGACCTAACAACTAGTCAAAGGACAAGGTTTAGCTATGTTTCTTATTGAATTGAATTGCAACATTTTCGGTATAAATTCAATTATGAAGCTTTCAAAAGAGAAGAATATGCAAGAACCTTATCATTATTCAATATAGAAGAATCCACAAGAACCTTCTTCCAGTTCGATACATGTACATATTTTTCTACACATTAATGAAAAGTTATTATTATCATATAGTTACAAATATATTGTGCATTTTCTACGTTATTTTAAGTACCCACTTTAATTTACAAATAATTAATGTATATTTCTCATGTTAAATGAAATGAAGTATCATATAATAAATGAAAACTTATATTGGAAGGATCACTTGGATATCTTCTTATTATATTTGATTGAAAGTGAAACAAATGGAGTAACTGAATAGTTTCATGAAGGGTTTGTGGAGGAAATTAATCTTGGAATGAAACTTCACATAAAATAATCAGAGGATGTTTATATTGGCCAAAATTATTTTCAAAAGTGGGTTCCAAAGTCAGAAGTTGTATTCCCTATCATATGCTTGAAAGAAAATAAAGCTTAATGGAATTTTCCCTAGTTCTTGTTTTTGTTGAAGCAACCTTCTTACAGTGGGGGTAGGTTTTAATGGGGAACTCGTTCCTTCTTCAAGTAATAAACACAAATGGATACTCACAAGAACTGATTACTTCACCAAACAATTTGAAGCAATTCCTGTCAGAAATGCTACTGATGTAGTGGTGATGAAATTCATTAAAGAAAAAATTATTTCTACATTTGGTTATCCAAGGAAAATAGTGACTCACAATCATCAATCCCTTTGTGGCCTTAAAATGATTTAGTTCATCCAAAAATATTAGATTTACTTACATCAATCAACACCCTACTATCCATAAGCCAATGGATTAGATGAATCCTCAAAGAAAAGTTTAATCAAATTCATCAAAAAGGTGTTTGTATATCATAAAAGTAATGGGCTAACAGAGTGTAACCCAAAATATCTACTAGAAGTCTCCTCTTCAACTTGTATATGGAACATAAGCCATTTTACAAACTCAACTAGCATTTCTAGTTAGAAAACATCTGCAGTATTCATATGAAGAAACTAATGGTTTCTAAAAGAGGATAAAGCATATCATTGAACTAAATCAGGACAAAGAGTAAGGTCAACATAAAATTTTATAATATCAACACAAAATGAAATATTTGTTTGACAAGAAATCAAGAGAAGTGGATTTTACGTAAGGATATTTGCTCCTTGATGGCATACTAGAAGAGAATAAAAATTAAAACATCACAAATTTGATAATATTGAAGGAGAATATTACGCATTGCAATTCAATGGGTCATATCTCAAGCATTATATACAATATTGAATGTTTTTCACTATCATCATTGTATGCTTCCATTTTTATTTACATTTACAAATTCAAGTGTTATTTTTACAGCAAAGACCCCATATCTCAAGGAGAAGGAACATGGATCTACATGTTCTTTGCATCCTGCAGGGGGAATTAGTCCCTATATGGAGCCGATGTTGTAAATTATTTTTACTCCTAGAAATATTTTACCAATTTCAATTGATGGAAAAAATAAAAATAAAAATTGAAAGAGAAAGAAACAAATGAAAAATGAAAAAAAATATATAAAATATCAAAAAGAGGAAAAATGAAAATATAGATTTTTTATTTTTTATTTTTAAAGTGAGCACATTGAAATGTTGCTCATTATATATTATTTGACAACCTAAATATTGTTTTTAAATTAAAATATTGTCAACAAAGTGTTAATTTGTCTGCCACTGAAGGCTTAACATTCATGCAACTTGTGATGCTCAAGATCAATCATACTCTCATCAATGATGCTAAATGAATTGTGGGATCCCCACACTCTTGACAGTTAATGGGGGGGGGCTACAAAATGATTTTCCCCGATCCTTCTTTTGCTACGTGTCCACTCCTAATGCATTGTGAGACCCACCAACTCTAAACCATAAACCACCACCACTACGCCACCCCCCGCAAACCATTTATACTCCTCTGCCACTATTCCATCCATTCTTTCCTTCCATTATGTGTAGTCATGACTATCTCTCCCTCAAAATTTATCAGACATCGGTTACATCATTTATTACTCTAGAAAGCATTAAAATACATTAAATACTCCACACCACTAATGGTTAATTCAAAAAGAAACCATTCTTACCAGTATTATAAAGCTATTATCCTTGCCAAAAATATTTATTTTACCATTCCAACTACAACCAGAGCCTCTAGAAGGTTATCTGAAAAAATTCAAGAAACCAACAATTATCAATCACTGCTCTTCTCGGATAAATTCTTCATTTTTCTACCCATAATTATTAAGTAATTTTTACTATTTCCCAAATGGATATGCAGAAAGGAAAATATAAAGTCCCTGTAGAGAATCGCATGCTACTTCCTATCATTAATTTAGATGAATTACCTCTTATTGATACCCATTTCAATATTTCTAAAATCAATTGTGAATCTGATTTGTATGAGCTTCAAAACTAGGTATTCCAGAAGTATGAGGACACCCACGATGAATTATGCTTCTAGGAATACTTGCTACCTTAGTTTTTTTTTTCTCTTAGACCCACCATTCCCCAAAATTTTTCACATGGTGTTGAGCCTGATATCTCCCAAGTCAAAGAGCTATAGTTTCTCAAATTAATGAAACTATTTTCTCCATAATATTTGAATTAATCTATCAAGCCCTGTAATAAAAACCTAAGGACTCCCTTCACCCTTTTTCCACTGATTCACTTATAAATATTTACTAGAGTATTTCTTTGTCACAAAGAGATGATATTGTTTAGTGATTCCTATCTCATAATTTTGAATTTCCTAGGGAAAATCCACCTAATCCCTCTACAGCATTCCTTGAGTGGTCTAGGAAAGTAATTCCCATAGTTTATTTTCTCTTATCATATCCAAATAATCAATGGGTAAATGAGAATATATTGGGATTTTTATCAATGATTTCATCTGGCAAAAAACCCTTAATTATGTCCATTTATATTCAATCCTTGTCATATATAATTCATGATCAGTTCCTAAAGTTAGTGTCGAAGGAGAATTCAAACACCAATCAATTTTGGTTTATTTATTTTTTTATCATCAATCAAAGAGATTCAAATTCCCTCTATATATATTGAATCTCGAATAAAATCCATTCGTTCCACCTCATACTAAGGAAACATTATGAAAAATTCCCTTTTAGATATTTTTTAAACCAAGTCATGCATATGACACTTTATTTGTTAAGCATTGATGCAACACCTAGGATTTCTACAGAGATTAAAAGGATTCTACACCTATGTGAACAGTTCAAAGTTGGAGGCTAGTATTTATAACAAATATTCTCAGAAATTAGCATCTACGGTTGTCATTTGCAACCTTAGAAACTACCTATTTTCCTCTGAATAAGGATTTTTTTCATTAGAGTATATGAGAGAAATGATGCATATGGATGATATTTATTTTGTTTCCAGGAAGCATAAATCTCATTTTAAACTAAAAGAATGGGTTGGACCATTAATACTGAAACCAAAGCTGCAAAAAATGAAGCTAATGATTTTTTAAACAAGATGAAATTTAAATTAATTTTCACATCACCATATGACCTAGTGGGAGTAATATCGTTAATGATATTTGAACAAAAGTATCCATATTGAAAAACCTCAGATAGAATGGTATACCAACCAAGAAGAACGGGAAGAAAAAACATTACAGGAGGTTGAAGAAAAAGTTTCCAATCAAACAACATTGGAAAATCATCGAATAAAAGAAAAGGAATTGAAGAGGTTGAGAGAAATTATTTCCCTAGCAGGATCAAAGTTGAAAAAAGTACCATTCAAAGTGTTTAATAGAATAAAGTTTAATAATGTTGATAAAGATTCATCATAAGTCCAAACTTCCGAAGAGCCTACTACTAAAATTGCACTTTCAAGAAAACTTATATTCTCACTACATCAAGTAGAAGAAAACATCATGGATTCTCCTTCTTCTCCTTCTTCTATTGGATGACATAGTATTTTTACAAAATTCACAGAGATGAAGAAGAAATATGAGGCATTGAAGACCTTTGCATATGCAGAGTTCTGGAAGAAATATTCCACAACTAATACCATATTGTTATATTCCATAAACTGTGAAAAAATACAGTTCCAGTTAACATTTCTAAAACCAACGATCCATGTCCCTAAGACTGTTGATGATTATAAAACTTATCTATTCTCTTTTGATATTAAACAGAAACATCCTATCAATAAAATTGAACTCCATAATAAAGTTAATGAAATGATCTATAAATCTTTAACAAGCTTTGCCATGGTAGCATCCAAATTATAGGTAGCCTTAAAAAATATTCACTCTCAAATGAAGATAGAAAAAATGTCTTCTCTAGCTAGGGATACCAAATTTAAGGGGTTATAATATCAGGTGATAAATTTAGGATTGGATCTTAATGATGTAAAAGAATTTGGAGATATAATAAATAGAATAAATGCATACATTAAAAAACTGAGAAGACAAATAAAATTAGCAACAAATGAACACTCCAAAGCATGGGAAAAGGGCCACCTTGAAAAGGAAAAATAAAACATGTTTTGTATGATAGTTGAACAAAATTTAGAGATCTAAAAAATGGGAACAGAGATGAAAAAATTAATAAAGGAAATTGAACTTCAAATTATCCTTAGAGAAAGGACATCTATAGCAGTATTATCATCAGAAGAAAGAGATTCCACCTATTAGAACCCGAAAAAGCAACTCTCAAATGATATGGGAGACCTATCATTAAAGGATATAGAGATTGAGAAGCTGAGAGTTCAATTAGAGAAGACCCAAGAAAATAAATTGAAGGTTGATACTGCATACTGCTTGAAGTACGGAAAATATTCAAACTAACTAAGAAGTTAGATAAATACATTAATGATTCAACCACTTCTCAAACATTAATAGAAGCAAGATAGAAAAAACGGGTATATATTCATGTAGCTATTTCAGAATTATCAACTTCAATAGAAATTATATTTGAACAAGAAAAACTTGTAAATAAAGCTAATGAATCCATAACAATTATTCAAGAATAATTGGAGTACAATCCTAGAGAGGCTAGTCATATCATCAAATTCCTAAACTCCAAAACTAATCAATAGCTAGAAGAACTATGGATTGAATAAAAAAATGATAAATTCCTCGAATTTTGGAGATTTCTCACCAAGAAAAATATCGTGCTACAATTGTAAAACAAGTTCCAAAATATGAAAGATAAAATTAGTGAATTTCATAAGATATTTTTTGTTCTAAAAAGAAAATGTATCCCTTCTTTGATAATTCAAAATAACTAGCTCCTTTCATGGGAAATTTACTAAGAGAAGCTATACAAAATAGCAAAGGATAACTTCAAATTTCCTAAGTTTAAAGGAATTATCAGTGGAAAAGCCTTCTTAGAAGGACTACAATATGATTTTTTCATTATACATGAAATTCACCACATTTTCCTAACTAAGCCCACATTTAGAAAACATACTTAAGAAAATGAAAAATATAGAACAATTGCCAAGTTTTCATGCCCCATCGAAGAACATTGCGATAAATTCGTTGTGATTATCAAATAGGAAAGGTGGAATTTCCAGAAACATTTGCAGTAAAACAAGGACCAGAAAGTAGGGTTTCAGTAATCAAATGCAGTGCAGACATAATCATAAAGGAAAAAATTCCTTTTTAAAGTATAATTTATCAAACGACACCCTCAAATATTGTGCTGAGTAGTCAAAATTAGTTTTAAATGTCTATTTTTGTTTATTTTTGTAAATATCTAAATCAGTTTGGATAATTTTTATTTTTGTAAAATATTACAATAGAATAGGATATTTTCAGTTACATTCTAGAAATATTAAATAATTCAAATGAGGAAGGTTTGATCCTATGTATTAGAAAAGAAAAAATATTGTATCTCAATATAATTTTCTGAAGATATTGAAAGAATTTTGGGTTCATTCCTAATATCGTTTGTTTTGATGTGATTCTTTCTAGTTTATTCATTATTTTTTTCTGTATATGTTCACGAGAACATAATAGTTAGGCAAATGCTAATTTAATTATTAATTTCCCTTAAAGTCCATTGCAAAGCTATAATTTTTTACGGAGACTAGCTAATTAAACAATCTGTTTAAACTAGTACCTCTTCACCTTTTAATTTTTTCCTGCTGTCAGCTCTTATATATATATATATATATGTTTGGCTATAAAATTATTCTTTTATAGACGTCTGATATATTTGATGAATTAAAGTTTCAATATGAACCTTTCATATTCATATATTTTCTCCCTTTCCTCTTTCAAATCAATTAAAATATTATATTTTATTACGAATGAAACTCAACACTTTAATAATTTAATAAAAATTTGAGTTATACAAATGTTAAATGTTTAATTCATTGGTCATCAAATTCAAATTAAACCCTCATTGATATGCTTTGACACAGTTATGAGCATAGAACTATCTTCAAAGAAACAACATACATGATCAACTATCTTGAATTCCTTAAAAATTTGACATTCCTAGGAGGAAAAAAGAATGAGTGTTTCCCATGGTGTAGCTAACAAAAAATTGTCAGTAGTTTGTTCAGTCTACAAGTTTTGATAGTCAAGATACAAATTTCCTTGGTGATCGCTATAGGGTTTTTGGATGTCAAACTTCTATTTCGGTAAGCTTTCATTTGCCTTTTATCTCAATCTTAATAGCATTTTTGTGATAGACTTTTCATTGTATTCTGCAATATTCATTTATCTACTTCCTTTGACTCCACTAAAAGGTATTGGTTTATAGAACTTTGGATCTTGATTTCTCATTTGAAGCAAAATTACACATTAAAACATTGAATAACCTGCATCTTAGGAACATTTAAGTTGAAATTCATATCATTTTTATTTTGTCTTAAGTAAGTTGCAACCAACTTAGCTGGATGTAATTTTCATTTTGTTGTGGAAACAAAGAGAGATTTATGTTTTTTTGGGGTTATATGCCTTCAAATATTAAAGCAATAAAAAAAGACTCAAAATTATTATAAAAAATCCTTTTATTCATTAAAAACTCATAATTATTAATTGATATTTCTATTTTTTCATCTACATAAGCATGTTTTTGTCACATCGTTGCATTTCCTTTCATTCCCAGCTTCATATTAATGTTCTGCATAGAATTTCATGCATTTTATCTTTAAAACAATCAATTTACAGCTTGCTATAAATTCAGTTCTACAAACTTATTAATTAATTTTAATAGCGCATTTGCATTAAAATTTGACCTTTGAATCATAGATAAATATTGCATAATTTTTATGTGAAATTTCAATGATTTAATCATTTATTACTTCATGTTTTTCCATTTTTATCCAAACATTTATTTCAGGTACTGAGTTCTGATTTTGATTTAAGTGTCTCTCATCTAGGGATTCACACTATGGTTAGTAAGCGCTAACCCAAAGTGTAGCGAAATAATACATAGAGGTAGTGTACTATTTCCAATTACCTTGGAACTCGATAGTTTCAAGTGATAATAGGTTTGGACACTGGATCATTTCTATGTACTCTATTAGTAATTATGAAAATCCCTTGTAATGGAAAGTGAATATGAATGGGAAAATTTTAAAGATACTATCTAGGAATTTCATTTCAGGAAGTACATACGATATTTATAAACCATAGAATAAACCAGAAGGCCACATTTTTACTCCAAAAAAAGAAACTAGAGAAGGAAGATGTTATAATCTTAGATTATAGTTCTGATCCACATGTTATTGGCTTAGTTGTAGAATATTGCATCACTCTTTTTGATACCACTAAAACAAAACATATCATTCCACACTTCATTTCAGGTATGATATAACCTGTGTTTTCTTCATTCCTCCTTTTTCTTCTCTAATGTTCCTCAAATTTGGCATGAAGCTTGAACCATTGGTCAATGTATAATCGACATATATTCTATCAGTAGTTGTGAAAAACCCTTCTAATAGAAAGTGGATGTCACTACAAGAGAAAAGGACATTGGTGAGGGTCATGGTTGTGACGGACCTTTAAGGTCCATCACCAATGTCACATATTGTGACGGTCCTTAAAAAGCCATCGTTGTAAGTGTATATAGTGATGGTCCTTTAAGGTTCATCACCAAAGCCATTTTCAATGACACTTTTGGTGAGGGTCATTAAAGGCCCATCACTTCTGGTGACACTTCTAGTGACGAACTTTTAATGACCCTCACCAATGCTCTTTTTGTTACTTTTTGTGACGGTCAAAAAATGTTCATCATAATTAATCATTCCAATGAGTTTTTGATGAGGCTAAGTTCTTGTTAATATATTTTTTTCAAAATATAATGATTTAAGATAATTATTGTGGAGTATTTTTTAAAATATGTCCGATACAATGGTGGTTAGAGTCAGTCAATTTGTTAAGAAGTAATTAGCGTGTATCATTTCCCTAAAATAATAACTAGGCGAATAGAGTTTTCCTATGAGTCAACACATGATTCATATCTATTAAGTGTATTATCTAGAAATTTCCATTTAGATAAAGTTCCACTAGTGTATGTAGGAAATATATTATTTAATACTTAATCCAACTCTATCAATTATATTAATGAGAAAGACCTAACAATCCTCAACAATCTCGGCACACCTTAAATTAATGCTTTGGCACACAATAACATTTCTTAGCACCTTGCATGTCTTGGAACATCTTTGTAACTAGAACATATTGTCATGACACTGACGCCCAAGCACATGGTGGCATGCACTAATACACCATATAACTCTTCTAGCATGTGTTGGCATGCATGTAGTCCCTAACATGCCCTAAAACACCTTGGTTGCATGCATTGACATACATTAGCACTTGGCACACAATGCCACTTGCCATGTATTAGGACCTATTATTAGTGTGCCTAGTATGCCGCTTTTGAAAAAGATAAAGTCCCAACTTAGTAACTCTCTTATGTGTTCATTTCCTAGCACATCTTGGCACTATATGGCACATATAATTAGCACAACCTAGAACTCCCTAGCACAATTTTTCACTTCTTGACATGCCTTGATATTACCTAGCATGCCTTACCAATTATTATCATACCTTGTGACTCCCTCCATGGCATGATAGCTAGACCTCATTAACACTAGTCCCTGGTACATGTTCCTCATATCAATAACTTCCATGTATTTTTACCTAGTGCTCCCTTAATGTTTTTTCCTTGTACTCCTTAACACTTCTCAACATGCATTAGTACTCTCTAGCACACCTTAGCACTCTTCAACATGCCTTTCCATCATAGCATACAAAACACTTCCTGACACGTATTGGCGCTTGGCACCTGTTGGCGCTTAGAAAATATTAGCATGTATGGAATGCATTGAGATGTCTTAGTATGATTTGGCATGGTTTAATATTAAATTTATTTTAGATCAATTTTTGGAAATTAGATGAGAAGCAACAAAGGAAGACTTGGCACTTGGCACCTATTGGTGCCTAGTGTTGGTGTGCCTAGCATGCCCCTCTTGGAAAAGCTAAATTGATGACTAATTAATCCTTTATGTGTTAATTTCCTTGTATTTTAACCCGTTTCTCCCTTTTATTGCCTTGACAGTCACTGGCACACATTGAAACACCCTTGCACATCTTTGCATGCCTTATCACTTGGCACATCTTAGCATGTTTAACATGCCTTCGCACTATGTGGCACATATTAGCATTCCATAACACGCCTTGGAACTCATGTCATCATAGTTACCCTTTACATTTTTTTACAACTGGGGAACCCAATCAAGTCCTTGGCTACTTCAATTCATGTGACAATATTGGCTTGCTTCAACCACAACAACTTGACTAATTTCACCTACTAAAAGTAGATTGTACCTTGTTCACCTAATATATTCCTATAACTCATCTTATGGAACTCATGTCCAAGCTCAACTTGTCCCACTTAACTAGTTACCAGGAAAAGGATCACATGATCTATCCATGGCCATAAAAAAACTAAGCAACATAGCTTACACAGGCAATATTTCACATGTATGTTCAATTCATATAAACACTAGACCATTAACTAAGAGTTTCCAAAAACCACAAGATGCATAAGGCACACAAGATATCAGTTGACACAAGTTGAGTGCCCCAAAAATTATACACAACAATGTACAATATGAAATCATCTAGAATAGTTTAAAACATGAGCATGTATCCAAAGTGTGCCACATCTCATTTTAAAAGATAGTTAAAGGAAAAACAATGTTGTTCCTAGCACAAAGTGATCTCCCTTTGTCTTAAATTGTTATGTCGAGCCCCGTATAACAACCATAGGCTTTCCTCTTGTAAATCCTATTCTGAACTTCTCCTAACACACTTCTTCGTTAGCACACTTGAATTCACTGACACTCCTTGGCACACACTCTTATTCATTCCTTTCCATGCATTTTGACCTACTTATCCCTTGATATGCCCTGACACTCGCTAACACTCTAGCTCAGAATGTATTGATATTTTCTGACATGTGTTAGCATGACTTTTCATTCCTTTTCATGCCCTGACCCTCTCTATCTATCATGCCCTCACAACTACCCTTACTTAATTTTCCACTTGGGAACCCAACCAAGCCCTCGTTTGACTACAAGAGTTTGACCAAGTTACGGTTACTAAAAATAGACTATGTTATTAAATTATGTAGCTTGGGAGTTACTCCACAAGCCTAGTGAGATGGGTTTGTGTGAGTTTGGTCACAAAAGGCTTTGTGGGAAAAGAAGACAAGAAAACATATTTTGGACCCAATATGGGGTTTAAAATCTAAAATAAAATTAAAAAGGTAAACTAATATTTCCTAAAGTCTGAGTGGATAAAACCCGTAAGTTATATAGGGTTCTTAAGAGGTCTAGGAAGAACTATTTAATAATTTCTTAGGATGAATGAAAGAACATTAGGTGAGAAGGAGCTTATTTGATCAAGGGGGTGAAGAGAGATGTAGTCCTAAAGAGGCCATGATCATTAACATGTGTAGCATTCATTGAGATTCCTCAGTATGCTTTGGCACATAGAATGCACTAACATTTGGCACTTTACACTTATTTCCACCTAGTCTTGGTGTGCATAGCATGCCCCTCTTGGAAAATTTAAATTGATGACTTATTAACCCTATCATGTGTTCATTTCCTTGTAGTTAAACTTTTTTTTTCTCCTTTTTGTTTCCTTGATATTCCCTAGAACATATTGCCACACCCTTGCACATCTTGGCATGCCTTAGCACTTAACACATATTAGCATATGTGACATGCCTTCGAACAATCTGGCACCTGTTAGCATTCCCTCACATGCCTTGGCACTTATGTCCTCACAAGTAGCCTTACATTTTTTCATAACTTGGGAACCCAATGGACACCTTAGCTAGTACAGTTCTGTGGCATTGGTTTTCTTCAGCCGTAACAACTTGATCAATTGCACCTACTACAAGTATATTGTGCCTTTTTCACCTAAGAACTTCATATAGCTCATTTTAGGCCACTCATGTTCAAGCTTAAATCTACCCACTTAAGAACTTACCAAGACAATGATCACATCTAGCCATGGTCATAAACCAACTAAGTAACATATCTTACATAGGAAATATTTCACATGTATGTCTGTTACACTAAAATTGTCACCATGACGTTCTACTGTCTATATGAGTTCATCATTACTCATAAAATACTCCCTTTGAAGTCTACAAACATCAAGTTCCTAAAACCAAGCCTTGAAATTGAGAGAAAATCTTATAAAAGTCATAAAAATACTTGTATCGCACTTTCTCTTAGTATTACCTGTGGTGCCGCATTTTTTTCTCTAGAACATGTGGAACCAACCGCACTTTTTCTTCATTCAATGTGCATATTCCTGTAAAAGGTAAAGTGAAGGTGGAAGTAAAATTTGGAAGCCCAGCTAGTTGAATCTGGAAGCTTCTAGAAGCAGTTATTCAGTGGAAAGTTTGCTCGTTTCATGTACATTCATCCCTCCATTAAAGGAGCCTACCCCTTGGTATGTGGAACTTAATACCTTGAAAGAGGATTCTATCCCCTCTGATTTGGAGCTGTAACCTCTTCTCTCTTGCTATAAATTGAAGCCATAGTTCAGCCTCAAGGGGAGGGAGGCTTTGAGATTTTTTGAGGAGAATTGCTGGAAAAACTCAGACTCTCTTAGCTGATTATCATATGGGAATGATTACACACTCATGTGTATGTTAGTCGAGAGAGTGCAAAGCCTTGTCAAAGTAGAGGAAACACTTTTTCTGGACCCCAGAAGGACCTGTACGACATCAAGGAGAACACGGTTGTAAGGCTCCTTTTTTCATCGAAGATAATACAAATGGATCATGTTTTCTTAATGAGTTGTTTATTTAAATGTATTATTTCTTGAATTCATTGATCATCAAGATAGATTTATGGTTTATGAATTAGTCTATATTATGCAGGTGCTTCTGATTCTTTCATGTTTGTGATTGCAAATCTCAAAAGGAGACGTATTCAAAGCGATAGGAAAGAAGACTACGATCAACATTGGACTACAGGTAAGTCCTAAATCCTTCATTATAGATAATTCTAGATCAAATATAATCTAGATAAAGTAGTTTACATCTATCTGTTTGTTGCTAGTTATCATAGGATACTAGGGAGATCTATCTTGTCTGCAAGAACGATTTATCCATCCAACAAAATGGCGACTCCGCTGGGGAGTGGATCTTGAACTTAGTTTTCTTTCATTTTTGACTTGTGAAATTATTTTTCTACTTTTGATTGATTGATACTGGCTTGGGTAATTTATTCCTGTAGAATCCCTGAAAGTGCTTTAGAATTTTTTATTTTTCTTTAAGTTTTCTGGTCTCTGCACTTTGTCCTTAGGCATAGTGGGGTCATCTTCACTGTTTTTCTGTATACATAGTGCGGCACCGCAGCTATTTACACTAAAACCTGCAGACCTTGAGAAAATTTTTGAAAAACTTAAAATTCTCTTTTCTAGGATCGGCTTGCAAGATTCTTAATATATACCCATACTTGTATTTTCTGTCAGGAAGCTTTGTGTGAGAGTTTCTTTCAGCTTTTTTATGTTTTGAATGATTTTCTACAAGATCTTCATTTTATAGTTGATTTTTTCTTTATCTTTGTGTCAGTCAAATATTAGAAACATTTGTGTACCTTAGATCACTAGTATTTCATTTTTTTCTTGCTAAGTCTATGACTTCATAGCAGAAATTGTTTTATGAGAATTAGATCTCATTTTCTCATTTGCAAATCTTTAAAAAACTTTTTCATTAAGTTTTTAATTTCACTTAAAAAACCATAATTGGATGTTTTTGAGTTTTTTCTATTTTCAGCAAAGGATTTCTTAGTTAGATTAAAAACTAAGCAAAACGTCCTCAAAATATTTAAATTTTTTATTTCAGATTTAATTCCTAGAATTTTTTAAGATCTCGACAGTAGTGTTTTTAGTTTTGAGTGTTATTTCTAGAAATTGTAGTTTTCTTTTGGAGAATGTTTGATTGTAGTTTTGATCTTGAATAATAAAGGGATTTCATTTTTGAGCAATTGATGATTCTGAGTTCTCATAAGATAATATTTCTTTTCGTATGTTCTTCTATTGAAGGAAAGAATTGTTCTAAAAAGATTGCATTTCTCAACTCTTTCTTTTAGATAGAATTCATTGAAAGGAAATGAATTGTTTCCCATAATAGATGCATTTTTAGTATGTTTTGAGTCGGGTCACTACATATCATCAAAGTTTCACTTTCGCACCTATTGTCCTAAAAAAAAACCTATTAAAAGCAACACTTAAATTAAAATCAATCTAGTAATTTTTATATTTGTAGGGCTCTTTTCACCAACATAGCTTAAGCTAGTGTCTTGGAGTAGGGAGTAATTAACTCTCCAAGACAATTAAAACAACAAGTAATCGATGTTGCGGTAGGAAAAATCCAATAGTAGCTTGTATGCTCTGGGAAGCTCCTCTTAAAGCAGTCAAGAAAAAGATCATATCTGAACCAGTGAGGTGATCAATTCTATCTCATTGGCAACGATAGAAGATGTGCACATATTAACAACGGTAAACCTTGGATTGACCATTGTAGAGGAGCCTAGGGTCACTTGTCATTATACCTTGGATTATGTTTAGGAGCCTTTAAGGGGATTGAGCTTTGTTACTCTGCCCTTGCGTATATATTGGATCATAGATTGTTCCCATAGGTATATTTGTTCGTGTTGGTGACCTTAGTGGCTATAAACTTTAATATTTTTTCCTAAGGTGACGGTGGACGAAATATCCCACTATACCTGGAGCAGACGTCGATTAGACTCAGTTCGACTCTCTGGAGGGTTATCTTCACTCAAGATGGTTTAAGTGGAGAAACTTGCACTGGTCTATTACATTAAGCAAGTTGTCGAGGTAACTGTTCCAACTGCCATTTCTACATTAAATACTACGATGTTGGATTTCATCACCAACTAGTGTTTTTAGTGTGGGAATTTACTGTTTGTGTGTGGTTTGATCTCCTATATTTTATAAGCGTTTGATCCTTTGATTTTACCCTTGGTGACTTTAGGATTTTTGATAGAAATTTTCTTTGATTTCGTATGATTAATAATTTTTAATCATAGCTGAATTACCAAGAAAATCACATAGACATGAGGGGAAACCCCCCGAGTGTACACCAAGCAAAATTGAAGGAATGAAAGCTCTGGTACCACATATTATTAGTAGAATTAGATCGACATAACCAGGAGAATCATCAATAATCACTCATCCTGATTATCATGAAGTAAATCAATCACAAACAACAGAATATATTCAAGAGCCAATTTCAATTTCTGAAATCACTGACATTGCTTCTCCAACTAGTGAATTAGCTAAAGAACCTGAAATTTCTAAGCCAGAAACTGAACCTGCTGTGTTAGAATCATCTTCAGGATTTGTTACTCCGACTTCTAGTGATCCTGATTCACCTAGAGTAATACATCGCACTACTGAAAACCTTCTTTCTGATCTCATATGTATTGAAGAACTTGTTGGTACAGACAAAGACTTAGTTCTTCCCAAAACCCAAGAAACTTTAAATCTTAGAGATCATGAATCAATATTCTATAGTCATTTTAGAACTAATGCTTGGTATTTATCATTGACATATTTTTTACAAAACGCAGGTCTTACTTATTCACCACCCCGAATTCCTTTTTACCCTACACCGAGAGATTATCAACCTTCATTATTTATGTCGGGTGAGTCATCTATGTTTTCTGAATCTCCAGAAACATTTTTATATGGTGGTCCATCTGTTCCTTCGGGATACTAGTCGCTCTCTGGTACCTTCTCAGGAGCAGCTCCTCAACCAATTGAACGAATGTTATCATCTGGTACAAATGGAACAAACACTGGCACGTTGAACACAGAACAAATTTTTATGATGTCTGGCAATATTCCAAATCCTCAACCTCAAGGAAGTCATTTACTGCCTCAGGGGCAACCTCAAGGAAGTCAGTTACCACCTGGGGGGCAACCTCAAGGTAGTCAATTACTGCCTGGAGGGCAACCTCAGGGTAATTTTTTACCACCTGGAGGTCAACCTGTAGTAAAATATTTACAGCCTGGGGAGAAACCTCGAGGACAGTACATACCTCAAGGTCAATATCAACCTCAAGGACAGTACATACCTCAAGGTCAATATCAACCCCAGATTCAATTCATACCTCAGGGTCAATATCAACCCCAGATTCAGTACATGCCTCAAATTCAATATCAACCTCAAGGTCAGTACCCAGCTCAAGGTTTTCAACCTTCTTCAGGTCAACCATTATTACAAGGAGCTGGAAATTTTCTAGTTAATTATCAAAATTACGTTCAACCGGGTTATGGTCCTTCATATGCACAACCTTATCTGGGTCAATATCTTAGAATTAATATGGTGTGGGATCCATCTCAAATTCAATAGACTTTACAACCCAATGTGCAGTTACCTAATCAACCTGGACAACCCATAGGTTCTGGTCCAACCCAGCAACCTGTCCAGCCTACCTTTCAAGTCTTTGCACCTGGTTTTGTTCAGTAGCTTGGGCCTAGTACACCTAGAACTCTACCTCAAACTTCTGCTACTGCTGCAACTTTTGTTCAACCTACCACACCTAGTTTTGGAGTATCTTTAGCTCTTGTTTCTACTACCCCTGTATCAATACAAATTCCTCAAGTATCTGTGTCACAGTCAGGACCTACAATTCAGACTATGGTCCAGATGCTTACAGGACAATCTGGTACAAGTATGATTCTCACTATTCAACCACAATTTACTTATCAACCGTACCAGGGGTAGTATCAATTTGGACATACTACATAGAAACCAACATATTAGTATCAGCCGTATCCTGGGTATACTTGTCAAGTAGCTCAACCAACCCAGTTTGGTCTGGTTAATACTGGTTTCACAATTCCTAATGCACATCCAATTCCAGGATATCCTGGATATCCTCCTCCTGGAATTGGTTTGATCACACAAGGTTATCAAGACCCTAGCCGTCGGTTACCATTCATAGAAACTTTAGATTTACTTGATATATCATGCCTTACAAATGATCCCATATTTTATCTTCCGTATTGGCCACCGATGCCTAATAAGTTGCCCAGTGATATTTCAAAGTTTGAGGGTAAGTCAGGAGAGGATCCATCTAATCATGTTATGACTTATCACATCTGGTGTGCATCCAATTCATTAATCAATGATTCTATTCTATTATGTATTTTTTAGAGAACTCTCATTGCTCTAGCTTCCAAATGGTACATTGAGTTACCATGAGGCTCATTTAATACTTTTAATGCACTAGCTACTGCTTTCTCAACCCATTTTCAATTACCTATCAGATACGACAATGATATGGAATTATTGACCTCATTAAAACAATCTACGTCTACATAAATATCTAATCACATTCATGAATGGAGACGTAGGAGACATTTAGTGAAAGTCTTTATTCTAGATCAAATTTTGGCTGAATGGTTTATCAAATCATTACTTCCCAAAATTACTGAAGATGTCGCCAAAGGAGGCGTTGTTACAGAAGAGCAAGTCTTTGCTCAAGCACAGTACGTTGACCTTGTATATACACAGTCAGGTACTCTGTATGAAAAAATCCTCGATTTATCGAGACCTGGTCAGTTAACTCCAACTCCTTCAGGCTCTCATGCCGCTGATGGTGCAATTGGTTCTATTAGCACTAGCAAGAGTAAGAATAAATATTCCAAGACGACTTCTCCTATTATAACTTTACCCGATTCACCAAAAGGAGATTCTTCCATTGACACTTCCACCGATATTCATGTTTTAGAATCATCTACAGCCAAACCTAAAATTGGTACTAAGAAGAAAGGTAAGAATAGAAGCAAAAAATCATCTTCAAAAGATAAAAACGATAAAACTGAACCAACTGACGATAAAAAAAACCTCGTTATCCTTGTCTAATCTGTGATGAGGATCATTTTACTAAAGAGTGCCCACACAGAGCTGAGTTATCAAAATTCATTAAGGGTTCACCCATACCTGCTCTCTTGAAGGATCCCTTTCCTGCTAAATATAGTAACATGATTGGATCTTCCTCGAATACGCTAGAAGATATCTTGATGGTTGCGACGCGATCGCAATATTATGGTAGTAAAAATCCTGTTGGTGGTAAAGAAGAAGAAAATTATAATCCAGCATCAACTACATCTCCTTCATTTTCTTATCCACTACAGATCGAGAAACCGAATCCTGACTTAGTAATCAAATCGCCTGCTAAAGGTATACTTCGTAAATCAACTTTCAATCCACATGCGAGAGCCACTCAGAACTACAATATTGTTGAAGACTTGACGATTTCCCCTTCAACAATGTCAACTTTGGAAGTGCTGCAATCATGTCCAGCACAAATAAAATTACTATTGTCAGCCATAGGAGCCGTAGACCTTCAGGATTCGAACCTCATGATATTCAATTTAGAGAATTTTACACCCTGCCTACCCCATCAAATGGCTTTTCAAATTCTAGTAATAGTAAAAAACAGGCGTTGCTTTCATACTGTTGTTGATGAAGGGGATTCTACGTGTATCATGTCATTAAAATGTTGGAAAACACTTGGTTCTCTGACACTTAACCAATCACTGACTATCCTCAAAGCTTTTGATGGAAGAGGATTCCATCCGTATGGTATTTTACAGGATCTACCGATAGAGGTCGAAGGAAAAACCATTAATCTAGATGTGGAAGTGGTTGATGCCCCTCTAGATTACAACCTTATCCTGGGTCACAGTTGGTCTTATGCTATTACTGTTGTCGTATCATCGGTCTTTCGTCTCATCATGTTTCCTCATCAAGGAAAGATCATAAAAATAGATCAGCTCTCATATTATTCATCCGACCCAGCCACTACTGATAGCATCCAACATGTCGGAAAATTAATTATCCCTTATAAAGATGTTGGAGTAGGTTTACTTAAAGATTTTTCTTTACTTGGAACATTGTCCTTGACTGCTATTGCTAATATCAATATGATTACATCCAGTACTATTTCCTTTTATGATCCTTGGATAGTACCTTTAGACTCAGAACTTGACTCTTTCAATGGCACGATGCCTTTCAGTCCTTTTGAATTAGCATATCAGGCAGTACAATTATTTCTTGATACTCCTTCAACTAAATCTGATCTAGTGAATGTGATCAATGAGGAATCACTTTCGATATCAAGTTCATCTTCGCCATCAATTCTAGATCCTCTTCAACAAGTATTCAATATTGATGAGCATATTCGTAAATTTTTGTCTATAGAAGAAGAACCATGGGAATATCTACATCATCGATCTTCATTTTTACCTGATCTCGATCATTTTGAAACTGATTTTTCCTCCATTTTTACCGTTGATTATGTCAACGAACCCCATAATCCTCTCACAAATTCTGAATCTCAATTGAACTTAGAAAACATTTCTATGACAATTCCTATTGACATTTCAGTGAACCCAGGAATTGTTGAAAACATTCATATAGGTGCTTCTTGTATGCTAGATGAAATCCAAGCATATAAAGCCCTATTTCAGGAATTCCATGACATTTTTGACAGGTCATATGAAGAAATGCTAGGAATTGGTCCATCAGTTGTTGTTCATGAAATTAAAACATACCCAGATGCTAAACCTGTCCAACAAAGATTACGTCAGATACATCTGCGAAAATTTGCCGCTATTAAAGAAAAAGTTGAGAAATTACTTCGTGCAGGTTTTATTTATCCAATTCCTTTAACAGATTAGCAATCTAATATTGTTCCTATAATGCCTCCATCTCATAAATATAGCTCGTAGATGAGTAAGATGATCTTATCTGCATGAGGAATGAGTAGGTAAATCATTGAGATAGGGTTTCACAATGTGTTTAATGTCATGAAATGCATAAGACATTGCCCTCTGAAAAGTTGCGCTTGCATTCTTAAGTCCAAAAGATAATTTGCAGTAAGAAAAAGTCCCCCACAGATAAATGAAAGTTGTTTTGGGTTGATCAGCAAGGAGTATGTTGATTTTATTGTAGCCCGAAAATCCATCCATAAACGAAAAAATTTCACTTCCTCCACAATCGTTAATAATTTGATCGATATAAGGGGTTGGATAATTGCCTTTTGGACAAGCTCGATTTATATCCCTATAATGGATACATGCTTGTATTGTCCCTTGTTTTTTATTAATAGGAACAATATTAGATTCCTAATATGTTAAAGGAATTGGATAAATAAAACCTGCACGAAGTAATTTCTCATCTTTTTCTTTAATAGCGGCAAATTTTCGCAGATGTATCTGACGTAATCTTTGTTGGACAGGTTTAGCATCTGGGTATGTTTTAATTTCATGAACAACAACTGATGGACCGATTCCTAGCATTTCTTCATATGACCTATCAAAAATGTCATGGAATTCCTGAAATAGGGCTTTATATGCTTGGATTTCATCTAGCATACAAGAAGCACCTATATGAATGTTTTCAACAATTCCTGGGTTCACTGAAATGTCAATAGGAATTGTCATAGAAATGTTTTCTAAGTTCAATTGAGATTCAGAATTTGTGAGAGGATTATGGGGTTCGTTGACATAATCAACGGTAAAAATGGAGGAAAAATCAGTTTCAAAATGATCGAGATCAGGTAAAAATGAAGATCGATGATGTAGATATTCCCATGGTTCTTCTTCTATAGACAAAAAATTACGAATATGCTCATCAATATTGAATACTTGTTGAACAGGATCTAGAATTGATGGCGAAGATGAACTTGATATCGAAAGTGATTCCTCATTGATCACATTCACTAGATCAGATTTAGTTGAAGGAGTATCAAGAAATAATTGTACTGCCTGATATGCTAATTCAAAAGGACTGAAAGGCATCGTGCCATCGAAAGAGTCAAGTTCTGAGTCTAAAGGTACTATCCAAGGATCATAAAAGGAAATAGTACTGGATGTAATCATATTGATATTAGGAATAGCAGTCAAGGAAAAAGTTCCAAGTAAAGAAAAATCTTTAAGTAAACCTACTCCAACATCCTTATAAGGGATAATTAATTTTCCGACATGTTGGATGCTATCAGTAGTGGCTGGGTCGGATGAATAATATGAGAGCTGATCTATTTTTATGATCTTTCCTTGATGAGGAAACATGATGAGACGAAAGACCGATGATACGACAACAGTAATAGCATAAGACCAACTGTGACCCAGGATAAGGTTGTAATCTAGATGGGCATCAACCACTTCCACATCTAGATTAATGTGTCTTTTCTGTTGAATCTAGAGGATTTTTGGGATTTTTCATCTCAAAGGAAGGCATTCGTGTCAACCCATCGAAGGTTGAGGCTATCATCAATTTACCTCCTCCTTCTACTCTTTGCCAACTCCAAAATTTGCAAGGGAAAGCGAAATTTTTACGTCGATTCATTCCTAACTATGTTGAGGTAACCAAAGGTTTTACCAGGTTGTTAAAAAAGAATATTCCTTTATTTTGGGATGAGATCGCTGATCGATCTTTTGATGCTCTTAAACAAGCGTTGACTCATGCACCGTTATTGCATCCTCCCAATTACATCCAGGATTACCTTTTATACCTTGCGGCCTCGAATTCTATGATTGGCATGGTCATAGTTCAGGAAGATGAATTCCACAACAAACATGTGATTTATTATCTCAGTCGCAATCTGCATCGGACCGAAATCAAGTACTCACATGTGGAGAAATTTCCCTTGGCAGTAGTTCAAGCTATCCAACGATTTCATCATTACATACTGTTACGCAAAACAACAGTGATTTCTGATTGTAACCCTATGATTTATATTTTGACCAAACAACTGCTAGGGGGAAAATACTCCAAATGGATTGTTATCCTACAAGAGTTTGATTTGGAATTTGAAAAATCCAAATCAAAGAAATCATTAGTATCCGCTAAACTTATGTGTAACTTCCCAAATACTAACATAGAAACTGTGGCAAAACATCCGATCGCGGATGAATCTTTGTTTCTTATCAGTACCATCGATTCTTGGTATGGATATATCATAATTTATCACCAAACCCAAACTTTCACGGTCACAATGACAAAAAATCCATTTCCAATCTCAGCAATATCATATTGTTGGTGACACACTATACCGTCATGGTGCGAACTCTATTTTTCGATGTTGTCTAACTCTTGACGAAGCTGAAAAGGTTTTAAATGACTGTAACTCTAAATCATGTGGCGATCATATTTCTGGGTATGCCACAACCCAAAAGATATTGCGTGCTCACTATTTTTGGTCGTCCTTATTTAAATATTGTATTTCTACTATCCGAAAATGCCACAATTGTCAAATCTTTGATCGAAAGATGCATGCACCACTTTCTCCTCTTCACCCTATAATTGTTGTCAGTCCTTTTGCGAAATGGGGCATTGAATTAATTACATGTAACCCTCACTCGGATGAGGGGCTTGGGTATATTACTCTTGCAGTAGATTATTTTACCAAATGGGCTGAGGCGATGCCTATATTTGCGGTAGATGGAAAAACTGCAACTACTTTCGTGTTCAATCATGTGATTGATCCTTTCGGTGTACCCCAAGCGATAATTACTGACCATGGGAGTCATTTTTGAAACATCATGACTGATCAACTTGGCCTACGCCATGATAGTTCTACACTGATCAACTTGGCATATGCCATAATAGTTCTACACCATATTACCCACAGGCTAATGGTCTGGTTGAAGCTATCAATAAATTTCTAGTTACCATGATCAAACGAATCATTGGAATTCATAAATAGAATTGGCACACCTTGTTTTTTTTACCACTTTGGGCATATCAAACCTGAACAAAAACATCGACAGGTTTCACCCCTTTTCAACTAGTTTACAGTTTAGAAGAGGTATTAACGATTGAATGCGAAATACCGTCACTCCAACTAGCCATTGAGTTACTACCAGCCACTTCTGAAGAGGGGAAATGCTTTTTGTACTTAGCTCAATTAGATGAGAATCGGCGCACTGCTGCATTAGCTACCGAAGCTATTGTGAAATGAATGAAAGCTCAGTATGATAGAAGTGTTTCACCTCATATTTTTTCAGAAGGAGACCTAGTCTTGGTTTAAGATCAAGCTAACGATAAGCTAGGGGCTGGGAAATTTGAACCCATGTGGAATGGTCCTTATATTGTCAAGCAAAAACTTTCAAAAGGGGCCTATGAACTGATTGACTTTGACTGGTTCTCTTTAGGCAAACCCAGAAATGAGCTTTATCTAAAAAGATATTATTCTTGATTCTTGTGTGGAGATCTTCCCTGTATATTAGTTATTTTCATAAGCTGACATGTTGTAGATTAGAAGAGCGTGCCTAGTTTAAGTGTGCTTTTACTACTATCCCTACTTATCTCGATCACTAATGATTTTGCAAATGTCGAAGTCCCTTAAAACATACATTGGTTTTGCTGATGGTGCTTGTCGTAGTACACGGAAAATTTCTTCCGCAGCTTGGGTTATTTATTCACTCACTGATGAGTTAGTATCTATGCATAGGGTAAGCCTCGATCAAATCAAAAACAATATTGCAGAGTATAGCATAGTTATTGAGTTATTTTCTGAATCCATTTCATTTGGAATTTGAAGTTTGATCGTTAGGTTAGATTCTAAACTCGTTGTATTACAATTGAATAAAGTATATGAAATTAAAAACCCAGTGTTGTTAAGATTATTTTTGAAAGTTAGTCTCTTGGAACGAGAATTTGATTATATTGAGTATCAACACATTTCGAGAATTTTAAACGCGTTAGTTGATGTAGTAGCTTCTAGCATTATAAAAAGACATTTGTGATAATTAAAGTAGTAAATCAAAATAACATTCGAGAACATGTTAAGAAATATTACTGGAAATAGTAGTAATATCATAGCATAAGAGTAGTTTTCAAAAAATATTACATCGTCCTCGATCATAGGTTCAAAATGCCTTATGATCAGAAAAAAGTGATACAAAAAATGATCTAAGTATACAATATCAATCACCCACTATCCGTGGCGATGATCATGATAAAACACTACAGCCTGTGCCACCTTGCTCAGAAATCTCCTAAACGGTCCCGGAACCCCATTAACATATCTTTGTAAGCGGAGCGGAATGTCATCTATGGTAGTCTCTAGAATATCTAAAGTCAACTGCTCCAGATGATTTTCCAAGTCTGTAAGGACCTCTGCAGTTTGATCTTATGGTAGTGGTGGTGCTGGGGTTGCCTTCCTGTCAAAAGGATGGAGAGTGGCTAGTCAACATAGACTCACATTTGCATTTGAAATTTTTTTCATCAGTTTTGGATGATTCAAAAAAACAAAATAAAAATTATAATTTAGAACATGTCAAAATTATTCTTACCTAAGTCATCCCACTGTACCCCTAGAGGAAGAGACATCTCTCGGTCGTCGCAGAAATCTATCCCAGCATAAGGGAAATATTCTATTGTGAATATTTGGTTCTCCAACCAATGAAAATAAGCTGGAGAAAAATGAACACCCTTGTTTCCTTCACTATGATAGGCCATCAATGCAACCCGTCAGACCATCTGAGGCTCTTTGACTCTGCCATGATCAACTGAAATCAGCTGTGGGGCCAGTGAGGGAATCCTCTCTAGAGAAAATGTAACCACGATTGCTCCATATCCAAATTTTTTCAAGTTCACGTTTTTTTCTCTAGTCAGTTGGCCTTTGACATTGGCCAACACTACCTCACACCAGTTGAAAATGGTGCCTCTAAAGCAGTCAACAACAATCTGCATTTGGGATCTTGTAGCAACATGAGGAGTTGCGCTCCCACACAACCTAGTTATAGTAAATGCAACCACTTTAAGCTTAGGATGAGTAATGTTTTTTATTTTAATGCGTTTATCTTTAGGGTTTACTTCTTCATTGCAAAATTCTTCCTGAAGGCTAGCGACAGACTGACCACCTGCCTTAGCCCAAAAAAAAGAGAGTGGCTCACCCCTCTTTGATAAACCAGTAAGGAAGTATATATCTCCCAGCTCAATTTTGAGCCTGTGACCTCCAGGTAAGCAAATCCCATTTGTTGACTATCCAGGTAAGCAAATCTACTTCAGCCCTCATACCCTGAATGGCCCAAAATTTGTACAAACCACTTTCTCTTAAAACACGTAATGTGGACAGGTGTAACATGTCCGCATCATCAACCTCTTCATGCTAATGTTCTCTCCACTCAAGCATTGTAAATATCCTGCAATGGACAAATTGAAAGATTAGAAACAATTTGAGTCGGAAAATTTGCTTTAATTTGGGAGATTTATTCATTTTATTTCTTCTCACAGCGCCTCCGCACTTTTCTCATAAAAACAGTGCATGGATCCACATATATCTTATGAATAAGGTGTGGGACCACGACAATTTTTCTTTTGCAAAATTTTCGGGGTCTATAGGTTCCATGTGTTTTACCTGCGGACCCCCTTGAGTAAATTTTTGAACATATTTTCCTCCCTAAAAATCAATTTAAGGTTTAAATTGAGAAATTAAATGGACAAAAATGAAGGTAAAGATGATGTGGATTACCTGGAACTAACATTTTTCGATTCTGATGGGCGAAT